>CM056582.1:22283971-22883971 GCA_029721435.1 Gymnothorax reevesii | reverse complement strand
GAGATGTAAACTGCAAGAGGTTAAGGTTATTATGTGTTTTTAAAGGTGAGGTTTCCGAAGATCAAATTCAAAATCAGAAGATTCCCCAAGTAAAAATGTCTGCCCCCGAGTATTGAAGCCAATTTGAAGACTCGCTGGTTTAAAAATGCACCGCATTGGATCATCACCAAATTTAAAATTTATAAAACAATGCGTTTTAGTCACTTCAAGTATTCTACTTTCCACTGAAACATACTTTGCCGAGGTGCCGTCTCCTCCCTTAATCAACAATTACTCTCTCCTTGTTCCCATTCACTTTGCTTGAATAGCAGTTGATATCCTCAGTTAATCTGAAGTTAACTGTACATTTCATTTGGTGTTAGTATTTTGTTGGTCGCGTTTTGAAATTTAAACAATCGTGAAATGGCACAGATTTGCATCAATGTACTACTTGTACATGGTTTTGTGCTCTGGTTAGGAAGCTCTGGCAATAGAAACGGCATCTTGTGGTGATTTCACAACAGGCATCTCATCTCTCTCTTCAGCGATGGACATGGATGCCAGTAAGGACATCGTGTGCCAGCTGTGCGGCGCCTGGTTCGAGACGCGCAAGGGCCTGTCCAGCCACGCCCGAGCCCACCTTCGCCATTTCGGTGTGGTGGATGCCGACTCCAAGGGCTCGCCCATCGACTATCTCAACCAGTTGATCCACACGGACGACTTCAAGCACAAAGCCGGCTCGCTGCTCCCCGAGGAGGTGGACGAGCTCGATGACCTGGCCCCTCCCTCCACGTCCTCTGCCAAACGCCCCCTCTCCTCTCCCTCGTCCTCCCTCTATAAGGGTCTCTCCGCGGAGGGGGCGTCCGGCTCCAAGAGCTCCCCGGCCTCCCCACTGTTGTCTCCCCCCAGCAAACGGTACAAGCCCTCTGCCACCGAGAGGAGCTGCTTGCAGGTCTTCCGTTTGAGCGGCGGGGAGCTGACGCCCATCGGCCACGGTGAGCTATTAGTGTCCTGCGTGCTGATTGGGTCACAGATTTGAGCGGGGAGTTGGGTTCAGTGTACTTCTGTGGATCAACGACGACTTCGGTCAGGCTTACTTGAGGAAATGGCCAAACTGTTACAATAGTTTCGCAGATGTCTACCTTTTTATTATCCCCCCGGCTTATAACGCGGGGATATAGTCATGGGTGCGGTTGTCCGTCTGTCTGTGAACATATCGTTTCCGGAGCATAACTTGTAAACCTTTTAATATTTCTTAACAAAACTTGATGTGCACTTTAATCATGACCTGAAGTGGTGCCTTTTGCTAATCCGAAGTTGATGCATTCTGTATTTTTTCTGGGTTCCATGGAAACATTCTGAACTTTAAGGGGTATGGTTTGTTTCCGGAGCAGGTGGCATTTTCACTCTCTCAATATGTGGGGCCAGGGGGATACGCCATCTCCTGATGGCTCTTGTTTGAGTAACGAGCAACACAATATCGAAAACATGTCACATTCCCGCAAAACTGGTGAAAATGTATCGACTTTAAAGTGTAGTGGTGGGAAGTTTTGCAGGAACGAGCCAAGTTTTCGATATGGAGACATCTGACAAACTTGTTACGGCTTGGCCGCTTTCTTTGGTAGGCCTGTCGGTTCAGCTGGGAAAGAAGGTCAGTGCAGGAGTTGATTGGTTCGGTCTGAATGCAACCACTCCAGAAACTACCATGTAGTGTAGTTCATAGGTCCTCTTCCTCACCCACAAAGGGCCAGTGTGGGCAGAGACTTTTATTTCAACCAATCATTTACACTCGTGATTGTTCTCCCCAACTGCTAGAGTCTGCTTAAGACCTTAATTGGACGAATCGGGCGTGTCATGGCGGGAATGAAAGCCTGAACCTGCACTGGCTCTTTCAGGATAAGGTTGAGAAACTGGTATAGTGTGGTTTGTGCTGTACTGAGGTGTGGCCTGTGCTAAAGAGAGAAGATAATGTGAGATGTTAACACCCCCCCATTTTCAATTGCAGTATGCATAATAATGCTGTGTAAATGTGTAAACAAAGAGAAAATCAAAATTCAAGCTGCAGTGTTCCTGCAAGTACAACAGAAATGGATAGATTTCAAGAATCTTTGATATAATCAATTCCCTGGTGGTATATTAGAGATTGTTTAGTCAAAGCAGTTTATATGATGTAATAATGATCTGTGCTTTATGCAGCTGTGTTCAATCAGGGCTCATTTGCACTTTTGGATGATTGCCAATTCAGAATAAAGGAAAATATGCCGTATTCATATTAAATTTTTACATTTGCCTGCACAAGTTTATCGTAGACTATTTCTGTACTTTATCTCAACAAAGAACTTCTTTTTTTTTCCTCAGCCTAAATTATTGGGCTTCTTAACTGACAGCAAGTTGTCTGCGACAAAGGAGCAGACATATGTATATATGGTTAGACTAGTTTGTCACAGTGCAAGTCATGGTGAAATGATGTCGGAGATGGGTGAAACGATAATAGGAAATGGTTCTAATTTGATTTAATCTCTGGCTCCCATCAGGTGAGCCGCCGAAGGAGATCGGCTGCGAGTTCTGCGGCGAGTACTTCGAGAACCGCAAGGGCCTGTCGAGCCACGCCCGCTCGCACCTGCGGCAGCTGGGCATCACCGAGTGGTCGGTGAACGGTTCGCCCATCGACACGCTGCGCGACCTGATCACGAGGCGCGGCCTGCCCTGCGCCCTCCCGCTGCGGCCCATGAAATCTCCGCCCGCCTCTCCCACCTCCCCCCGCTCCCCCTCTTCCCCCTCCTCCCCCAACCTCGTCAAACGCCTGCCCTTCTCCTCAGCCCACCCCCATCAGCCCACCGCCCGCAAGATGGGCGGAGCCACGGGCGTGTCCCGGCTGCCCGTCAAACTGAAACCTGAGCCCATGCAGCTGGAGGTGGGCGTCGGTGGCGGGGCCGAGGGCATCGGCGGGTATGCCTCCGAGACCCTCTCTTCGGGCTGGCGCACGGCTGAGGGAGTCCTGCCGCTCCATCTGGGTGAGTGTCGGGGCGGGGGAGGGGGTGGGCAGGCATAGTGCCAGTCCCACTAACCTGTATCTCACTTCAGGATGAACATAATGTTCACTAAGAATGACCTGCTCACTTGTGCCAGCTCCTTGCGAAAGAGTTTTGCAATTCGCAGCAATGCACAATGTGACGCAATTGTCCAAGGCTGAGCTATTCAACATTATCCTGCAAGGGCCAGTGTGGGAGCAGGCTTTCATTCCAACCCAGCAGTTACACACCTGATACGACTAATCAAGCTCATAAGCAAAGACTGGGGGATGAGTAGTGGCATCAGGTGGGTAAGTGTGTGGAATGAAGGCCTGCGCCCACACCGACCCTTTCTGGATAATGTTGAATAGCCCTGGTCTAAGGCCTTCTTGGTGTTGACTCCAATCCACCACTTTTTTTTTTAAATCGGCCAAAGCTGTATTATACAAAATTTCATAATGTGAAACTGCTGGATTGAGGTTTTCCCCCATTGCGATATCTCCACCAGAGCAATCCGAATTTCTTTTGGCTGACTTCAGGTGGACTGCGCAAATTGTGGCTCAAAGTTCAGCTTTGTTCTACTCTCTGCACGGAAATGGCATCTAATTTCACCTTTGGCGAAAAGGACACGACCGTGATGAGCAGAATCTAGCCCCTGAGTGGGCTGAAACACAGACCTGCTCCCATATGAGCCATGCGCTCCGGGTTCTGTCGCTGGGTCCTAAAGTTCCTCCTGTGATCCTGTTTCTTCCTCGTCTTCTGTCTCGTTGTACCTCTGGTTTAGTTCCGCTGCCGTTGCGCCCAGAGGGATTTTCTGTGCCAGGCTCTGGAAGTGACAGTTATTTCAGGAATTTTTTCTAATTTTGCACAGGGGAAGATATTTATTTAACAATGCTCAAGACCGATTTTCAGCATTTTTAGACGTCCAATATGGCCGCCAGCGGCCATTTTGTTTGAAATTTGGGGATCGGGGAGATGCACAACTTTGTCCCTGTGGCGACAGAGTTATGTAGTTTGAAATGCCCCAGTTTGAGGGGCAGGCTTATTTCAGCCTGCTGTTGAGACTCCTAATTATGCTTTTAAGAGATTTGATTGAAGAGCACCATTGTTAATGCATGGAATTGGGTGTCGTGTTTCTAGGCTAACTCAGACTTGTTCTCACTCTGGCTCTTTTAAAGAAGTTTCATCTAGTGTCATTTTGAATGAAACTAATGTCACCTGAGATTGTTTTCTTCAAGGAGGTAGAAATTACATTTTTCAGCTCATTATGTTACCGCAGTCACAACTTTCCCACTCTTTTTATAGTGAATCTTAACGCAACTTGGCCATTGCAACTGGTGTGATGTTGTGCTATTTATTCTCTGGGAAACTGAGGTTTTGCTCTGTTTTCCTGTAACGCCTGCAGTCCGCCCTGAGCCGGAACCGACCCGAGACGTGCGCTGCGAGTTCTGCGGGGAGTACTTCGAGAACCGCAAGGGCCTGTCGAGCCACGCCCGCTCGCACCTGCGGCAGCTGGGCATCACCGAGTGGTCGGTGAATGGCTCGCCCATCGACACGCTGCGGGAGCTGATGCGCAAGAAGGGTGCGCCCTCTGCTGGCGGGCAGGTGAAGAAGGAGCCAGGTGTGGGCGGTGACAGTGGTGGGGGAGGGGGCTGGGAGGAGATAACATTCCTGCCCCCCAAATTCTCCCGCAAGTCCCCTGTGAGCATGCTGCCGTCGGGGTCCCGTCTGCTGAAGCCGGGACTCGGGGGCTCGTCCCTGTCCCTGTCCCCGCTCGGTGGCGGAAAGGCCAGCAGCTTTTTGGGTTCGGCCCAGCTGGGGAAGAGGTCACTGACGGACGAGGGGCGGAGCCCCACCTTCTCTCCGCCTCCGCTGGATTTTTCCTTCAAGGGGAAGTCCTCACCCGACAAGTACAGCACGCCTCACACAGGTGAGCACTTCATAGAGAAATAAAACTCACGGATGACTCACCTACACACTGTCCCATTGCAAAAAGGGCTGATAATGCAGAGATAACACTTGTTTCATTCAGCATAATGTAGATTACCTGTAGTGCTGTGATTATTAGTGCTTTTAGATTAGTGCAAGATCAATGTACAAAACGTGTTATCAAGGCTGTGGAAAACTCAAAGCATTGAGAACATGGAGGGATATTTGGGGCATAACCTGTGACCTCCTGCTGTTGAGCCGGCTTCGACCCACTGACACATGTGGATGCACGTGCACTCTTTTATAGCTACCCTTGAGTGTATTGTAATGAATTGCATCCTTGCTGTAAGTCGCTTTGCATCAAAGCATCTGCTAAATAAATGTTGTGTAATGTATGCATCCATTTCGTACCTCCTTTCCCAAACCCAAACAGGAACCAACTTGTGCTCTAGCATAACTTTATCCTAACCCTAACTACAATTATAACCCCAACTTTATCTAGCTAGCCACAGTCCACTGTGAGGGCCACCCAAAATGACCTCACAATACCTGTGGTTTCTCAGGAGTTGGCTCCCACAAGTATAGCCGTAAAAGCCCAAAGGCACACGATGCAGGTGGCCCATCCTTGATTTGACCGAAAGCTGATGTTCACCTATCACTGCTCTCATGAAATCCTCCCCATCCACAGATGCTAGCTGCGAGCTGTGCGGGTTCTACTTCGAGAACCGGAAGGCGCTGGCCAGCCACGCGCGTGCGCACTTACGGCAGTTTGGCGTGACGGAGTGGTGCGTGAACGGCTCTCCCATTGAGACGCTGAGCGCCTGGATGCGCAGCAAGCCGCACAAGGTGGCGGAAATGCACCGCCGCTACATGCAGGGCGACCGGCCCTTTCCCAAGAGGGTGAGTAACGGCGGGCTTTTCGCCTCTTACCTGCTAAAGTGGGGTATAAACCTCCTGGAGGGCCGACGTCTCTCCCGTAACTGATGTGCTCCTGCATTTAACCAGGGATCCCCTTCTCTGGCACCGGAATCAAAATCCAGCCCTGGTTTTCCTTTTTCCCCAGGCGGAAAGGTGAATGCTTCATTACGACTGATTGGCCAGAAGACAGGGATGCAAATTGTAAGCACCTCCCTTACTCAATCATTGGTAAAATCACAGACCTATCCGTCAATTAATTGTAACAAGAAACACATGAAAACTGTACTTCAAAAAAACGATTCCAAATGCGTTTTTTCTACTCAAGCAAAGCTTTTATTTTCACAGCGACATTTTAAGCTTTTATCTTTGTTAAACTTAGCAGATTGCGCCCTCTGTAGGCGGCTCATTGAAACAGTCCTCTGACTGCTGCTGGAATGCAAAGGGAGACGGTTGCTGTTTATCGTCCCACGAGCAACACAAGGGCCTAAGTGACATTTTGTATGTCAGTTACTGCTTTTGTAAAAAAAAAAAAATAAATAATAGATAATAAAAAAAACTACTTTTGCTGAGCAAAAGGGGGCGACACTGGTCCCATGAGCAAGACAAGTCGTAAGTGTCAACAGTTCCACAGTTTCCCGTCAACACGAAGTGGGATGGGGATATAGGTTTGACCTGCGTGTGTCCGTCCATCCGTCCATCCGAGAGAAAGGGGACAACTTCTCTCAGAAACTATAACAGATAGGACAACCAAATTTGGTGTTGTAGCTTCAGACCATAAAGGCCTTGATGGAGTTGGAAAATAAGAAGCACACGATTGGCAGGGGATGCTGTAGACCATGTCGACTTGTTGAGTCTGTTAAATGCCTATAATGTGATTGTGTACCTGTCTGCCAGTGACATGATGCAGTGGCCTGTAGATATTTTACAAAGCAGGGATAGGAATTGGGTAAATGCTGGTTGTGAATATGAGGTCTCGCAGGAAACCAGAAAATATTCGCAATGAAGAAGCTGGAATCCGAGGCTTTAGCCTTTTTTTTACTGTAAAAAACATCACTCAGACTGATCATTTGATTCTGAAAATGGTGAATGATCAATGTAATGGTTGACAATTAATTGACTAATCGTTGCCATGCGACTGAATAAGACCTGGAACCATCCCAAAACCTGAACACTGAGAAACCTTTTCTGGTTTTTTCTTTTCAGTTATTTAGTTAATTCTGAGTTTTGCTTTTTTAAATTCCTCTCTGGACTCTCGGGCCTAACTTGTAAAAAGCCATTTCCATACATGCTGCTTTTCGTCACAGTTCTGCATAATTGCATCGTGCGCTCATTGAGTTTCTTCCAGTTTTGTTTCTTTCTAACTCATTTCCAAGTGAAACCGGGTCAGTGTTTATTGACACTGTTCCACATCCACTGTAGTGGATGGTAGTTGGTGTTAAACTCTGCTCTGGAGGACGCTGTGTCCTCAGTCCTTTGTGGTCTCCTACCACTCGGCAGCCTGTTGATGGCGTTAGATTAAGATGTGCAAACTCTTCAGCCAATCAGAGACTGAGGTGTATCGTTTGCACAGAAACGTCCAAAAGAACTCGCAGAGGAGTTAGCCGCTGCTGGTGTGTGGCGTTAGTGGCGGTACAGCATGTGTGCTCAGCGTTGTGACGGCTCTCGCCTGCTGCCTCTCTCTCTGCTGCAGAAGTGCGGCTCCTCCCCCTCTCCCTCGGCGGATCTGGACCGCTCCTCCCCTGGGTCCTCCAGACCACCATCCTCGCAGCGGCCTTCGCTGGGGCTGCAGGTGGGGCGGCGGGCGGGGCGGGAGGTGACCGGGGGCATGTGGACGATGTCGCGGGGCTCACACGGCCGGGCCGAGACGGGCTCCTCCTCCTCGGCTCTGAATCAGGGGCACGGCTCCCCGCGACAGGCAGCCCTGGCGCACGCACAGGTGGCGCGAAGCGAACTTAATGTCCGCTCGCCAAGAGGTGAGACTCGCTCAATATATCCACGCAAACGCACGCGCTTACCTCTCCCATGCTGTGCAGTCCCCTCCCTCACAGGTAACGTTATGCTTGTCCAAACACCTTTTCCACATTGGCGTATATTCATGAATATGCGGGCATGCAGACTTTTGCATACAACAGTATATTCATGAATATGCGGGCATGAAGACTTTGGCATACAACCGTATTTTCATGAATATGCGGGCATGTAGACTTGGGCATACAACAGTATATTCATGAATATGAGGGCATGCAGACTTTGGCATACAGCAGTATATTCATGAATATGAGGGCATGCAGACTTTGGCATACAACAGTATATGCATGAATATGCGGGCATGCAGACTTTGTGCATGCATCACTTCTTCAGGTGAGGATTTCCAATGATGGCATGAAAATTGAACTCAAGGTTAAGTTGTTAGATTTTGTTGCAGTTAGATGGAGTTTGGAGTATTGTTGGACGCAATGGTCTGTAACTAGCCCAAGTGTGTCATTGTCAGGATGAATACATCACAATAGGATACTGACAACATCATTCAAGTTCTGTTGTTGTGGTTAATTATGCTGAGGTCATTCTGAGGTGTGTTTAAGGGTGTTCAGACAATTGTCCAATTATCTCTTTTAATGAAACTGGTGCATGAATTGAGCAGAAATGTTTTTGCCGCAGTGTCATTCTCCCATCTGTATGAAACACAAAACAGCATGTCTTAATAGCCCATAATTGTCTTTCAACATTGTCGAAAACGTCAAAAAGATGGTTTACGCGGATGAAGTGGCAGCAAGTAGCCTCTATTCGGCATATTTTGCCTTAGTACACATTGACACAATTGTATAATGTTTGCAAATTAATATCAAAATAGTCAGGCACCCCTTTGAAGTTCTAAATTTTACAAATAAATACGTACCCATCTGATTTCTTAAATTCTCCCTCAATTGTGGATTTGTTGCCTCCTGCTTCCAACCACTAGAGGGCAACGTTTTACAAGGAGTCTAAGGCTGCCAGTGCTTGTGTGAGGGAAGGACGGCCTGCTGTCAGGTTGCTGTGCTGGTATTTTTTGGGTCACTGGTTCAGACCCCTTGGCACATCTTTGGATTGCATCAGAAGGGATAAAATTGGGATCAACTCTGCTTTTGGGCCTTTGCGCGATGTCCTTAACCGGAAGAAAAATATTTCCTTGGTAAACATTTCTCCAGGGGAATTTTTGGACAAGAGAAACACAGCTTGACAGAATGTTGAAGAGTTTAAAAAAGGAAAGATAAGCTTGACTGCTTTTTGCCTCTAATGCTTACGCGAGGTCTTCCGCCCCTCAGAATGAAGCAGTCGTTGCTCCTGATGGAATTATATAACACACATACAGACTGTGAGAAGGTCATGTGCTAATTAAAGCCTCACTGCACCAACCTCTGATGTGAGAATAACTAAAAAGATCTGACTCACTGTAATGCAGATTTTATCTCCACTGGTCATAATTGGCCTTTCTTGTTGGTAGCGGAGGAGAAGGCGAGCGGTCCAGCATTACTGTTGGGCTAATGAGTGCTCAGCTGCCATTCTCCATGCCACTGACCTGTTTATGGTCGAGTGGTCCATCCTGTTTATTTTCACGGGAGCCATTTGTATGTGTGTGTTTCAGCCCTCGTCTAATGGATAACCAGTTATTACACTTAAATTTGCATAGCAGATGCTTTATTCTAGTGTGACCAACAATTGAATGCCCTGGCAAGGGCCAGTCACCTTGAGCATTGTGGGTGTTAAGGGTCTTGTTCAAAAGTCCAACTGCTGCAGGAATCTCACAGTTGATATCCTGGATCTTGAACCAATAACCCTCTGTGATCTTTCATCACTGTGCAACAGACTGCTCCAGGTTCATTGACTAAATCCAGTTTCCCATTTGTAAACCTTGAGAACTGCATGTAGAATTGGACTTCACCCACTCCACGTCTGACTCTCACTACCCTCCTATGCCGTCTCAGGTTTCGAGCGGCGCCCGCCAAAGCACTCGTCCCACCCGGAGAGTGGGGAGAGGGACACGGGACCTCCCCAGACCCCCCGTACCGGCACTATCCCCGCCCTCGTGCCAAAGCCTCCTTCCACCCCACTGGTGAAGCTGGTGGGCAAGATGTACTCCCTCAAGTGCAGGTGAGTCTGGAGAGAGAGACAGAATGTACTGAAGTGCAGGTGAGTCTGGAGAGAGAGACAGAATGTACTGAAGTGCAGGTGAGTCTGGAGAGAGAGACAGAATGTACTGAAGTGCAGGTGAGTCTGGAGAGAGACACAGAATGTACTGAAGTGCAGGTGAGTCTGGAGAGAGACACAGAATGTACTGAAGTGCAGGTGAGTCTGGAGAGAGGCACAGAATGTACTGAAGTGCAGGTGAGTCTGGAGAGAGACACAGAATGTACTGAAGTGCAGGTGAGTCTGTAGAGACACAGAATGTACTGAAGTGCAGGTGAGTCTGGAGAGAGAGACAGAATGTACTGAAGTGCAGGTGAGTCTGGAGAGAGAGACAGAATGTACTGAAGTGCAGGTGAGTCTGGAGAGAGAGACAGAATGTATTGAAGTGCAGGTGAATCTGGAGAGAGAGACAGAATGTACTGAAGTGCAGGTGAGTCTGGAGAGAGACACAGAATGTACTGAAGTGCAGGTGAGTCTGGAGAGAGAGACAGAATGTACTGAAGTGCGGGTGAGTCTGGAGAGAGAGACAGAATGTACTGAAGTGCAGGTGAGTCTGTAGAGAGACACAGAATGTACTGAAGTGCAGGTGAGTCTGGAGAGAGAGACAGAATGGACTGAAGTGCAGGTGAGTCTGGAGAGAGAGACAGAATGTACTGAAGTGCAGGTGAGTCTGTAGAGAGATACAGAATGTACTGAAGTGCAGGTGAGTCTGGAGAGAGTCACAGAATGTACTGAAGTGCAGGTGAGTCTGTAGAGAGACACAGAATGTACTGAAGTACAAGTGAGTCTGAAGAGAGACACAGAATGTACTGACCTGCAGGTGAGTGGAGAGAGAGACAGAATGTACTGACCTGCAGGTGAGTCTGGAGAGAGAGACAGAATGAACTGAAGTGGAGGTGAGACTGGAGAGAGACCCAGAATGTACTGACGCCCAGGTGAGTCTGGAGAGAGACACAGAATGTACTGAAGCACAGGTGAGTCTGGAGAGAGACACAGAATGTACTGAAGTACAGGTGAGTCTGGAGAGAGACACAGAATGTACTGAAGTGCAGGTGAGTCTGGAGAGAGAGACATAATGTACTGAAGTGCAGGTGAGTCTGTATAGAGACATAATGTACTGAAGTGCAGGTGAGTCTGTAGAGAGACACAGAATGTACTGAAGTGCAGGTGAGTCTGGAGAGAGACACAGAATGTACTGAAGCACAGGTGAGTCTGGAGAGAGACACAGAATGTACTGAAGTACAGGTGAGTCTGGAGAGAGACACAGAATGTACTGAAGTGCAGGTGAATCTGGAGAGAGAGACAGAATGTACTGAAGTGCAGGTGAGTCTGTAGAGAGACATAATGTACTGAAGTGCGGGTGAGTCTGGAGAGAGACACAGAATGTACTGAAGTACAGGTGAGTCTGGAGAGAGAGACAGAATGGACTGAAGTGCAGGTGAGTCTGGAGAGAGAGACAGAATGTACTGAAGTGCAGGTGAGTCTGTAGAGAGATACAGAATGTACTGAAGTGCAGGTGAGTCTGGAGAGAGTCACAGAATGTACTGAAGTACAAGTGAGTCTGAAGAGAGACACAGAATGTACTGACCTGCAGGTGAGTGGAGAGAGAGACAGAATGTACTGACCTGCAGGTGAGTCTGGAGAGAGAGACAGAATGTACTGAAGTGCGGGTGAGTCTGGAGAGAGAGACAGAATGTACTGAAGTGCAGGTGAGTCTGTAGAGAGACACAGAATGTACTGAAGTGCAGGTGAGTCTGGAGAGAGAGACAGAATGTACTGAAGTGCAGGTGGGTCTGGAGAGAGAGACAGAATGTACTGAAGTGGAGGTGAGTCTGTAGAGAGACACAGAATGTACTGAAGTGCAGGTGAGTCTGGGGAGAGAGACAGAATGTACTGAAGTGCAGGTGAGTCTGGAGAGAGAGACAGAATGTACTGAAGTGCAGGTGAGTCCATAGAGAGAGACGGAATGTACTGAAGTGCAGGTGAGTCTGGAGAGAGAGACAGAATGTACTGAAGTACAGGTGAGTCTGTAGAGAGACACAGAATGTACTGAAGTGCAGGTGAGTCTGGAGAGAGACACAGAATGTACTGAAGCACAGGTGAGTCTGGAGAGAGACACAGAATGTACTGAAGTACAGGTGAGTCTGGAGAGAGACACAGAATGTACTGAAGTGCAGGTGAGTCTGGAGAGAGAGACAGAATGTACTGAAGTGCAGGTGAGTCTGTAGAGAGACATAATGTACTGAAGTGCAGGTGAGTCTGGAGAGAGACACAGAATGTACTGAAGTACAGGTGAGTCTGGAGAGAGAGACAGAATGGACTGAAGTGCAGGTGAGTCTGGAGAGAGAGACAGAATGTACTGAAGTGCAGGTGAGTCTGTAGAGAGATACAGAATGTACTGAAGTGCAGGTGAGTCTGGAGAGAGTCACAGAATGTACTGAAGTGCAGGTGAGTCTGGAGAGAGTCACAGAATGTACTGAAGTGCAGGTGAGTCTGGAGAGAGTCACAGAATGTACTGAAGTGCAGGTGAGTCTGAAGAGAGACACAGAATGTACTGACCTGCAGGTGAGTGGAGAGAGAGACAGAATGTACTGACCTGCAGGTGAGTCTGGAGAGAGAGACAGAATGTACTGAAGTGCAGGTGAGTCGGTAGAGAGACACAGAATGTACTGAAGTACAAGTGAGTCTGAAGAGAGACACAGAATGTACTGAAGTGCAGGTGAGTCTGGAGAGAGAGACAGAATGTACTGAAGTACAGGTGAGTCTGTAGAGAGACACAGAATGTACTGAAGTGCAGGTGAGTCTGGAGAGAGACAGAATGTACTGAAGCACAGGTGAGTCTGGAGAGAGACACAGAATGTACTGAAGTACAGGTGAGTCTGGAGAGAGACACAGAATGTACTGAAGTGCAGGTGAGTCTGGAGAGAGAGACAGAATGTACTGAAGTGCAGGTGAGTCTGTAGAGAGACATAATGTACTGAAGTGCAGGTGAGTCTGGAGAGAGACACAGAATGTACTGAAGTACAGGTGAGTCTGGAGAGAGAGACAGAATGGACTGAAGTGCAGGTGAGTCTGGAGAGAGAGACAGAATGTACTGAAGTGCAGGTGAGTCTGTAGAGAGATACAGAATGTACTGAAGTGCAGGTGAGTCTGGAGAGAGTCACAGAATGTACTGAAGTGCAGGTGAGTCTGTAGAGAGACACAGAATGTACTGAAGTACAAGTGAGTCTGAAGAGAGACACAGAATGTACTGACCTGCAGGTGAGTGGAGAGAGAGACAGAATGTACTGACCTGCAGGTGAGTCTGGAGAGAGAGACAGAATGTACTGAAGTGCAGGTGAGTCGGTAGAGAGACACAGAATGTACTGAAGTACAAGTGAGTCTGAAGAGAGACACAGAATGTACTGACCTGCAGGTGAGTCTGGAGAGAGAGACAGAATGTACTGACCTGCAGGTGAGTCTGGAGAGAGAGCCAGAATGTACTGACCTGCAGGTGAGTCTGGAGAGAGAGACAGAATGTACTGACCTGCAGGTGAGTCTGGAGGGAGAGACAGAATGTACTGAAGTGCAGGTGAGTCTGGAGAGAGAGACAGAATATACTGAAGTGCAGGTGAGTCTGTAGAGAGACACAGAATGTACTGACCTGCAAGTGAGTCTGGAGAGAGAGACAGAATGTACTGACCTGCAGGTGAGTCTGGAGAGAGAGACAGAATGTACTGAAGTACAGGTGAGTCTGGAGAGAGAGACAGAATGTACTGAAGCACAGGTGAGTCTGGAGAGAGAGACAGAATGTACTGAAGTGCAGGTGAGTCTGGAGAGAGAGACAGAATGTGCTGAAGTACAAGTGAGTCTGAAGAGAGAGACCGAATGTACTGAAGTACAGGTGAGTCTGGAGAGAGAGACAGAATGTACTGACCTGCAGGTGAGTCTGGAGAGAGAGACAAAATGTACTGAAGTGCAGGTGAGTCTGGAGAGAGAGAGGCAGAATGTACTGACCTGCAGGTGAGTCTGGAGAGAGAGACAGAATGTACTGAAGTACAGGTGAGTCTGTAGAGAGAGACAGAATGTACTGAAGTGCAGGTGAGTCTGTGGAGAGAGACAGAATGTACTGAAGTACAAGTGAGTCTGAAGAGAGACACAGAATGTACTGACCTGCAGGTGAGTGGAGAGAGAGACAGAATGTACTGACCTGCAGGTGAGTCTGGAGAGAGAGACCGAATGTACTGAAGTGCAGGTGAGTCTGTAGAGAGACACAGAATGTACTGAAGTACAAGTGAGTCTGAAGAGAGACACAGAATGTACTGACCTGCAGGTGAGTCTGGAGAGAGAGACAGAATGTACTGAAGTACAGGTGAGTCTGGAGAGAGAGACAGAATGTACTGAAGCACAGGTGAGTCTGGAGAGAGAGACAGAATGTACTGAAGTACAGGTGAGTCTGGAGAGAGAGACAGAATGTACTGAAGTACAGGTGAGTCTGGAGAGAGAGACAGAATGTACTGACCTGCAGGTGAGTCTGGAGAGAGAGTCAGAATGTACTGAAGTGCAGGTGAGTCTGGAGAGAGAGAGGCAGAATGTACTGACCTGCAGGTGAGTCTGGAGAGAGAGACAGAATGTACTGAAGTACAGGTGAGTCTGTGGAGAGAGACAGAATGTACTGAAGTGCAGGTGAGTCTGGAGAGAGAGAGGCAGAATGTACTGACCTGCAGGTGAGTCTGGAGAGAGAGACAGAATGTACTGAAGTACAGGTGAGTCTGTGGAGAGTGACAGAATGTACTGAAGTACAAGTGAGTCTGAAGAGAGAGACAGAATGTACTGACCTGCAGGTGAGTCTGGTGAGAGAGAGAGAATGTACTGAAGTGCAGGTGAGTCTGAAGAGAGAGACCGAATGTACTGAAGTACAGGTGAGTCTGGAGAGAGAGACAGAATGTACTGACCTGCAGGTGAGTCTGGTGAGAGAGAGAGAATGTACTGAAGTGCAGGTGAGTCTGAAGAGAGAGACCGAATGTACTGAAGTACAGGTGAGTCTGGAGAGAGAGACAGAATGTACTGACCTGCAGGTGAGTCTGGAGAGAGAGACAGAATGTACTGAAGTGCAGGTGAGTCTGGAGAGAGAGACAGAATGTACTGAAGTGCAGGTGAGTCTGTAGAGAGACACAGAATATACTGAAGTACAGGTGAGTCTGGAGAGAGACACAGAATATACTGAAGTACAGGTGAGTCTGGAGAGAGACACAGAATGTACTGAAGTGCAGGTGGGTCTGGAGAGAGACACAGAATGTACTGAAGTACAGGTGAGTCTGGAGAGAGAGACAGAATGTATTTGAGTACAGGTGAGTTGAAGGAGTGGGGGAGTGAGGGTTTGGGTGAGTGTGAGAGAGGAGGAAGGAAGACTCTGGGTTTAGTTGACCAATGAGCCATGAGAGGGTGTGGCTACTCTGATTTTGTACATGGTTAAAGCCTGTATTCAGAAACAACACTCACCCTCCACTCACCATATAGTGAGTATGATTAAAAAGCTACTGGAGTGTGAGAAAGAGATCGACCTACCACTTACCGAGGGAGTGGTCCCATTCCTCACCTGTTGATTTTCACAAACGCCACTGGAGCATAACTGACAGTAGTGGGCGCTGGATACCACAGGCGGTGCGTCAATTGCTGCAAAGGGACGCTCAATCCTCACACTTCAGTGCTGAATGACCTAAACCTGTCACAGTTTACTTTCCTTGATTAGGAAGTTTCTCTGACTACTTGGTAAAATGACAATCAAATATATATTTTTTTTGGCGATCAGTGTGTCCGTCCGTCCGTCCGTCTGTCCGTCCGTCTGTAATAAAATCGTTTCCGAACCAGAACTCAAACTATACCACTTACAAACACCAAATTTGGTATGGAGCTTCTCATTATGGTCTAGTTGTGCCATTTGGGGGTTTCGGTCCGTCCGTCTGTCCACACAACCTGTAGGTTACACAAACTACAGCCGGGGGGATCCGCCATTGCCAGATGGCTCTTGTTGTATTATATTTTTTTAATTGATGTATTATTATTATTATTATTATTATTATCATATTTTTATAGTGTTGTTTTACATTGCTTCACAAAATTGAGGCGTTTCTTTCGCACATAAATGACGACGTAAATATCAGCATGGTCGAGTAGCTCGCGAAAGGCACAGGACAAGCCGCGAGGCTCACTAAGCAACAAGCTGTGAAACGTGCCAGACATTTCCTTCTACATTCAGCAGTCAAGAATGTAGAATAGAATGGATTCTCGTGACTTACAGCTACATGAGCCTCGCAGACCAATCCACACGCGTCCACTAGCCGCTGAGCGCAGAATTTTCCATCCCATTAGTAAAAAAGTGTGAGAAATCCAAATGCGTGAGAGTTGACAGATATGCGTAATAAATGAAAGCTGGCCACACCTGATAATGTTGAGAGTTTTCAGAGTTTCTGCAATGGTAATTTAAATGAATTGAAAACAGGTCAATAATTATCAGTGCTCATTCTAACTTAAGTAGAACTGGCAACACATAATGGTCCTTAGGATTTTTGGAGTTCAAGTGAATAAAATTTTATTAAATGATTGAAAACAGGTCCTGTCCATATCTTATTTTTAAGGGATGGTTTTGAGCTTCCCCTATTGCCAGTTCACCAGTAGGTACTGGTGGGTACACAAATGCTAACCTCAAGTTCACCACAGTGCAGTCCGTAACCACTGAAGCCAGGTGGTCAGTCAGTAAGTTACCGGCATAGTTATCATTATAGTAAAAATTTGCGTAGTTGCGATTGCGTCAAGCACGTGGCTGTAAATGATCCAGAGTTTCCAATGTTTGTAACCACCTGAAAGCCATGACAACGAAATACCGGGGCAAGTTAGTGCGGCTCAAGGGAGGTGTTCCCTGCACTCAACCTTCACTCAGAAAGAGATGCTATTTTCCGTGTGAGTGAGCTCTCTGAAAGCAAATAAGTGTTCGGACAACCTCTGACTCATTTACTATAACCTGACACTAAGTTTTGATACTCACTCACTTTCAATTAGTGTGTGTATCATTTCTGAATACAGGCCAAAGGAGCACTGTTGGGCTCCAACATCAATCAGAGTGCTGAAACCCCTTAAAACTTTGATAAAATTATTGTATCCAATGACCATATGCGAATCATTATTGATATAAATCTGATTGGACAGCAACAGAGATTAATATGCCATCCTTGAGAAATTAATTTTGTTTTATATTGGCAGTAATTCATATGAGCCATGCCATTCCGTCAGGCTATTTATTTGTTGTAGGCTAGCTGATGCTACAGTTCCCTAGCAACAAAACAACTGTCTTGCTGGTTCTTGGCAGATTAATACAGTATTCATCTGATATGCAGTCTCAGGTGTGGGCTTATTGTGATTTTTACTACGGCTTCAAACATGGTTCAGTTTTACAATTCCCTTGCTACGTCAAGGGCATTTTTGTGCTTTGATCACGCATGCTGTTGAGTTAGTCTGCCAAGCAGAGCCGTGCAGCCGTCTCAAACTCAGGAGCTCTCCTGCAAATTCAGCTCCTCTGGGGCTTTCTGAGGGGTGGGCTATAGGCGCAAACATCAGTGGAGTTTGCCTTTGAATTTGCAGTTGAGTTTGCCAT
This sequence comes from Gymnothorax reevesii, assembly GCA_029721435.1. Lineage (NCBI taxonomy): Eukaryota > Metazoa > Chordata > Actinopteri > Anguilliformes > Muraenidae > Gymnothorax > Gymnothorax reevesii. The sequence continues at coordinate 22,866,340 of CM056582.1, read as the reverse complement.
CGATTTTTGCGCATATTGGTTTTAAACAAGCCAGTATATTTGCTTGCCTGTTCAGTCACATTGACGTCACGTCACACGCTGTCAGCGTTTTACGGTAAAGTGTGCTTAGGCCAACCGCTTTTCCGGCAGTCCATTTTTCATGAGCTGCTTTCATCGAGGAGTACGTGGCGAGCTTGCTCTACCTTTAATTGGTTTGTGGTCTATGCTCTCGGCTGCGTTTGACGCAGGTCTTTGTGATGCTCGGCATTAGACAAATCAATAACTGAAATTCCATGTGAAGTAGAGTCCCATCGATTTGGGTCGAAGGAGGGCTAGCGCTGTTGGTGCTCGGCCAATGGCCTTTTAGATCTTTCATTGCCACTTATCTTCACGCAAGTGATGCGTTTCAAGTGTCCTCCTTAAAGACATAATGGCTAAGTTGAGATGGAGTGCATTAACCCTTAAAGCGCTAAATGCAGCTATTGTTGCTGAATGAGTATCAAAATCAAAGCTGTTGAAAATCTATTGCGTGGTGACTTGTTAAAAAGAGCTCCTGCTTTAAACAAGCTGCCACATGATGGGTTTTCAACAGCACAAGATAATATTTCAGCGTTCTAAGGGTTAATCCCCATGGGCCGGGGGGCGGGGTATTGAGCAGTATAGCTGGACAGTCAGACCAATCTAAAGAGTCCAGATGGTAAATATTATACAGTCTTGCACATCAGACACAAGCAGGCTGGACTACCTAGACGTCATTGGATTTTAGCCACTGGGTACAGATGAGGGTGAATATGGCTGAAGTAATCTTGTATGAGCCGGGCTTGAGTCGGCGTGATTGTGCATGTTTTGCAAAACAAAGTGATGTTTATTGGTTACTCACGGCTTTTGTCCTGCCTTCATTACCATTGTTTGACTACAGTAATGCAAAAGGTTGTTTACACAACATGGTTTGTGCCGCGCACACGTTTATAAATGATTTCGCCGTCACATCGGAATGTAATGGGATAACCATTGAGGTTTGTAGTTTACCTGGCTTCAAATTTAACTCCGTATGCTTGGGTATGAGGTGTGTGTGTGTGTGTGTGTGTGTGGGGGGTGATGTATAAGCTGTAGTGACTCCCTATCTTCTTTCCGGTAGGTTCTGTGAGGTGGAGTTCCAGGGTCCCCTGTCGGTGCAGGAAGATTGGGTCCGGCACCTGCAGCAGCACATTCTGGACCTCAACTTCAACAAGCCCGACCCGCCCTCGACCCCTGTCCCGCAGGAAACATCCGACCCGAACCCGGCGCCTGCCCCAGGGGTCACCTCCACCCCCACCCCCACCCCCACCCCGACCTCCACCTCCACCCCGACCCCCACCCCCCCCCAAACTCCCGTGTCCCCCCCAGTCCCGACCCGCACCCCGACTCCCATCCCCACCCCAACCGCAACCCCGACTCCTACCCCAGTCCCCATGCCTGCAGAAGCAGTTTAGAGACCTCTCTCCCTCCCTTCATCCCTTCAACACTCCCTTTCTCCCTCCCTCCGTACATCATTCTTCTCCTCTTCTACGTGTTCACGGTCGTGTGTGTTTTTAAAGCGGTGGTCCCAGTGTGTGTGACTCTGTAGACCTAAAGGGGCCTCCATCTCTCCCTCAGTGTGACTGATGAAACCCTCGCACAGTCCTCCATCGTGATTTCCGTTAGTCTCTCGCATTTTTAACGACATGAAGGAAAAGCCGCGTCTGCCGTTGCGCCATCTCTCATTGAGCGCTTCCCATTTGAGAAGAAAAAAGTGTATATACAGTGTATTGCGTATTTATTCCGAAAAGAGAGAACTGCGTATCCTCGTAGTCGTAGTGTCCTCCTACACAACGGCCCACCGCTCTGGATGGGCAGTGAAAGAGGAGGAGTTTGCCTAGCACTTGTCATCGTCTGTTGTCTCGCCCCATTTCAGACAGGGCCTCGATGGGTTAAGGTCCTGCTAGCTAGCAAAGCACACGAACTTCGCTTGGAGTCGCGAGAGGAGAGGGAAGCTGGGGATTTTAGCGTAGTTGGGCCGTTATTATCCAGTTTCGTTGATTATTTTAATTGTCGACAAACCCTGCCGTTTTAAACGCCGAGAGAGCTGCTGCTCTTGTAGTTATTTTATTGCTCTTACTGAATGTGTGTAACTCTGGTATTCAGCATATGAAGCTGAACAAAATGTACTGCTATTGTTGGAAAGATGCTGAGAAATAAGATGCCTGATGTAACGCACTGTGACCAAAAGTGCAGAGGCGGTGAGAGCGTGTTTGTACAGTGCGTCCCTTCTGCCAGGTGCCGCTCCGCTCACCTAGTCCCTCCTTACCGCCCCCTGCTGAAAAAATCTAACAATGGCCAACCTTTTGTTTTTTTTGGCGATGATTCGTCTTTTATTTCGCTGGACTCCGTAGGTACGAGATTGGTGCGCGTGGTATAACGTCCGCGTCGTAATCAACACTCTTAAGTCTTATACTGAGCTCCTGAAATGTGCTGAGCCCTGCCCAGTGATTTTACTCCTGATTTAATCCGGGCCAGTGCCTGTCGCCCCCTCGGTATGTGCCAAAGACCCTGCTTGCTTCTTGCCTTTCCTTTGCCCCAGTAAGTAGCTGGCGTAGACCGATCCTAGCAGGGGTGACGCTAGCTAACTGCCCCGTCCGCTAGCATAAGCGCTCAGTGCTTCTGCCGCTCGATTTGCTCCTGCACTCTTAAGACTTGTTGCAGTATGACATCACGTTCTATGTGGCACAATCGGCGTGTATTGAGTGCCCTCTGGACAGGCTACATCGTTCGCAAACGCGGGGCTGTGTTTTATATGGTTTTTAATATCGTCTGTTAAGTGAAGCAATAAGGAGAGGGTCCAGGTCTCTAGAGATTGAAGTCTGTCTCCAGCATTAACATTCCCCGGACTATGTACGACCCTCCGCTTGTTCCCAACCCTACTTTTTCCCGTTATATATAACTACATGTACTTATAAAATGGCTAAGACTATTATTGTTATTTACCTCTATTAATGCCTAGCTATTAAATGTGACCTTAATTACGTTATTGTATGGATTTAAATTTTTTATCGCTGTTTTTATGGCTATGTGTTTATTGTTTGTTTGTTTCGGCAGTAAAGGGAGATGTAGAAGCATACTTTTAACAGTCGTCCTTAGCGTTTACTTCAAGCGGAACTATTGGTGCTTGAGAAAGTGGTGAAATTCTTGAATGAGGAAACTTTCCTGTTGCGCTCCAATGGAAAGAGGACTCTAAACGTGTGAACGTGAAACGAAAAAGGAGGGGGTTGTAGTTTCTATGGTTTTATTTTCAGTTTTTCTTTTTTTTTTTTTTCCTCTGGAGCCAGTAGGTGCACTCCTGTATCTCCCTTGCTCATACAAAATATTCTCACAATGTTACTGCAATACAGTGGCAACACTGGATGTGCTATTGACAAAACATTCCAGTAACATTTTAATGATGTTTTGTGTTAGATGGGCGTTCCTTTTAGGCGTTCTTGTGTGGTGTCCGACATTAGGCAGCCCCCCCCCCCCGCCCCCTCGTGTGTGTTCAGTCCCTTTCAGTGTTAATTGTTTGAAGGAGGGAGGTGCTGACAGTTGGGTTTTTAAACCCTCTTAATGCCTGCCTTCATTACTACCTTGGGCCAGTGAAACTGGCCTGGACAGTCGATGAGTGAGCGTGTGTGAGTGAGAGATGGATGGAGCGAGCGAGAGTGAAAGTGGGGTCTGTTTGCTCTGTGTTCGGCAAGCGAGGCTGTGTGATGACCATGGGGAAAGCACTACTGTAGAAATGGTTGAATAGTCCTGTGTATTGACTCCCGAACGATCAATAAACGTTACTGAATTTTAGCCGCTCATTAAATCTTGAGTCTTTTGTTCCCCCCCCTTAGTATTTTACCAGGTTCCTAGGTTAAAGAAGACAGGCCTTCATTTTATTCTCATATATATGTTAATGTCAGATTAATTGACTAAATATTTTTGGGTTTCATGAAATGACTGAAGTTTAGCTCCAGCCATTTTATGAAATGACGTGAAATTTTTAGTCATTTCATAAAATGACTGGTTTCACGATCTGATTGTAACATATTCGTGCAAACCTAGTGAGGAATTCCAGACAATATTTACGACAATTTCTATAAATCGCACTCAGTTTTCCTAGCTCTTCACGGACATTTAATCTAGAACAATAATCATGGTACTCATGCTTGAATTCTCAAGGACGGAAATATTCAGGAAAGTAATGTGAAACAAGCAAGATGGTGCATTATTGGGGATAAAGGTGGAAATTTGTATCAGTAGTTTGCAGAAATTAGCATAATTTAGCATTTTTGGCTTAATTAGGAAATTGGCATCAATCATTAGCTCTTGATCACAACTTTGACACATTCTGGAAAATTCAAACTCGCCTAACGGATTTCGAGTCGGGAAACCTGAAATTATGACTGGTGTTGAGAACTGAATTTCTGCTGTGGACTGACCTGACAAACCTCTGGCCCAGGCCACTGTCCACTACCCTGAAACCAGCCTGTGTTGATTTCCTGAAAGGGTCCATCTCCATCTTAGGATGTTGATGAACTCTCGGAGAGTAGCCTTGAATGCACACCAGATACATTAAACCGTGGTCTTATCACTCAGCTGTGCATAGATTAACAGCTGAGACTCAAGATCGTCCCTTAACTTCCTCAAGTGAGAAATTATCTTTGAGCCAGACTGCAAATTGTACACACTCGGCCAAAATGTTTTTTTGAGCATCGAGAGTTGACCCTTTAACTGCATAAATTTCAATGTCAGGCACTTAAACCTTTGCTGCAGTTTACTGTCTTTGAAGGGAATAGGCACTCACTGCTTGATTTGGCTCTTAATTTATACAGGGAGCGAGTACTCTCAAAGTGTTGATGAAATATAGATGGCTCTCATCAGTGAACTGTATGACTGATTGGCAGTAGCTGAACGCTGATGGTAGGAAATGATGTGAGGTGAATTGCTTTGTTCATCGTCTCGGTGTTGTTTTTGCCACCAGGGGGTAGACGAGGAATGAAATGCGAACCATTTGGCCCAGTGGTGGATGAGCATTATTTTGTATTGCTCTGCAGAACTGAAATGCATTACTTTATTTATCTTCTGTATTTCACAGTCTAAAGTGTTTTGGACGTTAATCAAAATGTCATCTCGCAAAGTGGCTTCGATTGAGTCATTTGAGGCTGAATTTGATTGAACCTTTTACAGCTAAGTGTTTGACTTTTGCTTCAGAGCCTCTCTAATGGCCTTTTCTTTGTGCAAAATGAGTGGGCCTGCAAATTGAGGCTGTCCATCCAAGAACCAGTTATGCCACTTTTTCACGTTTTGAGAAAAATGAACTTGGAACTTTTTAGTTACCAATCTTAAGGACAAATGATTGCTTACACATATTCCTGCGACTGGTAATTATTTTAATCAGCAGTGAAAATGGTGGTAGGGTCACTGACCATGTGACCAGAAAGTGACATAACTAGTTCTTGCATGGAGTGCTTCAATTGTTTTGGAGTTTAGAGGGGTTCCTGATCAGTCTCAGGAAAATCACATCCTGTTCAGCTCTGTAAGTTCTGTAAGCCCAGTTCTGCTCTTCAAATCCTTATCGATAGGAAATCGGAGGATTCGTGGTTTTTTTTTTTTTTTTTAAAGAAATTTTTTCAAGTATTTTTATTGTTTAATGATAGAATACCGAGCTAATCCTGGAGGTAATATTAATGTAATGGCCTTTCTGAAAATTTCCCCCATCAAATTAAAAAAAAAAAAATGGATAGGAAAAGCCATTTTACCGTTTACTGGAGTTTTAACTGAATTTTTTGCTCTCCCATTTCTGGAAAAGTTAAGGTGCTGTGTTCAATGCAAATATTATCAGTGCAGTTTGTTAATCATATAAAGGGGGGGGCTACTATGATCCCCCCTCCCAAAGTTAAAATATTCTAGAATTATACATAAATTCATGATTTTCAGGCAATTTGATTCATGTAATTCTCAAGCCTCTGAAAAACTGGGTGTTCTGAGTTGGCGTCCCCTTTATGGAATGAGCTTTATTCTAATTGGCCTGCAAACGGAGCTCCTTCTCAATGGAAAGTGAAGATGTCCTAATCCCCCTGCTAAGGCAAATCTCTAAATATAGATGATTGAATAATTAGCTACCTAGCTATCCATAAAATTACACATTGGTACGGATAGGTAATGTCTGCAGGACAGCAAGTTACATTTACAATAGTCCGACATGCAGTCACCATCGTAGTTTGACTACGCTTGTAATTTGGTCTACAGTTCACGTTAAGAATGACCTGTTGCAAGTGTCTGTAGATAGCAATCGTGAGCTAACATTGCATTTACTGTGCTAGCTACTCCAGTAAAAATCGACTGAATTTGATTAAAAATAGTCGTCCTTTCAAACTAATTAGGATGTCTGGTACATTGTTTCTGGCTTAACTAGCTACAGTTTCTGAATTTACCGTCGATTTTGTCGCTAGCGAGCTAGTAAACAACTCAATGATTACAGAAAGGTAATGCATGCATGCTAGCTTACTAGTAATTTTGAGAGTAGCACTTAGCGAAGTAGCTGGCTGCTTGCCTCAACAATGAAGCTTTGCCCATTTACCTAAAGTTACACTTGAAATTCACCGAGGATATTTTCACAAATTGGAAACGCCTCAATAGCTGGCTGAAGATTCTCTTTGAAAATGAATTGAAACCACTCTTCCTTTGTATCTTCTGAAAGCACAATGCATTCCTTTTAATACAAGTTCTGTTAGCAGTTCTGCATTGTGCTAACCCAGGTTAGCAGTATAAAGCAGTTGGTCAAAAGTGGATAGCATTCACATAGCAAGCTGATTGAAGCTGGTATGTTGCCATATAAAATAAGCCATGGGTGGAGATATCCAGGTGAAGGGTGGAACAGTTCTCAAGAGCCTTCATGTGAGGGAAGAACAAGAGCCAAATCTGAATGCCATGTTTTATGGTGAAAGCAGCCCACCAAAAAAAAAAAAAATTACCATGTTGTTACCAGTGAGTTGGTTCGTAAGCATTTCAGATATTGTAAGTGCACAAGAATGGAAAAACTGTTTTTCACATCTCCTTTGAACAACACATCACATGTTAAACCTGAGAAATGCAATGTTTTTTTGAAAAATAATCTTGTTTTGAATTTGATGCCTGCAACATGTTTCAAAAGGAGTTGATATAGGTCAGGGGTGGCCGACCCTGGTCCTGGAGAGCCGCAGTGTCTGCTTATTTTTGGTGTTTCTCAGCACTCGATTGATGAATTAAAGTAGTTGATTAGTCACTCAACTGATCTCACCTGGTGTCTCAAGTTTAATTTGGAAATAATGAGCCAATCAAGCAATTAGCAGGAACAACCCGCAAGACTCCTAGAGCCAATTAAGCTGACTTGCAGGTGGACACAGCAATCTACGTGTTAACTAAGATTTGTCAGTGCGGTTGGATATTTGGCGTATTTGTAATGCAGACAAAGTAGAAGTACAGAGTACAAATAAAGGTTCAAAGAGCAGGGGTGGATAACGCTGGTCCTGTAGAGCCAGAGGGTGTTTGGTTTTGGTCGTCTCCACCCGATTTAAACCTAAGACACCAGGTGAGATGAGTGAAGTGTGTAATCAACTGCTTTCATTGTATCCCCCGAACAAAGGTCGGAGGATACTATGGATTTGGCCTTGTCATGCGTCCGCAGAGATTTTTCTTGTGAACGCTCTACAGCCCACATCAGTGCACCGATTCTTTTCAAATTTTGCAGGGACATGTATTATGGTAAGTTCATCACACACATTGATTTTGGGTACTCTGGGACCATCTGGGCCCGACTGGGGGGCCTTCGAGGGATACATGTGCTCGGTTGACGAGTGCTCTAGTTCATCAATCAAGTGCTGAGTATCACTTCAAACCAGCAGACCCTGCGGCTTGCCAGGACCAGGGTTGGCCACCCCTGATTTAGGGACAATGAAAGACTGAAGAAGTTAATTCTAGAAAAATACAGCCAGTGGAGCATCTTGCAGTTAATTGGCAGCAAGGCAAAAACTGAGATTAAAGAACATCCCAGAGAGGTAAAGTCAGAGGTTAGAAAGGTGAGGGCTTCACCGTTCGGTGAAAGACTGCATTAGCAAGTCGTTCAACAATTTAAGAAAAATGGTGTAGAGTTTGGGAATTAAATCATCTACGGTACATAAAAAGATTCAGCACCGCGGAGAAATCGCAGTATGCAAGGGACAAGGCCGAAAACGAATACTGAATGGTTGTTATTCTTTGGCCCCCTGATAGCATAGCATTAAAAACAGATATGACTCCGTTTTGGAAATCAATGGGCTAGGGAACCCTTTTGAGAACCATTGCTGGAGAACACAGCTCATTACTGCATCCACAAATGCAAGTTAAGTGAATAAGATCCTGGAATGCTGCCACTTCTCTGGGCCTTAACTCATTTAAGGTGTACTGAGGTGAAGTCCTGCAGTCTGACCAATCCAAATGGAAAATTCTTTTTGGAAAATCATGGATGCTGCATCCTCCGGGCATAAGAGGAGAGGGACCATCCAGCTTGTTATCAGCATGCAGTTCAAAGGCCGCATCAGTGATGGAGCAGAGGTGCATTAGTGCACATAGCATGGATGACGTGCTGCAATCCAGGCAACAAATCTCCCAGGGAAGGCATTGTTTATTTCAGCAAGATGATGCCAAATCACAGTCTGCATGTATTACTACAGCTTTGCGATGTAGTAAAACTCAGGGTGCTAAACTGCCCTGCCCACAGTCCAGACCAGTCACCAATGAAAGCACATGGCGCATTATGAAATGGAAAACATGACAGAGGGCAGCACGGTGGAGCAGTGGTTAGCACTGTCGCTTCATAGCAAGGAGTTTGTGGGTTTGAATCTGGCCCAAGACCTTTCTGAGTGGAGTTTGCATGTTCTCCCCGTGTTCGCACGGGCTTCCTCAGGGCTGTCCGCTTTCCCCCACTGTCCAAAGACATGAAGGGCAGCCTTACTGGAGACTATAAAATTGTCTGCAGGTATGAGTGTGAGAGTGAATGGCGTGTGCACCTTGCAATGGATTGTGGAGCTGTTCAGGATGGGCCCCTGCCGTTTGCACTGAGTCAGCTGGATCAGGCTCCCTCATGAGGAAGAAGCGGTGTAGAGAACGGAGGGATGAAAAATATGACGAAGGAGGCTGAGAAGTGCTGAGCGGCTGAATTCCAATGTCAAGCAAGAATGGGAAAATGGCATACTTTTCAAAACTACAGTGGTTGGTCTCTTCAGTTCCCGAACCTTTATTGTTGTTTAAAGAGGAGATGACGCAGCCCATTTTTTGGAAACCGTTTGCCGGCATTAAATTCAAAATAAGCTGATATTTTTCAAAAAACAACAAAATTTCTGTTAGAATATTTGTTGTGTTGTGTTTGGACTACTTTCAATTAAATATTGGATTTAAATGATTGCAAATTATTGTATTCTGGTTTCATTTATATTTCACACAGCATCCCAACTTTTGTGGAAACAGGGTTGTGGGTAAATTCACAAATGGCAAGTGTGGGAGACAGACCCAAATATTCTGCAAAATGTGAAATGCAAAAAGGGCTCTTGTGCTTTGGCAACCAGACGTAAATATGTCTGGGGACCGCTTCGGTCCCCTATTCTCACGATTGAATGAGAGGGGAAAGCGCTGTTCTGTGTCTTTGATCAGTCAGCTAATCAGATGAACATGCTGGAGGCAGGAACCTAATGAACGAGTCTTCAGGCTGTTCAGCGCCCATTATGTCGCGGATAATTGAATCGCACCTTAGTATTCATTGAATTGAACTTTTCCCCGCTTGTGCCATTGAACTGCATATAAAAGCGTCAAGCTGGAGAATTAACGTGCCTGAGATGACAGGATGAGGGGAGCCAGTGGATTTCTATGGCTCTGAGGAGGATTGTTTCAGGAATATTACTGTCAATAATGGTCTGGATTTTATAGTTCTAACTGAACAAAGGGAGATTTTAATGCATACACTGACTATGTCAACGCATCAAGCAAAATGGACATTTCGTGACTAAGACTTTTTTGACTTTTTGCTGCAGTTAGCTGGGTCACAATTTAAATAAAGTGTTGTTCATAAAGGTTTTATACAGCATGTATAATGCCTTCATAAAAGAGACATGTCTTCATAAATCATACATAAGCAAATGTCATGCTTCCTAAAGGGTGAAATAACACGTCCTCATTCAACATGTGATGCCAGATGTGACAATGATAATGTCAGTTCCCCGACAATGTCACCCTTTGTAGTATTTAGCCACTAGCTAAGTGACATTGTCAGTTATATGACATCTGACATCACATGCTGAATTAGGAGCTGTCATTTCACTCTTCACAAAGCATGTAATTTGCTTATATATGATTTAGGAAGACATTATGTCATTTATGAAGGGATTATACATGCTGTATAAAGCATTTATGAGCAACACTTCATCTAAAGTGTGACCGTAAGTTGTATGTACCCATAAAGTATTTGATGCCAAAAAATTAGAGGTTCACTTATTCATTTCAATGAAATCATGTAAGAGGTAAACTGCTATTGCTAATCAAGTAAAAAGTACCCAACTCTGGCAGCTTTTCTCTGGAAATCACCAACTGCCATGAAAAGTCGTTTTTTTTTTTTTTTTCCTTTTCTTTTATTCAAATTTAGTAATTTTGAAAATGGAATGTGTGACTTGAGTAAATATATGGCTCTCCTTTAGAGTTCGGTATTATTATTTATTTATTTTATTTCCTATAAATGTGTGGTACCCAAGGGGGATTGGCTGTACGAGCACCCAGTATCTACCCTTTTATTCCTGGTCAGGGATTGGCGCTCATTCCAGCAGCCAGTGTTTGAGGTTCAGGATCTCACACTGGGCAGCTGTCCAGGGCTCCCACATTCTCTCACAATCTCTGCAGCCAGTTTTTAGAGTCTTTTGATTAAGGAATGAAATGTAGTATTTAGGGGAAACTGACAAGAACATGGGGAGAACAAGCAAACTCCACACAAAAGGGTCTAGGATTTGTGGCCCTTTGCTATGTGTGAAAGCACTTCCAACCACTCTGACATGCATCAATGGAGCTGCTATGGTTATTATGCTGCGTTCCATTTGTACTTGGAAGTCAGAATTTCCGAGTTCCAAGTCTGAGGTTTCAACTGGAACACCCCCCGAGGTCGGATTTCCGACTCGGAAAGTGGGAGAATTTTCACTACCCCGAGTTAACATTTAAAGATGGCTGCCCCAGGTGTGAACAGTAATTAGAAGCTCCTGTAATATTCCATTTATTACTTCAGACTCGTATTTGTCGCACTAAATCAGCCGTATATACTGTTCGAATGTGTATATATATGGAAAATCACCGTATTTGAAGGTTGCAGAAGGACCACTTATTTGTCCAGAAGTTGCTTATGTTTGGACAAGGCAAATTCGAAAATAGCTTTCGTAGACGTTACCATCTCGTTTTACTACTCTTCTTCCCGGTTTATGGCATTTGGCAATTTTTTTCCGACTTTGTAACTGGAACGCTGAAAACTTGGCTGTGACGTCATTCCCAGCTCCGACCTCCGACTTCCGAGGTAAATGGAATGCAGCATTACTCACCCACAATGACCAAAAATATACTCAAAATTTTTCCTCTCAACGAACAGATTTGCGTAAATGCCATTTCTACGTGCTTTGCTGCGGATTCCGAAAAAACTCTTTAGTAGTAATTATGTCTCTGAGGAAAGATTTGTAGAATCAGAATTCGCAGTAAAATACTGTTTTTTAATTAGGGGTGAAACGGTCTTCCTATGGGTAGCACTGTTTCCTCAAAAGACAAGGTTTAAATCAGGGCTGTGGCCTCTGTGTAGAGTTTGCGTGCTCTCCCCGAGTTTGTGTGGGTTTCCTCCGTGTACTCTGGTTTCGGCTCACAGTCCGAAGACTTGCATGACATGGTATTTGATAAATTTAGATAAACTAGTATCCTGAGAGGGAAATTTTTTGTCCACCTCATGATGTCACAGCACATATTAAGATAAAGAGTAACAAAGACAAAAACGTAAAGGCACTTGACGAATACAACCCCGTCAGAGTTTAACAAAATCATTAAATATTTGAAGACTTTAACCCCACAGGTGTGAGTGAATGGTGTCTGATCCCTGCAATGCAGAGTTAAACTGTGTTCCTGCTCTTTGCCAATTATATGGTGGGATAGTTTTGAGACCACATGCCCCCAACCCACCCCACACACACACACACACACACATACACATACCAGGAATGAGTGGAGTATATCTATATCATGGCTGGTTTTTCATACCGGTATGTCTTCCCTCTGCAATTGTTTGAAGTTGGTGATTTTAGGAGCTTTCCTGTTGTGCCACCACCAGGCCAACTGTTACATTTGTTGACAATTCAATAACTTCAACAGTTTTAATGGGAATCTTGCCATATCCGGTCATATCTGCTGTCAAAATTCCTGCATAGAGGAGGAACCTTGGTGATTTTTTTTTTTGTAAGAAAAAAATTGTCATCTCCAATCCTACCTGAATCTGGAATGTCCAATTGGAGAATTATGTACAAGGCTTTTTGCATAAGCGACCCTTATTGCCACCTCAGGAGAGTGAGACAGCTGGCGGCTCTCCTTCGAAGCACATGCCTGTCAGCCACCACTTCTTGCTCAGAGGGACGGCAGCGGATACCCGAATATGAATGAGCTTAGAATCTTCCGAACGAGCACCCATCTGGCCAACAGGAGGGGCCGAAGAACTTATTTTCCATACCCTATCCCAGCAGACCCTTCCTAATTTGCATCCCTGTAGCGTATTGGCCAATTGCGCGCGACTCTGAAAAGAGCTTCCAACCACTGCCGGCTGTCTTCCTGATTTTAATGGCTTATTTAATTTTTCAGAAGATTTTTTCAAAAAGTCAAACAGCTCTAATGGGAATCATATCAAGAAAGTTTTGACGTATAAAAAAAGCAATTTAATTGTTCTGATGACACTGTGACTGTTCCTGCAGCAACACCCTCAGGCCAAACTTAACTTTTCAAAATTGCAGCAAGTCAAACACTTCTTATGGAAATTGGAAGTAGTTTGCTGTCAGCGTTCTCAGAGCCCAGAGTTGTTCGCTTTTTAATTTTTCTTAACCCTATACACTTTCCTGTTTCACCACCACACAGCCAAACAATGAATTTTGCCTATGGGCAAAATACTGGCCTTTCAGGGATATATCCTGCTCTCACCCGCTGACAGCATTGGTCCAGTTTTCTTTCGATGTTTGTGGCTGCATTTCGCCATGGGGGTCAAATACTCGAGCAGCTTCAAATTCCTGGAGTCACAAATTCAGCAGGTTCTGGAATTTTCTCAGATTGGATTACAGAGTAAAGTCTGGCCTCAAGCCCTGCAGTCTTCCTCTAGTTTTTTCTACCTTTAATCAGTTCTGCCTGTGCACTTAATTGCATTCCGTTGTCCTTCGGTTTAGTCATCTTCATTCCTCACATTAGGAAACAATGCTTTGTAGGGAGTCCCTTTCTTAAAATTTCTTTGGCGTGAATTGTGCATGTCTGTTGGCAGCTTATTTGTAGAAGTATATGCTGGACCTAGGATAACCTCTGGGCAGTGGGGTTTTGAGGAAGGCGCAGTGACCGATGTTCCTCCAGGAACAGTGACGCAAAACTGTTCATTTGAAGCGTCAGTATCCCTCATATGTCCTCGCTCTTGTCCATTCCGGTGATGCCTGGTTCAATTTTTCAATTCTTTCTCAATGTAAGAGAATACAATTCCTGCCCACAGCTGAAGGATTACTCGCATTAGTCCGTCCAGGCCCATTAATTTTTGGGCAGATGGAGAAATGCCCGACAGCTTGATGGCTCAATAAGAAATGGGCCTAGTTTTGAGTGCTGTCCGTCTGACTCGCCATTAATTTGACACTATAGGACCATATTATGTCATTCATCATTTTTCTAGCATTACAGTCATTAACGCAGCACACTGTACAACAGGTCATTATTTTTCCTCATTTTATGCTCTTCAGGCTGATTACAAATCAAAAGCCTGAGTAAATTACCCAATTTTTTCACCAAGAGTTGAATTCAGAAAATTGGTGTTACATGTGCCTCGGAATTGAAAATTACTGATCCCTGATTTTCAATGTAGTGAGTACTGGAAATTGGACAGTGAAGTGTTAAAAGAGAGTCTGGGCAGAATGGACTGTACGAACAAAAACTGTTGTTGAGAGAGGAAGAGCCTGCTTCATGTTTGCCAACCGTGAATCACTATTAGCATGAGCACACACTGCTTTAAGCAAAACAATGACTCCTTCACCAGAATATTATCCTGTTTCTCACTTAAATCCCCCAAATGCCCTATTTTCTTCAATCTCTGCTGCGATATTAGTCTTATTCTGGCACTTACAGTCCTAATAACTCTTCAAAAAGTCTTAAAATGAGCTGAAAACTTCAGATAAGATATTTTGACTCCTGGTGGATGTCCGTTGTAATTTGCATAACACAGGTTTACCAACATCTGGAGATGATTTGTTGCTACTGATCTTAAAAGACTCTTAGATTATAGTGCCAAACATTATAAATATTCTTTTCGCTGGTGTCATCGACATAGATCAACAGACAAGGGCAGAGCCTGTCAGCATCAGACCGTGAGGTGCTAAGGTTGACTGATTAGCCTGAGCTCTTGCCAGATTTTTGCTGCCTGACCCTGTTTGTATTCTCTCCAGCGTGTACGTTATACTTCCTCTATTAAAATTATGCAAATCAGATCCAGTTGTTTTTATTAGTTCTATCGTAAAATTTCCTCGCCCTCCTCTGTCCTCCGAGGCCGGCAAGATGCAACCAAATTTTATACCACCACCTTTTTGGGTTACCTGTCATCAGCAATTCAGAAATATTGATAATAGTCTCATTCATCCCCCGTGAAGAGGGATTTCTATTTTGGTATTTGCTTGACGAGCTTAATTTACATAAATGCTTTTGTTATTTTACTTGTACTCGCGCACCTGCTGTTCTGAGAGTGTTGTTCTTTGGGCGTGTCCCTGCGACGCTCGTAAATCAGGTCGACGAACATCTGCTGTTTGTTGCTGTACTTGAACTTTGAATAAGGGTATTTGCTAATTTGATGTAATGGAATTAAAGTGCTGCCAGGGTGGTCTTATACATGAGAGAGCAGACTACATCCAATCAGAGTATCAAGTACACAACCAATGGTGCCCACCAGTGTCAAAGAAAAGCTTGGTTCTTTAATTTGGAAACAAGCCAATGCCAAGGAGAGCTTCGGTGGTGCGGCTGTGGTTTTTTCATTATGCAGTGTCTGTTTTCTTTTTGATTACTTATTCATAAATGGTTCTAGTTTGGGTTATACGTGTGTAAAATGCATTCTTGTTTGTTCTTATCTCCTAAACCTGAGATTAAAGTAAACTAGGGAATGGAAAATGACTCACGCAGAGGATTTATCCAAGATGAATCAAAGCTTCTCTGTGATTGAGAAGATAAGTTAAATGATGTTATATAATGAGTATGAGGTCCGTGAGTGCTTTAGTGTTTGCATGTGGGTGAAGTTCATTCTAGTCCCTATGTTTTCCCATGTTTTCAGCTAGCATGAATTTTTGAAACAATAACATTCAATTAGCATGACATGATTTATGTGCTTTGGGGCTTGGCTAAGCTAAGCCTTCGGCTATCACACGTCCTCAAACTTCAAAATTCAGCTGCTCTCATAGGATGCATGTGTGCTGCAGAGTTATGTTTTTACAGATGGCTTTGGACCCCTCCTGTGAAGAAAAAAGAAAAACAGAACAATAGAGAGTCTATTTCTGTTTTCTAAGGTCCAGTGTGGGCTTGGAAGTCCTTTTTCTCCTCTGCTCTCAGTGAGTTATATAATTGACATTGTAAGACAGTGCCAAAAGCACAAAGTGTCATGCTGAATTAGTTCGCCAAGCGTTTTGAAGAATGCCGAGTGAATTGGGGGGGAAAGTGTAACAGTTTTTGGGCTGCAGTGTGCAGTGGGGTCACAAGAGTGACCACTATAGCTCAGCTTGCTTATTTCTGTTGCCCTTGGAGCCTGTACTTATCTGTCATGGGGTCCTGTTGCAAAGTAACCCCTGTGCGAGAGCCCGGCTGTATCCTGCAGACTTCCAGCTGGTCTCCTCTGTAATTACATATCAAGCAGCTGGACTTGCAATTCGTCCGTTCGCTCCTGTTACCTCAGAAAGGCTGGAAACTGGAATCGAATATCCCTCCCCGTGCTGCTTTTCACCCTCTCAGCCAATCGCGGCGAGGAGATACGCCAGGAGCGGAAGGTGGAATATCTATGTTTAGAGTAGCAGATATATTGGATGGGAGATGTGTTGATATTATTGGAGCACTTCACCTTTAATATTGCTGTGGCCTTGATCGGTAATCGTGCAGCTTACCCTTGGTCGTTAAACCTTCCACTTTCCAGCTGCTTGTGGCTGGGTTTATGAACCTGGATGTCTGATTAGCATTCCAGAGATGGCTCAGTAATGCGGAGATATCTTGTGTATCACTTATCAAGGCTTGCATCACAATAAAATTGTGTTGCTAAGCAGCAGGATGTGTTTTTACAATGTCTCTGAATAGGTAAGGATAAATCTATGGTACTTACAATACGCTTTTGCTGGAAAACACTATCAATATGAGAATAGGTTGAGAGGGGTGTGAAAATATATCCAGTCCGGGGCCTTTTTGTGCAGAGTTTGCATGTTCTCTCCGTTTTTGGATGGGTTTCCTTTGGGTACTCCGGTTTCCTCCCGCAGGCCAAAGACATGCATTTCAGGCTAATTTGAGACTAAATTGCCTGTTGATATGAGAGGCTCCAACTCCCCCGTGACCCTTATGAGCAAGAAACTGTTTGAATGATGAATGGATGGATGTTAATGTGGTAATAATGCAGCCTAGTGACCAGGGGGTTTGACCAGAGTTGAGAGCATCGGTGGTTTAAGCCCCAGTTTTGCCGCTTAAAGGTCAATGCAGCTCTTGGGCCCTTGAGCTAGGCCCTCAAGCTCACATTGGCCCCTGTTCAGTTGTTTAAGCTCTTTGTAGAAGTGCAATTGCCATAAAACCATATCCTTACAGATATTTTAAGGTTGCCCGATTCTGTCTGAAGGTACTTGTTGTATTTTGAACAGTATTTCTGCTTTGGGTGCTCTGGGGCCTGTTCCACTAAGCAGGACTACACAAATGGCTGGATAACTGCACCGAGTAAAACCTGGAGACTTCTCAAAACTGGAACATGGACTGAAGTAAAAGGAGCCGTTCAGGGTTTGACTTTCAGCTGTTTCCTGGCTAGCCTTGCAATCCTGCTTTGTGGAACAGGCCCCGATCTTTGAGAGCGTTTGCAGGCTCCGTGAAAAATGACAAACGTGATGATATCCCATCTGAAAATGGGTAAAAGGACTGTGTCGCTGTTTGAAAGTCATCATCGTCAGCACCTGTGTGGTCTCGCTGGTTCTGTGCTATGACTGGGCCGAAGGCAGAAGGTCAGTTGCCCAGAACCTGCCCTTAAGGCATAAACCCGGTTGTGTGAATCACGATAGGAATTGTGGGTGGGTGTTTCCTTGTATGCACTCTGCTTTCACCAAATGACAGGAAACAGATAGTTTTGATATTTATTGATATTGTGCCAGCACAAATTTTCCTGATTTAAATGAAATGAGTTGATTGATTTAGTCCAGGGAAAGTACTGGAAATTCAGAAAGGAAACTCCCTGTCCTGTCATCTTCTTTCATATCAGAGATCCCTCCCTTCCCGGAGATAATGAGAGCTATAAAACTGCCTGGTGCTGTCCTGATTCAAGATCTGACACTGGCACTGTTCACTGTGGATGTGGGTGCATTAGGGTGGTGCAGGAAAGGAGGGTTTCTGTCCGCAGGGTGTTCCCCATCTCTTCCAAAAACTGCAGCTGCTCTGGTCAAAATAGGGAAGTCATTCGCTGAGCTGTTTGACCACCATGGTTTGGGATTAAACTGGCAGCATTACATTCTTATATGGTGTCCTTGAGTTTAGCTGCTGCATTGCATTAGCATTTAATTCAACACTTTTACCCGCTGCTATTGTTTTCGGTACAAATGTGAGTCTTTAATGAAGCATTTTGGGGTTTAGGGAGTACAAACATCTCAGAATAATTATTCTCCTCTGATCTTACCCTGACAGAAAAAAGGTCCGTATCGGATTCGGACACTTCCTGCCTCTGCTCACCAGTCAGACCCGCTGAACGCACCTGCAACGGATCTGGCTGGTTGACAGTCGCCTGACAGATCCGTGCCAGATATGGGCTGTGAACAGTTGGTCTTTTGTGGATCCGGTTCAGATCTGGTCCGGATCTGATTCAGAACTGTGAAGTGGATCTGGGCCAGGGCGCAAATATTTTCTGGAGCGGATTGTTTTCAGGATGTTTGACTGCATCCGGCGCAGATCCGGCCCGGATTAATTTGCTGTCTGGGTTGTCCTGGAAGAACCTGCTGCACCCAACGAGGATTCTGGGAATATTGATATGAGGATAATGAAGCCCGATTAAGAATGAACCAAACTGTGAAGCTTGATAAAAATTAAATGAGAAAGAATTAGTGGGAAAGCGTAACTGTGGTACAGCCACCGAATTATGAAAATTATAATCACAGAAACAAAAACAACGATAATATCTATAAAATTCATGAATATAATAATAGGGCATCCATTCATCCATCCATGATCTACGCTTCTTCTTCCTCAATAAAACCGCAGGGAGCTGGTCGATGAGCAAAAATAATGATGCACATTAAAGAAAATTAAATGAACAAATGAAAAGTATTAAAATGCAGTTAAACAGTAGAAGTTCATAATACTGAAGAAACGATGCACTCTTAAGGAATGGAGAAAAAGATAAAATGGTAAATTTGAAATTAAAATGAATGCAGTATTACAGACATTGGGTACATTTCTTTCGGTGCAGAGATTATGTTTTTTATTTGTTTTTGTCTTCTGTGTGCGCTCATTTGTTTTCTAGCAGTGAGCTGAGCTGCTCGCTCTCTTGTGGGTTCTGTAGGAAATCATGACGCGACCAAACAGACTCTAGAATTTAGTTATGGACAAGGATACACTAATGATATCCAGTCGAAGAGTTCATTTGCAAAAACAGTTACACACCAGTCTTAAAAATGAATATACTGACACTGGTTTGATGGTGGCCCCTTTGACTACACAATAGGAGAGCACTGTGTAGGAAAAATGAAAAAGTTTGAGATGCGTATCTTCCTGAACTAATCTAACAACCTTTGATTGATATTCGCTGGGGTAAACTATTAAAAAACATGATTTGGGAAAATAAATTTGCTTTTGTAAATGAAACCGACGAGTGTTTAGCGTCTCTCCAAAGTTGCTGCATGCTCAGAAATATTCTGCAACTTTTCCGAAACCAGGCAACCATTTATGAGCAGATATGTAAAAAAGACAAGAAAAGGAAGATGTCACTTTGTATGATTTTGTTTAACTATAATGCTTATGAAACCAAATATTAACACCCCCCCCCCCATCACCATGACATTCTGTCAGACAACTGGGCAATAATCTATTTTACTGAATGTAGCAAGTGCACTTTTATCAGATCTGCTTTAAATTTATGCGAGGCAATCAGATATTGTTCCATTTCGTTCGATTTAGACAGCTAGTGCTCTGAAAAAGAGATTAAGGACCTCGTGCAGATATGTTTGTGATTGGGAATGATATTATGGGACACAGAGTTGTGCATTACAGTTGTTTCTAGGACCTGAGTGCCTACAAAAAGGCTACTGTTAGCTCCAAAAGGCGAAACACACAGCCTCTCTCAGCGAAAACACTAAAGCATTGCTTTAAAAGACACACATTTGTTTCCTTTCGTTATATTGGCATTGATGACACTGGGATATTTCATGCACTTTCAAAATATGCACGTAGTGCTGTTATTTTCTTTTCCTCTTTTAAAATGAAATTTCTGACTGTGCTTCATTGACTGAAAGAATGGTGGTTTTATGGGTGAAATATTCAGAAGTGCATATTGCATGAGCAGGAGTTTATTTTTTGCATTTGCCTGACTCCTTCATCCTGAAGAATGAACATTGCTTGCAGTGTTTACAGTCAGTCCTTTATACAGCCGAATGTACAGTATACTGAAAATGTTTATATAGCACGGGTTCTGTAGGCTACCTCTGGATACAACAGCAGCTGCTCAAAGAATGGGACTCTATCCAATGTTAGCCCTGTAAAATCTTACATAATTGCCTAAATATATTCACCTGTCACTTCATGATTAGTACTGGCGCATTTTATATATATATATATATATATATATATATATATATATATATATATATATATATATATCATGAAATGACATTAGATCATTTGAAACGTTTTTTAATGCAATTCCATTGCTTCTAACCCCTCCAGTGCACAAGGACTTCAATTCCGCGTGAGAATCTCTTACATACGCGTTGATTGAATAATTGCTGGCTACAGCAGAGAAACGTAAATATACCACTTAAACTCACACCGAATGCGTGAGAGTTGACCGGTATGCATTCGGAATGAAAACTGGCCACACCTGATAATGTTGAGAGTTTTCAGAGTTTCTGTAATGCTAATTCAAAGGAATGATTGAAAACAGGTTGTGACCAATTATTAATTTTAAGGGATTTTTTTCAGCCTCCCCTATCGCCAGTTCACCAGCCGCCACTTATTTATATTTATATATGTTTTTTAATCCACATTTTTACTTCCTGCAAGGCAGTTTAATTTTTGAGCACACTCAGTCCAATGGGCAGAAGGGAGCTTATTGGATCACGTGGCGGCCTCTTTTTGGATCACGTGGCAGCGTCAGCGTTAGTGTGTGCATTAACTTTGATCTTCTGCCAAACCACCAAAGGGATCAGTGTGGAATTTGGTGCGGAGGTACATATGGATGTACAAATTAAAATTTGTTGGAGGCGTTGAAACTCGGCCTTGAACATGGCTGCCTGTTGGCTTTATTAAAAATTGCACGGCATCATGTTGGAGAGTGTTTGAAAGCAGATAGAATGCTGAAACTTTGCACACACATAATTTTGAGGGCATAAAAATAAAAAAAAGATTAACTCTTAATTTTCTACAATACTTATCCCTTAAGCAGCAATATGACAAAATGAAACCTCAAACCATGATGCTGAATTTTGCTTGACATCTTTGTTTTTTTCCTTTACAAATTATATAAGGTGTCTCCATTTTCCCAATGTTGGACCCCAACAGAAAAGATGCTTCCACTCGTGAGCTTACGTTACACTACAGCCTGAAATAAACCAAGTGAGCTGCAGTGCCCATGGTACTATTTTTTCTGGATTTTTTTCTTAAATTCTTCTTAGTTCTTTAACTTTTACCTTTTTGAAACTGAGTTTTTTTTTTTTTTAGCATCCAAAATTAGTGCACTAGACCTCAATAGATTTGAATTCGCAGAAATGACAGTTCAATTAACACTTGAATGGTCTGTTAAAACATTTTCATTAACTTTGGTGGTGGTACTCCTGGAAGGATTAAAGATGGATGAGCCAGGCTGGGATGTTTCTTGTCTGTCCATGAGGATGTGACAAAAGCCTTTTTTTTTTTTTTATCATTTTTTCCACCAAAACATTTAGAGTCCATTTTTTCAGAATGGCTGCATAAACGAAGGAGTCAAACACGAGAGTCTTGTCGAACAGGAGAAGCCCGACACCGCATATTTTGAATGGGCGCGGTGCTTTATCTGCACCTGCGAGTTATAGCCATGGCGATTCCTGAAACCCTATAGCTCCCACTAGACTGCTAATGTTTACTCAACAATCTGGTGTTTCGTTTGTTTTCACTTCTTCCTCTAAGCTAAATGGAAAGAAGTGAAGGTGACCTCAGCTCTTCATTATTCGCTCTTCTCTCTCTCTGTTCCCATCCCCCGGACTCCTTCAGGTGCCGTTTGTCTGCATTCCTCTCCTCACTGGTTGCAAAAGGTCCCAAGGCACGCCTCCGAGCCCTGTAATTTCACGCTAAAATATAATTGCCAGGAAAAATGAGATAAACGGACATGGCGGAGCGTGCAGGGACTGCCACAACATATCGGAGCCTCTGCACAAGCTCGGACGGAGCGTGCTTGCTCTCAACGAGGAAGGAGATATCAGATTTGGAGGAGCAATGCCCATGTCAGAGTCTGCGGTTACCATCACAAAAGCAGCTGGAAGCTCTCCAGGAGCCACAGGCTAAGTGAAATTAACAGCCAGGACATGAACAGGGAAATAAACAGCTGGGCGGTTGGGCTATAAATGCTCAACGGCCATACGGACAAAACTTGGGCGGCATCCAAATTCTATTTTTCCTTTCCACTCCGCTTATCCTTGACCTCGATACCAAACGTCACACGGTTGAAGGGAAAGTTGCAGGGAGAATTTATAGATACCTCGGAACCGGATGTCCTTCTCCTCAATACCTCATGAGCTTGAAGGCAAAGGTAGGCCTCGCAATTTATCCGAAAACTTGGGGACTCAAATGATGTATCCAACTGCTGAAGCTGCGGAGGACTGTGATCCATGTTCTATCTTTCCTTTCTTCCAAGGTTGGTCTTGTGTTTCCATGCTAGAGGGAAGTAACGAAGGAACTAATCGCCTCCTTTCCTTCATGAAGTAGACGATATGGCGCCCCTTGTCATGGCTACCAGCCAAAATATTTCCGGTTCATGTCATTTAAAAAGGAATGTTCCTCACTCTCCAGAGAATTCAGATGCTGCCTTGATGCATGGAGGATGCGGACAGGTACCAATTTCACAATCCGCTGTGAAATAGAGTCTGGTTTTAGCATCATGAAAAACAGGTGTAAAGCTGCTTGGAAAAAAATTGATGACTTGATATCTTCGTAAAAATGCTGTGCTTTCTTGCACAAGTCAGTAACAGGCAGGCTGCAGTGTTGCTTTGAGTAACAAAGATTGTTGTGTTGCAGCAGGCCCTGCAGAAGGGCAGGTTTCTATCCTCAGTTCTCCTATCTGATGAACTTATAAGTTATTTAATGCACAGTTAGTTCCATAATTATGTGAACATTGACAACATAAAATATTTGATTTTAAATCAAATAATGAATATGAGTACAAAGTACAGATATTCTGCTTCAATTTAAAGGTACCCATCAAAATTAGGTTGACAGTTTTGGAATTACAGCATTTATTTAAACGCTCCTGCTGTTTTTAAGGGACCAAACATATTTGGGCAATCAGTTGCTCAGCTATTCCCTGGCCAGGTGCCTTCTATTCCCTCACAATTTAATTTTAAAGTAAACGCATAAAAAGGTCTACAGGTGATTTTATGTCTTGCATTTGCATTTGGATTCTGTTACTGAAAACTTTCAATATATCACCCAAATAGCTGCCACTGCCAGTAAACCAAGCCATCATCCAGCTGAAAAATGAAAACCTACATGTGGAAGAGTAGAACCATTAGATGCGGCCAGCTGAAATATTTGTTATATTCTCAAAAAGCGTTGTACCGGTGAGGTCAGGAATACAAAAAGGCCAGAAAGACCACTGATAATAACAGTGGTCCCCTGTTTCAGAAAAAGCTCTTCACAACAGCTGTGCAGATCAAGGCCACATATCAGAGCCAATGTCAGCAGTCCAGACTTCAACAGAGTATGCATCAAAACCAGGCTCAATGGCTTAGAAACAGAATTTGCCAAAAAAAAAAAACATCCAAAAAACAAGGTTGTATGGTTCCAGAACAATATCTTAGGGGCAGATGAGACAAAGATCAACTTGTACTAGAGACATGGGAGGGGTAGTGGTCATGTGTGGGCATGTATTCAACTGGAGCTGGTTTCTGAGTATGTACTGGTGATGTGACTGTTTAAGAAAGCTGGAGAATTAATTCTGCATGGTATAGCACTATATTATATTCTAAGATTCAGCCAATTCTTCAGAATTCATTGGACAATGCTTCACAGTGCAGATGGACACAAGGAAGCACACAACAAACCGAAGGTTTTTAAGGCAAGAGGAATGCTCAAAAATAATCAAGTCAGTCATTATCTGAATCCAATTGAGCGTTTATCTCAGTTTCTGAAGGCAAAACTGAAGGCAGTGTGCCTGAATACTGAAACAGGAACTGAAGACGCTGCAACAAAAGCATGGCAGAGCATCACCAGAGGATCCCAGTGTCTGGTGGTGTTTGTGTGTTTTCAGATGTCAGGTAGTCATTGACTCAGTTTGTTTGAAATGAGTGCAATCCCTGCATGGATCATTTGATATTTTTGACCCTGAAACTTAAGCTGATATTCTGCACTTCAAGAGCATGTGGGGTTTTTATTTTCAAATCCATTGTGGTGGCGTACAAAGCAAAAATGATGAAAATTGTGTCATGACCCAAATATTTATGGACTGAAGTGAATATACTGTTTTGGCATGCTTCAGAACATTAATGTCTGGGCCACTGGTTTCAATGTGTTCAGTTGACGTACCAGGAAAGGGCATGGATGAATTATTGTTTTATTGAATCAATCCTCACATTCTTTTTTTTTTTTTTTTCAATTGGTACGGGTCACTTACTTTGAACAATGGGAACAGAATGCAAGCAATTTTTACAGGGTGTAGCAAAGTTGCAGACACAACATTATATGACCTTCCTGATCTGTACAGTTAGGAGTTTGAAGAGGGCTCAGTCAATCCTGACTGATTCTTGCCACACTCTGTCCAAGGATTTTACATTACTGCCTTCTGGCCACAGATTCAGTCTCCCAAGGTTCAAAACAAACTGACCAAATAACTCACTGTGTCTGTGGGGGCGGAGCTTGGCCAGGCTCAGCAGGAGGTGGGAGAGATAGAGGGAGGGGCTTGAGGAGCAGTGTTGGGGAGAGGTAACTGTCATTGGTGTAGAGGGTCGACTAATTACTCTCCCCTTTATATCTGCAGTAGTGTGCTGGAGCCTGTATGTCACACACCTCCTACAAGCATGGAAGCGTGGGCTCTGGAGAGAAGCACAAACTGAAGTGCTCGATTGTTTTGCCTTGTGTTCTGCGTAAAGTCTGGTATACATTGTACGATGTTGGGCTGTCCTTGACAAAAGATGACAAACATGAAAGAAAAGCGGCAATATCTTTGGCCGTGGCTCTAAAACAGCGTCATACTGTGACAGAGGTTCAATGACGGCTGTCGTCACCGTCCTGGACCAAAGATAGCCTGGAACAAAAGTCTGACGGTGTCAGAAATTTAGGATAACCATCTCACAGTGTGACTGCTGTTGTCACCTATGTCTCCTGACCATCCAATAGAAATGCAGCATAAAATGACGCACTGACAGCGCGACACTGGCACTAAACCAATTTGCGGAGGTATGGGGGCACGCGTGGCTTACGCACGCTGATGACGCTTTTTTGTACAGTGACTTGCGTTATATCCTATAAGATTCAGCGGGTGCGATCATCGTATAATCTACACACGTCACATTTGATGTCGTACCCTGTTCATCAGATCCACGTCGCACAGTGTGGCTTTCAAAAAACTTCTAAGATTGCTGAAATCACACAGTCTGGAGGCACCATAACAGTTACGTAATAAACCGAGTGTTGAGCTCCGAACAGAGACAATTACTCTTCAAGCTTCTATCTGTTTTCACTGACAGAACCCACTGAGTGACAGAGGAACTCTGTTACAGTTTCTGTTGCCATTGGCCTTTTAAATAACTTTTTGTGATTCTTGTATTCATAGTTGTTTATTATTGTTTGTGATGGTTATGTGTTGACTGCTGTCTGTAAAAGAAATTTCCCCTCAGGGATACTAAAGATAAATTTAACCTTATGGCGATTCATGAAAACAGTACGCTTTACTGTGTGGATAAAGATCCTAAGAGGCATTTTTGCCATTAAATTGTGGTTTCCCCAGCTCTATGTTTACCCGGCAAGGTAAAAAAAATAAATAAATAAAATAAAACAAATTAAGACACCTACCATGCTCACTGTCTATTTTGAACTCCCAGGGGTGAACCAACATTTATGGTTTCACAACAGTGTCCTTTGTGGAAAATTGGATCTTATTTCTGGGTGAGCCTTCATGGGCTTTAAGTTCTTGGTCTAATATCCAATAATTATTGATTATCATTCCGCCCAACCACCATGTAGCATCATGAATCGACTGCTTTTAAAACACATTATAATTTATTGTATCTGGGTGAACTTGATAATTTGATGATGAAACAGTGGGGGAAATTGATTTAGTCCTGAACCAGCGCCCTGTATGAGATGTAAATGGAGCAGCCACTGTTTTTATTTGTGGTTTTAATAAAATTCCAGCTGTCAGTCCTCTCTTTCGACTGACTCACTCATCCCATTTGCTCAGTCAAATTTACTTTCAGAAGATGGCCGGTTTTGCTTTCACAGCTTATTTTCTCTATGGCTATGCTTTTGATATATTTTTATCTCTATGCTCTTTAAAGACTTGGAGGATGTCAGAGTTTATAGTTGTTTGGCACTGGGGACAATATCTCTGATTCATCTCATCCTTGCTATACATAGACTGGAAAAGAGCAAATGCTGAGAATCAGCCAATAGGAAGGAAGCATTCTAACGGCGTCATAACTTTTGCTTTCCATAACTCATCAGCGCACTGACTTCTGCAGTGTCCTTTGAATTTTAATGAGGGCACACAATGAAAAATAGAGACCAAAATCAGATTGTTGTATAGTAGTAAAAATTAACCAGTGCTGTGCTATGATCACAGAAATTGCTTTGTTGCTCACAGGCTGCGGTGTTGTTGTCTAACCAAACACGAGTCTGTATGCATATTCCAATTTTTTTTTCTTTTTTGCAGTTGATCATTATTTGATTTTGTGAATTTGTTCTATATGATTACTTGCCAAATGTTTTAGAAAACTATTCATCATCAATGAAAATAAAAAGTCCACTTTGCCCATAGTATTTTTAATAGTATCAATGACAGAATTCCGTGTGATTAAATGGCTGTGGTCCTCCAACAGCACCTTGTTGAATCTCTTCCTCAGGGCTTTCCAGAAATGCTAGGAAGGTACAACTACAACTTCAGAACAAGGCCATAACGACAAAGGCTTAAAGTCTCCGGCCGCAAACGGCCACTGCGCCATGACTCAGCGTAGATTTAGTGCAAGCTTTCAATCTCAAAATACGCTTTAACGATTGCTGCAGTGTCAGAGGAAATGCGATCGATTCCGGGAGAAAAAATAAAATCACGACCTGAGACCATTCAGATTTGGTTTAAAAAACACAAGCTGCATAATCTATTATGAAGCTGTGCAGGTATTCCTGAGGTGGTGGTGGTGATGGTGTGTCAGTTGTGTGGGAGGATATCATGTATTGATAAGTTTGACCTCTATGAGGAAATCATGGAAACACTTCCTGTGTCGGAGGCATCTGCTCCTATTCCCAGAATGTGTGATGATGTCTTAACCCAAACAAATCTGCCACCCCCCCCACCCCCCCCCCACCCTGCTCTTCCTATCCTTTCTTCCAGTTACCTGTCCTCTACAATCTAGACTTCTGTTGAAGATTATTAGAAGAGACGGGGTCCGGCAATGGAGGCATTTATCTTCTTCTGTTGGTTTGTCACGCACTGTGGAATGTTCTAGAGATAGCTGAACCCTCAGATTCATTGCTGTTGTGGAAAGTCTGGAAAAACCAGTGTGACTCATGCTTATTCTTTGAAAATACTAAAGAAGAATAACAGAATAAACAGTCAGTTAAAATACTGAGAAACACGGCTAACAGAGCCACGCACTTCATTCTTTCAACAGAACTCACCATCAGATACGCACACACACAAACACACCTTCACTTTTACAGTGGTGTGTCTTTTGCGCCCACATACACACACACACACTCACACACACATACATACACACACGCACAGACACGCACATATGCAGCGATGCACGCGCGCACGCACACACACGCACACATACACTCATACTCATAACATGCACACACACGCACATATGCACATTCACACGCAAGCACACACACGCACTCATAACATGAGCAAACACGCACACGCACATATGCTCACGTGTGCACACACATGCTCACATAATTTCTCCCTGTGGAGTTAACTAATACAGAGCAATGTAGCTTAATATTGACTCAGGGTTGCAAAGCCCGCCATAGAAGAGAGAAATGGAGTAATACCTCAACTGGCTAAGAGCTCCCTACAGTAAGAGGGAGGGGCTGAATAGCCCACAGGATGTGCTTTTCCAAAAGTCCCATTACCCTTGTTATTTATTCCCTCATATGTTCATTGTGTTACTATCAACAGGGACTGAACCTGGACTTCACTAAGCAGAATGGCTTATAAATAAAGTCATGTCAAACAGTGATATTATGGCTCATACATGTTACTGCCCGGCATTGAGAAAATAGTTTTCAGCTTGTTGCCTGCAAATGACATATGTAAATTGTAATTTCATCGGTGATATATCGTGGATTTTCTCACAATATTGCAGTTGCTTGCTTTCCTATTTTTATGGGCATTTATATCAAAGTAATAGCGGCAAAACAAAGCAAAGTGCAGCAGTGTGAATTCAAGTTCATTCATCTACAGCGTCACATCCGAGCTACATTAACTTTACAAAAGCGGTCGTTGTCACTTAATTTTAAACGAGTCATTTATTCTTTAGAATAGACCACAGGTAAGATTTGCATCCAACATCCTTGCAGCTCCGATTCAGTAACTGTCCCATCAGCACCTCTGCCGTCATCGTTTAGAAAGTTTTTTTTCTGCTCTGCTCCACACCCACCTGTTCAACCTCACATCTCCATCAGTTGGGATTTTCCACGGTGGGACATGGACACGGTGGGATGAACAATTGTTACATCAGTTCAACGCTGCCATCCACATAAATCACTTTTTAGAAGCAACTTTTCGGATGTGAATCAATTTAAACTCGACTTGAGAGGCACAGATATGTTTCTCAGTCCTGTTTGGTTGAGACTGAATTCTCTGTCTTATCTCGCTATTTCATTTTCAAGTTTTCAATCTGCATATCAGCTTCTAGAGGATTAAAAATGCGACTCGCTGTCAAAAAGGATTTTAATTAGAATTCTTGCCAGTGACAGTTTTGGCGTTCCAAGCGATGTCAACATTCTGGCACGCCATGAGATGGATTTGCGGAAATTTGATCGCTACCCAAAGTCTAATGACAAAGCGACATGCAAAAAAACGAAAGAAAATGTAACTCCAAAAGCTGCTGAATCACCCAATGGGAAAAAAAAATCAGAAAATAATGGAATTATTGTAAGCTGTGCACACTGGTGAACACTGTGGAGTCTACTGGAGTACACAAAACTCAGGAAGTCCGCAGAATGGATGCCCAGTTGGTATTAAGGGGTAAAACATGTACCAAGAAAATATTCCCCAAACCATTACACCACCACCATCATCAGCCAGAACCAGTCATTAAGGTTTGGATGAATCCATAAATTTTAACTCCATCATTTGCATGTCACAGCAGAAATTGAAATTGATCAGATCAGGTGACGTTTCTCCAGTCTTTTAGTGTGTAGTATTGATGGGTTTTTGCCCACAGTAGCCTCATTTTCCTCTTCTAATTTGAAAGGATGAGATTCCAGTTTGATCCTCTGTTCCTGTAGACAATCCACTGAACCTCTGGACCACAACTCCATGCATTTATGTGTCTAATTGCCTCCACATGATTGACTCATTAGATATCTGCATTAGCAAGCAGGTGAACTGGGGTACCTAATAAAGTGGCCACTGAGTGTGGATTATTATCTTTGTAGGTGTCTCAAAGTTTCTGGCATTACAGTGTGCAGCCTACTATGTCATCTTTGAATGAAATAGATAGCTATACACCGCATAAAACCCACAAGCCATTTATGGGTCTGTAAAATACTGCCACTGTATTCAAATTTCATTCCCATTTTAAGTTTTTAGTGGAGATCACAGGGTTTCCAGCACTCCTATATAAGTCCTGCCGAATTACAAGGAAATGTATATTGATTGTTGACCAAGATCTAGATATTTTCCATTTGATGTTTTGCTGTGACCATAAAAACATGGCGTCCTGGGTTTGAATATTTCTCTCAATGCGAGTGTGATGCAGCTTCACTGAAGCGCCGCAACCAGCAGATACAGAATATGTACATGCAGTTGTGCTACAATGTGGGGAAAAAAATCTTTTTTTTTTACTTTGAATCATCATAAGAGAAAACCTCTGCAAAAAGTTGGAGTTTAAAGGGTTAAGTGCAATGGTATGACTTGCACAGCCATTAATGCTCGTAACACACACCATAGAGCAATATTAACTGGGTTTTATTCCGGTAAATGACAGCCCTGCCAGTGATGATGACACCTTCCCGCTCAATAGTTTCTTGGGGTCGGTTCAATATTTTTTGGTATTGATCAAACTCATGATATTGTATCCTGCTTTAAAATTTTATTTGACCTTGCATGAATGAAGGTACATTTTCCCATTGCGTTAGCAAGATTGTTGTCATCTTTTTGCAGAGCTGGCATACCCTGACAGAGAGTCAAAGGATAAAATATCTAATAATCATTTTTTCCAGCACAATGTGCCTTATGCACAGCTTTCGTACCTTAAACAAATCAAATCTCTGTCCTGCTTTACATTTTACAATCACAGGCAAACTTTTCCTTTGTATCTGTGTACCTCATGCTGTCAAGTGGTACAGTATATCTCGCTACATACATTATTAATTGTATAGATTTCAGTCATGTGAATGATATTTATACCTTTCTTTCTGTTTCGCAGTTAGCCTTAATATGGTCTGTCTGTTGTGATTTACGAAATGAACCAAGTGCGACAACCAGTAGAATGCAAAAAGGAGGCTTTATTTCTGAAGGGGGAAACCCCCCAACAGAGCTGGCAACGGTACAAAGTCCACAATCCAAAAACAGTATCCAATGGGCGTAATCCAGAATCGTAACCAGGGCACCAATAACAAAGTTCGTGGTCAGACAAAAAGGGTTTGGTACACAGGCGTAGGTTTGGAGGAGAAACAAACGCATAAGCCAAAGACAGTCCGAATCCAAAACCAGGGCAGTAATCACAAAATCAAGGTCGGGCAGAAAAAAGGTCAAAATTCACAGATGCAACAATATCCAAAAAGGGCAAACCAAAAACAATAGTCGGGCAATCCAGTCAGAAAGATAAACACTGAGATATCGAGGCGAGAAACATAGCACAAGAAAACTAGGGAGAACGATCTGACAAGAGTGTGAAGCAAACAGACATCTTATATACACATCCAGGAGAACACATGACCAGGGAGAACAGGTGCAATCAATGGTGACAATGATAGGGAGAGACACATGAGGGATAAACTAATTACATGAATTTGGCTGTAGCCAAAACGCAGACAGGGATCACAAGACAAACCTAAGTACAAAACAGCTCCGGTTAAGGAGTACTAAAGTGCCAAGATAAAAGAAAAGCACAAAGTATAAGTGGAAATCCACAGAAACTTGCAGCAGAGATAATTAGGGATAGGCAAGGAGGCGGAGACTAGAATAGGGCGACAGCTGAGAGATCATTAGTCAATTAGTAAGTGCAGCTATACAATCCCAAGTGCTTGTTAGTAAGTTAGTCCAAATATACAAGGTTAGTGTGGATTAGTATTGAGCAAAAACAATAAACTGTTAGTATGTGTTAGTAAGACAGAAAAAGAGAGAGGAAGGAAGAACACGAGATAATGAAAGAAGATTGAAACCCAGAAACCAATAAATCACCCGAATGAGTGTCACACAAGACAAGGGACCGTGAGCAAAGATACACACCTGACAAGACAGGGGAGACAAAGTGCAAAGCATGAAAATGAAAACATGGCTTGGAAATTAAATGATCTAAACATGAAAAATAATAAACAGGAAATCTAAATTACCAACACACAAAACACAATCCTAAGAATAGTATAGTCGGACAGAGCAGTGGTCACTAAACGCAGAAATACTAAACATGGCTAGGCCAGGCACAGAACTTTACATGACAGCAGAATCAGAATCCCAACACTGTCTTTAGTATTCATCATTTTTATTTAAAAAGCCATCAAAAATGGCTTGAGCAATTGACACTGAACAGGTCTGAAGAGTTCAATGATAACGATGTAATGTAGTAGTTATGGCATATTTGTTGACTCATATTTGCTCCCCTTTGAAAGCATTTAAACAGCAAGATTGATTATTTTGTTTTTGCTATAAACTGAAAGCAATTGAGTTTGCGGTCAAAACCTGCATGAGACAACAAAACTGAATTGAAGCTTTTATTGGTTTTTGTGTAATTATCATTGGTATTCTCATCTAGATTAGTTTAACAATCTAAAACATCTCCTTTTCTGTCAGACCACCCAATATTTAGGATTTGGAACCTGTGGGTGACGAGTGTTTCTTGTCACGAGGATGTGTCCTCTTTGATTCCAAAATTTTAAAATAAATAATTCTAAAAAGTCTGGTCTTTGTTTTAGATTTAGATTTCACTTGGTAGGACTGAACTTGTATTATAACAGGAAACCAACATGAGGACCAGAGACCTAACTTTGGGGGAAAACCAAGCCGTTTTGACACTTATGAAAAAATTGGTAATTAATCAGAGCTATTGCACAAGCATTGGGTATAGCCTGGACAACTTGGAATGTCCTGGAAAAGAGGGAAACCATTGCACTGACCAGCAGACATCAAACAGGCCAACCAAGGAAAACAACACTAGTTGATGACAGAATCATGGTGAGAAATATCCAAAAACATCAGTTAATGACATCACCGTCAACCTCCACAGTGCTGGAGTGATGGTCTCTCAATCAACCGTTCAAAGAAACCTTCCAGTGGCAGTACAGAGCCTGAACCACAGGGTGCAAACCTCTCATCAGCTGTAAAAAAGTCAAGAATACAATTTACAAAGTAGTCCAGAGAAAAGCCACAAAAGTTCTGGAACAAAGTTTAATGGACTAATTTACAGTGAAATGCGTTCAAATTGATCGGAAAGAACTTTCTCGTGTGGCCGGCAGGTCAATGACCCAAAACACCCTGCCGAGTTCGTTGACTGAGGAGAGGACTTAATGAGGAAGAAAAAAGTAAAACATTTTAGACGGGCCAAATTAATCT
This sequence comes from Gymnothorax reevesii, assembly GCA_029721435.1. Lineage (NCBI taxonomy): Eukaryota > Metazoa > Chordata > Actinopteri > Anguilliformes > Muraenidae > Gymnothorax > Gymnothorax reevesii. The sequence goes on along the minus strand of CM056582.1, from coordinate 22,833,240 downwards.
CCTGTCCCTGCACATAATTCCCGAAGAGGAGATTGAAGGGAACCCCCCAAAGAAACAAAACTGAGACAGCAGTAAAAACCAGGAAAAGAATCACAAAAGAAGAATGAATGAGTTTGGTGATGTCAGCGGCTCTTAGGCTTGATGCAGTTTCTGCAAGCGAGGGAAATGCAACCAAATATCGTTGTGTAAATACCTGTAGTATCATTTAGTTTCTTTCAATAAGCATGAAATGCGTGCAAGCAATTCAGCTGGGAAACTCCTGCTGCAGCTGCATGGCTGAATTTCGAGAGCAAGAGTCCTCTAAACCAACCAATCACATCTGCACGCATCACATCAGTAACAGAGCGTACTTTTCAAAAACTGCTAATCAGGCTAACACTGTGTGGCTGTTGATGCTTTGCTTGCTGGTGCTACTGCAGCTTGTTGTTTGCTATGGATACCTGGTCCCTACCATTGCTGGTCCTTTTTTTTTTTTTGCTTATTTGTTGTTGTTTCACTTTACTGCTCGCCCACCACCACCCCAGCTTCCACCTGTTGCTTATATCTGCTTTGAGTACTGATTGGGATTTGGAGTCTTTTGTTCATGAGGTAGATTTAACTTCTTCCTGTGTTCGTAGTGCATGAGTACGTGTATGGAGCACTCAGGGCAGACCAATTCAACACCAGACCAAAAAATAATGTCCCATGACATTCTCAAAAATGGCTTTATATGTGCGTCACCTCAACTGAACTTAAATAATCCCTGTTCCAATACTTTTGCGCACCAAAAAATCAGGCCGTCTGATGCCATAGGTGCTATCTTTGAGTAGTTTAACACATATATAGTTGTAACTATCAGGAAATAAAAGTTGAAATTCTGAATGATTATTATTATTATTATTATTATTATTATTATTATTATAAATACATTTGGCCCAGTCCCTACATCAGAGCCAGAGGTTTTTAAAATTATGGTTCACAGGTTACCAGTTTCATTGAGAGCCGTGTTCTGTCATTGCGATTGAGTCAGTACAGGAACAATCATTATATTGTCCATAATTTGCTCAGCTATGTTTTTAAACTAACTTTTTTTTGTAAGAAGCCTCAAGTAATTTTTGCCTGCATTTTGAAAAAAAATTAATTTTTCAACTATAATTCACAATAACTTTTGCATGCCTCAATATTTCAGAGGATTGTTTCACCTGACTATTTTTAAGTTCTCGGGTGCTGAAATATTCAGATTTGATGCATTATGTATCAAAAAATAATTGAATTCTGGTTGGAAACAGAGCCTGTCAGAGTCTTGAAGGGCATAATAATGTGATTTCTCCAGTTCGAAGAAGAGGCAGCAGGTTTTGGACACACTGTGGTGACAAAAATTGCTTTAGTGATTTGGTCAGCACTATTCCACACAGGTCGGTAATTAAAAGTGAAATGAAACTCGAGTCAAATAAAAATGTAGATTAAAAACAAGACCTCCTGCTGAAAGATGCATTAAAATTTTGTTCTTCTGAAGCAGCAAAAGTTTTTTTTTTAATAGTTGTTTGGAGCTGGAGTTAAAATAATGGGCATCTCAAATATAGTTATTCTTAAAAGCAATAAGCCAAGTATCTGGCAAAATGGAGTTTTATAAATCTGGCCTCTCTCAGTGCGTGTTGCCTGGAGGCATATCTGTATGCACACTGTAGTTTTCGAATCCGACATATGAAAGACATGCATTCTGGGAAATCGCGGACATTATAGTGACAGAATGGGGGTCAGCAGCAATAGCTGGGACCGACAGGAAGCCCCACTGCTGTTTTTAGTCCCTCGAGTCCTTTACGGACCCCCAATCTCCCTGATCGACGTGGAGCAGGACTGAACTCCTCAAATTATCAGTCAGGTTCGAGGCCTTTATTACCATAAGATATCAGGAGAGGCCCATTCGCTGCGCAATGGGATTAGCCTATTTTATTATGGGATTATAAAGGATGAAAGACATTTCAATTCACTCTGTAAACTGCATCTCATTTATTGTAAAGGTGGCGTATTTGTGGGCGTATAAAGCTGAGTAAAAGAGGTGGGAAGAGCATGAGATTTAGAAAGAACCCCCAACCACTGAGCAGTTTGGACTGTTGAGCAGTTTCACTGAAATGCATTTCATTCAGGATAACCCACTTATTGATTTAATTTTTTATTGAAAGCGTGAGTTGTAACGTCCTGTGTAACCCCACAGGAACCAATCGCAACTCAGGGATAATCCAAAAATCAGAGTTTATTACAGTCCAGATGTCAAAAAGCCAGAGATCAATCAAAGCAGAGGTACAGAGACACAGTTCAAAATCGCAATCCGGTATACGGGCAGTGTTCGAATCCAGGTAATCAGAATGACGAAAGCATACAAGGGCAAATCCAAAAACAGAAGTCAGAGTTTGTGAACAAAGTTTGTTAACAGGGCAGCAGTCAAAAGAATGGTCAAACAGAAATGTGTCAAAATCAAAAACAGGCTGCAGACAGGTACAGAGAGTTGAAGGCAAAAAGCAAGGTCTTACAAAGGGTGTCTCAGGTATAACAAGATCAACTGGCTAACACAAAATCAGCACAGGAGAAACTGATCAACGTTCTGACAAAGAATGAACTGCAGTGAAGACTTGAAGAAGAGAAGAGGGAAGTCAAATGCTATGCAGGGAACAGGTGAATTGGATAAGAACTAATTACAAGGTGAGCACACATGGAGAAGTCCTAAGCCACAAACAATTGGCAAAAACCAAAATGCGGACAGGATCCGTGCGGGAAGGAAGGTAAAAACGAGACTTGAAGGAAGTTCGTGAAATACCAGAAAACTTCCGAAATCTCCCGAAACGTGTCTGCACGCAGACAGGGGAGTGCACTGGTATGACGACACAGATCACATCGGGCATTGCAGGGGAGACAATGTGCAATGCAATAATGGAGTAGATGAATAAACATGAAAAATAATAAATGCAAAATCAGACAGATACAGATCATAACATAAGTAAAATGCTTTGGTCCAATGCTGAGTGGAATATCATACACCAGTGTGCACTAGGCATGCTGTATTTAACAGAAATCACAATATATCTTCCTGACTAAACAGTAGGAATATTTAAACATCCCTGCGACCCAGAAGTACGTTATAGATCTGAATTACAGTTGCTGGCTAGGGCGGTAGACGATGAGCTCAATTAACGAGATGAATAATGACAGTTGTTCTAAATAATGATTTCAGGATGCGTTTGGAGTGTGTGTGAAAATGAGTTGTGTGTACGCCAGAGTTGATTATGGCTCATGCAATTGCAGTGATTGACAATTGGTCATCAGCCTGTGACTTAACTAGCCGCCAATATGGCTGAGCGCGTAGGTGGTGCAGTGGTTCGCACTGCCGCTTCACAGCAGGAAGGTCATGGGTTTGAATCCGGCCTGGGGCCTTTCTGTGTGGACTTTGCATGTTCCACGCTCAGTCCAAAAACACGCATGCCAGAATAATAATAATTGGAGACTGTAAATTGCCTGTAGGTATGAGTGTGTGAGTAAACGGTGTGCAAAAGCTGTGTGCACCCTGCGATAAATTGGTGAGCAGTCTGGTATGTGGCCCCGCCCTTCACCCACAGTCAGCTGGGACAGGCTACAGCTGCCCAGCTACGCAAGTGGGGAAGAAGTGGCTGGATGATGGATGGATGTATTGTCCTCATAATCTGTATGATAAATGTATTGTCAAAGAACTGAGCTTTGACATGCAGTCTCCAACACATAAGCGAGATAACGATGGGAATATTGCACTGAATATTGGAGTTTTACAGTTGATGTATTACCTGTATGTAGTGTAGTGTGCACAATATGTATAACAATATATCATACTGCTTTATGATTGGTTTTGTGATCTTGACAAGATTCTGTGGTTCCTATAGAAGAGAATCTTAGGGATGGGCTGCTTTGAGATGCTGGTAAAGAGTTTGTGTGTGTGTGTGTGTGTGTGTGTGTGTGTGTGCGTGCGCGCGCGCGCGTGTGTGTGTGTGTGTGTGTCTGCTGCACGTATGCACATGTGTCTGTGCTGCACGTGTGTGTGTGTGTGCCCTGCCCGTGTTTGTGTGTGTGTGTGCCGCACACGCGTGTGTGTTTGCATGCGTGCGTGTGTGCGTGTGTGTATATTTTTTGGGGTGTCAATGTAATATGGCATTTCTCATGACAGGAATGCTATCTTAGACACAGATCCCCACCCCAGACTTAAAAAAAAATATTACTGGAAAATATACAAGAATAATAACATAAAAAATTTGTCCTCCCATCCAAGTTTGTTGATTCGGTCCCGAATTTACAGCCTCTGTTGGAATAAACAGCTAAGGCCTCCCTCTCCCAGCGTCCTGGCTGCGGGTCAGCTCAGGAAAAGGAACTGCCGCAAAAAAACACTCGCCAACTGCGTGACTGTCACTGCATGTCTGCTGAAAGAGACCAGACAGGAACCTTCAGCAGTCTGATATCTTTCATCTCGGGTTTACTACTCTGTCTTTCATTAAAGTTATTGACTGGATTTGTGTCCGCACATAACTTACAGATATTCTCTTTTATCCAGCAAAGCCTAGACAGCGTTCTTCCCTCCTCACAATAGAGCAGCATTGACTGTCTGACTCTCAAAGACTCGAGGAAATAATGTGCGACAGATGCAGATGAATAGACCACCCTCAGTAAACGGTGATTCTGACTGAACGGTGGCTTTATTGGAGTTTTCAGTTCATTGTCTTCCCAGGCAAAGCCAGACATCTGTCAGTGACGCACGTAACGACTTCGTCCCTGCGCGAGCTTAAATCATGAAAAAACATTTGCCTCCTTGTCGTGGTTCTCTGCTTGAAAATCAACCATTTGTGTGGCCACAAAAATTCTGACCTCGAAGTGCGAAACGCTGCTGCTTGCCACCATTTTCCCTGCAGATTACTAATGAAAATGTGCCATTGGTGAGGCAAGTAAGGGGATCAGAATGGAGAATGACTTTCCGAACTCGGTCAGAAATGCTGCGGATAATGTTCGTCCAGTTTGTACTCACTATAGTCCTGAGGGCATTCCGACTGAGCAGGTTCGTTTCCTCCATCTGCGTCTAATTCATTGCGCTTCGGCAGTTGTTTGAGTGCCGGTAAAACCTCGCCATGCCGAAAAGCCTCGTCTTATCATGAGACGTCTGGGCAAAGGAGGCTTTTTGGCACGTGAAGCTTTTGGGCACGGGATATTGTGCGTGCCGATATACCTCGAGGTTTTCCCGCACAAGGTTTTTCGGCACTGAACACCTGGGCAAAGAGGCTTTTTGGCACGCGGAGCTTTTGGGCACGGGACATTGTGCGTGCCGATATACCTTGAGGTTTTCCATCACGAGACTTTTTGGCACGGAACACCGGCATTGACATCACATGGCACTTCTCTGCTTTATGCTGCAATAGCGGGAATTTAGTAGCTCAGGGCTAGTTAAAACTATCCAGAAGAAGATCAGTGGTGATGGTGATTCAGGCCATTCATTCCGTCCCTTTTCTCTACATTTGGCCCTAAATAAACAAGACCTGAGCGTCACAAGTGAAACTTTCAATGTTTCTCCGCTCACGCTATTGTTATAGGGCAAGCAACACATGACAATCATTTCATTTATGCTATGAAGGATGATTAATGCCAATAACCTGCCTTCTAATTAATTCATTGCTTCCACCAGGGAGCTTATGTTTTCACCCAAGTGTTTGTTTGTTTGCCTGTCCATCTGTCTGTCTGTTTGTTAAGAGGAGAACTCAAAGTTATGAATGGTTTGAGACAAAATTTGGGAAGATGATAGGTGGTAGTCCAAGGATGAGTCGATTTGATTTTGGAAGTGATCCGGAACGTATCCTGTAACCAGAAAGACAGATGTACGGTGTGGCGGATGTATGTGCTCTACCAAGTTCCCTCTAGTGTGATGGTCCAGCCCTGCAGGCCCTCCTCCCTCCTGCTGTCTGCACCTCCAGCTCAACGGGCCACATCTGCTGCTCGTTGAGGAAGAGGTGCTGTTAAGAGTATAAAAGAGCTGCACTGCAAAACAGGGAGTGCAGCTGCATTCTCTGTTTTTACTTTGTCTGTTTCGGAGCCCTATTAGTTGCCCCTGCTCTCCTCTCTGGTTTTTAACTTTAATTAAATATCTATTTATGATTTTACTCAGCCGGTGCGCTTGGGTCCCTTCCTTTGGTATTGGGTACATGGTCCCAGTGCCCGCCCGCTTATTGCCTTCTGCCGGCGGGACCAAACCATGACATCTAGTTTCAATTTGATTATACTTTTAGTGGTATTAATATTCTACAAATTTAATAAGCGCACACATTACAAAGATTTAGCTCATCCCTTTCACAAAGGGTCAATATCTGACAATTTGGGTCTGATCCAGGTTAGGTCCTGAAAGCACAATATAATTTCACCTATAAAATGGGCCCCAAAAGTAGAAGCACATTAAACATTCTGTTTTAATTTGACACAATTGCCATTTTCATTGGTAATCATGGGAACGGGGCTCCATCATCCTATATTAGCACAAATAATGAAATTCTGGTGCTCGAAAAGGGCCGTAAAACAGCTGTCACTGTGATCCATTCATTTTGCCTTCTCTCGGCCTGGCAGATCCATCAGCACAATTGGAAATTGGACCTTTCCATTTTGATAAATTATTGGCTAGAAGGCCTTGCTGCCACCTTGTATTTCAGCAATTCACATTTCAAAAATTCTGGTTCTCTCTTACCTGTGGGACTCAATTTGAACTTGAAAACTACACTGCCCGTCCAAAAAAAAAGTCACACACACTCAAATATTTTTGTTGGAACCCCTGTAGCTTTGATTACAGTGCAACTCCATCTTGTCATTGCTTTGATGACCATATGCAACGCCAGAACATTTATTTTCGATCAGAAATCCCAAAACTTTTGGCCGAGATCTTGTCATCTCGACAAAATGGTTGAATCACTCGGTGGTCTTTCTTGAGCACATCCCAATAACTTTGAATGTGCTTAAGGTCAGGACTTTGTGGTGGCAAATTTGTCTGTGAAAATGATTCCTCCTACTTGTTTTGTCATTCACGGTTTTCTTTGCTAGATACAGGCCAATAACTTGCCCGTTCTGAAATACTGTAACATCTTTTCCACCATCAGGAGATGTGTCTTCCGCTGTGATTTTTTAAGAAATGAGTCGCGACACGCTTCATCAGTCAGGGTTAAAATGATTACTGCCAGCTGAAACATTAATAACCACAGTAATGATCCAATTATAGAATTTGTTCATTTATTTCCAAACGATGACTTTTTTTTTGGACGGGCAGTGTATAACCGAATAGCTAGCGTTGCATGACATTCATTTTTGGTCACAGTGCGATACATTATTTCCCTACAACAATCTATTTGGTACCTTTGCAACGAAAGCGCTTTTTTCCACAACCACAAAAGAGAAATTTTGTGGCTCTGTTCAGCTGAACATCACTGCAGGAAGGCATTGCCTTCATGATTTGAAATAATTTTTTAGTTTAAATATATTCATAATCTTGTTCAATTGATTCCAAAACCTTGTCACCAAGGTCTAAATGGTCCGTGGAGGCAGGAGTGAAAGAGACAGAATATGAGTGATTGGCATCCTGGGAATTATGCACTCCAAGATGTTAAATTCATAATTTATACATTTTCTAACAGTAAATGTTCTTACAGTAAAGACACAAAATGAACACGACCCTGATGGAATGTTTTATTTATGAATTCAAGAGAAACTTCTCCTGTATTGACATTGCCTTTTCTCCTTTAAACTCCTGCTTTCACCTTAAATGGTCTGAACTCACAATAACGGAATGCGCCTCTGCACAGTCTAACAAGACTTCATCGCTTTATCATTTCTTTATTTTCATTTTGTAAACTGCAATAAGACGCCAATCAGTGGGAGTGTGATTCATTCACTGACGGGAAAAACCAAGGCATTTTTTATTCAGAAATTCTGATCGGCGTCTAAAAGACAAAGCATTTGAAATATTAGTCAAGAATTAGCATTGCATTACAGGTTTCAATTGCCAGCTTGGAAAAGCACATCTGATAAGCAAATTTTAGAAAGCAAACATATTATATCGCTCTGCAATCACTCAATGCTCTTATCCGAATGGAAGCACTGAAAACTAAAGAGGAGACTGCCAGCAATTAGCAAGGAAATTCAAAAATGAATAAATAAGATAAAATGGACAATACTATCTGAAGGGTGGGGTGGGGGGGGGGGGGGGGGGGTTGGGGGCAAAATGGTTTGGGTATTTGCAGTGCTGACCGCAAGGAAGCCCATTTCACCACTAAAGGCCAAGAGCTAAGATTTCACCAGGACCTGCCAACCAAAATTCTCACAGTCTACTCTCTCATTGCATTTGGTCTCTAGAACTACTGGTACCACCTGGATAGACAGAGGAAAGACCCCTTTGGTTGTGATGCATGGGTCTTGTAATTACACGAACATGGTTCTGGCAGTTTGGTGCTGAGTGCTGATTGCGGAGTGTTGATTGCTGATTTTGCTTTGTTCCCGCAGGAAATAGGGGAGAAAGGCTCTGTGTCGTCATGTCTCGTGAGAGAGAGAGAGAGAGAGAGAGAGAGAAGGGGGATCACTCTCACTGGGCACTGTCTGTAGAAATGTAAAAGTTTAACCTCTGTGGGGAAAAACCCTAATGCTAGAGGTAAGGAAGAAAGGAGATTGGGAGGGTAATGCGATCAAGAGAATAAGAGAGAGATCTCATACATGCACGGGCTTGAGAAGAAGCATGAAATATTTGCTTCCACCTTCCAAAGATACGAAAACACAGCACTTCTGAAATTTTTTTTTTGGTTACATCAAGATTTATGATGACCTTTCCCAAGTTATTTTCAAAAGTAAATTCATCTGGTTAACGAATAGGTTGAGCCAGAGGGCAAAGCTGACTTTTGGGGGTTTATTTGGGCGATCGTCCTTGTTTCCAACCACAGCTGATTGAGGGAATGTTTGCAAGCGGTAATCAGAGGAGATATGCTAATATCCAAAACATTCAATTAAACTGTAAAAAAAAGTCCCACCAGGAAGGAAATAACAGAGTGTGGGCCAGATAGATGTCCTCAGTGAAGGAGTCAGTGAGAAAGGCTCGGCCTTTTGGCCAAACATCTGATTCCTCTCAAGTGATCTGCTCAGACTGTTAGGAGTGGCTTGACTGTAGTGGAACAGTTCTGGGGTACGTTTCCCAAACGCTCAGTGGCTAACTATGGTAGCAATTCACATAGATTGAACCGCAGAGCTCTGCTCATAATTAGCAACTAAGCTTTTGGTAAACGTACCCCTGACTGCCCAAAAGAACATACAGCAAACTGAACCAACACAGACATCAGACCTGAACCTCAACATGATGTATTTACAATTTCTGTTTGGCTCATAATTGAACAGTCATTTAGCTGCCATCTCAGTTATGTATTTACAATTTCTGTTTGGCTCATAATTGAACAGACATTTAGCTGCCATCTCAATTATTATTTACTCATTACTTTATGGTTCTGCATGTTCTATCCAAAGTAACTTACAGTCCATTAAATTAAGCAGGAGCCTATCTCTCCTGGGGCAGCGTGTGGATAAGGGCCGTACTCAAGGGCCCAACTGCTGCACCTAATTACAGCTTCATTGGAGCTGGAACAATCAACCCACTCACTATCTGTTGGACATCTGAGTCACTAGGCTACAAAGTATCCCCAAAGTCTGCAATGGTCTATGTCTGAGCATGACTGTACTGAGTCTGATCGACGCACCAAATGTGCTTTATCCCCGGTATCCTAATGTAACTTAGCCATTTTTAAACTGCCTTTGTGTCAGGCCACCTGCATAGAACCCCCATGTTCTACTTTGGAGAAGAAATCTTTCGCGAAGCGTTCATATGTTGGATCAAAGACCAGACCAGGGCTGAACAACTTGTTCCAAGAAAGCTGACGTCTGGTAGACTCTCACTCCGACCGCAGCAAATCGCTTTTCATTCAACAGTTTGTGATGTCTCACTGAGCTGCCAAATAGCGTTGAAATGGAAAACCTGAAAAGTGGTAGATCTCCAGGATCAGAAGTTGACAGCTCTGGGCAATTGGAACTAAAGACATTTAGACATTACCGCATAGAAATACACTTGTGTATACTTTGGGCGTGCTAATGCTTATAGTTGATCCAATTTTTTTTTCTTTTTTTAATGGCAGCACAACTTGTGCGATTGTGGAGGCAGGTCTATCAACCCAAAACAATTATAGACTGTACATGATACATAATCACAGTCTCAATCAGAACCAATAACAAATGATCCTGACGATTCCAGACTGGACACTAAAATGCTATTTCTTTTTGTAAACTGCTGCATGGTCATGTACTTGTTTGTAAGTGTCATATTCAGTCTTGCGTCGAGTAGGGAGTCTACGCAGACACTGTGAAAAGGGTTTTTATTGAAAAAAGGACTACTTGCATATTAGTTGATATGAATACTTTGTTTCCAAAACACAATAAGTGCCAAAATTAGAAAAATTGACATATTACCACAGAGAGGTAGTCCTGTGCTTCTTACACATGGTGCGAAAAATTTCTTTTTTAGAAATTCATACAATAAGATGTATTTTTTATGGTCAAAGTTTGTGTTTTTATATAAAATACAATGGGCGCCAACACAGAAAAAGCTAATTTACTCAAAATGAGTAAAATGGATGTATTGCGTTGTGGATATAAACTCTTCATGGATCATTCCACGTCAAGTCATCCAAATTTTGAGAGATTTTCCAGGTCACCTCCTCAAACATTTTTGAAAAAATTCGCGAGTAATTATTCACACACACAAAAAAATGCTAAATATTAGGCTAGTATCTCAAATAGATTTCAAGTTATAGCCCTTCAAAATTTGAATAATTTTTTTTTTGGTGAACCCATTTTCAGCCAACTTTGGCAACTTATTGCTCCAAATTGACTGCTTCTACAAGGCTGAAAATGGGTTAAACTAACTATATTCATCCCCTAGAATCTGAAAATGACCTTATCTTCAGTGTATCTTGATCCGCTTTTGTATGGTAAAGCCTCCAATTCAGACGAAAACACAAAATGCCCAAAAATGAGACCACATTTTATGATATGTAACTCCGGAACTAAGTTAGATAAAAGGCTATAATTTTTTTTATGTTTTAATGATATATCTCTCAGTAAAAAAGCAGTAATCCAAGAAACATCGTTTGTAGAAGTTTTTAATGAAATTATATACAATAATAATATAATATAATAACTAGAAAAAGTAAATATTTCCAGTTTTGCCCCAAAATGCCCATTTTTGGGGTAAAGATGACCATGTCACCAGTTTTTCATCTCTCTGAAATTTCTCCTTTGCAATCTTATAAATGTGGACAGTTTCTGACAAAAAAATCAGAATGATTAATTTTTGGTTATGAATTTTTAAAATATGTTCCGAAATTGTGTATTTTTCATTGACTAAAAAGGTATAGGCCTGCTGCAAGCGCTGTTATCTACTAGATATAAAACAAAACATTGACTAAAAATATTTTTTGAACATGATACACACCATTTAAAAGTACAATATGCGACAGAGGTCTTGTCAGAATATTTAGCTGTTTGCTAGATTCCACAAATTTATTCCTCAATTTTATTGGTTTCATTGTTTTTGTTGGGGATGACTGTTTGGGGATGACATTAGTGCCTCAAACATGCCATGACTTGACTGATCACAGGCTTCTGAAGTAATCCGAAATGAGCCCAAACTTGTATTACTGAATTACGCAATAATAGCTCACTATAAAAGGAGGCAGTCCCACTTGGGGATTATTAGATCATCATGAGCACTGAAATGGAGGGAGGTAATTTACCTTGGCGCAGTACTGGAATCCATTTAGATGATTCATGTCATTCATGACAATTCACAAGAAACCTGGACTATTGGTACTAGATACTTTCTAAAGTGAGGATACTGCCTTAATGCAGTGGCAGTCTGGTGTTCTGCCGATTTTGTCTGTGTGTTGTCATCATGAGAAGATGTTTTTAACTTGTTATGAGAAGAATCAAAGAGACTCTGCAGATCACAGAAACATTCAGTACAAAAAAGCAGCAGGTCTATACCCATTTAGGTCACAAAAATTTTGGGACAATTTTAAAATTCATAACAAAAAAGTAAGCTGAACATCATTCCAATTTTTCGTCAGACATTGTTCACATTTATAAGCTTGCACAGTCAAAATTTCAGAGAGATTAACAACTGGTGAAATAGTCATTTTTTACAGAGATATATCATACAATCATTAAAAAAATGAATGCTATCCTTTAATTTTACTTAGTACCTGAGTTACAGGTCATAAAATGTGGTCTGGTTTTTGGGCATTTTGCGTTTTCAGCTGATTTTGAGTCTTTACAATACAAAAGTGGATCAAGATACACAGAATCTAATTTTCATTCATTTCATTTTCTAATTTTCCATTTTCAGATTCTAGGGGATAAATATGGTTAATATACCCAATTTCAGCCTTGTTTAAGTAATAAATTTGGAGCAATAAGTTGCCAAAGTTGGCTGAAAATGGGTTCGCCAAAAAACTTTAAATATTATTATAAATTTCAAAGGGCTATAATTTGAAAACTCTTTGAGATACTAGCCTAATAATTTGGCATTTTTTCATTTTGTGTGAATATTTGCTCGTGAATTTTTTCAAAGGATTTTGGGGAGGTGACCTGGCACCCCCTGGATGATTTGACGTGGAATGACCTTCATATGATCTTTGAACTATTACTGCTGCAGTAACACTAATCATATGCTCTTTAATAGAAAATTGCACATACAACATGATTCCAACGTATAATAAAACCACAGGAAATGTTGGGATCTCCAGTTCCACTGAGATTTGATTCCATATCTGAACAGCAGATCCTGTCAGAACCATAATGTAATGATGGATTGTTGGAGCTCAGAGGGATGTGTTGAATTTCAGCGATGGAGGCCAATCAAAACCACAAATAATAGTAATATCCAATATTAAGCACACCTTTTTATTCTGTTTCATTCTGATTCTTTCAGTTCATTGTTTCAAACAGGCATAGTTTGTGTGGGTGTGAGGATAACTGATGCTGAGCCACCTGGACAACAAAGTAAATTTAAATATTACAAGGAGAAATAATAATGTGCTTCGCATAAGGCTTTGTCATGGGCATCTGTGACTTGATGCTACCAACTTTCTAATCGCAAAGTTACTTTTCAAAGAACAGGGGCTTCGACTCAAGCAATTCAGAGATACAAATCCTTAGAGCACCAAATGCCGCCATTGTTGCTCAATGATGTAAATCAAAACTGTGTTGTGGGAGCTGTTTTAAACAAGTCATCACATGATAGGTTTTCAACAGCACAAGATAATTAAAATCATGTTTTTTTTTAGAATTTATTTCAGTGCTCTAGGGGTTAATTTAAACCACGGACCAAGATTTCAATTAAAATCTGTTGGCCTAACGATTAATCCGACCCCGCGAAAGGCTATTTTGATAGAATGGCAATCTCATTCAAAAAAAAAAAAAAAAACAAAACACTAAATCTAATTTTGCTTGTATGTTGGTCTTGTTATCACGCTTCTAGAAAATCTTCAAACATCAGAATTCAAATGACCAGTTCTTTCCTTTTGTATTTTTTTCCCCCTTTGTTACATTTATTAAAATTTTATTCAGTAGAAACCGCAGGCCAGGCTTATTTTGTCTCTTGATGGTGAGCCGCCAGTCCATTGTGACAAATATCCACTTTGGGTCTTCTAGCTCTCGGGTGACTGAAAAGCCATGGAGCGGAACAGAACTCAAAACCCCACGCAGGCCTTCACATCCAGGAAGAAAAACGTAAACTCTGGTTACTGGATGGTGATTGCAGTTTTCCTGCTGTTCACTTTCCCCCGAACTGTTTTATTGGAACACTGCCTCTTTCACTGAGACATTTTTGTGTGAGATAAACAGCACAGAGGCAAGATAGTGGTTAGTCACATGTGATTAAGGAGCTGAGTGGTAGAGAGGTTACTTAAAATATCAAAGCAGCATTCGCCGTGAGCGTGTGATGTAGAGCTGGAAGAATCTTTGCAGCAGTATGCAGCTGAATCCAAAATAACGCTGTTGTAGTAACTAGCATTCCTCTTGTTTGCTATTTTTAACACAGACACTGAATATCCATGTAGAATAATTTTACCTTGGTTATGGGTGTCCTACAAGAAGCGAATAAACACTGAGAGATTCCAGTGAAAGAGAGTGTGGTAACCTATTACCGGGAACCCTGTACGCGATGAAGATGGCCATTAAAGTGTTTAACAGAATGTCCCACAAAATTAATGACGTCTGGTTTTTGGACTGTCACCTATCTTCATTGCCCTGTCAATGTACCACTCAATTACTGTAGAGCATTGACTCATACATGGAATATGTTTTTGTTTGCTGTAAAAAATATACTGTTGATGCTTAGCCATTTATCCAGAACCCATAACCCAGCCCCTGTACCCCCACTCAACATATATATTTCAAAATGTCTTACTGATTTTCCCTGCGCGAACGTCCGTCCTTGATTTGTAATGTTTTCGCAATGGGTGGCTATTCCGATGGAATTTTTCCCATCTAATTACAAAAAAAAGAGTAGATGACTCCACTGACTTGTGAAATTGGCCATTTTGAAGGTATTGATGTGCTAGTTACAACTAAGAATGCCCCTTTGGTGCTAATTACAACTGAGAATGCTCCTTTTGTTCTGTTAACTTGAATTAATTCAGGGTAGCAGCTGTTTTGAAGCGTTGTTAGTGGACAATGACAATGATGCGGACATGCTCAAGGACATGATGTAGTCTTCCTCATTCATTCATTTCATTGTCTAATGTTTTCTTATATTTTATGGCATAATTCTTAAAAAGAGAGCTTAAAAGAAACTGAGCTAAAAGACCAAACAGTGAATGGGACTATCTTTTTCTCTTTTTTGGCAAAATTGCATCTTCTGTTTCTATTCCGGCATTCACAACACGCACACCTAATTATTTTCCATTATGTCTAATCAATACTTCATTTGACGCAGAACAATTATTCAGATTTAACCATTCATTACAGAATGATGTGCATCGGAGTTTGGCGGTGACTCTGCTCGAGTGATGCTGTGGAACAATCTGAGCAAACGTGACACAAACAGTTCCTGAGATCACAAACACCCCAGCAGAGCCTGAGATTCTTTACTTATAAATTAACGAACACGGTATGAACAGATCCTGCCTACGGTGAATAGTGTTATTTCTGAATGAAATGAAGGAGATGCACATCTTTAATAAGCCATAGTTGGAGCAGTGTAGGGGACATGGAGCAGTAGGGATGGATGAACGCTGCCTTGGCTGTAAAAGCTCTCAATTTGGGTAAGAGATGCCGAAGTCAAGAATGATTGGACAGAAAGGGGCTTGACTTCTGCGTCTGCCTGTTCTAATGTAAAGCTCAATTACACTTGTTTCAGAGGCTGAGATGCTATTAACAATTTACATGTATTTACAGTCAGATTTACAGGATAGAGGATTATATTTTAATGAAAATACACAATCCATCAGTGTTCTTTTACCCATTAAAAAAAACAGTTTATTATACATGGTAAACCCTGACAAGTGTGGTGAATGCAAATGTTTTGTGGAGGCCGATTACCTCAAAAAATTGTGTATGCCAACTTAATGATCTTGTGTTCACAGCACTTAAAAACGTTAAAAAAAAACTCTCCTTCCACACAATGCAATTAAGTTGGCCTACACATCTTTGAGGTAATAGGTTTATAGTACAATGTTGTACAATCAGGGTATACAGTGTACATAAATACAAATTTCTTAATAGAACTTTATATTACACCCACTGAACTGAATTATGGAAATATGGAATGTTGGCTGACAACTGCATGCAAATGTAACCACAGCTCTGTTTTTAGCGTATTTGTTTTAAAGAAATAATAACACAGCTCAAATTCAGATAGGCGGTGAAGAAATGAGCTTCACGTGGGGCTCATTTGAAATAGTAATTTTTCTGTTAATGTTTTACTTCCTTTCATCTGATTCTGAAGTGGATCAAGGTCGACCATCATTTTAAATATGAAATATGAAGCAAGAAAAATCTTGACAATGAGCATGAGTATGTGTGTGCGTCTTCGTCACTTCGAGAGCTGTTTGTCCAATCAGCGTTAAACTTGATGGATACACTGCTGAGGACCCAAGGAAGCCCAGAATTGTGCCTTAAGTTGTTTGGCTGAGTGGTTCTCGAGAAATCAAGAAAGATCCGAGCACCAGTACCGCTCAAGCAAGCTGCAAATGAACGGGCTGTGACGGTGCACTCTGGAACCGCACTCGAGAGCAGGAAATCCAAAAATCGTATGCCTTTGATTGCAGGGTCAGGACCAGAAGACACAAGTGAACTTGACCTTTGACCTTTGCCCTCAACCTTGTGCATGGACATCACTTTGGTGAAGGTGAATAACTCCTGAAAATTTCATGATGATACGACGACAGGAACATGGTCAAATAGGTGTCACAGACGGACGGACGGACAGACAGACAGACAGACAGAAGCGTTCATAGAGCTGCTTGGTCGCAGCTAAAAATCGTAGTCGAAATCCAAAGCAGAGGGTCATGCACAGGGCACACGAACACAGTAGACGTGGTCATACAGAAATGGGTCAAAATCCAGAAAGACAAAAACAAGAACAGACGGGCTTAAGCAAAATCAAGGTCAGATAAAACAGTCGAGGAGAAACAATAATTGTTTGGCATACAAGGGGCTCTGCACAAAGGAATATTGATCAACGTTCTGACAAGGGCTGAACAGCAGTGAGGACTCTAAATAGACACAAGGGAAGTCACGTGCTATGCAGGGAACAGGTGAATTGGATAAGACTAATTACAGAGGTAAGCACACATGGGGAAGTCCTAAACCACAACAACTGGCAAAAGCCAAGACACGGACAGGATTCACGCAGACAACCTATGACAGACAAACAGCTCCGGTCAAGGAGTTCTAAGTGCACAGACAATGAGTGCAGGAAAGCAATTAAGCACGTGCGTCAGATCTTGCAGAAACACAGGGAGAGGCAGGGAAAGCAAAGCAAGGGGCGGAGACTAGAACAGGGCGATAGCTGAGATTGAATTAGTAATAATTAGTAGAGGTGCAGCTTTACAAATTAACCCAAGTGCTTATTAGTACGTCAGTAAAAGATACATGGATTAGTTGAGTTAGTAGACTATGATAGAAAATATAAATGTTAGTATTATTAGTAATCTAGGAAGGCAAGGCGAAGGAGGTAAACAAGAATTGAAGTAATAATATGAAACACCAGAAACCACTGAAATCACCCGAAACATGAAGGCACACAGTCTGGGGAGACGGACTGAACCAACTAATCACAAGACAGGGGAGACAAGTGCAATGAAACCTGAAATGGTATGAACTAAAAACCAGAAAATACAATAACCAAAAAGAATAAAGAAAAGACATAACCTAGTTAAATTAATTTAGAAAAAAAAAATTCAAATTTCCTCAAGTTAACTTTGGTAAAACACTGTCAAGAGCTCTTGCTGACAATCTTATTTCTCGGACTATGCAATATGCCGATGATTGACCTGCCAATCTACTTCTCACAATCTGATTTCACTTCAAAATGGCATTCGAAGGAGCAAGGATGCCAACAAGAAAAATAAGTGATTGACATGAGCCTAATAAGGCAGCAATGCCGGTTAGCCATGCAGTCATGAAGGTTTATTTAGTGAGCATCCATGTCCAAGATATCTGCGAAAACCAAGATAAAAATGAGAAAGGTGGTGAAAAAATGATAGCTCCGTGAGGACACACTTCTCACCAGGGAAGCTTGCTGACATCAATGCCATCAAGCAAAACCACCTCAATTAGCCAAAGGCCATGGTCATTGCTTGTGTCATTATGTAATCTCTGGCTGATTCTTACCTCCGTTGCTTTGCAGAGGGTTTAATGCGTTTTAAGATTCATTCATCGTGTATTATTATTCGGCTTATTGATTTACTCATCATATTGCATTCACATTATGAGCAAAAATGTTCAATAAGTAGAAGGCCGTTTGAATGTTTGCACTGTCAAAAAACATCCTTCACCTTCGCTCTGAACGCAGGACTTTTTCAAGAGCGCTCGGCTAGTTTTGCTTTGCCAACTGCATAGCGCAGTTTTCAGACTTTTTGATGAATGAGGATATTAGCCTTAGCTGTAAATGCTGACATGAAAAGATTTGCTTATTTCAGAGATGGCCACCCACACATGAAAGAATACTGACCAATGACCCTGCAGCTTACGGGCCCAATAATTGAGCCCATTGCTCAGCATTCTTGAAAAAAGCTTTACAAAGATTCAGTGGAGTATGTATAAAGCATACTAAACAAAGCCCACACTGTTTGTAAAGACAAACTGCAGACACACTTTTCCTGACATGGTAGTCAAGAGGCTCCATCAAATATAAACTGCAATATGAACTAAGTGTCATAAATTTTTGGGGCAACTATTTTCAGTACTTTTTTTTCACTATTTTAGGGGAAACATCATGAATGTGCTACATTTCATTGCTAGGTTTAAGGCACGTTTATAAACATTAAAGCATCGTGGCAGAGTTGCCAAATCTGACAAGAATTGGTCATATCTTTCGCATGAGTTGTCCGGAAATTAAGCATATGAAAATTGAATGGAAATGTGCTTTTAGATCCATTTAGTTATCTCCACCTAGGGGCAGATCTAGGGTACTTTACATTGTTCCCAGAACTCACTCAAACTTTTTCAAACCTGAGTAGATCGATTAAAAAGTAGCTTAATTTGGTTGTTATTTTGTACTAGAAATTCACTTATCTTAAATCACTCATGTTCTTGTATTACAGTTATTAATTAAACAAAATACACAAAAAAACACCTTATCTCGTCATTCTCACAATGAAACGGGCGCTCCAAGCGCGCGCTGTTTTTTTTTTTGCTTCAATCGCACCACAAAAACCATCGGAAAAGCTATGCGGTGCAAATTTGTACGCAGCGGGTGGGTGTGAGTCGTCACAGTAACTATCTGGAACTCACTCAAACACCTCATTGATTGGCTGGAAACACTTTCATTGTGTTGGAACTCACTCAAACCTCATTCTGATTGGCTATTCATGTCGCAAACTACCGTGGAAACTACCACAAAACTGTAAAAGGGGCTGTTCCTCCCCCAGCGGACCTTTGTCATTGCTCTCACTACAGTTCATAAACTTGCTTAAAAGTTAAAGGAAGAAATTTCATTTACTGACGTTACGAATATGACTCGCATCTGTCGGACTGGAAACTATTCATGGAAACAACTCACTTCAAAACCTGGATCCAACCCTGCCACCGTACAGCCATAGGGAAATTGAATTGAATTGAATGTCAGCTCTCCAGTAGACGTAGTTTGTGCAATATAGTGCAACTGTAGTTCAGGGGCAATTGGTTGTTTTTCATCAAAACTTGCATGTAGTCCTTCATCAATATCTTTTATGATAGATCTTCTCTAAAAATGTATTTAAAGAGTTAAAACTTCTCAAAACTGTGAACAATCTGTGGAGACATGGGGCTCTAATTTCCTGGCGCAGCGCAGGTCGCGTAGCGTGGCGCAGCCCGCGCAGTGGTAATTTCGTCCGACGCAGCCTGTGCAGTGGTAATTTCGTGAGGTGCGCAGCCTTTCGTAGACGAACGTGCGCCGAGATGGGTGTGGCGGCGTAATAGGGGGAGGTGTCACATATTCATCAAGACGCAGAGACAATTTCGTGGAAAAAGTCTTCGCTGCAGTTGCGCAGAAAGCTCGCCAGCTCCAAGCTGGTTCACTTTCTGCGCAGTGGTAATTTGGCTGACCGGCGCGCAGTGCGCACACGTCACCGAAACCTCACAGGCAGGTTTCCAGAATGCCAGGCATATTTCAATACAGTAAATAATTACAGCAACCACTGTTTAATGTAACTATCAGAATCAGCTCATTAATTATAGTATCTATACCGATTGTCTTGATGTCATATCAAAGGCGGTTGGCACGCGTGATGGAAACTCGACCTAACTTAATCAACGCAACTGAATCAATGATGCAAATCAACGACTTCACATCTTTCTCAGCCAACCACAAACTGCCTCGGCATCAGGCAGTGCGTACATAATGCTTGCGTTCTATGCTCAGTAAAGCCGCATACACACTGGACGCGAAACAAATTTTTCACACGTCTGATTACAGTCTAAGTCAATGCGAAGAGCTATCGACTTTTCTTGGTCTTATAATTCGTCTGTATCTTCCTACGAAGATAGACAACAGTCTTTATTCGTTCTTTCTTTCGAAAGTTAATCAGATGGATCGAACAGATTCACGCTTTATTTCCACAGCAGAGATAAAATAGTCCTTGCAATCAGAGAGCAAATCAATTCCATGACCATTGACAGTGTGAATAAATTATCGCATGCACGATCAAGACTGTCCAACGCGAAATGCAAAATACTCCATGTCCGGCACCCTGCAAAAAATAAAAGTATTGATATGAGAACAGATTTATAACGGAATAAAGAATAAAAATACATATATATCACCAACCAACAGAACATCCAAAAAAGATGACCTGCAAATAAATTAATCGCAGGGTTCGTTGGATGTTCTGCTGTTAAAATGTTCTTTTTATTCTTAATTTCGTTATCAATCTGTTCTAATCGTCCTCTTTTTTTTTCTTTTTTTTTTTGGCAGTCAGACACGGAGACTCGCGCCAATGTCGACTTGCTTTATTGAGCAGCTTAAACAGAAACATTGATTGAAATTCTCGGTACTCATCCTGAAGAACTGAGCCCTCTTATCAAAACATTCACGTTTAATATCTAAAAGAGTCAGTAGATTTGAAGAAATTAAAAACAATAATAGACGGTTGAACACGGAGATATATTAAAACCTTGTCAGACTTTCGGACACAAGACACTGCTTTCAACGCAATCTGTCGAGCGAAAAATTCTTTTCGCGTCCAGTGTGCAAGCGGCTTAATACAAGGCTACTATTATTGTCATTAGGTTTTATCGTTTTTAGTGGGGGAAAGGAATACAGCCTGATTGCTATGATCTCGTACTGAGTTAAGATCACATATTGAAAATAAATGTGGAACGTATCTTGCATTGTTGTCCATTCATGTTAATCCCAAAATTTTAAGCGGCAACAGTTTGTAATAATAGGAACACGCTATCCATCGTTTCTCTTGCCGATGAGCAATATTTGACTCGGCTGTGTTATACCCAAATACGCTTTCATTGCCAACTTGCGCTGGAAGGCGGGGCAGAGGCGGGACAGGGGAGTACTTGCGCCAGGCTACGCTGGGCACGATAAATTGCAACATACGCCTGGACACACCCCGTTGGCGCGGTGCACCCTCCATTCACCGCGCCTGTGCCTGGTCTACGAAATTAGAGCCCATGGTCTCAAAGAAACCCCATATTTGAAGTAAATTTGACAAGTAGTTTCCAAGAAGAAGATTTTAAAAAATTATCAGATCAACAAAAAAATTCCAACGAAATAAAAAAAAAAATTCACAAAACTGTGAAAAATTTCAGTAGACATTGTTCCAAGCAAGCCCCATGCCAAATTTAAAGTAAATCTGGCAAGTGGTTTCAGAAAAGAGGATTTTTTTAAAGTTTTCAGATGGAAAAAAAAACACAAAAAATTAAAAAAATGGAAAAAAATTCTCACAAAACTGTCAATAGTCTTGGTAGACATTGTCCCATCCTTCTGATGCCATAACAATTATATAAATATAGGCAATAGGTATTTAGTTTTTCATTATCATTTCGATCTTGGTTATTCAGTTGATAAATTGTTTGATTGTTAATCAAGGAAAACTAAAGGTTGAGGGCAATCAAGCGGTAAAGGGTGGGGTTACTGAAGGCCCTCAGCCCCCCTGACGACACGCCACTGGTCAAACATCATGCAAATGTGATGCATCGCGACGTCACTCCCTTTGGTGTGGATTTTGAACTTTGCGACTTTGCAGACATTTTACCTGCTAAATGAAAGGGAAAAAATCCAAAAAGCATATGATGACCAATTTATTCTTCATTTAGAAGGAATTACATTTTTTCTTTTGCTTTATGTAGTTTATATGGTCTTCCAGAGACATGAGACGGGACACTGCAGAGTAAATCAAATGCATTATGAGAACTAAGCTAGTTTTTATGGCTCTGCGGACTGTCTAGACCAGGGTTGGGCAATCCCGGTTCTGGAGGGCCGGTGTGTATGCAGGTTTTTGTTTCTATCAATTACCTTGACTAATTGAGTTAATTGATTGCATGCACAAATATAGATTTTGCAATGATTCGATCAAAGGAAAATCTTGTATGAAAGGAGACAAGAACAGTCTTTGGCGGTCATTCATAATAATTTAAAGAAATGCGCCTGAAATGTCAGATTTCATAAATGGTTTGGCCAGAAGGCCAGAAGTTGGTGTGAAAACCAGGGACAGATACGGCCCTCGCTGCCCACCTCTGGTCTAGTATCATAAAGAGAGGTTTCTACATCACAGGCCCCCATATGTGGGGATAGGAGACCAAATATAAAAGCATATACAAGTAGAAGTGTAGTGCATCATTATATATAATTGTAAGCACATTTTTCATGTCATGTTCAATTTCTACTTTGAGTTTTTTTAAGGCCTGCAAAGCAGGAGTAAAGTTGTTTTGATGATTGGTAGCCAGCTTCTGGTGTCCTAACAATGCGGTGTAGGATGATCATTTTAAAATGTTAAATATATTTTCACAGATTTCATGGCGCCCCTATTGATGAGAATTTGAATCTTGACACACGAAGGAATACAGTATGTTCTTGAGTTCTCATAAAATGTATTCTTGACAGGAAGTAAAGTCAGGACTCACGCCCAGGTGAACTTTCAGTTCAGGGATTTAGTTGAGAGCCTCGGTCTTACAGTTTGGCTCGTTATCGAACAGGAAGATTGCAGTCCAAATAGGGATATTCAAGTCAATTACCATACACATTCCAGGGTTCAAAACAAAGCAGTGAGTTAGCTTAATCAGAAGGAGAATATAGAAGAGTATAGTCACAAAACCAGCAAGGATCAAACACAGTAGATCACAATACACAAAGGACTGTGTTAAATTGTACAGGAGTGGCTGAAACAAAACCAAGGCTCTAAGAATACTCAAAAAGGCTCATCAGTAAGACACAGAAGAACTTGCAAACAAACTCGCTTCTAGTGAATGGGAGAGTGGGATGTATTAAGGGATGAAAGAGCTAATTGAAGATGGGAAACAGGTGAGTGTGCAGGGATAGAGTGTGCAGGGAGGTGTGGCTACAAATAAGAACATGAGATTGGTAAGTAAAAAACAGGAAGGGGAGGGCAAGAGAGGGAGCGGAGAAAGGAGGACGGACAGCCTAAGGACAGCGGAAGATAAATCGAAAACAAAGGAACTGATACAGGATATCAATCAATAAGTGCAAGGAATACAAGAAAAATAATAAAAGCATTAAAAATGCATTAAAACAGCACAGATATAGTTTCAGACCCTGACAATTCTGGTCATTGGATTTATAATGTAATTCATTGAACCCGCCTATGGACAAAAAAATGCTATTCATCTTATTCTGCTTTATCTACTGAATCTTTGATTTTATAGCTGTGATTGGGCAGAACAAATAGCTAAAACCCTTTGTGCTGAAGGTACAGAATCTTATTCCTTTATGCATCAGAGGAGTTAAGATCAGAAAAGGCTTACTAATGGATGGTT
This sequence comes from Gymnothorax reevesii, assembly GCA_029721435.1. NCBI lineage: Eukaryota > Metazoa > Chordata > Actinopteri > Anguilliformes > Muraenidae > Gymnothorax > Gymnothorax reevesii. The sequence continues at coordinate 22,809,483 of CM056582.1, read as the reverse complement.
TTTCACCATGCATCGTATCTGAGCTCTCTTTTTCTCATTTTATGGTCCATAATTTTATGCCTGGCTATTCAAAACCAAGGGAAAAAAATTAATAACATCTGGCTTCTCAAAGTCTTGATAAAGGTTTCAGATGCTTGCACCTTTGCTCATGTTTTCTGAGGTGTTTTTTTCCTTGTTGAGTTTGTATTATCATTGTCTAACTATTGTTTGTGATATTTATGCATTTCACAACCTTTTTAAAGAATATTTTGTTGCTGGTACACTGCTATACACTGCTATGTCAGGAATGATATAAGTGAGGCTTCCAGTTCCTCTCACAAAGTGGAATTTAGTCAAGGTACAGTCTGACTGTTGCACAATCATGCTCATAACTATCAGCAGATTAAATGGAGGGTTGGTTGGAATTTGATAGGCAAACAAAGGTTACATAATGATCTTGAAGAATTAAGTCCATACTTCACATAACTGCGTTGTTATACTTGATGTAAATGTTCATAGCACCAGCTGGGATAAAGGTCATAGATAAGATCAGACACAGGGGATGGAGTTTGGAGCTGAGATGCTGAGATAGCAAACACCTCACAGTTCTTGTAGAGACAGTTGCACCACGGGGGTTTTATTGAAAGATTCGAGAGATGAAATCCTAGTAGCAAGGGACAGGAAAAAGGGATCATCTTGCTGTAGAATTCAGAAAAAATGGATATAGCAATAAGCCAAACAAAAAATATACTGAGTCAAAAAAGAAACTTCACACTCGTAAATTTGTAAATATTTTTTTGAAACTTTTAATAAAAGAGTTTTTATTATCACTAGGGGTAAATGCGTTGTCAAAGACATCATGACACACATCAACATAGTCACGTGCGAGCGTACTTTCAGCTAAAACCATGTTTTCTCGTGTTCCTAGTTACGCGACCATATGAGAGATGTGCAGCTGAGCTCACGTTAGCACGTTAGAGTGACATCTCGGAAAAACAAGTTTTTACAGTTAATTATTCGTCGATTTTCAATGCCGTGGCTGTCAAACATTCAGCGTGAACGTGCCATTGGCATGCTGAATACGGAAACGTCCGTCACTGACGTTGCAAGGGTTATGGGATGCAGTCGACGGACTATCCATGATCTTCGGACACGTCTCCAACAAACTGGCACCACAGCTGACCGACCTCGTTCTGGTAGCCCACGTGTGACGTCAAAAGCAGAAGACCGACAAATTGTCTTACGTCATTTGCATAATCGATTTGTCACTGCTACGTCCACTAGGAATTGTTTAGAGGTCGTGTGACTGCCCAAACCATACGTAATCGCCTGCGCACTGCTGTTATTCAAGTTGTAACTTACCATTTTTACTCTTGGACATTTCCGTAGCATTTCTGGTGGAACTGGTTACATTATGGACATTATTTGTATGATAGACACCATCTTTACTGAGCACAGAATTAAATAAAAGCATTACTTAAAACCTCATTTCTTGTATGTTCAACTGATCGACCTCCGAACGAGTGTGAAGTTTTTATTTTGGCTGAGTATACATTAATTTCAATAATGCTCCCCTCAGAAATGCACAGAAGATCTCATGTCTTCACAGCGGAACTGGATCTTTTAACACGCGTTCACTATCTCGTGCTCAATAGTCAAATGGAAAAGCATGAAACAGGCCCAGCAGAAGCTAAGAGAGAAGCACGCGATTTTTGCTCAAACTTTCAGGGAATAACACCAAGTCTTTCTTTCTGGCGCACAACCGCTCTTGTCCAGGCTGGTCCGCAGAAACACTGAGCCCCCCTCATCATAAACAGACAAACCTTCATGAGCATGCTATGCTATGAGAATACACTAACACAGACTGCACTAACACACCTAAATCAATTGATCGACACCGTCCCATAATGAATGATATAAATGACTTCTAAAACAGTAGAGGAGACAGTAATAAAAAGCTGGGCTGAGATAATTACAGCAATGCGGTGACGAAACGGTGGACAGGGCGTGAAGGTTGCCGGTGATGCATGAGACCAGAGGACGGAGTGAGAGGGCTGGTCATTGATTAAAATCACTTGAGAATTCACCGAGCGCTGGGTTCCGCGGCGCATCGATCTCCGTGCACAAGCAGGCATGTTTGATTTCTGCTCATGTTTATTTTATGTTTCCCCGCGGGATGTTCATTTGTCACATATATGGCGGGACAATATTAGTTCCAGCGAACGTCACCCAAGATGCAGCCGATGCTGGAACGGGCTCCGCAACAGTGTTCTGACGCCGTAAATAAATCGCAGCGACCTATTGCAATTTCTCCTTAATTCGAATTCGTATATTGCTAACGCAGTTTTTCACCTCTCGTAAAAATCATTTTATCCTTCGTTGACATTATTCTGACATTCGCAGGCAGCCCTGTATCTTTTAACATGAGCGACCAAGCAATTTCACTCCATAAAACATTTAGACGTTGCTATCACTCGCAATGTGCCAAGAATGTAAGAATAATGGCCTGTCGAGCTGTATCTAGATTCACGCCGGCCAGCGAGTTATCTGCACACAATTAAAGCCAACTGTCTGTCTAAATGAGCGTGGACAGAGAAATGAATTATTTAAGAATAAAAGGTCTGGGTTTGAGTTTTGACTTCACAAATAATCGCAAGTCACCATATCCATGGGGTTGTAAATTAGCCAATAAAAGGTTAATCTGTGGTAAATGCAGTCGATATACACTCTAGACTTGCACAAGCTTCAAAATAATGCATATTTACTGTCATAGAAAACCCTGCATTAAGGCCAAGCATTGTTTATCATCCTCTAAATCTTTTAAGGCATGAGGAACTTTTCATATAACAGTCAACAGTGGTAAGAACAAATCAGTTAATATTACGCTAAGTGCTTTTAAATGAGCATTACGAAAGGGCGATCCTTGAACTCAGTCCAACGTTACATGTTCCATCAACATTCTTTTATATTCGGAGCAGATATAGTACTCAGTAATTTATATGACTTTAATGCCGTGTACAGGCCGATACGGTGGCAGACGGAGCAGTGCAATGCGCTGTAGTCTCACAGCAGTAAGGAGAAGGTTGTAGGATCATATTTGGCCTGGAGTATTTGTGGGCTTTACCTGGGTCTGCCAATTTCCTCCCATAGTTCAAAAAATGTATGTAAGGCTAACAGGAGATGCAAAATTACCCGTAGGTATGAATATCTGAGTCAGTGGTGTGAACCGCCCCTTTCCCTTTGCATGCTGGGATAGGCTACAGCCCCTTAGCACTCCTGCCAAGATTTGAGGATGGATGGATGGATGGACTAATGTAATGATGCAGATACACTTAACTAAAGAACTGAATGTAAAGCCATATACCCTCACCAAAGCTCTCTTTCAACAGCCCCACAATAAGCAAGGTAAAAAAGAGGGCAATCTGAGTGGCATTACGCAAGTGATGTCAAATCCAGCTTCAGAAACTGAAAGTCCACCCCAGTATCTTTTTCCTACCATAACAGGCATAATCTCTCAGTCAGATGGCAGAACTTGATTGGTGAAATCAGCCAGCCCAGTACACGGCTGGAACAAACACACAGCAGGACCCCCTGACCCCAGGCCGAACAGAGAGACGGCACAGCTCTGTTCTCAGGCTGTGGCCATTAGTATTGTAGTGGCTGTTTGGTTGTGCAGAGGAAGGCATAATTCAGAGACTTCTCACTGACGCACAGCACAACCGCATTAGCACGCACTTTCTGACGAATATGAGCCCATAGACCATCAGCATTCGCATCCTGTCAGACAGAATGACGGTCCTGTCACGATGTGCCACTTGTGTTACGGAAGAGCGGCTAATCAAGCAAATACGACTGGAGGGCTGGCGGTGAAATGCTTGCTTTACGCACCCTGCAGGGGGGTAGGGATGACATTGTGGTGATTGTGACGGGTCCAGGCAGCGGTGACGTGGGTAATGGCTTGGAAGACAGCAAGATAGCAGTATTGGGGGACGCATAAGCACAAGGATGCACTTCACCACGGTTCCTCAGTGTGTGTGTGTGTGTGTGTGTGGGGGTGGGGGTGTCATTTCATTACATCCAGCCCCTCAGAGTCAATTAGCAGGTTATTACATAACAACAACTAAGTGGCCCAGGGCACCAATTGAGCCAGGACTGCTATTAAGTGGTGACGTCATATCATAGGATGACACTTTCAAAACATAAGAACAAAAACGTCTCAGTCCTCCATCCATCCACTGGTTACATAACCTACTTATTCTTGGTCATGGTTAGGGGGAGGAGGAGTATGGTTAGCTGGAGCCTATCTCAGCATACAATGGTTGAGCTACAGGAACACACCCCTGACAGTTCTAGAAGAAAGTCAGTGGAGGAAGAAATGAATGAACACAGAAGCGCCCGGGGGATATGAAACTGTTGAGCGGTGCTGATGTGGCAGACTGGCTCTAAAAGACAGTGTTTTAGATGAACACGGAGCTGCTCGACGGCGCCCCCACTGTAGACTCTGATTACACAGTGCGGGGGCTGGGGTAGGATAGGGTGGGGGGGATTTGGAGGAAATGAGAGGCGGTTCAGCAGATTGGCAGCAGTTCTGCCAGCCACAATGCAGGCATATTAGATTTCTGCATCCGCTCAAGGGCTGGCTGGTTTTATTACCCGCCGCTGGTCCAGGGTGGGTCTAGCAGCTCATATATAGGAAGCGGGTGACCGCTGTAATGCGTTTACTTCAGGTCCTGGGACATACTGTGAGAGAAAGCAATCTCAAATGGGGTTCAGGGGGGCCAGTGACGGCAGGAAGTGAGGGTGACATGTATTTCCACCTTTGATCTGCTGTTATTTTGCCTGTGACACTGCAGCTATTGACAGGACCTTCATATCATTTGTTGTCCCTGTGTATTTGTTGTCTGAGAGTGACTGTGTGTGAATGTGTGTGTTTTGTGCATGAATGGCTGTGTGTGAATGTGTGTGTTTTGTGCATTAATGGCTGTGTGTGTGTGTGCGTGTGTGTGTGTGTGTCTGTGAATGACTATGTGTTTGTTTGAATGAATGCATGTTTGAACGGCTGTGTGTATGTTTTCATGCACGTCTGAAAATGGCTGTGTGTGTGTTGTTGAGTATGTTCGTGTGTTTGTGTGCATGCATGTGTGTATTCATAAAAAAAGTGTATGTGTGCGTCTGTGTGTGCGTCTGTGTGTGTGTGTGTGTGTGTGTGTGTGTGCGTGCGAGCATGAATCTGTTTCAGAGAGATATACAGCTCATATCTCAACAGAAGCATTCAAATACTGGGTTGCCCATTTCAGGAAAACCGCTTATACAGTCATACCGAAAACATCCTACAAGCACAGAGTTTAAATCTACCATTTAACCCAGTCTAATGAAGGTCAATTTTCTCTAAATTACACAATCACTGCGGAGCGAAGTCAGTGTTCTGCCACATCGCGAATGCTGGCGTCCAATCAGCATTCCTCCTGTTTGTCTCTGTAACCTCCCTCTGTGACTGTTACCCTCTCAGCAATTACTTATGACAGAAAACATAAGTACTGCGAGGACAGAAACATCTCTCCCCGTGAGGAGCTCGTCTGATATATCCAAAAAAAGGATAAAAATAGAATGCATTCAGTTTTGAGCAAGACGGATGGCGTTTGGCACAGTGCGAATGAGAGTGGGAAAGCTGGGTGACAACATGCTGATCAGCTTTGCATTTAAATGGGAAAAAATTATCCCAATGTTTTTGCTGATGGGGCAAAAAAAACTTTGTTAAAAACTTGTTATTTCCTTGGAAATATGCCAGACTCCTGAGGCAGAAATAATCAGGCTGACCTGTGATCAGAAGTGATATTTTCCTCACATATCGCTGTTTCTTACAGCTCCTCTGCTCAGTTACTATTTTTACTCCTTTCACTTGCATCTACACCATGTTTCCCACCACTTGGGTCCAAAACATGGCGTCCGATCATCGTTCCTCCCTGTCTGGAAGTCTCTTTAATGACTCCCCGCGCACACAGTAGACTTTAAATGCAGCGCTGCGCCAATCCGCTCTCCTAGGTCCCAATGACCCTCCGCACTGCGGAAAGAGAACAGTTTGTCTTCTGGCTCTTGAAACATAATTATTTTCCCTGTGTAACCATCCCATCCTTCTCTTCACCAGACCTGTGGACTCCCCTGGCTGTCCCTGCCTGGAGCAGGGTGGAGGTTAACTTCTTCAAGGGGTGTGGGGTACCAGGCTTTGGTCAGATAAGGACTGCAATGAAGCAGATATGGGCTCGAGGCTCTTGCCAAACCCTTCTTAAAATGTTATCTTGTTATATTTTGCATTTCTAACAAACTCCAACAGACCTCACAGGGCATATTTTTGAGTTGTGTTTACAGAAGACAGACAAACAGAAATGAAGTGTCGGACTTGCGATTAAAGGTCCCGTATTTTGCCGCCAGGTGCACTGCCAATTAGCCATTACAAGCCATTTTCAAATCTGTCATACTTTCTGAAAATTTCAAAGTTTTCATTTAACCCATTATGGAATTCTGTGATTATGATGTTATTAAATCACTATCACTGTTGGCAATAAAGACCCTGGTGCTGAAAGTACTGAAGACACAAGATTGAGGCGGCACGGTGGCACAGTAGTTAGCATTGTTGCCTCATAGCAAGAAGGTCATGGGTTTGAATCCGGCCTGGGGGTTTGCATGTTCTCCCCATGTTTGTGAGGGTTTTCTCCGGGTACAGTCCAGTCTCCCACAGTCCAAAGACATGCATAGTAGGTTAATTGGAGACACTAAATTTCCCATAGGTATGAGTGTGAGAGTGCGCCCTGCGATGGATTGGCAATCTGTCCAGGGTGGGTCCCTTCCTTTGCCCGTAGCCAGCTGGGATAGGCTCCAGCTCGCCCCGTGACCCTAGTGAGGAATAAGTGGGTATAGAAGATGAATGAATGATACTTATTGAATGGAATGTGCTTGGGAATTGTACTGATGAAGGATGGAATAGAGTTGAGTAGGAGACCGATGCAGGATAAGGGGAAGCCCCAAGCGACGAGACTCAGGGTGGGGCTCGTGTCTGTTTTCACAGTCATAAAGGCTCTTGAAGTCCCTATAAAGTGATAGAAGGGAATGGGGGGGCACATTGAATGACACAGACAAAGATTGTAGAATGAAGGCGGTTTAAATAGGCTGGATGGTTCGGAAATAGATAGGTGGAGTGACGTATTTCGGCGTGGTCAGGTTCACTAACCTAAGTTTAGAACTCCATTAGGAAACGATAATAGATATTTTACTTCTTTACCTCACAGTGTGTGTAAAATGAGACTTTAATATTTTTAGCACAAGGCTTTGAGACATAAAGCCACGAAATCCTAGATCACAGACAACTATTTTAAGCACCGCAAACCTGTCTTAAGTTCTGATGATGGGATGAGCATAGGGTTTTTATTTGAAGAATTTCCTTCCTTGCCTTGATGAAAACACAGGTTTAAGTCACAACCCTTGTGTGAAAACCCTCGGTCTCCTTCCATTCAGCAACGGGAAATAGAAGTAATTATAAATAATGTCTCTTTTGACTGGTTTGCATCTCTCATGCTCCCTCATCCCAACCTGTGTCTTGTTTCATTGTCACCGCTGATCTTTTGTGTGTGTGTGTGTGTGTGTGTAACGTATTTATACCCCCTCTTCTGAGTTAGGAGCTACTAGCTTGTAATTTTCTCTGTGTTCTTGGAACCAGCCAGTGAGACTCTATGTCTTATGAAAGTAAAATGTAATCTTTAATGATTGTAATTTATCGAACGCAAGGTAAATTGTCCTCAGCATTTAACCCATCCAAGCTACTCAGGAGCAGTGGGCAGCCACAGTGCAGCACCCAGGGACCAAGAGACCAGAGCCTTGGTCAGGGGCAGTGGTAAGAGTGTTCTTACAGAGCATGTCTTGCAGTGTGGAAACCCACGTAGATGACATGAGAACAGTCAAACTCCATACTGCGAGATCCTGGCCAGCTGAGACTCGGACCCAGAATCTCCCTATTGAGAGGCGATTGTGCTGATCGCTTATTTAACCACCATAATTTCAATCATTCAGTTATTCTCGTCTGGCTTCAGCCCCCCCACTGCATTCCTCTGCCTCCTCCTGCTCCAGACCCTCATTTTCAGTTGTGGTCTCTGTATATTTAAGTTGCTATTTTTTGTCTTCCCCTTTGCCAGATTGTTGATTAGCCTCTGTGTTCAGATCACTTTCTTGTAGTTTTCCTAGACTTCAAGTACCTCTATCTACCTCATTATTGTCAGCTGTTTTACTGCATCGATTGTCTTCCTTGTTTGTCAGCATTCCTGGACCTACTGCCTCCCGCTCCCTCCAGATTGACTCCACGGTAACGCCTTTGCGCCGGATCATCGACCTGTACCAGCCTCATCACCTCACCACCGAACACTGCTGCCTGATGTCTGCCCATCCAGTGACGGCAATCTGCTTCCACTCTGTTACCCTGTTTGCTGGTGTTCTGACCTGGACTGTAGACTCTGATATTAAAGCTCTTCCTGACTGTGCATTCGATCCTCCAATTGGCTCCCTCTGATCTACCAGCTGAGACAACCAACACAGCTATAATTGAGTAAAATGTGAAATTGGGGTCTCTCTAATTGGCCGTCAAACGCTATGAACATCAACAATGTCAGGCTCGTACAGAATAATCTCCGTGCAGACTTTAATGAAGCAGTGAAGTTGCCAGTTGGCTCGGGATATCCCTATTTAAGAATGTTATTTTCTACTTAGCTGGTTCAATCCATCTATTGTAAATGAGAAACTCTGACCTGTTTGGACAAATCTGATTTCAGTTGTGCTTCATTCGTGTACTGTGGGACAGAGATGAAGGTTTTGTCAAGGCTATGGGGAAATTACGCTTAAAATTAATTTCTTATTTCAATTATTTTGTTTTATGTCTTGACAGGGATAAAGACATATATCTGGACTGCTTGTCTATGTTTCATAATTGATGAAAGTCACTTTCTCCTTATTGTATCCATGGAGATACTCATAAACAAACGTTGACAATCCATCTTGGATGTTGTTTCCAGTTAAGACTCACAACAGAGTTATGATCAGGCTGTAAGTGTGGGCACGTGGGATATGTGCCGCAGTGCGGTTAGCGCAGTTGGAGTGGTCATTGATTCCTGAGTAAATCTCAGATAAACCATCTTGCTTCTAAGTGATAACCAGGAAATGTAGGTGGGTGTGTTCCATTTTGTGGCCTCTTCATTTGAAGTTGATAACTTTATTGATTCCCTGAAACCTTCACATGATTATTTTGCACTTTAAATGGTTTGGTACATGCATCAAAATGCAATCCATCTCAAAGAAGCCTACTCTCCTTTGATGGGGTTTGCTTTATGTTACACTGGCTGTTTGGTCTAATTGAAATTTAAAAAAGCAATCAAATGTGCCCAATCACTCAATCCTAAGGTGACAAGAAAATGGCTGACTGCGAGAGAGGGTGGTCAGAGGAGGAGGCCATGAATAACATGAATGCCCAATCTCCCCATGTAGAAATCTGAGATGCCTGTCTGATTTACAATGCCCTTTGGAAGAAGAGCTATTCTCCGTCTTTGTGGTAAATCAACTGTAGCTTTCTCTGCACCCTAAGCAGATCCTTTGGAGACAAGGGCTGTATCTGCCAGCGAGCTGCAGCGCCATTAAAGTAAACCCATCTTCCAGTGTTAGTCACCGGGTTATCAAATGTCCTGTCTGGACACCAGTCCGCATACACGTGAATAATGAGATTGTTATTGTCTTATATATACAAAGAAGCCAAGAAAGATAATGAGTTCTCTTATACGACACATTACACCACAGTGTTGTGCTTTATTTCAAGGTCGATTTACAGAGTTTTGTAACCTTTCACAAGCTTTGGTAATCTGATGAACATACAAATGAACGTCTAACTGTGATCAAGTCAATGAAATTCCACTATTCCTTACTGGTTAGTACTGTTTAATTTAGAAAATATGTGAGGTTTTTTTATGATGGAACTTCCATGCTGTTTCAGAAAATTTACAATATGAAGTGCCTATTTTGTTCTGTAGGGGAGAGCTGCCTTGATTGTAACGCATCACAATTGTAACGAGCACGATTTCTCTTGATTGGTCAATGCGGACGTGACGTCATCACGTCAGCATGTAACGAGTACCGTAATACACGCGCCCGGGAAGTTGCAAGTCTTTTCATCCATGCTGCAGGGAGATATGATTGTAAGGTCCGTTCTGTAAACAACGCCAAATGAACGGTGTGCCAAGCGGTGCAGTTGTAACACGTTACTTTTGAGGCAACGGCAGACATTTGCAGGCACAGCTCATATAATTTTGCCCTTTGTTTGCTTTTTGTTTGTTTCACAGAATGTCCCCACAAAAATGCACATTTTAAAAAATGCACTAGATGCTGAACGGCGCATATTACTGTGTTCTTTGCACTGAGAAGTAGCCTTAATCCTACCTTGAAATTTAATTAGCTAACCTATTTGGTTCAGCCTGTGGGCAAATGTTATTGTAGCCTATTTTGGATTTTTGCAATAAAACTTAAAAATACAAATAGACTGTTTTTCTACAGCATAGACTGTAAAAAAAAAGTGAGTGATTTGGGGTGTTACTGCATAATTGACCCTGCTGAAGTACCAGTGCTGGTTTGAATGGGACTTTTACAAAACTCATGTCATATTTGCCAATATTCTGTGTTCTTTCCGTTCATTCATTCATTCAGTTATATTCTAAATCAAATTAGGGTTGTATAATATTTTTACAACTCCATCAGTCAAAGTTGCTTGCTTTGTAGGCACAATCAATGCATTTCCTATCAAGGAACTCACACAAACACTCCAGCTGGTACATCTGGTAAGTTTTTATAAAAGACAATATTTTTTATAGGACATTCTTGTCACATTATTGTTGTTAAAGAAATGTTAAACAGTTGCCTGAATGAAATATAATTGATTTGACCTGAAAACAATGGGTTTACTGCTACTTTTTTGCAGTGTTATAATTGCAACTCCCGCGGTTGCAATTAAGACTCAAACGCCCTTCAGTTGTAACATCGGACATCGTCCTCTTTCAGTTATATTACTCAAGACCTGTTTTATCAATTGAAAAACTTTAAGTGGTTTATGATAGCAGACGTGTTGGTGCTTTGCCTGAAAATATTACACATGTAGATAAAACGATTTTCTTAGTGATAGAGTGAAAAGTGAAAAATGTTATAATTGTGGCGGCTCTCCCCTACCTATTTTGTTAATATACTCAGTTAAAGACATTTGGGCTTTTCTTCACTGTTTGGGACAATAATAAAGCTAGGATTAGTTCCAGACATATTTTACTCATTTACTAACTGTTAGGGATATGAATAGCTCTACTTGTTTGCCTGTTTTTGTTTGGTGTACCCAGACGTGGGCAAAACACCAGCTGGGCAAGTAAATAATAATTTAATTTACAAACGAAACCAGGGGTCCCCAGATCTGGCCCTCGAATCCAAATCCAATGTGATGGTCCTGCCCTGCAGTCCCTCCCCCTTCCTGTTGTCTGCACCTCCACTTCAACGAGCCACATCTGCTGCTGGTTGAATTGGAGGTGCTGTTAAGAGTATATAAGAGTTTGGCAGTGCAGCTGCATTCTGTGGTTTTACTCTGTGTCTAATGGAGCCCTGTTTGTTGCCGCTGCTCTCCTCTCTGGTTTTATGCTCTAAATTAAATATTTATTTATATTTTTACTCAGCCTGTACATTTGGGTTCCTTTGTTTGGTGTGGGTACATGGTTCCAGTGCCCGCCGGCGGGCCTAAACCATGACATCCAATCCTGGTTTTCTCTCCTTCCAAGCAATTTAGTGAACAGTTATTGCCACTGATTAGCCAGACTGTCATTACACCTGACTTTCAGGGAAACAAAGGGTGGAAAACAAGCAGTCCTTGGTCCTTGAGGACCGTGATTTCGGGAGCCCTGGTCTATAGAGTGCCTCCTGTACTTGGTTATAACCACTTTGGATCCATCATCATTAATCATGAAAGCCCAAAACTGTGGCATAAATATCATTTTTTAAATATGTATCAAGTCACTAACTATATCTCTGCTGATTCCCCTACCTGATAGTTAGAAAAAACATCCCTCAGCTCAGTTACCTAATTCAAATAATGTGAATCATGAGATTGTTGGCTCGGAAATAAGAGAACCAATCGCATCCTGCATCACAAAACACTGAGGAATTCAATCCAGATTTAGTGTTTCATTATATACATCACTTAACACTTTCCCTGCCAGTGTATGTCTTCAGTCTCCTGCCACTGACAGCATTTTTGATGATATTCATTGATCTTTTGATTCCTGTTCGTTTCAAGATTTGTGACCGTGCCCCCTCTCACCATAAAACAGTGAAAACTTCGATTGTCGAAATATCTGGAAAATATTCTATCATATTTGACAGAAAATGTTGTCAATGGTGGAATATGGGTGAATTTTGTAAAATATAAAGGTAGAATTTGAGATTTTCTTGTATGTGAAATGCACTGGACAGAAAATACTGTGTCTGTAAATGTAGTGTGATCATATTTTTGTTTTTCCAGTCGTAGCTTGAATGTCTGGACACACCCTTCATCACACATACCTCTGAACCAAATACAGTCAAGTTTTTATTACTCTTATAAACTATTTGGTGTCATGATGGTTTAACACTGGTTATGGTTGCCTTGCGTCATCTGCAGAATGAACAGGGTGTATAGTATTATCACGCCTGCTGGCCACATTCAAACCACTTCCTCTAGATGTCGGTTGGGACATGTTCAAGGTACAATTACTTGGCATCGGTGAGAAAATAGCTGGTGGTTTCTCAATCTTTTGTGGTTCGGCAAAGAGAGGATGATTTCAAGATCATTTCAAAACCTCAGACTTGATGTTGGAAAACACTAAATATGAGGCCACATGGAATCCTTGTTAAGGACAAATTATAGGTAGTGTGAAGGGATAAGTTTATGGAGGGATACATTTCTCTCAACAGAAAATGTGCTGAAAATACATTTTAAGGCAAGTTCTGGACTTCTTACACCTTCCTTACCTGAGCAGCATAGCCGCTAAAGTATACTGCCTCACTGTAGCTGTGAAAAACATGCTCAAGATTAGAGGAACAGGCAGCAACTTTCTGCAATGTCAGATACAAGAATCCATGCAGTTCATAGGCCAAGGCTTCCTGATCACAGATGTGCAGGTCACATGTTTCCTGTCCATGATATGCTGTCAGATCCTGAAAACCTGGAGAATTGCTTGAACACAGACTCTGCCTTCTTTGAAACAGTTTGACCGGTGCTTGTGTGTGTGCTTATGTTTGTGTGCATGCGCGCATGTGTTTATGTGTGTGTGTACGCGCATGTGTGCGTATGTGTGTGTGTCTGTGTACTTGTGTGTGTCCATGTGTACATATGAGTGTGTGTGTGTGTGTGTGCGTGTGTGTGTGCATATGTGTCTGTGTGTGCAGCCATGCATGTGTGTGTGTGTTGCTTGTGTGTGTGGTGGAAGAGGTAGCTGTGATGTTGCATCATCTTACATTATAGACATTTGGCAGATGCTCTTTTCAAGAGCAAAGTGCAACAAAAAGTAAATCCAAGTGCATTGCTTGCAACCCAAATAACACTCATAAGGCCAGTGCAGTGACAACATAGATAAAAATAGATAAGAATCCTGTTGCGTAACTTGTTGGTCCATAAAGCAATCCATGCGGATAATATAAAGTTAGCATAATAAAAATAAGCATAGCTTGTTAAATTTATTTAGAATTGTTTTTCAGTCAATCAGAGAGAGGTCTCACAGTAGAACATGAGCCCCACGCAGGTACTCAGATACATGAACGCATCAAGTATAAATGGACATTTCCTGACACTTGGATTTGACGTCAAAAAAACTGAATTATTTACCTGTTAGTTTCAGTGGAATCATGTAAGAGGTAAACTGCCATCGCAGATCAAGAAACAGTACCCAACTTTAACAGCCCCAAAATGACTAATTGTCATGAAATGTGAATTTTTACTTGATGTGTCTGTATATGGGTGAAAGACTGCAGTGTCGGCTAGCCTCCTGTTTGCACTGCTGTTTCATTAATATTTCTCTTTGACTTATATGACAGTTTATCTCTCTCTTCCACTCCTTTATTTCACAATGTGATAAAAAAGATATTCCTAAATAAAAATGAGTACATTAAAGCTAGTCTGCATCTGACTTTAGTGATTAAGTATTGAGTGGAAGAAAGTTCACTTTAAGGTAAAGAATGTATTGGAGTTTAATAACCACTTTAACTCTGTTTTTCACTTGAATTTCCTTTAATGTACGTTGAAAAAGCATTATTTTTTCCATATTTTAGGAAAGTGTCACATACATAATCTGCTTCAGCTGGTTGCAGTGCTTCACTGAATTTAAATCACACGTAATGAAATATTCAAACCCAGAAGGTCATGTTTTTCTAGCCGCAGAATTACATCACATAGAAAATATCTAGATGTTGTGCATTATTTTATACACATTTTTACTGTAATTTAGGAGGACGTTTTTGGCATCTTTGGAGACCCAGTGATGTCTCCTTGAATTTAAAATAGTCCTGATGTTCTACAGGTTTGAATGCAGCAGCTGCATTTGACAAACCGTCTATAAGTCTTGAGGTTTTATGGGGTTAACTGGACCATTTTTTGCAAAGGCAGCTCAAGAGGGATGTTTGTAAGATCTGGAGATAATGGGTTTGTTGTATCAGGGTTACAAAACATGTTTTTCAGTCATTATGCTGCTGATTTACTTGAACCTTGTTCTGCCACTGCAAAGAGAAACCAGTCAACGCTGTTAAATTGTTTGTCCCACCTATTCTTGCTCGTCACACCAAATGGTTTCAAAAAATCCCAGAGAATGAAAAGAAACACAAAATCTGGTTTTTAAATGGTCACTTCATTCATTATTCACTGAAGGCAAACAAGCTATCTAATGCTAAGTGTATATCACCCATCAGCCCCCCAAAACATAATGCTGGTAGTCATGACTGCAACCAAATGCCTCCAGTTGTGATGGTTCTGTCCTGCAGTCCCTCCCCCTCCTGCTGTCTTCACCTCCACTTCAATGAGCCACATCTGTTGCTCGTTGAAGTGGAGGTGAAGAGTAGAGTATTTTAGAACTGCACTGCCAAATTGGCAGTGCAGCTGCGTTCTGGTTTCAGCCCCAGTGTTTTGCGTTGCTGCTGCTCCCCTGTGCTTTTGTGGAAGGTTGGTTTTTTCGTGAAAATTTATTAAAAACCTTTTACTTCTTACCAGCCTGTGCGAGTGGGTCCTTTCACCCAATCCACGACACCAGTAACTAGAGATCGGTTTTTTACATCACTGTGGAGGAATTTTGGCCCATTCCTTTTGGCATTACTTTAGCCACTTTGGATGGTTTTAAAAGAAGAGTTGCTCATTTACGGTCCTACTACTGCCTCTCAATGGGGTTCAAGTTGGAAACTTGACTAACCACTCCAACTCTTTATTTTGTGTCTTCTGAGCCATTAAGAGGTGGATTTGCTGTTGCGATGAATAATTATTCTCCTTCAGGATTTTATAGCTGTTGCTCGGGCTGTGGAGTAACCATACCTCTGCCTGTGTTTAACTGTAAGTATGAGTGACTGTACTCTTGAGAAAAATGGCTAAAAAGGTTATAAATGCAGTCCTCTAGCATTTGTTGCATTTATGACCCCTGCAAAGAAAAAAAATCATTTTATGTCTTAATCCCATAAAACTTACTGACCCTTATATGGACACATCAAATACAGTGCTGTATTCAAACTTGTGGAACTGAAGGTGTATTTTAAGTTCCAGTGGCAGTTCCAGGGCTTCTTATGATCTCAAATTTGCCCTGCAGAATTTCAGAGAAATGTGTATAAAATGACATGCAACATCTAGATAGTTTTGTCCACTTGATGTCATTCTGGGGCCATTAAAACATGGAGTTCTGGCTTTAAATATTTCACTAAATATGAGTGTGATGTAGCTTCAGTGAAGTGCTGCTACTAAAAAATATAGAATATGTACATGACATTGCTCGACAATGTGAAATATCAGTGCCTTTTTTTTTACTTTGAACCAACTTAAGAGAAAAATTAGGTGAAAAGTATGATTATAAGGGGTTAATAAAGCAACAAAATATGCATTGGGAGATCTAGGTGGGGGTTAGGGAAACAAAATAGCAAACATTCCCAAGGGATACTGCTGTCTGATTCATTAATCAGGAGACTAATGCCTCCCCCTTGGCGCTGCAGCGCAAGTGGAATGATTGCATCACACTCTGTCAAATCGTTTGGTGAGTTGTGGCGTAATTTTATATATTCCATGAAAAACCGGATTGCCAAATGTAATAACTCTGTCATTTCTGTCATTGATAACTCTACTTTTTTATCGTCACCAATTTTACAATCATGGGAGGAGAAACTGTTGTGTTGAAGTCTCTTTTATTGCATCACATTGTTTGTTCCTTTAAAATGTTTCAATATATATATTCCCATATATTTTGTATATGGACGTCATATGTCTGAAATAAAATCTATCTAAAATCTATCTGATTCCCATTTTCAACCACTTTACCATATCATTTTACTTTAACTCTCACCCTAATCTCTACCGTAACCCAAATGCTAACCCATGGCCTCGAAGAAGAATTATGTTAACCACAATGTTATCATAGCTCTTTGTTTGCTGAGACATATCCCCAGCTGCTGTTACAGACAGTAATTTAGGAAATGCCTCTGTTGGACATATTACAAGCATTCCTATAGTTCGCATCAAAGGGTAGGCAACGAATGACCTAAATAATCATTTGGGTTGGAGGAGATGTTGGGTATGATGTTCTTCCTGTGGAATTCTGGGTCAGCTTTTGGACCCATATCTCCCAAAAAGTTCCACTTTTGACTCGTCAGGCTACAGAGCATTATCCCAAAACGGCTTAGGGGGTCAACAGGCTGTATTTTTGGCAAATGTGAGATGAGCATTTACATATGTTCCTCTAGCGTCGCTTTTTTTTTTTTGCCTTTCAACTCTCCCATGGATACCATATTTCTCCAGTCGTTTTTCTGATGATATTAGCATGAAATCTGACCTTATCTGAGGACAGTAAGGCCTGTAGTTCTTTAGATGTGTTTCTGTTTTTTTTTTTTTTTTGTTCCCTCCTGGATGAGTTGTTGACGCTGTCTTGGAAGAATTTTGGAGGGCTGCCAACTCTAAGGAAGAATCACAACTTTTCCCAGTGTTGGAGATAATGGCCCTAGTTGAGATTTGCCAGTCTCACAGACCTAGAAATGGCTTTGCAGTTAATCCCGGCCTGATATATTCCAATAATAGTATCTCTTCCACAATTTCCTTTCCGAGTGGCAGAATTTTCTGCATGATGAGACCATTGCAGGACAGTCTACATTAAAGTGATGTTTCAATTCAGCAAAACCAGCAGAAAGCAGTTCTGAGTCCATCTGGTCAAATTTATTCAAATTATCAATTAAATTTGACAAATTGACTGATTGCGTAACTAATATGCCAATTATTTTTTCATACAAGGGCATTTGGTGTTAGACACCTTTTTTCCAATAAAGAAGTGACCAATTAAAAACCACTTACTCAGGTTCTCTATATTTTACGTTTAAGTTTGTTTGAATGCCTGAAACATTTGCAAAGAAAGAGGAGATTAGGACTGTAAATAAACTGCTTGAATTTCAGTGCTCTATGAAATTAGTTGGTCCTCTCCATGTGAGCATGTTAAACTTCTTCCTCGGTGAAACTAATTGGCTGAAAACAGCCCCTCTTTTCATTTTCTGACTGTTGTTTCAGCTGAGGAGCCTTTTGTGTTATTAAACACGAGATGTCAATACCTTATGTATGAATGCATTTCATTGGGAAATTTTTTAAAATGTTTAGCAGCTTGATTCATGAGTTTTCACTGGATTGAGCACTGACAAACATTAAAGAAACAGCCCCGCCACATATAATTTGGAGAAAGAGTTACAGTGACTGCAAAACTGTTCCTGTCGCTGTTCTGATTTATTATGCTGCATATATTGGCTCATGAGTCAAATTTACATCTCCCTGTGTGTGAAAAGCATTGTACAAAGCATCATAGTGTGCATATTGTTGGTATGGTCAGACATTTTCCTAGTTTTTTCCAAGTAAAAACATGTCTCTTAGCTTCTGTAGATAGCGAAGTGAGAATGAACAGTGACAAATAAGATGTTAAAATAGATATATCGCAAACTAAAAGAACAAGATTCCCAAGTAGCATACTGAACATAACTCTGAGCAGGCATGTTGGCCTCTTGGTAGCTCAAGGATATAAATCTAGCATTCCAAACCATCATTAGTCATAAATGATGGCTTTTTCCGCATTACCACCATCAAGCCAACCTAATCTTGATCTCACCTACAACCAACGCCAACTCAAGTGGAAATTCACTTTTGAGGTTATTTATAGTGAGACAGTACATTCAGATCTCATTGCATGATAATAAGCATTGGTCAAATGAATGAAGCAATCGACCACAATGTTTGTTCAGCTACAGTTTCATGGATTGAAACACAGCTGCTCCCTTCGTCGTTTTCTTTACAATGTCATGTTTCCTAAGGGCTCCATGGGATTGCAGTATGTAATTAGCTCTTTATGGTCAACCTGAGAGCCAGTCCATCTATTGTCAGTTATGTCTCCAAGCAATGCCCAAAAACAACCGCGTCAAAGTCATTTAATTTGCATGAAAAATATTTGGGCCGACAAGAGATCACAGTTGTTGCTTAAAGAGCTTGTGTGGAATTTTCACATTCAACCCCTCAAACTGTAATCTTTAATGAAGTTTACCCTTCAGCAGATTCAACATTAAAGAAGCATTTCTATCCTGTTGCAGGACATTGTCACATGCATATTTTATGTCTGCTGGCTGCCACGCTTCGCTGAAGCTACATCGCTCTTGTATTTAGAGAAATATTCAGACCCAGGACGCCATGTTTTTATGGCTGCATCATTACATGCAATTAAAATTTTCATGGTCATATATATCATTTTATACACATTTTGTACTACGCATTGTTCTTGTAATTCAATGGATCATTGGAAACCTTAGGATATCCGCTGGAATCGAAAATAGGCATGAAGTTCTGATCTCTGGAGTATTGGGAATCAGAGGAACTACAGTAAATGCTGGCCCTATCCGGCCGTATTCATTCGAACCTGAGCCCCTTAACTATTGGGCATGGCCAATGATATGATGACCTATAACAAGCGTTTGAACTATAACTTTAAAGTGCCTATTGACTTTACCTGCAAACCAAAAAAACTGGATTGATAAAAGGCTACTGGCAGGCATGGTGCGCACGTGAAATCTATCAGTGGATAATGGTAAATTTTGGTTTTCACCAATTACTCTACTGAGAGGGTATGCCTAACTGATTAGGTTTTAGAGGTCATTGAGTTGAAGGTGAAGGGATGGGTCTTCTGCGCCAGTTCGTTGCTAATGCACGACATGTGGGTGGGACTGAGGAACAAAAGCCTGGCAGTGGCACTACCGAGGCAGCAGAGTGAAGCATGGTAGAAGCAAAACCGAAAAAGAGACGCTCAAATGAGTGCAAGTCAAGGAAAAGGAACGCAATTGCAGCTATGCGAAGTCCGGCATAAACATAGGGAAAGCATACCAACATTGGAGAGAATTCCGGGAGGTGAATGGTTTTAATTCTGACGCTCAGGTCAGCTTGTTACTACTTGAGGTGATTAGAGCTGGTGCTAACTCTTTTTTATTTAAAAAAAAAACTATTTATGCAAACAGTGCCTTGAGGTAGTTTCCAGTCGCCTCCATCTTGAAAGTTAAGATGAGTCGATTGACGAGCACGAACGAATAGGAGGGATAGGGGAACAGATTGCAATCTATTTGTCCGTGCTCATCAACCGACTTGTTGTAACTTTCAAGATGGAGGGGACTGGAAACTACCTCAAGGTACTGTTTGCATAAATAGTCTTTTTAATAAACTACCTGTGCATTTTCAAAGTTCTCAGTGCCTCGTTTTAAAATGTCAGGGCCCTCGGAATTCTACCGATGAAGTGTGGAGCTACTTTGAGCCTTGTTAATGATGAAAAAATGGTGATTTCTTTGCATGGCAACGCTATGCCCAATTCACTCGCTATTGTAAGCCTGTTGGGAGCTTTGGCTAAAAAGCTACATATTTCGAAATGTTGCGTGCGTACGGAGGTGGGGTATTCAACAAAGGTTAGTACTCACTATCATGTTTCAATACACCCCAAGTCAATTTCACACTGGAGTTCTCCTGTAAGTAATGAAGCTGTGTACTCTGTTCGCCTCTGTATCTGCGGGACAAAGATCAACTTTTGGGGCAATTGAAGCCACAGCAGGTAGGGGCATAAGTCAGTGCTCAGCATTGAGTTGTACTTTGTTTTTCTTGTTAGCAATTTTTGCTTCAAATAAAGATCATTTTTTTCCTCTACTTCAGAGGAAAATATGAGTATTTAAGCCTCATTAAACATTGAAACACTTGCAAGACTGACCTGCTGTGGTAAAGCCCAATGAGAATTGGAAGATCATGTATATTTGACCTCACTGGCACTTCATTTATTCAGAGTGGATTTGATTGAGCCTGTGTATGACTGCAAATGTCAATGAAGTCCTACCAAGAGGCACTGACATGACAGTCTCCCGCTGTTCTAATTTCGCTTTTACTACTTATGAACTCAAGCTATGAGCTATTCAAACTTGGAGATGGCAGCCTGATTTAGCAAGTACTCTGTCTTGCCTCATTGGGAAATTCATCATCAAAAATTGACTATTTGGTCTAATTTAAATGAAGTTAAAGGATAAGACTTGTCAGAACAACAGCACGCATGACAGAATGAGGGGCTTTGCATAAAGATCCGTCCATTTTGAATACTACTTTTTATGGGGTACCCGCAGCACAGTTTTGGCATAAAGTAACTATATCAAAATCAGTGTTGGGTGAGCAAGAGGTGATTTCAATCATCCCTCTAAATGGCATAGAGATTGGCTTGGAAACTGCTGTGACACTGAGGTTCAATGGTTGTTTTGCCTGAGAGAGCTGACTGATTCAAACATAAATTTCAATGTAGAAACTTGCATGAAGGTGAAGGTGCGATTTTATAACCGTTTCATTTTGGGAAAATGATTTGCGGTTAACTGGTTTTTGCTTAAGTCGATGCCCCAGCAAGTTTGCATCAGCTTGCATCTGTGTACCGTTTTATGAGTGCATTTCACATGAAGGATTTCATTTTAATATCTGTGTTGACCCCTAGTTGCCATCACTGACTGTCTAAACATCAAGATGGGGAGGTTTGGTGGGATTCCTGATGAGTCCAATTTGAGTTTGAGGAGAATACTTATACAGTACTCAGCAG
Organism: Gymnothorax reevesii; assembly: GCA_029721435.1. Classification (NCBI taxonomy): domain Eukaryota; kingdom Metazoa; phylum Chordata; class Actinopteri; order Anguilliformes; family Muraenidae; genus Gymnothorax; species Gymnothorax reevesii. The sequence goes on along the minus strand of CM056582.1, from coordinate 22,788,109 downwards.
GCTGTGAGCACTGGCCCAATCGGCGACAAGTAAGCTGAGAATAATGTCGCCACCCTACCTGACTGAAGCATTTTTCTTTTCCCAGCAATGCTGGAATCATTCTACGAGGGTACATACCATCCCCAGCAGAGGTATGAGTGCTATTCTACAAACTGTTTTTCCAACTGCTACTCAGCAGTTTCTATGTTAATTTAGCCAAACGTTGCGGAAAAATGCCTGTTTATTCACCCGTTATGGACTCCTTTGTGTTATGATCCTGACCGGATGCAGAGTCAGAGTATAATCCAACAGTAGGGCTAAATGATAGGAGTATGGCAATGACAGGTAGGGACAGAGCCCTGAGTTGAATGGCACAGTTCATTTAAATGGTAATGTGCTTAGGTAAGGGGCGTGTCCATGCCCAGCCAGTGACATCCTGGGGCAAAAGCCAGAGCTCACCCTCACCAGAACAGACCGTAATCTGAAACTCGGAGACTTTGGTGGTGTTCCTAATGAACTGGGCAGAGGAACACGATGAAGAGCCTGGTTACCAAGAATGCAATCCCAATCCTGAAAATCAGGAAAAAGACTTGGGTGCTTCTTCCTATCTATAAGACCTAGAAGAGTACTTCTCTCTTTAACTATCATAAAAGATTACAATAATTTTTAAAGACAATAAACTCTAGATAAGGAAGATGGTGACTGATGGCTTCAGGGCATATAATAAGGGACAATGCAGCAGCACAACTGGACTCAAAGTAACACATATATATGCAAAAAAGAGAAATGGGAGTGAGGAGCACAAATGTTTTGCACATGGAGGGGGAGGCACACAAGACAATGAACTATTTAAAGGAGACAATGCATCTAAAAGACATGCAGGATGCTGAATTGGAGGAGGAACAACAAGTATTCACATGAGGGTTTTGGACCCAATTTCTGTGTACCTATTTGCAATGTGTACAATCATCAAAATACAGTCTTGATAAAACAACAAGATATAATAGTGACAGTTCCTGAGGAATTGAAGAAAACTCTGTAAAATTGGTGTCAAAGTCCTGAATTTAATGTAATAAAAAGATAACATTCAGACTCTTATGGATGAGCTTTGATGTTGTCTTCACGTTAATGACAATTAATCGTTTGCAGGGTTTTCCTGGAACCAGGGAGCCTGCAATCTGTGGCAAAGGCATGTCAGTGCAGGCAAAAGCTTGGACACAAAGACAAATCTGGCCAGATGCCATGACAGTAAAACAATTCAGGACAGCTGGTTTGGTGCAGGGGGATCGTAACCGGTATGATTCATGTATGCAAGCTATTAAAAATAAAATAAATATGGTCTGTACAGAATGTTCTTGGCTGCTTTGAATTTATGCAAATCAGATATGCATTGTTATGCACGCAATACCCAGTGGCTTGCCGGTCATTTTACGGCAATAACTGCGGCTGTAAGTGTTGCAATACAGCCCAACTTGAAGCGTAACTCAATGGTAGTTAAATTGAACGTGAAATTCAAACATGAAAGACTGATATAAAGATTCATGTTTAGAACTACATCATAGGGGAGCAGTAATAGGAAAATAATGCACATCCTAAGAAGGTCCTTCAACCAATCACAACGGAGTATTCAAGAGCGCAGTCATAGAAAATCATTTAATTAGCACAAACAGTGATGCTCTGGAGAGTACCATCAATAGCGAAGACCACGGCACGTTGTCACAATCCGCACTCTGTCTTACTTTACTTTGGTTTCCTCATCGGAATGGAATACTTGCTTTACCCCACAGAGAATGAATTCTAAGGCACTCATTTTGAGTTCATTACATACTTGTTCATTGTAACATCTTTTTACAGTAGAGGCAAGTATAGACAATTAAGTAGGGGGAGAGAACTTGGCACACCATTCCCCATCAATGAGAGAGTCCGGAGTAAGTTAACCCAATTGATTTTGAAACAAATGAGAACACAGACAAGTCATCATGAAATTTGTTTCCCTAAACTTAATTACTCATTTAAAGGACACATTAATTAGGCAAAATAGCTCAGGTCCCATTACTCCCTCATCCAACACATCAACCAGGAGAACCGACCGTTCACTTGCAGTTTAAGGTCTGCCTGCACAGCTTAGGAGATAACAACTGACATTATTGGTTTCAACTGTGTAGTTTTGGGACATCACTATGCTGGTAATAAATGAAAATAAAGCCGAGCAGTGATTCTCGTGAAAGGCTCACGACCCAGCTGCAATGCCATTTAAAAGCGCTGCAATGTTATTTACGCATGACGATGAATCGATTATTAAAAATAATTTTATAGCGGGGATGATCTGAAGTTACATCTCTCAGTGTGCGGATATTTTATTTTTGGTCGTTCGGTTCAAAGTTATGTGGGATTGGCTACTACGCCGCAGTCATCATTGCTTTTCAATATTGGCGTAATCTTGCATTCTGATTGCGCTGCTCCTGCGAACAGGCTTCGGCGCAGCATTCATGCAGAGCACTGCCGAGCGTTTTACTACCTCAAACTCCCCCGGACATGATCGTGAGCGTGCTCTTGGTTTACAGAGCCGCCTAGGGGAAAGGTCTAAAATATTAAGTCGGAGTGCAGTTGGACTGAGACTACATAGGCTACTCATTAGTTTTGAGAATAGTTCCGGAGACGCAGAGCTGGACGCGTACTCTCGCTTTCAGAGAAAGAAAGAAAGAAATAAACTTTGACTTTTTGACAACTCAAATGTTTGATGGGTCAAGCAATGGAATATTTCTAATGTTTTCAGCCTTTCTGTTTGGACCTGATGCAAGAAGGGTTGTCATTCCACTGACTACATGTCTTGCAGACGTTATAAAGTTAAATATGGCTCTTCATATCGACTGCTTGCGATTGGAGATCTCTGGTGAATTCATGCATTTCAAACGGAATTTGAAAGACGGAATATCGTCCGGATTAATGCTATCGTTGTAGAATCTGTTGATAATCGGGCATCTTTGATTCGTTTTAGCAGCCTATGTCGTGTCAGGAAATGGATACTGCATTTATCCTCGAGGACTCACATTCACACACGGTAGGCGAACCACTTATCTTTCATTGCTTAGACTAAACTGTCTTGTTTGAGAAGTAGCCGATGGCAATTTACTTTTTTGGCATTTTCTTTTTGGATACGTTATCCATAAGACTGCATTACACTTCTTACTTGTTCGGTTAAACTGTTTTTTTTTTTTTTTGTATCTTATTGTTTAAGCTCGAGTTATTTATGAAATCAAACATATGTATCAAGATATCTCCTGCATTCGCACTGAATTCAAATTCATTTTTGGACTCTGGTGGGACTGTTGTAGTTCATATCTGAAGAATTATGTGTAAGGTATTTATGCGTCTCTTTTTTTCCCATTTACCTGCAGCAGCCTGTTTTCTGCTTGTTTCAGCAAATTGCCTGAATTCAGCTCAAGTGAACCCAGACAGGACAGCGAAAGATGATCCGCATAAATTATTATTATTATTAGAGAGAACTCCAAAAAGTACTGCTGAACAATTTAGTAGTGAAAATAAAAAGCACAATATAGTCTATAAATGTGAGTGAAATGCATCTTAATGCTGCAAACATTAAGTAAAATATGACCTTGAATGGGAATTTTAAATAAGAGCATTTCTTTAACAGTAAATAACTAGCGGTATCATTGGTGATATAATCTGGAATTAGGATACTGTTTGTGCTAAGTTATAAAGAGGACTGGTCATACAGACAACTCTTCTTTGAGGCCTGGGAGGAAAGCTCAATATGATTAATTTCTGGCCAAAACTCTTCATAGATTGGTGATTAATGATCTACTCTCATTGTCATATCTGTGCCATATTCAAATGTCAAAGCTTCTCAAGCCTATTGCTTTGTAAATTCAGAAAATTTCACAAGTTAAATAAAATTAAGACAAATTGATTCTTTCTAATTGAAGTTTGTATTAGATTTCTTTGTGGTTCACTTTATTTTGTCTCTATACAAACTGCACTTGTTTGTCAGCCCAGTGTATCTGACCCTGTTCTTTTGGAGGAATAATAATTTTTTGGAGGCTTAAGTCATCCTGCCCCTCGGCAAGTTGTTCCTCCACCTGTTGCGCTGCATTTCTCTCACAGCCTTCGAAATATCCATTGATCTGTCACCGGCGTTGAAAAAGTTTTTTCCTAGCTGCTAAATGGATGAGATTTCCCAAACATGCCATCGTGTCTCTCCACGAACTACCACCTCCACATTGTTTACCCTTGATAAGTGTGGTGAACTCAAATGTTTTGTGGAAACCGATTTCCTTGTATGCCAACTTCATGATTTGTATTCAAAGCACCTAAAAACATGTTAAAAAAAGACTAGCTTATTTTCTTTAAGTTCCCTCCACACAATGCTATTAAGTTGGCCCACACAATTTCTTGAGGTGATCAGTTTCGACAGAACATTTGAGTTCACCACACTATCAGGGTTTACAGTGCTGAAGCATTTTTCGTGAAAAAAGCCACATTTTGGCAGATCCCTGATTCAATAGTTGGATTTGTTCACGATGCTGTCTGGGAATGAGGGAACTTTTTTGTTTTGTAGTTACTATTTCCGTATTTCATCTGACATTTTCCGTCTCTTGTCTCATTTGGCTTCTGTGTTGTTGTGATACTTATTCCTTTCAAAACCAATATTGTATTTGAATTTGATTGTATAAAAAAATAATGCTGATCTTCTGAGTGTGAGAGAGAGAGAGAGAGAGAGAGAGAGGTGTGTTACTATAGGAAGGACTACTATGAATTCCCAGTGTACGTCACAAGCACTGTAATAAATAAAATTTGGACTGAGTTTAAAAAAGTCAGGTAACCTCCTGCATAGCATTTTTGAATTGGCTCAACTTCACGTTTCAAGTTCTTTCGATAAAGAGTTTGTGCAACCACTGGCACTTGAAGTCGAGTGAACTCAAAAATGCTTTGCAGCTAATTACCTCACTTCTAAGTCGATTTTCCCACAAATCCCACCAGATTTGTCAAAAAAAAATGCGGGGGTTCGTTTTGTTGAAAAGTGAGCTGTTTTAGACCCACAAGTGCCGTTATCGGATTTAAAAACCCTTCCCGCTAATTTGACATGCAGATTGCCTGGTCACGGTGCTTTGATTAACACTTCCGGGCTCAGGGTTGGTGAGTGAGCCTCGTGGAATGTGGGCTTATATCACTTTGCCTGTCAACAATAACTGTTTTAACTTGCCCTGATTACCTATTCGCCAGCATTAGTGCGACGAGGCGGGAGCTGTATGCAAATACTTGCTCTGCTTTTTATTTTATAAATGCAGATGTACTGTAAATTACATTGCACCCCTTGCAACTAGAAATGTATTCTTGGATTCCCTAGGTAAAAATGTTCATGACATTCAGCTTTCTTTATATATCTGTTTAAATGTCTTTCAGCCTCAACATTCAGAAATGATGTCTTTTATAAATGGGGTGGGAGTTCTCTGAATTCATTTTCACTAGTTTAGCTGTGAGCATAAATATCAATTCTGATGTCAGCCTTCAATTCATAATTCAGGGGTGAAGATAGACGTATTATCAAATGCAGCTGTGGAGAGATTATTGCACATCTGCGCAGTCAAGCTTTGCAGAATCGTGTGCAGTCATGTTTGAGTGCACTGTAAATTCTCGCAACAGCTAATCATTATCAGAGTTATGCCCACTATGGACATCACATCATTTTTCCTCCATGTATTGATTAAATGTGCCCTCTATCTCTGCAGTATTGGGCCTATGCGTCAGGAAGGCTGATGTATCAAACCCAGTGATGTTCTCCGTGCATCACGGCAATGCGTCCAGCCCAGTCATCGGCCTTGACCCCGCCCCTGTTGCTCCCCTCACCATCCCATCCAATCACTGCCAGGAGGTGGCAGGAATGGCGGCCATGTCCCAGCGGGGGAATTCGAGTGCCTCACCGGGGGGGCCCTTTGTCGCCGGGCTCTCGATGACCCTGGGAATTCTCTTCAACATCGTGGCCCTGGTGATCCTGGCGAACGCGTACGCCCACCTGCGCCGACGCTCCAAAGCCACCTTCCTCCTCTTCGCCAGCTCCCTGGTGGTGACAGACTTCGCCGGCCATGTAATACCTGGGACCTTGGTGCTCAGGCTCTACCTCTCTGGAGGGGTCGTGGCGCCGTACGGCCCACCGGACTCGCTGTGCCAGTTTCTGGGCGGAAGCATGGTGTTTTTTGGCCTGTGCCCACTCTTCCTGGGGTGCGCGATGGCAGTGGAGAGGTGCCTGGGGGTGACGCGGCCCCTGCTTCACGCCTCGGTGGTCACCACCGCCCGGACTAAACTCTGCCTCTCCTCCATCTGGCTCCTGGCCCTCAGTGTGGCCCTGATGCCCTGCTTCCAACTGGGCGCCTACACCTACCAGTTCCCCGGGACCTGGTGCTTCATCAAGGTGCTGGAGGACACCAGGCACACGGACGTGGCCTTCGTGCTGCTTTTCTCCGGTCTGGGGCTGACTTCGCTGGCCCTGGCCCTGGTCTGCAACACCGTCAGCGGGGTCACGCTCGTCCGGGCCCGGCTGCGGAAAAACAAGTGCAGCACGCACCGCTCCGCCAAGGGCCACGACATTGAGATGGTGGTGCAGCTCGTGGGCATCATGGTCACATCCTGCATCTGCTGGAGTCCTCTGCTGGTGAGTCGAAGAGTTACAATAACTCAAGTATCGATCATGGAGATTCATAACCTCCAATGACATTTGATGTATTTTGATGTTTGATGGTATTTAGGTTAGAACAGTGGATTCCAATCCTATTCTGGGAGAGCTAGCCTACAACAGGGTTTCACTCCAACCGCGGGAGAACATTACTTGTTTCCCAGTGAGAGATCTTCATGAGCTGCTAGTTTACTAAATCAGGTGTGCTGAATTAGGGTTGGAGTAAAAACTCACATGATTTAAACAACAAACTCTCAACAAACAGGGTTGGGGACCATTTGGCTTGAGGCACATGTGAGTGCCAGTAAATATTAATTTCTCAGTTCTATATTTCCACATTTTTGTTCGCGTATTATTGATGGGAAAATTCAGAGAATAGTTGCATCAGATCTGTTTCTCGAAAAACAACTTTTGCAAAATTCTGTGCGGTTTCCTCATTTGAGTTCTGAGGGTAGATTGCATGGTGGACATGGTTTTCTGAAGTGCTGTTTTGCAAACATTTCTTCACACGACAGAACAGTTTAGGCTCTGCACAATAGCAATCACAGGTAGCATACTGTGCCGTAATTACCATTCATTCATATTACATTTACAAAATAGAAGACCTAGTCAGTGCTGATAGATGTTCAGTCCTGGTCTGTAATATTTTGCAGATGCAATGGAGTATTACTGTAAATTTTTCACTGCAGCTTAAGTATGCCCTAGGAACATAATAGATATTTCCAAATGTGAATTACATGCCATTACATTTATTCAGTAGATGCTATTATCAAGAGTGCACTTAATCAAGATGTACAAGTGCTGTGCCAGTGAACTTGAATTATGACTTCACTTTCATATGGTTGCTGGCAATGATTGCTGAATCTATTTCTCTCAAACTATCTTTTCAATTTGTTGTGTGCAAGCAGAAAGAATGCAATTTATTCTTTTGCAAGGGTTGAGGGCCTCTAAATACAATGCTTATCAGGAGATTTACAGTCTTTCCTGGAGTTTATTACACAGGGATTACTTTCATCATTTTTGACTTTATAATAAACTGCCATAAACATAACTTCTTCTCACGCAAGCACTGATAGAGAAAAAAAACACGAATAGCTTGGCATCACTTGCTTTCAACGTTGATTTCATTTTCTGAACCCAGGTAACAGCCAATGTATGTATTATAAAAAGTACCTAGAGTTCTATCATCTTTAAAATAACCAATCTTTTTTACATCATCTTAATTCCTCTAAATATATAAGAAAGACTTAGGTTTATGCAATATCATGGCGTTTATTTTCATTTGCTCATTTCTTTTTTGATTACTTTGATTAACTGCAGGTTGTAGGACAGACATCAGTGTTAGCAATGTTAGCAGTGCTAAAGTAACAGTAGCATTTATGCGCTTGCACAGAATGGCATTGAAAGAGGATTGACCTGGGTGGTGTGTCCCTGGGTTCCAGATCTTTGGCCTGATGTCGGTGACGCGCTCCTACAGCGGCTCCACCGGGGAGGACCTGGAGAACTACAAGATCCTGATGGTGATGGGAGTTCGCCTGGCCTCCTGGAACCAGATCCTGGACCCGTGGGTTTACATCCTGCTCCGCAGGGCCGTTCTCCGGAAGATCTGTCGCATCACCACGCGCCGGTCGGACCTGAAGGGCAGCACCTTCCGACGCTGGGACATCAGCTCTCTCCGGAGCTCGGAGAGGAACGCGGCCAACAAGATCTGAGGTTGGGCGAATTTCCAGAGCGGACTACGTGAGGGAAAAATGGAAAGGGAGATACGGCTGTCTCCCCATTTTATGGGCTCTAAGCAAAGAGTGCCATTGTAACGCAACACCATCCCTCAACTTCTCTCTGATTCCAATCCAGAGATGCTTATCAGCAGGAAGGGCCTGTTTTACTGCGATGTTTTGCACAAAACATTGGATATGCCTTTTTTTTTGGTTAGTAGACGATGGAGACAGTTGGAGACAGTGGGATACTTGCCCACACGCAAATCTGTCTAAATGAAGACTAACTCTGTACCTCTGGAGGAAAGGACAGACCTAACCACGCATTCATGAAGTGACCCAGAGGTGATCCACCGTGGTGCACAGTGTACTTGGAACATGTAGTGACTTGGCTGAGTAATAGATGTGTGATCATTCTGGATGTGGGATGCGGGTCATCGCTACAAAATCTGATGAGCCTCGAAGCTGACTACTGGTTCACTCGCTGACCAATCCGCATGCTTGCATCTGAGGATTTTGAGTTTGCTTGGCTGTGTCACGATGGCTGTGCTTGTCTGAATACTCCATGCACTGTATGTTTGGAGTTCGGTCACCTGCATCACTGTATTTGTGCAATGTTGGTTTTAATTCAAGTGAATCATCAGCAATTCTTGCTGGGTGCCACATAAATAAAGCTACGCCAAAGTGAGAGGTTACGTTTGTTATGTTCCAGAATGTGTGAATAATTCATACATTGTGTTTTGTTTTCCCAATTGTCTGGGGACGTAAAATGAAGTTTTGCTGAATGTAACTGTGGCAAATAAAACACACTCATATTGACCTGTAGCTTATTGCTTTCGTTTGTGGTCTGACGTCTGAAGTTGAGGTGATCTAATTAGACTTAATGTTATTGGAAGCTTACGTGGAAACTGGAGAGCTCTTGTGCCCAGGTCAATAAAACTTCCTGACCAAAAAAAGGTTTGAACCCCTGGGCGATTCTTCCTGATAACATGAAATCTTCTCTGCTCATACTGTATGCTTCAGCTCAGTTTATATACTCTTTTTTCCAATAACTATCGTCTGCTGTGATTGGAAAGTGCAGATTGTGCTTTAGTTTTTTTTTTTAAGTTCATAAGCAGCGGAAAATGAATGGTGATAAGAAATTTATTTCTAAATTTTAATTATGACCAAAGCTCTAAATACTCAAAATATTAACTGGAGCCTTATGCCTCTCTGGGTATGGAGATTCTCTGGGATTGTGCGACAGGAGCGTACGAGCATTTAAATATGTTCTTTCAATTCAAGGGAGTTACCTCCTCTGCTCCCTTGCTCTATAGAATGACACCAAACATATTCAAGAAGAAGCCTGAATGTGGACTCCTAACTCCAAGTCTGTTAAAATCACCAAACATAGCTCACAGAATTCTGCAGAAAGGACTGGTTCACAGGTGAGACCAGACCTACCTACCAGACTTTTTAACACACATTAATGGCATCCTCGTGCTGCAGTGTTTAAGACATTGACAACGTTTGGGGGGGGGGATGTTCCTGAAAATGGAGTTTGGTACCCCCATAATCTTCGGTGTCAAATAAGGAGTGGAAGTAGCTTTATGCTACTGATCGGAGACATTTAGTTAACACTGCTCAACTAAGCTACTTATATGTCAATGTATGTGTACTATGTAGTATAACTTGAGAAAAATTTGGCAGAGTTTGTTGCCTGAGGGTACAATGGCAGTGCCAACTGTGAGGCAATCAAACCCAAAACTTCTCATGTTTTCAACCTGGTATTTTCACTCTTTATTATTATGCTGCCAAGTGGAGCCAGTTCATGAACAATGAGTGCTTTTGGGTTGAGGTCATATGTTGCAATGCACAGAACCACATTCTTATACAAAACTACCAATCACCTGGCTTTCCAGTTTCTGGATGCTGGAAAAATCTATTTTGACTCGTCAAACTTGTGTTGATGGTTGCGGTTACATCTGAATGCAGCAAAATACTTCTATTTCTTACCAATACTGATTTCAGCAGGCTTGCTGCCTGCAGCTTTTATGAGGTGTGGCACAACCTTGTTTCCAGAGATGTTGGGACGTTGCGTAAAATGTTAATGAAAACAGACTGCGATGGTTGGCTAATCATTTTTTAAAACTGGGGAAATTTTTATTATTTTTGAAAAATATTTTCTAATTTTGTATTTGATGGCTGTACATGTTCTCCAAAACCTGTATGTATTGTTCAGGATTAAGCGGCTTTAATGCTGTCCTCAAAGATATGCAGGTGACCCATACCATGCGCACTTATGCACCCCCACACTATAATGGATTCTGGCTTTTGAACTGTGCACTGATAAAAAGCCGGATTTTCCTCTTCTTCCTAGCTTAGAGGACGTGGTATCCTTGATTTCCTAAAAAAAATCCGATTTTGATTGGTCAGACCACAGCATAGTTTTCCATTCCGTCTCAGGGCATTCATAAATGAGCTTAGGCCTAAAGAGGATTGCAGCATGTCTAGATATTGTTCATTTATGGTTTTTTTGCTTTACATTGTCAAGTTTTAACTTGTAGGTGTGGATACAGTAACAAATTGTGCTCACTGAGAATGGTTTTCAGTAGTTTTCCCGAGCCCATGCATTAATTTTCACTGCGTAATCCTCTTTAGTTTTAATGTTACGCTAGCTGAGGGCCTGAAGATCATAGCCATTCAATATTGGTTTTGGCCTTGTCCCTTGCATACAGAGATTTCTCCAGAATCACTGAATAATTTTATGATATTTCATACCATAGATGATTGAATCCCAAGTTTCTTTGCAATTTCATTCTTAAATCTTGAAACAATTTTCCCATGCAGTCTGTCACAGGGTGGTGAAGCCCTCGCCACCTTCAGAAAGACTCAGCCTCTCAGCAATGCTCTTTTAATACCCATTCATGTCACTGACACATTGACAATTAATCTAATTTGCTGTCAGATGTTTTACCAGGCGCATTTTTTTCATGGCAAAACATTTCCAATCTTTTGTCGCCCTTGTCCCCCAACCATTTTTCGATTAAATATAGGGTTTAAATGATGTGCAAATCATTGCATTCTGCTGTTGTTTACATTTTACACAGCGTCTCAGCTTTTCTGGAAATAGGTTTTTATGATTGAAGCTCTCTTTACTGTTCTTTCGAACATCATTTTCCCCTGAATGCACCAACTTCAAGATAACAGTGTAAGTGAAATCCTGCTCACATGTAGGCTTCAATCTTCCCAGTCATCCAAATTCTGTATCTGAGCAATGGTTATGTCACCTCATAATTTATATTAAGTCTTTAATTTCTTCTAATGAAAGAGTGCTCACATTAGTGTGTGTAAATGAGACAGTTGATGTGTCATTGTTGCGGGACAATTAATTTGAGTGAAAATGTCTGAATTGAAAGTAATTCATTTTTAACAGAAAACCAGGGGCCATGCTCTGCGCATCAACCTCATTGCGTCAGTATTTTATTTTAGAAAGAGCATTTGTGACGCCTAGTGGTTATTTTTGCCACTACAGCGGAATAAATAAATACCTATTAAGGTATTTTTGTTTGCCATATCCAGGTAGATCCATTAATCCAGCAACCATTTAATCGTAAAATGCTGTTCTTAATAAGAAAGTTTAATGTCTCAAGGCAGTATTTCTTAATGTGGGAAATCTGATTCAATGAACCAAGAGATTGACGATCAGGATTAGTTTATGAACTGAATCATTGCTGAGCTGGAACAGAGTGCGTAGGAATGTAGGTCCATCGGATTGGAGTGGAGGAACTCTTGTGTAATGCATATGGATTGATTTGGGCAAATATTTTCAACCCATCAAAATACACTGACATTTATTATCAGTGTCGGACAGAGAAGACAACAGCACAAATAAAAAACACACAAAAAAATAGTACAACAAATTTATTTTCATTAATATCACCCTGACAACACTGAAAAATAAATGTTTTGGGGACAATTATCTTTAATAATCTGTATCTTGGTGAGTTCACATTTTATCAGTACTGAAAGCATCTGAACTAAATTACATGCAAAGTGTGAGTCTGTTAAATCTGAGGCGTTGAATAAGGAGTTGCGTTGTCAAGGACATCAACTGTCCGCATATAATCCTTGAACTGGCAAAGGCAAAGGTTTTGAATTAACAACTTTGATTCCGTGAGAATTTGGACAGAATGTAAAAGTTCAAACAGAAACAGAATTAAGTGGCTTGCTCATTCTCTTTTATTTACATTCACTGGGAAATTGCACAAATAAAATATATTAAGTTTCATCTTATGAACTGAATTGATTCTTGTAAATATTTGCAAATTCCAAATTCCAAAACAACTGAAGACAACAATTGAAAAAATGACCAGAGTCACATTTTCAGGTTGTGGAGAAATGATGAACTAAAAATTCAAAGCACAGAAAAGAAATGAAAGAAATATAAATGTATAAAATATTATAGTAATATACAATATTATTATATATTATTAGAAATATCATAATGATATATAGTATATAAAATATAAAAAATGCAAAATTTGCATTCGTTTTTATGCCCCCGCCCTCCAAAGTGGAAAGGGGGCGTTATGTCGACACCATGTCCGTCCGTCGTCCGTCGTCCGTCGTCCGTCAACTTTTCGTTTCCGTGGGATAACTAAAGAATCCCTCGTCGGATTGATGCCATTTCTTAATGTAGTATTGGGAGCGGCTAGAGGAAGGTTCCTTTCGAAAAGCAGCGTTGTGCGATATCTAATATGGTCGCCACAGCAGCCATCTCAATATGCCTTTGATCAACATACAGACGGGGGCATCTGCCACACTCTGCGGTGCTCTTGTGTTCTACTCTTTCTATTCCCCTGATCCAACTGAAGACCACTAAGGAACTAGTGACATCTTCAGAAAAACCCCCACTGACAACATTTTGTTGGTTTATACAAACCCCAATTCCAATGAAGTCGTGACGTTGTATAAAACGTGAATAAAAACAGAATGCAATGATTTGCAAATCTTTTTCGACCTATATTCAATTGAGTACATTACAAAGACAAGATATTCAGTGTTCAAACTGATAAACTTTTTTATTTTTTTAAAAATTCACTCATTTTGAATTTGATGCCTGGAACATGTTCCAGAAAAGCTGGGACAGGGCAGCAGAAGACTGGGAAAGTTGAGGAATCAAAAAACATCTGTTTGGAACATTCTACTGGTGAACAAGTTAATTGGAAACAGGTGAGTGTCGTGATTGATTATAAAATGAGGATCCCCGAAAGGCTCAGTCATTCAGAAGCAAGGATGGGGTGAGGTTCACCACTTTTTGAACAACTGTGTGAGCAAATAGGCCAACGGTTTAAGAACAACGTTTCTCAACATGCAATTGCAAGGAATTTAGGGATCTCATCATCTACAATCCATAATATCATCAAAATATTCAGAGAATCCAGAGAAATTTCTACACATACTGTAAGCAGCAAGACCGACAACCAGTATTGCATGCCAGTGACTGTCAGTCCCTAAGGCAGCACTGCTTTAAAAACCAATATCATTCTGTAAAGGATATTACCATGTCGGCTCAGGAATACTTCGGAAAACCATTGTCAGTTAACACAGTTCGTCGCTACATCTACAAGTGCAAGCTGCAACTCTACCTTACAATGTGAAAGCCATATATCAACAACACCCAGAAACGCAGCCGGCTTATCTGGGCCGGAGCTCATCTGAGGTGGGCTGATGCAAAGAGGAAAAGTGTGCTATGGTCTGACAAGTCCACATTTCAAATTGCTTTTGGAAATCATGGATGTTGTGTCCTCCGGGCTAGAGAGGAAAAGGACCATCCAGATAATGATCAGCGCAAAGTTCAAAAGCCAGCATCTGTGATGGTATGGGGATGTGTTAGTGCCAATAGCATGGGTAACTTGCACATTTATGAAGGCACCATTAATGCTGAAGGGTATACACAAGTTTTGGAGCAACATATGTTGCCATCCAAGTGACGTCCTTTTCAGGGACGCCCCTGCTTATTTCAGCAAGACAATGCCAAGCCACATTCTGCATGTGTTACAACAGCATGGCTTCGGAATAAAAGAGCGCAAGTGATAGACTGGCCTACCTGCAGTCCAGACCTGTCTCCCATTGAAAATGTGTGGCGTATTATGAAGTACAAAATACAACAATGGAGACCCTGAACTATTGAGTAACTGAAGTTGCACAACAAGCAAGAATGGAAAAATTTTCAGCTAAAAAGCTTCTACAACTGGTGTCCTCAGTTACCAAACGCTTATCAAGTGTTGATAAAAGGAAAAGTAATGTAACACAGTGGTAAACATGCCCCTGTCCCAGCTTTTTTGGAACTTGTTGCAGGCATCAAATTCAAAACAAGTTAATATTTCTAAAAAAAAATGAAGTGCATCAGTTTGAACATTAAATATCTCGTCTTTGTAGTGCACTCAATGAATATAGGTCAAAAAAGATTTGCAAATAATTGTATTCTGTTTTTATTCAGGTTTTACACATCTTAACTTCATTGGAATTGGGGTTTGCGGGTGAAAACACAACAGGTGATTCAGTTATCATAGAATATCTGTATGATGAGTAGTCACGAAAGGGCTGGATGTTGATCAGCAAGATGGTTTGAGGTTTGTCACTTTGCCAAAAGCTACATTTGCAAATTGCCAAACAGTCAAAGAAAAACATCTCTGTTTGTGTGATAGCATGGACTTAAGCATCGACAGTCCATAATATGGTAAACAGACTCTGAGAATCTGGAAAAAGCAGAGCAATCTCTGCACGTACAGGAAAAGACAAGGCCAAGTTCCAATACTGAATATGTGGGACCTTGGAAGCTTCTAATGACTCTGCATTAAGAACCAAGATGCTTCTGTAATACACTTAACCATATGAGCTTTTAAATACTTCAGATGACCTGTTCCAATAAACATACACTCAACAAAAATATAAACGCAACACTTTTGTTTTTGCTCCCATTTGTCATGAGATGGACTCAAAGATCTAAAATTCATTCCAGATACACAATATTACCATTTCTCTCAAACATTGTTCACAAATCTGTCTAAATGTGTGATAGTGAGCACTTTTGCTTTGCTGAGACAATCCATCCCACCTCACATTTGTGCCACATCAAGATGCTCATCAGACACCATGATTAGTGCACAGGTGTACCTTATACTGCCCACAATAAAAGGCCACTCTCAGTTTTGTCTCACAGCAAAATGCCACAGATGGCGCAAGCATTGAGGGAGCGTGCAAGGCCAAACACATTACAAAGACAGTTTGTATAAAATTTTTCCGTTAATTCACCCATCTCTCTCTCTTAATGATATTTTGCTTTTTGGCCATGGAATAAAAAATCAACTCCGTAATTTTGCTCATGGTATAATTTGATCAAATCGTGGTCATAACTGATTGATCTACTCATCTTAATTTATTTTTAAAAAGTGCGTCAACCTAAAGCGCACAAAACATTTCATATATGAAAAACTCAAGGAAAAACTCGAAAAGCACTCAGAGAGCGCAGACCTCCGCCAGGGAGCAGCAAAACCCAAAAGCACGGCGATTGGAACTCCGGCCCATTGGAAAGACTTGAAATCTTGAACTTTGTCGTATATCTCAGCAGTACTTTGGCCTAGATTTGCCAGAATGTAATCACCTGTTCCTTGACTTAATACCCACCTTCTCTGAAAATTTCATCAAAATCTGTCCTTAACTTTTTGAGTTATTTTGGAAACCAACAGACAATCAAACAAACCCAGGCCAAAACATAATCTCCTTGGTGGAGGTAATAAAGCTCTGACACCAAATTATTTCAAAGCATTTTTAAATTACATGATTTATAAATTCAAATGACGGAATCTCAAACTGAGGGGAATGAGCCTGTTTTTTGATCTCTTTCAAAAAATAATACCACAGCCGTCAATCAAAGGAGGAGCAGTGGTGGAGCATTCCCGTTATGGAAGCGTCGTTTAGTAAGGACAAGCAGCCAGGTACAGCCATTTCTGAAAGATGGTGCAGATCCCAACCCCTGGGCCGAGCTCCGGTAAATAATCGAGGAACGTCATGACTCGTCTGACGTAGACGGGATTGGTCAGTTTTGTATCACGTGTGAGCGTCCCGGTTTACCTACTCGTTGGAGATTCGTGACGCGAACCTGTCAGTCTCGGGCCTGGCCTTGGGGAATTTTAATACTCAGCAGCGACCAGGTGGACATCGACTCGCATCGCAGATAGAATAAGGCAGGTATGATATGAAGCTCGCTGATTGCGCGAATACTTTTGATATGACCTTTTACGTATTACTGTATCTGAGCATGAAATCACCGTATGTATTGTTGGTCGCCATGGAGCTAGCTAGCTGACTGGCTAAATAGCGGCACAGCTAACTTGGCTAACGTTAGCAAGCTGGTTTGTGCAGCCTTTGTAGGTAGTTAGCCAAATCGGTTGGGGGGGGGGGGTCACCGTTGCCCGGCGTCGCTAGCGTTTGCGTTGATGCTAAGTAAGCTACCTCTGTTTGCTTGCTAATAAACAGCCAAATGAATTGACGGACATTAACCATTGCGACAGTTAGTCGCCTAAGTGTAACATTAACGTTATATGGCTGGCGTGTTGTGATTTGGTACGTGTTACGGGTCTTTCTTTTCGACCAGGGCGGCGGGCTAGTTGCCTGACTAACTCGGTTTGCTTCACAAGCGGCTCCGTTAGAAACGCTAACGTTTGCCTCGGCTTTATTCTCCCGAGCAGTGAGCGCGGCGCGTTCATCTGAGCACCGAGAAGCCAGCGGTGATGATGATGATGATGATGATGATAATAAAATGGCGGCTTCCCACGACACGCGTGCTTATCTTTCCCACCTCATTGTGTAAAGCCGCTTTCGCACCGGACGCGAAACGAATTTTTCGCGCGACAGATTACATCCCAAGTCAATGCACTCTCAGATGCAAAGTCAAATACACTCGCGTCTTTGCATTGACTTTGAATGTCGTCTGTCGTGCGAAAAATTCGTTTCGCGTCCGGTGTGAAAGCGGCTTTACACAGTCCTGATTGCACGCGGCTATCTGGAGTTTTTCCCCTAATTTGGTTATTGAAGAATAATCCGCCGTACAGTAACTTATATCCACAAGGGTAGCTAGCTTGCTGGCAGCCAAAAACCCTCTTCTGGTTAACGTTATAACTTCAGTCCTGAGCGTGTAATTTAACCTTTGGCGGCGTTCTTGACTATTTAGCTACATCACTGTATTACGTTACATTGGCTAAGTTCTTTCAGAAAGGCGGTGTAAACTTTGCTAACATAGTAGCTGGGTGTAGAAAAGGGCCATTCAACCTTGTCCAGAAAGGGTCACTGTGGATGCAGGCTTTCGTTCCAGCCAAGCAGCTACGCTCCTGATTCTACTAATCAAGCTCGTTAGCAAAGACTCTAGGGGTTGATCAGTAGAATCAGGAGTGTAGCTGCTTGGCTGGATTGAGAGCCTGCACCCGCAGTGGCCCTTTCTGGACAAGGTTGCATAGCCCTGGTGTAGAATATGCATGTGTACCTGCTGGGCATTATTTGATCTTAAGGAGAAGGATTTGTCTTGGGCAGAGTTGGGCATCGAGGGCTGTATCTGTCCCTGATTTTTACGCCAACTTCTGGCCTTTAATTAGTTAATCCTCTAAAGTAGCGAAACCATATATTAAATCTGACATTTTAGGTGCATTTCTTTAAATTATCATGAATGACCACCAAAGACTGTTTTTGTCTCCCTTCAAAAAACATTTTTTTCTTCGATCTAATCATTGAACAAATATATTTTTGTCTATGCGACCAATTAAGTCAATCAGTCAGGGTAAAAGATAGTTTTAAATAACCTGCATACACACCGGCCCTTCATGACCAGAATTGCCCACCCCTGGGTCAATGGGGGGTGTGGTCAAAATAGAGTAGTAATGGGTTGTTGCTGACTGTAATGGATTTTCATATTTTGCAGCATGTTTTTCTATGCAAAAATGCACGCTCACTGCGCGAATTGAGTGTTTCTTATTTCCTTTACAAACAAGGCTAACTCACCAACTAGACTGGGAAACCTATGCAAAATGTACGCGGCCAGCCTGTATACTAATAATTAGCTTATGTTAATTGCAGTGAAAATGTGATAAACCAGGCTGTTGCCTGTGCTCGCTTTGTTGATAAGAAAGTTTATGTGGACATGAGGCGGTATTCGTCGTTATTACTTTTCACAAGTGGGGGAAAAAAGGCCAATTTGCTTTGAACTGAATGAATTAAATGACCTTAGAGTTTCATTTGAATGCATGTTTCAGGAGGGGCACATTCTATTCATGAAGTTGAATGTTTCCACGGAGTAGTTGACCTTGAACACATTCTTGAAGGCCATTATAATGGAGCCCATGTAGATATTTAACCCACATCATTGGAGTTCTCTGTTCTGTGGGCGTATTGCATTGTTGCCCGAAGTAACAGCTCATTCATTGCTCAGTCATTCTTTTTGTGATGTATTGACTCAACGAGAACTATCCCTTAATTCATGATGATGTACTTCAGGTTGTTCCTCAGCAGATAGATTTTGAATAATGTATTGCTGCCACATCCCCTCGTCGTCTGATAGTAATCATAATATAAGCAGAGCTAAAACAGTGGCAGAAAAAATGGGATTTTAAACTATGTCCCCAGTGAAGCTTTTTTTTTTTTTTTTTAACTTTAAGGCAATGGAAGGTTTTTTCCATCTCTGTCCTCCTTTCTTTTCTGAGGAATAAGTGTGGAACAGTAACTGCTCCTGTGTGAAATGCAGGTGTTCATTCTGGTTAATTGAACTGTGTAGTTTTCAAAGAAAATGTCTGTGCTACATGCTAGCCTTGTGACTGAGTGTGAATGGAAATCAATAGACCAAGGCTCCACTTTTTTTTTTTTTTTTTTTTAAAGCTTCGGCCCATTGATCATTGCCATCACATGGTTGGCATGCAGTGGGAGAGTCCCCTTATGCCAAGGGTTGAGACTGGGGCAGTATACTGAAAGTTGCGATGGTGGGATATTTGCTTTTGCGTTTCAGGCACATTGTGTAGATTTGCCATGATTTTGCAATGACGGAGATTATGATTTTAAATGACAATGGGGTAGGGCTGGGCGATATATCGATATCGTGATTCAAAGTAAAATATCGTCACGGATTTTGACTATCGTGATATGAAATAAGTGTTGGCTTTTCTGGTTTTAAAAGCTGAATTACAGTAATGGGTTGCATTTTTCTGCACTTGCAAGACTGTTGAAGCTGTTGCCTGCACCTGTTTCATCGTTATGTCAACATTACTAATAAATGGTTATAGAAAATGTTATTGTGTACATATTTTGCAAAAGCACCAACATTTGTCCCGATGATATCGGCAAAATATCGATATCGAGTATTCGGTCTTGGATATCGAGATATTAGATTTTGTCCATATCGCCCAGCCCTACAATGGGGATATTTATCCTGAGGAGGGGTATTATTGGTGTTAAATTTGGCTGTAGGCTCCAACATGTTATGCCAATGCTGCAAA
This sequence comes from Gymnothorax reevesii, assembly GCA_029721435.1. NCBI lineage: Eukaryota > Metazoa > Chordata > Actinopteri > Anguilliformes > Muraenidae > Gymnothorax > Gymnothorax reevesii. The sequence goes on along the minus strand of CM056582.1, from coordinate 22,768,202 downwards.
ATATTGTGACAGTGTATCAATGTATTTAGCCTCAAAATGAAACAATAGATCTGGTGGTTGATTTTGGGCAGTTGGGAGGGGGGATGGGGCAGTGCATTTTCGAGTGCCCGTTGCTCAGGATTACATAACTGGGCCCATGCGTTGCAGTGTTCTTGCTCTAGTTTTTTCCTTTTTTCACAGAATTGCCTTTGTATAATGTGGGAACCAGGCTTCACTAAATTGCCAACACTGTTAGATGAGTTTGTGTGTCTATAGGAGTTGCGCAGCATGGAATGGGATTTTAAGTGGGCTGGTTCATCCGATTATTGAATCATGCATTTCTAAGACTGTTCTGTTGGGTAAGGCAAGCTCAAGTCATCACACTTTCAGACCGCACTGTAATGAATATTAATGATGTTTGTGTTGCGGATATTTTTTTTAAAATATAGTGTTATAATAATAAAATAACCTGTTGGACTGAACCTGCACTGGTCTCGGTTCACTGTTGAGGGAGAGGTGGGCTAAGTAAGTTTGAACTAATCAGCATGGACCCTGATTTTGACCTGCCATATCTACACTGGGGAAAATAAGTATTAAACACCAACATTTTTCACAGTAAATATATTTCTAATGGGGCAATTGACATGAATTTTTCACCAGATGTGGGTAACAACCTAAGTAATCCACTCATTGAAAGAAGTCAAAACTAATAAGTCCATAAATTAAGTTATTTGTAATAAAGTGGACTGACACAGGGAATAAGTATTGAACACATGAAGAAAAGGAGGTGAAAAAAGGCATGGAAAGCCAAGAAACCAGCTGAAATCTGTCAGTATGTAGAAAGCAATCCTGTCCCCTAACAGTTCAAATTAAAATCAGCTGGTTTAGTCCTAATTGATGGCCTATAAAAAGGTTTCTCATTACCAAGGTGTCACACACGAAGCATCCCATGATGAGTAAATGCAAAGTAGACCTTTGCCACCTTATTGTTGCAAACCATACTGATGGCATTGGTTACATACGCATTTTCTAACTTCTGAATGTTTTAGTCTGCACCGTTTGGGCCATAATTTGGAAGTGGAAAGGACATCAATTCACCAAATGGTGAATTGGTTATGGTGTATGGTATGGGACGATGTACGATGGAGATGGTCCATGAGGATGCAGAAAGTTCCATCTCAATTCTTCTGTGCTGAGTATTGTCCCTTCAACACATCCCAGCCTCCTACATTATGCAAGCACAACGTAACCTGTGATGCTCACAAAGTCATATGATTCCTCACGTGAACGCACCCTTTTGGTGCTTTCCAAGTAAGCTAACAAAAGGTCTGATTGTTCTTGGGGTGTATTGGTTCCATAAATAATATTGAGCACAGCTGATATAGTATGCTACATGGCAGCCACAGAGCATTTTGCGATTTGAAACCATGAAATGCCACTAAAGATGCCGTCTCGGCAAGAAATCCGAAACCAAAGGCTCAGCTTTCTGGAGAAATAGATGATGTGGAAGCTAATTTTAATGAAAATTTGACCCACTTTATTTAAAAGATTTTTTTAACCATTCAACTTTAAATATTATAAAACGTCATTTTGCTATTTCTTCCCATTTTGTGGATAGCATAATTTGAAAATTTAGAACTGAATCAGGGCTTTAAAACGACACAGAAACGATGGCTATGACCTACGTTAAGGGAGATGTAGCTAGTCAAATTTCAAGCTAAGTAGTCGAAACTTCGTTTGCCCAAATCTCTCTTAATAGCGATTTGAGACGTGTGCGTTTTTGGTTCCAGGGGTTTCTTATGATCAAATCAGCATACTAATTTTCATTTATCCATGACAATGAGGTCCAGGAGTGTGACGATTTGAGGATTTGCCCAATAGCAATAGAATGGGATTCAGAGGCTTTCCGAAAAAAGTGTTTTTGGTAGTTTCGAAAATTCAGCAACTCTCCGCTTAATTTTTCGACCCATGTTAAGTTTCTTTTGGACACTGCTGAACATTCCTCAAACCATAAGAAAAACATAATTGGAATTTCCTTGCTTGCCTTGTATCCCTGTGGGTTGAAAGCCTGACCGTTTGCTTGCAGGCCATGGCCAGAGGGTGCGGTCTCAAAAGGGGTGATATTGCTCACAGGGTGGAGCAGGTGCCGATGCCAGTTTGGGACGAGCGCGTGGCGTATGAGGAGCTTCTATACTGGGACAGCCTGGTACAGCACGGCCGGCCCCTTCACCCACAAGACTACGATAGGTAAACGCAAGGAAAATGTACAACCGAAGCCGCCCTTCAGCCGGACCAATCATTCACCGTGCATTCTAAGTGCTGGTAGCCACTTACCCACCTGGGACCACAAACCGTAGTCGGGCAGGAACTTGGGTACAAACCTGAGGTGCTAGTATTGTCTTGCTTTTTTGTTTTCCATTGTCTTTCCATGGATACTTCTTAGACAGTCATAAAACGCCAGTTCTTACACTGGAAGATACAGTCAAAGAATGGGATGGTTTCCCAATGACTGCTCACTTGAGGATTAATCATCACCCAGGATTTTTTTTAACCTCTTCTTTAATCAAACTGTAGGATACATGACTTTATCACACCAGTTAACCTGTGGTAAGCTTTGAGGATGTATAATGTATAGTAATTTTCTTTTGAATAACTGCTTCATTCTGCTCTCTGCCGTTGATTTGAGGGCTTGGCTATGATGTCTGAAGTACACTGCTCTAAAAAAAAAGGGAACACTAAAATAACACATCCTAGATCTGAATGAATGAAATATTCTTATTAAATACTTTGTTCTTTACACAGTTGAATGTGCTGACAACAAAAATCACACAAAAATTATCAATGGAAATCAAATTTATTAACCCATGGAGGTCTGGATTTGGAGTCAGACTCAAAATGAAAGTGGAAAAACACACTACAGGCTGATCGAACTTTGATGTAATGTCCTTAAAACAAGTCAAGATGAGGCTCAGTAGTGTGTGTCCCCTCTAAGTGTCTATGACCTCCCTACAATGCCTGGGCATGCTCCTGATGAGATGGCGGATGGTCTGCTGAGGGATTTCCTCCCAGGCCTGGACTAAAGCATCCGCCAACTCCTGGACTGTCTGTGGTGCAAAGTGGGGTTGGTGGATGGAGCGAGACATGATGTCCCAGATGTGCTCAATTGGATTCAGGTCTGGGGAACGGGCGGGCCAGTCCATGGCATCAATGCCTTCGTCTTGCAGGAACTGCTGACACACTCCAGCCACATGAGGTCTAACATTGTCTTGCATTAGGAGGAACCCAGGGCCAACCGCACCAGCATATGGTCTCACAAGTGGTCTGAGGATCTCATCTCTGTACCTAATGGCAGTCAGGCTACCTCTGGCGAGCACATGGAGGACTGTGCGGCCCTCCAAAGAAATGCCACCCCACACCATTACTGACCCACTGCCAAACTGGTCGTGCTGGAGGATGTTGCAGGCAGCAGAACGTTCTCCACGGCATCTCCAGACTCTGTCACATGTGCTCAGTGTGAACCTGCTTTCATCTGTGAAGAGCACAGGGCGCCAGTGGCGAATTTGCCAGTCTTGGTGTTCTGTGGCAAATGCCAAACGTCCTGCACGGTGTTGGGCTATAAGCACAACCCCCACCTGTGGACGTCGGGCCCTCATACCATCCTCACGGAGTCGGTTTCTGACCGTTTGAGCAGACACATGCACATTTGTGGCCTGCTGGAGGTCATTTTGCAGGGCTCTGGCAGTGGTCTTCCTGTTCCTCCTTGCACAAAGGCAGAGGTAGCAGTCCTGCTGCTGGGTTTTTGCCCTCCTACGGTCTCCTCCACGTCTCCTGATGTACTGGCCTGTCTCCTAGTAGCGCCTCTATGCTCTGGACACTACGCTGACAGACACGGCAAACCTTCTAGCCACAGCTCGCATTGATGTGCCATCCTGGATGAGCCGCACTACCTGAGCCACTTGTGTGTATTGTAGAGTCCGTCTCATGCTACCACTAGAGTGAAAGCACCGCCAGCATTCAAAAGTGACCAAAACATCAGCCAGACAGCAGAGGAACTGAGAAGAGGTTTGTGGTCACCACCGGCAGAACCACTCCTTTATTGGGGGTGTCTTGATAATTGCCTATAATTTCCACCTGTTGTCTATTCCATTTGTACAACAGCTTGTGAAATTGATTGTCAATCGGTGTTGCTTCCTAAGTGGACAGTTTTATTTCACAGAAGTGTGATTGACTCAGAGTTACATTGTGTTAGGTGTTCCCTTTATTTTTTTGAGCAGTGTATTATTAGAATTGATTTCCCCTTGGGAATTTTGAACCCATCTAAACATTTTCAGCATATTCTTGTGCTTGTGGGTTTATACTTAATTATGAGTAGGAGCACATTTGAGGAATTCCAGCTGAACAAACTAACAGACTAAGTTACCAATACAGTTTGCCATTTCCTGATGAATGGGTCATTGCTTTTCCGTGGTACAGTACCTTAGGTGAAATGGATAGTGCATCCTAAATAATTGGCAAATCATTCAAATCTAGATTTTTCTGTTCCCCGACCTGTCCCATCCACCACCTAAATTAGTAGGTTGTCAGGGTGACCTGCTAATGAACACTCATTTTATTAATGGTGTCAAACTTTGGTATATGGGCAAAATTAATTGCAAACAGTGTTCATTTTAATTTGAGTACATGTTTATTGCTTTTTAGTATTTTAAAAATTTGTAAAGTAGTCTTGAACCTTGGGAAAGACGATGGAAAATGTAGGTGTCCTCCAGGCACCTACCTGAATATCCCCGGTTTGAGGTGCCAGCTGTGGGTAAAGGGCTATTCTGCTGTGAACCTTCGTACCGATTTCTGCCTTTACAATGCAAATCCTGTCTCTTCAGACCTGTGAACTGGCCTCATAGTCTAAAGAATTTTATTTTGTTGAAGATTTTGGCTGATTTCTGTTAGAGGGTGATGGGACCCCCAGAGATTTGTTTGAATTTTTTTTTTTTTGGTGGAAGGCCTTTGGGTAAATGAAGAAAAATCCTAAATTTCTTGGTACCACGACCAAATGCGTTTTGAGGGCCACTAGAAGGGTCAGTATCGCGAGGGCTGAAATTGGACTTCTGAAAATTGGCAGTGAAATTGAAATGATGCGTCATTGACTGCCCAGCTTCATTTTGTCTGTCAGTCTGCAGTGGAAGGAGTTGGGTAAAAATGGAATAATTTTGGTGGGCGGTTAATGCCGGTGCCTGTCAGGGGAGCAACCAAACCTACTTTTTTTTTTTTACCTGGAGTGACACTTGTGTTTGAAGAATTTCTGGATTGTGCCCTCGACATTCCAAGCAAGTTCGTGCATAATGAGTCAATTAGCAAGCGCTATACATATATATATATATATATATATATATGTGTATATACACTACCGCTCAAAAGTTTGGGATTACTTGCAAATTTCTTTGTTTTCCAAAGAAAAATACATTTTCGTGCATTTCACAAACATTTTTTCCAATTTCACAAACATTTTTATCCATTTCACAAATGATTAAAATTAATCAGATGATTTTCAAAGAATGATCTACATTTTTTCATAGAGGCCAGTTATCAGCAACTGTCATTCCTCTGCATCAATCTCCTGGTATGGCTGCTAATCCAAGTTAAGCAGTTTTATAAGGCTAATTGATTATTAGAAAGCCCTTCTGCAAATGTGTTGCACAGATGAAAACCGTTGAACTAATGAGGGAGCGCAAAAGGGAGCATGGCATTCTTGAGGTTGGTTTTGTACCTGAAGCATCAGCAGTTGTTCATTTGTTTACAGGCTCAAAATGGCCAGAAAGAAAGGACTTCCTTTAGAGACCCGTCAGTCTATTGTTGCGCTTAGAAAAGAAGGCTATTCAATGTGAGAAATTGAAAACTTGATCTCTTACCATGCTGTCAAAAACTCCCTTCAGAGAGCAGCACAAACTGGCACTAACAAGGACAGAAAAAAGGAGTGGGAGGCCCCGATGCACAACTGTGCAAGAAGGCAAATATCTGAGATTGTGTAGTTTAAGACAAAGACGCCCCACAGGTTGTCAACTAGCAGCTGCGCTAAATAGTTCCCGTCAAACACTAGTTTCAGTATCAACAGTGAAGGTGGTTTTTTTTTTTTGATGAAGGCAAAATTTGAAGTACATATTCATCATTTTCCATTAAAATCTTTATTTCTAACTCCGACAATGTCAGCATGTTCTGTACATTTGCTATATTTCCTATTTAGACTAATTTCATATGTGTTTCCATGGATAACAAGAAAATTTCCAAGTGATCCCAAACTTTTGAGCGGTATTGTGTGTGCGTGCGTGCGTGTGTGTGTATGTATATATATATATATATATATATATTCCCACTGAAATTATGCAATTTTCTGATGCTCCTTCCATTGCTGATTGACATGAATCAAAATGAAACTGTTCAATCATTGGTGAATTGAGATTTTCACTTCAACTGCTAATTTTTAAGTAGTCCAGTTTTGGCCCTCAATAAATTGTCCCTTGAAGAGGCTGTAAAAAAATCATTTGGTTTAGAGACTTAGAAATGGGCTATTCAACATTTTTCTGTCAACCCATACACCACCCACCAAACAAAAATTCAGGCAAATTTTAGGCTGTTATGCATCATCCACTGCCTGAGTCTTAAATGAATAAATTGCCTCTAAAGTGCAGCCCCATTTCTGACATACATGGCACATCATGGAAAATGCAAGTAGGATTAAAAAAAGGAGTGAAAAGTTAAATGCTCTTGAAAATGCCACAACCCATTTTTCCAGATTTCAATTCCTGAATTCAATTGTTTTATGGTAATGTATACTCATTTCAAATCTGCTGACTAACAGACTGCAAGAATATCAGCACTCGGGTAATGTAGGACTAACGAAAATGGGCACGCCGTAGATTTCATACCTGCTCCAGTTTTTGACCTTTTCAGCAGTGTTCACCTTGACTTTTGTCCTTGATTCATGTAGGTCTAATTAACTCTTACTGTTGTGGTATAACCTTCCCCCTGAGTTTCATCTAAATCATTTTGGTCATTTTTCCATCATCCTTCCTACAAATAGACATGAGCAAACGTACAAATGAGGGTGAAGACATAATCTCCCTCCAAATTTGCTGGTGGAGTTAATGACGTGACAAGTTTCAAGAAGGTGATGTGAAGCGATTGATATTACACAGGTGAGCTAATCTTGAAGTATTAAAGGAGCCTCAGGGCCAGGTCACGCGGTAACGGAGTTACAAAATTAGTTATAAATTTGTAACTCTGTTACCGACCAGTTTTTTGCCATTTTAACCCAAAAAAATCAAATGAACAAAATTAGCTATTTTGTTGTTTGAAGTACTTGGTAAGACCCACACAAAGTCATTTAAATTGTAACTCTATCTTAATTGGTTTTAGAGCTATGATACAAAATGTACCAATTTTGTAACTCTGTTACTGCATGACCTGGCCCCTCAACAACACGGCTAGCCCCTTGAGCAAAGATGGGTCAAGGCTCACAAATTTCTCATAGGATGCATAAGCTTATAATCAGCCATTTTGAGAATGGAGTTCATCGGCGACTCATCCGTCTTATTTTGGATTTCATCTTCTACAGTGTGCTATACTATGCCAAGCCAAAGCCATGTATCAACATGTCCAAAAGCTTCGCCTACCTGTCTGGGATTGATGTTATCTGAGATGAACAGCAGCACATTGCAGTGATCAGATTAAGGAAAAGAAATTGATTAGCTTTTTTGCTAATCATTACATCAATTGATTAGCAATTATTTAGCACAATTGAATAATGATTAGCAAAAATAAAAAAGAACAGTAAATCAGATTTTAAATGATGAAAGGGTTTTTTATTTCTTTCCTAATGACAGATTACTAAGAGAAATACAACTCCACTCTGAAAGCAAAACAAATTATTTCCAAAAGGCATCAATTTTACCCTGAACTACCCTATCTTCATTTAATGCAGCACACTTCCGTTTCCCTGTGAAATTTCTATAAACTACTTGTAATCTGCAGTACAACTGTCTTATCTATACCTTACTGAAACATATGATGTTGGTTAGCACCTAATCAGCGATGTGAAATGATTCATACCCATCATACAAGGCTCTCTCCAATCGGTCACATTTTGACATCACAACATCATGTATTTGAATGATTCGAGATCATTGTGCATGTTTCGGAAGAGGCCGGTGAACTTGCAATTCCCGAAACCCACATGGCAATGAGAGAAGTTTTAATGACTTTGATCGGCAAACAGTGATGTTCGGGTGGCTGGAGGAACTTTCAGGTGTGTTAAAATGTAAAGCGTACATCCAGTCAAGACGATTCACAGAAAATGCCAAAAAAAATTGGAGGTCAGACACGCAATTTTTTTTCCATAAGGCCAAAAACCAAATCACATAGCCTTAGTATAGCAATGATTACAAAGATTCCTCTTAACTAGTGTCAGGCAGGTAGGAAGATGGCTTGCTTTATAATCTGAAAAGTAATGTTATACGCGATTGCATGCATAACTAGAACGGGCACTCGGTAGAGCGCATACCTTCGCCGACGCCACTGAATCCCTCGCCACTGGCGTTGGTTTCATGCCGATCAGATAAAAATTGACCGAGATATGGCCGAAAGTTGGTTTTGACCTTTTCGTGGCCTTGACCTTGACCTTTGACCCGATCACTCCCAAAATCTAATCGATTGATCCTCAGGTCATGCCAAATCAACCCACCAAATTTTATGAAATTCCGTTTGGTACTTTTTGAGTTATTCGATACACATACACACAGACAGACACACAAACAAATAAATACACGGGGATCAAAACATTACCTTCGTCAGCGAAGTCGCTGGCGAAGGTAACAAGATAGTGCAGCTAACACTAGCCATGAAATAAAACGTCTCAGACCAGAAGTGTCTGTTTGCTCTTTAAGTGGAATAAGCTGGTCATCAGGGTTGAAAGAGATCCTCTGCGTGCGATGGTGTTGAAAGTGACACATCAGAGCTATAAAAACTTCTCCACTAGACATCATAGTTACCATAGGTTTACTAGTCAGCAAGCTGCACCTAAGCGATTGCTTTTGAACTAGCTTCCAAATTGGCTTTTGTCCCAAAAATGTATAAGTGCAGTTTGGTCTGACTAAACTGCTGCAATACCTCAGGTAAGTACATGCCTATGACAGCTGATAAAGTTAGTTAAGTTGGGGCAGGAAACAAATAATATCGCCTTAATTTTTGTGAATTATCATCATATTTTCTTTAGTTGACGTTAGTTAGCTTACTAGCGAATTAGATGGCTGTATCCAAAGAGCAACTTAATTTAATATGCTATGGCTCACACTGCTGTCAAGACATTATGATGATAGAAAGCCCCCATTGCACATGTATGTGCTCCCCAGAGGCTGATTGGTTGGTATGCAAATAAACATCATTTTCCAGCCAAGTGAAGTTGCGAAAACTTATCCTGTTGCTATGTGACTCGGGAACTCGGAAGTTCGCAGGCCAGTGAGTCGGGATCAATGTCGGGAAATCTCATTCGGATTTTTTGAATCGCATTTGCAAGGGATTGTTAAGATGATTAGCATTTTGTCAAAACTGCTGAAATTAAATTTGATTAGCATTTTGCAATGCGAATCTGCCTAATCTGATCTCTGATCATCATTGGAAAAGTGTTTTGCAGTCTAAGTCAACATTTCAGCCCCCCCCCCAAAAAAAAAGTGGTTGCCTTGTTCTCCGGACCCTCGAAGACAGACAAATGGCTGTTTTAAGCATCTGATCGAAAAATCCTTGTCTGTCAAGATATTGGGGCATGTCAAAGCACATGGGATAGGGGATTTGCACGTGCGGGCACTTGATGTGGAACGATATGTACAAATTTTGAAGTGAAGTCCTCTCTAGACGTTGTCGTCTTCAGGGACGTTTTTTCATTTTCCAGCGAGATGACACCAAACCTCATTCTGCGAAAGTGCAGGACTGTGTGAGCAGGAAGTGTGGATGGTAGATTGGCCTGCCTGCAGTCCTGATCACTCTCCAACTGAGAACGTGTTGTGCATTATCGACTCGACCTGGTGGTGTCTTCCGTGCTCAAGTACACGTAATGACTACAGACTAGAGTTAGAGTAGTTGTGCCAAAATTTTTAGATTATTGCAGTCATAATATTGAATGTTTTCAAAGTAAACAATTACATTTTTATGGTGAAACATAAGGTAATGTTTTTTATAGTTTTCAGTGTCATAGAAGCTGCAGGGAATACTCAGACTGGCCCCTTTTTATGTGCATTTTCCATGACATGCCAACTTTTTCGGAACAGGAGTTGCACAGCCTCTCTAAAATGATGGGATGTGATTTTTTTTTTTTCTCTCCTTTCCTCCTGAAGTTGTAAAATCATTTGTTTCAAAACTGCATTTGTGTTTTTGGTACATGGGAGTGAGCGATGGTTATTTCTTTAATTGGTGTAGAGTTTCTGAAAGCTGTGGAATCATCTCTGATGGCTTTGTTGACCTGCTGGGTGAATTTTAATTAAGGCTTTTGAATAGGTGTACATGGTCTTTTGTTTCGACGTGCTGTTTGGTTACCTGTGATGCACTCAGGTTGGCTCTTGTACTAGTTATGGAAAGCTGGTCAGATACATTTTCTGTCTTAATATTATTCTATCAGGGTTGGCAGTTATGCCAATGACCCTGTTAGCCTTTAATCATTGATGAAAATGATAGCCTACATTTTTCTCCTGATGATTCCTCAGGGATGCACTTACCCAAATCAAGTGATGCATGGTTGGCCCCGGTGCTCCGTCTCCTCAAAGTTGTTGCCAGGGTTTGCTGTGTAGCTATTTGTGTTCTTGCTTCGCGAAAGCCGTAGAACCCTGTGCTAAGATGGAACACTGCAGTATTAACTGCTAGTGTCTGAAGAGTATAATCTGTATTTAAGAACCGCAAAGTCACGGTATTGTGCTCTACAATTTAATTTGCTCCTGTTGCACATACAGTCCTTCTATAGAACTAATTCCACTCTGAGCTGCAGGAAACTGCTACTGAAATGTGGCCCTGCTTCAGTGGTTTAGCACTGGTACGTGAGTAAAATGCCACCTTGCTCACTTGATTTGCCTGCCATGTTTGTGGACCCTCTCTCAGGAACTGTCGGAAGAGGTCCTGGGCGCAATCTCGTCACTTATTACTTCTTGCGTCATTTTATCTCTCTGCCTTACAGAGAATGCTGGGAGAGGTCATATGAGTAGGACACAAGGATGGAGGAATCAAGGAAATCTATACTGAGCCAATGAAATGTCTGCGATCAGTGCAGTTTCTGTATGAGTGGGGTCAGGTCTGGTTAGTGATTTCTCAGTGCTGTTGCCAAAACCTTTCGCTCTCTCAACATTCACAACAAGCCGCGGCCTTCATTTTATTGCTCAACTGTCATGCAATTGGCCTGATAGCTGGGCCACATCCTCTGCTGATTGTCTGAAGAGCAAGTTTCTGGAGCTATACCGGTCATCTCTCGGAGTGATTTTTTCAGTGGTGGTGTTTTGATCTTGGATTGGCAGACCTGAAATGTGACTGCAAGAGGGGTGTGAGGTGTGTTAGAGTGGCACAGTGGCTGTTCAGGATGACAGGGTAGCCTGGTTTTAGGTTATTTGAGTTGTAACTGAGGGGCTGAAGATTCGCGACCCCACTAGGGTTTGGCATCTGGAGAGGGAGAGTTGGAAAGAACTCTGCTGTCGGGCCCTTGAGCAAGGCCCTTTACTCCCAGAATGGTCTAGGAAGTTAGCCTGAGCTTCTCTCTATCCCTTCTTAATGGCCGCTATTCCATCTGCTATGAATTACTTGTTGGATCTCCTTGAAAAAGGGATGCCTATTCTTGCAGTTACTGCCCTGGTTAACTAAAGACTAAAGAAGAAGATAAGTTGTTGCCTGGCCCTTTCTGCTGCTCCGCAGGTACGAGGAGCTGCGTTACTGGTACGACTGCGTGTGTTACGAGGAGGAGCTGCGGCAGTACCAGCACTACGTCGCGGCCTTAGAGGAGCCCCGTGACCGCGAGCCACTCGCCCAACACGATATGGTAATACTGCTTCTGAATCTTAGGCCCGTATTCAGAAACGACACTCACGCTCACCCTCCACTCACCATATAGTGAGTACGATTGAAATGTAACTGGAGTGTGAGAGAGAGACCTACCACTAACCAAGGGAGCGGTCCCACTCCTCGCCAATTGATATTCACAAACGCCACTCGAACATAACTGACAGTGGTGGGCGCTGGATACCACAGGCGGTGCGTTGGCTGCTGCAAAGGGATGTTCAATCCTCACTCTTCAGTGCTGAATGACCTAAACCTGACGCAGTTTACTTTTCTTGATTAGAAAGTTTCTCAGACTAATTGGTGAAACGACAATGCAATTTATTTTTAAGAGCATTGTCATACATTGCTTCACAAAATTGAGGCGTTTCTTTCGCACATAAATGACGACGTAAATATCAGCATGTCTTCATAAATTCTGTGGTCGAGTGGCTCGCGAAAGGCGCAGGACAGCGCGTGAGGCTCACTAAGCAACAAGCTGTGAAACGTGCCGGACATTTCCTTCTACATTCAGCAATTAATAATGTAGAAAAGAATTCTTGTGACTTACAGCTACATGAGCCTCGCAGACCAATCCGCACGCGCCCCACGAGCCGCTGAGCGCAGAATTTTCCATCCCATAAGTAAAGAAAAGTGCTAGAAATCGGAATGCGTGAGAGTTTACAGATATGCGTAATAAATTAAAACCAGCCACACCTGATAATGTTGAGAGTTTTCAGAGTTTCTGCAATGGTAATTTAATGAAATGGAAACAGGGCAATAATTATCAGTGCTCATTCTAACTTAACAAGTAGAACTGGCGACACATGATAATCCTTAGGATTTTTGGAGTACATGTAAATAAAATTTTATTAAATGATTGGATATGACCTTTTTTCAATCATTATCATTAAGGAGTGGTTTTGAGCTTCCCCTATTGCCAGTTCACCAGTAGCCACTGGTGGTTACACAAATGCTAACCTCGAGTTCACTGCAGTTCGTAAACACTGAAACCAGGTGGTCAGTTAGGAAGTTACCAGCATCGTTATCATCATTAGAGTTAAAATCTGCATAGTTGCGATTGCGTCAAGCACGTGGCTTTAAATGATCCAGAGTTTCTAGTGTTTGTGAATTATATGATGCCCACCTCCAGGGGCCCTGAGGGGCGGGGCTAAAACTGGTCAGTACATTTCGACGACTTCTCAGAACCGCTGATCCGATTTCAATAAAATTTTGCAGGAACCTTCCTTGGTCAAATATGCACCTAAATTGTGAGTGATGTTGTGCCCACCCCCAGGGGCTCTGAGGGGCGGAGCTAAAAGTGGTCAGATTGGCTGAAATTTTAAAGTCTTTTTCTCCAGACCCAGATGTGCTGGTAAACAATACTCCTCATAGATGGAAGGGTCTTGAGGTGCTTTAATCAAAGTTGTGAACTTCATGACTCTCGAGTTCCATGTTTGCCCCTGGGGAGGGGGTGAAGTTTACTATACTTTATATAGGAAAATAATACTTTTGGTTATATTTGGTTCATTGACATCAATAACATCAGTTTTTATACAACTCAGGTGACCGTTAAGGCCCATGGGCCTCTTCTTATCCCCCGCCACGCGAAGCGGGGGATATAGTATTCAGCTCCGTCCGTACATGTGTCCGTCCATCCCGAACATTGTCAGCGCGATATCTCAAGAAGGAGTCAACCTATTTCAATTCTTTTTGGTACCAACCTTCCTACTGGGAATGTGCCAACACCAGTCGGTTTTGGTGACCTAACGGCGGGGGATATAGTCACTTTAGTGACAAACTCTTGTTTATTTATTGTAACAGTTGAGCTCTTTACAGAAATGGCATTTAATGCTTTAAGAATGAGTCTTCGAAACTCCTTGGCTACATCCCATAGAACATTACCTGTAATTCTTCTGTGAAAATAGATCAGCCATGATAACGGTCTCTGTGGGCTTAAGTGGTTGAAAGTATGGTTCTGTTGTAACCGTATGGATCATGTCCTCAGCTCTGCATCTTCCACATGGCTTCATGTGAAAGATTATTTTCTGCGAGAAGCCTAGTCGGGTACGATTGCCTGCCTTATGTATTGACCATTGCCTGGATTTCAGTGACTTTTTTCAAACTCGTATGTACAAAGATCTCATTCCATGACAACTAGCCTACACCTCCCGTGATCTGAAAATGGATTGATGACGACTTTCTTTTTTTTTTGGCTATCAGTAAGTCGATAGGTCTTGGAGAGGAGGATAGATCCTGCTTGGAGAGGAGGAAAGATTATGGCCATCAGGCACTGACAATGACTCTGTTCTCTTTCCCTGTTAGTCGTAGCCTGCAGGGAATTTTCTGAAGCAAGGCTATAAAATCCTACAGGAGAGCAGCCTTTCTTTTGAAGGCCAGACTTGATGAATGAGGACCCTTATGGTCCTCCATTTTATTTTTGTCTCATTTAAGTTTCTTGGAAAGAGCAGGCCATGCGACTGTGCCAGTGTTTGTAAGTTTCAGGTTTCTTTCCTGTAATAAACATGCTCCCCGCACTCGCTCATCCTCTCTCTCTCTCTGTTTCTGCTCGCCAGCCCCCACCTTTTCGCCAGAGACCAATGCGTATCTTCGTGAACGACGACCGCCATGTCATGGCCAAGCACTCGGCCGTGTACCCCTCGCAGACGGAGCTGGAGGGGGTGCAGAACATGGTCTCTCACACTGAGCGCGCTCTGAAGGCCGTCTCCGACTGGCTGGATGAGCAGGAGAAGGACGTAGTTAAGACCGAGCCGGGTGAAGAGAAGGAGAGGTGAGGCGGTGGATATGCTGCTGTGGCTGCAATAGACTGTTAAATGCTGCATCTTTAAACTACAGAACATGTCAAAAATGTTATAGTTCACTTCCGTTAAGAATAACTGTTATTACCATCATGTGTAAACTCACTGCGGTAGATTAATGTTTGTCCCTTTTTTTAAAATTATTATAGCATTTGTAATAGAAGCTTGATGAAATTCTTAGGTTGAAATAAGTTCAAATAATGATTTGGGCCCCCTGACTGAAGCTAATCTTAGCTTCATCTGCTGATGGTGCTAAAGAACCCTGAGGCACGACGCTTGTTTTAACCCTTAAAGGATCAGTCCACCGTATTTTCATAATGAAATATGTTTTTCTATGAAATGAGACGAGATGATGCGTACCTCTCCGAGCTTTGAGCGATCACCCAGTCAGCCAGACAGGCTGCCACTCCTGTTAGCATTTGTAGCTAGACTCATTGTGGTCAACGGTATTTTTCGGGGCTGTAGTTAGATGCGACCAAAGTCTTCCACGTTTTTCCTGTTTACATAGGTTTATATGACCAGTGACATGAGTTCGGGTTCGGGGACGCAAATCCAAAAGTGGCTTTTTCTATGCTGTGGGAAGTGCGTACTATAATGACAGACGTAGTAACACCTTCTGCGCGCTTCGACAGCGCATTGATACCTTCACTTCTGATTTCTTTTCTCTCCCACGACCCCCCCTACTTCCGTAAATACAACCAACGTGACTGCACTGCACTACTTGGTACACAGTCAGGAAGCCAGAGCTTGCAGAAAATTACAAGTTACACCTCGCTGACTCGTACTCAAGCGATAACGACCGTTAATATTATAGCAGCGAAAAAATCGGGCTTTATCCATTAAAAGATTGTAATTGAGTGCGGTTACAAATGAAGCTAACGTGTCCACTTCATGTTTTAGCGACTGCTGACAGTTCGCTAGCTACGTGCTATGCCAGCAGACTGATTTCAGCTCGCTGACTGCGGAAACCGTCATAAGTTCATTGTAATTGTGGGTAGCAAGTAAGCTACAGTCCGCATAATCGCGCATAATGTTGGGTTATGCATAATCTCCGTTTCAGATTAATGCTGCGATTTGATATTGCTGGCAAATTACCATGGTATAAGCGGGATAATCAACTCGAAGGTGAGCATTCCACGGTTTTAATGCTCTTCGCGGAGGCAACCACCCGACGCGAACTCCGCGTCGTGCATTAAAACCGTGGAATGCACACCTTCTCGTTAATTATCCCTTACTTGTAATTTTCTGCAAGCTCTGGCTTCCTGACTGTGTACCAAGTAGTGCAGTGCAGTCACGTTGGTTGTATTTACGGAAGTAGGGGGGGTCGTGGGAGAGAAAAGAAATCAGAAGTGAAGGTATCAATGCGCTGTCGAAGCGCGCAGAAGGTGTTACTACGTCTGTCATTATAGTACGCACTTCCCACAGCATAGAAAAAGCCACTTTTGGATTTGCGTCCCCGAACCCGAACTCATGTCACTGGTCATATAAACCTATGTAAACAGGAAAAACGTGGAAGACTTTGGTCGCATCTAACTACAGCCCCGAAAAATACCGTTGACCACAATGAGTCTAGCTACAAATGCTAACAAGAGTGGCAGCCCGTCTGGCTGACTGGGTGATCGCTCAAAGCTCGGAGAGGTACGTATCATCTCGTCTCATTTCATAGAAAAACATATTTCATTATGAAAATACGGTGGACTGTTCCTTTAAAGCGCTAAATGCTGATATCGCCCAATGATGTAGGATTTCAATATCAAAGCTGCTGAAAACCCATCATGTGACAGCTTGTTTAAGAGCGCTCCCACAGGGGAGCTCTTTTAAACAAGTCACTATATGGTTTTCTACAGTTCAAGATAAGAACTTTTTTTTGAAAATATTAATTTATTTCAGCGCTTGAAGGGTTAATACACTCGTTTTTGTGCCAGCTTGCTCAATCACACGTGTCTTGTTTTGCTTCATCTTTATATCTTGCAATGCTGTCTCCGTGTAATTATGTATTAACTCCCCGATGTCTGACATCAAAAGACTTTGGTCAAAGAAAAAAAATTTCTGGTACATTGCTTGCCTTTTTTCTGTAATATATCTGCCTTCCTGTTGGGTTGTATATTCACTGGTGTTTATTAGGGCCCCTATATAGCTAAGTATTTTGTTTGAAGGGGGGAAAAAAAGTCTTGCTGAGGCGAAACCACGGGACAGGAGCTGGAAGTCCCTGCCGTTGGCACTGGGTGCTCTGCTGTAACGCTAACCATCATGGTGCAACATCATTAGTGCTTGCTTAGCGTTACCCTGCTTTGAGAGGCGCTGGACTCCTGCTCCCCTCATTGCTCCTCTGACCGTATTTCTGCCCCCCCCCAGTGAGCCTAAGCCCTTGGAGCAGGCCACTCGAACCCTGCGCGGGGTCATGAGGGTGGGCCTGGTGGCTAAGGGTCTGCTGCTGAAGGGGGATCTGGACTTGGAGCTGGTGCTGCTCTGTAAGGACAAGCCCACCATCACCCTGCTGAAGAAGGTGGCTGAAAACCTGACTGTGCAGCTAACGGTGCGTCCCGTCGGCTCTTCTGGGTCCCTGAGATGGGGCCTCTTCTTTAAAAATAAAAAAAAAAAAAAACAAGACAACAGTCTCATCACCATCCCCCACCACGATCAAGGGCCATAACTCCATAAAAAGATATGCTTGAACATCCATTTTCGAACTCAAAGTAGATCATGATTAGCTCATTAAGCATACAAAATTTCCCGCATGTAGGTGTAGAAGTAACAGACGAATCCTGCCCCCATTGTGGCCCAGACCAATGGACCGATGCCAATCCAGAATCCCCTGTTGCCCTTCGGGGCAGGGCATAAAAACCGAGATGGTGTGGCCATTTTGGATAGAGCAGCTCCCAGACTTCATCAGGGCTCGGTTGTTCAAAGCTCCGTTAATTTAACCGACTGGCTGGCGCTAAACACTTGACATTATGACCACTCTGTAAATAAGATTCTCGGGAATGCTCTTCACTACTTAAACTAATCGAGGCGAAACCTACAAAATGCATCAAAAACATACAAACGTCTGTACTTTCATTCAGAGATATAGATACTGTGGTTTAAACTTAATCACCGGTTAAAGTTAACAAAGCTTTGAACAACCGGGCCCAGGTCAGTAATAAAGTAAATGTTTAATTCTGCTTCAAATAATTCCAAAATTGACTAAATGTCTAGTGAAATTGAAACCATTTCATGTTTTTATTTTGGATTAATTGTTTCTGGTTCTGTCAGAAGAATGGCGCGAGTGCGGCTTTGTCCATTTTTCCATGTTACTGAACTTGGATTTAAATTTTTAATTTACTTTGACTGAGGGTAATGGAAATGGATGCGTGTGATTACATTCTTATGTCATTTGAACAATGAATATGCGTGTGTGGTGTTGTAGCTTGCCTGTTAGCTTCGCTGACATTGTTTTGCATTCTTTAGAATAGCAAATGTTACCTATTTAGGTAACCTGCCAGATATGGAGGAAATAATGCAATGTAGCAATTGGATTAAGTGACTGCGATATGCAGTGGGGTAACTCCAATATTGTGTTCAGTCAATTCTCAGGTGTCCTAGTTGCTAATTATTATATAAATTCATGACATATTTTAGGATATAAATTGCATGAATTTTCAGAGCAAGATAAGTGCAATGTAAGCAGGGTGCAAAATTAACTTTTTGTCCACTGGCTAGTGGATGGCCAGGGAAGTTTCTAATTTTACCAGCCTCTCAATGGATTACCCATTGTTTTTTGGCTGGTAAGTGACGAAAATCTACTAACCACTTGCATATTTTATCAGCATTTGGCGGGGGGCTGATGCTAATCTCAGTCCCTGAGTGTAGGTATATATCCAGTATATGAAATGATGGCCCTGTAGCAGCAGTCTGCTGCAGATTTCATCCTGAACACGCTCTCCTGTCCCTCAGACTGTCACTGAGGACAAGTACGAGGTGACCCAGAGCGTCAGAGACGCCGCCATTATCATCAAGAGCACGAAGGACCCCGCCCTGACCCTCACCATCCACCTGACATCGCCGGCGGTGCGCGAAGAGGCGGAGAAGCCGGCGTCTGGAGGTGGGCTCCCTCACCCCAACCTCCACCACCCCCACCCCACCAGGGCCTCCACAGGACCGGCCCTCCACACACGTATTGTTTATTGGGCCTTCAACAGAAGCTGGGAGACTCCTTGCTGTGAAATAAGAGGAAGCCATTACTGTTTGTAGTCCTCATGTACCATCATGTCTTCCCAATTGACACATAGCGTTTAATTTTTTCTTGATGGCCCAATATACAGTAAAGCAGTGCTTCTCAGACACGGTCCTGGCGCCCCTCTGTGTATGCTGGTTTTTGTTCCAACCCTACCTGCAATCTTAGGATTTCAACAAGCTGTTGATTTGTCTTAATTTGGTACATTTATCTTTAGAGCAGTTATTTATCCTAGTGTAAATAACTGCAGAGGAAAACAATTTCACCGAACAATTTAGCATCATAAACAATCAGTAGGTTCTCGTTAATCGACTTATAGTGACTTTCAAGATGGAGCCAACTGGAAACTACCTCAAGCTACTGTTTGCATGAAGTGTCTTTTTAAATAAACTACCTGTGCATTTTCAAAGTTCTCAGTGCCTCATTTTAAATGTCAGGGCCCTCGGAATTCTAGCGCTCAAGTGTGGAGCTACTTTGAGCCTTGTTATTGATGAAAAAATAACGATTTCTTTGCATTGCAACGCAATGCCCAATTCACTACCATTGTAAACCTGTTGGGAGCTTCGGCAAAAAGACCATGTATTTCGTAATGTTGCGTGCGTACGGACGTGGGGTATTCGACAAAAGTTAGCACTCGTTATCATGTTTCAATTCACCCCAAGTCAATTTCACACTGGAGTTCTCCTTCAAGATGGTAAATAACTGCTCTAAACATGGAATGCAGCTAATTAGGACTAATCAAAAGCTTTTTAAAATTCTCCAATTGCAGTTGTGGTGGGAACGAAAACCAGCTTACACAGTGGGGCGCGTGGACCGGGTTTGAGAAGCACTGCAGTAAAGTAATACATGGGTTTGAAATGGAAGTTCTTCCAGTCCTTATAACATAAAGAGACATGGATAATTTCTGAAGGCTTTTGAGAACAGAAAAAGAGCTAACAACAAAAAAAAAAAATTAGAAAAAAAAAACATGATTGCATGTGTTTTATTAATAAGCTGAATTTGTATGAGCTGGTTTACATTGCAGCAAAACTGGGTAGCTGAGTTATGAGCTCTTAGGTCAATGGTTAGCCCTAACATCAGCAAATGAAACCTGTGTCATGTTTCTGAAGTAGGAAGTTTGGGGTATAGGCAATGCTGGGGGCGTGTTTAACTTGGGGCGAGTTCTCGCTCCGCACACAATCACTAATGCCGTGGCCACTGCCAACGTAGAAATACATCAGTGTGGGTTGTAAAATGGAATTAGGAAACCAGGAATCCTAGGTGAGACAGGTCTTCGGATTGGCGAAATGATGAACTAGTTACACCATAGGCTACTAGGTTTTTTCTGGGGCCGTCCGGTGACCCTATTACGCCAATCCCTGCCCTGCGTAATCCCAGCCTTATCTAAACCCCAGGCCTTGAGCATCGCCCCTGGATGCTGACACAATCAGTTTTTTGCTGCAGTGTAGACTGGCTTTTTGGTTTATTTTTTTTTATAAAGACTGTGCATTTGTTCACTGCTGCCTGTGGTTCAAATTCTGATTCTCTCTACCAAGCCTTCTAGTTTGTCGATTTTTAGGGACGCTGGACCTTTGACCAACTGGACGCGCTCTGTCTCGGAAGGGGCAATGCAGTACACCCAAAAGGGGGCAAAGGGGAGGGGAACTGCCCCCGGGGCTTTTCGTACACCCGGTGTGTGCCCTGGGGACAGACGTTATGCCTGTAAAGTACGCGAGGGAATGTATAACCTGCAGTGCGAGAGCAGGGGCAAACTGGTGATCTATCTTAGGGCCTCTACTTCTTCACGTATAAATAGGACAGTATTAATGGCTGGGTTTTTTTCTGTAGTTTTTTTTTGGCCGAGTTGAATCTACCTTGTAGGATATTCGCATAAATATTGTAGCCCTTTATAAAACCTCTTCCGGCTTTCTATAATGAAAGTTCTTGGCCAGTCACCTTCATTTTCATAAGATTGCATGTGCTTTCTTGTGTGATTTTGATTCACCACTGCTAAACACCATCTTCTGGGCACAGACTTCAGTTTTCCTCAAGTGGCATTTGGTTCTTACTGTACTGAATCTATTTTGCATTGAACGGGAGTAAATCTACTGGAATTTTGTTAGTGACTTAGCTATGCTCACTGTAAAGAGTCTGAAATAGTTTTTAGTTTTGTGTTACACCCACAACCCCTCCCAAAATGCATTGCTTGGATTGTGTGGATGCCACATTCTCTTATATACTGTGCTAGTTTCGTTTATTTGTTTTAATGGCATAATTGCATGGCTGACCTGACTGCGGCGTGTAGTTATAAAATCACTGGTCCTGTGAATAGTGAGGTTATGCAGAGGAGGAGTAAGGGCCCTAATATGTAGCCAGGCCCGTGTTGGGGAGCTGATATTGGGTGCAGGGGTTTTAGCGCTATCGTTGGGGGCCCCCCTCCCTCCCCCCCCGCTGCCTGTGCTTTGGGAAATCTGCCTCTTCCCCCCTGACCGTCTGACAGAACCCCCCCTTGGTCAAACTGTACCTTGTCTTCTTATTCCACCCCGGCAATAGACACGCTATCAGTCAGCGATCCCCCGGATGTTCTGGACAGGCAGAAATGCCTGACGGCCTTGGCGGCTCTTCGCCACGCCAAGTGGTTCCAGGTTTGCATTTCGCCTTTATTTGTCTTGAAGTAGTGAGTTTTTTTTTTTTTTTTTTTTTTTAATTATTAATAATACTATTGTTATTGTTGTTATGCTACGATTTGTTTTTTTATTTTGCATTTGAAGTAGTTTGCCAGCATTTCGTCTTAAAGGGATGGTTGGGTTGTTCTTTCAGTGTGTGGTTCTGTGAGGTACTTATCTCTATTCAGTGGATTACCTGCAGTCGATGGGTCAGCAAACTCTCAGTTTGTAGAAGCAGAGTGTGGTGTCGGGGCAAAAGCTGAGCAGTACACTGCTGTGCCTTTCTGAAGTAAGGGCCACTTTGAGAAAAATCAGTCTCCATGAAGTATACACAGTATTTTTATTATTTTCTCTGCCGTCAGACAACCTCTCCATTTGGCAACGCACATTCTCGACCATAAGTCGAGAAATAAGAAATGCAGAATTTTGACGGTTTAGGAAAAAGTAACAACATGGTGCTTGAGGAACGGTTAATGGACAACAATTTAAAGTGCAGAAAATGGTCAAAATATAGTGTTGCCTAAACTGATATTGATCAATTCTTGGTGGGGCTTGTTTTAGGTGGTTAAAGTACCGTCCGCTGCTGTCCCTGTCCACAGCAGTGTGTCGCTCTGCTTCCTTGTCTGCAGTACGAACTGGAAGCTTGGTGACGACCATTCACTGCAGGCAACGCACTGGTTAGGGATAAGTACCCCTGTATCACGGCACTTCAAAAAAAAAAAAAAAAACTGAACCGTCCCTTTAAGTGGAATTAGACCGTTTGAAATGGGGTTCGGTTTTCCCTTGGTGTCCACCACAGAACTTGAATTAGATAGCTCAGTCCTTCTATTATTTGCCTTGGTAATTCGGCTAATGGACCATAAAATGGAGAGTCAGGACGTTTGAGGCTTTGTCGCTATGGTGACAACTCGTGAGTCCTGAAGCCATATAGCCTTTGATTATTGTTTGGGAACTGCTTTGATGTGCTGCAGACAAAAATTTAAATAAAAGAACTGGGATTATTTGAATGTGTCCACAGTGTCAACTTAATATTAGTAATGTTGTATGTTTCTCGCTCGCCGCAACGTAATCATATGAGCGAAAAAGATTGTAATAATTGAATGGGCACCTTTTGTTTTACTATAGCCAATGCTATAACTTAACTGATGTAGCTTTGCCTACCTCTAGTGCAGTAGAGAATTTTGCAACCGCTAGCTACCTTTCAGTGGCTAACGGTTTGGTCATGGATGCCGGCTGAAGTGGAAATTGATGCAATAGCACAACGTTTTGCAGTCGCGCAGGCTGTAGCTTGCTAATCGAAATTATGTTGAACCTCCGACCGTGTCCATACAGCTAGCTCGCTGAACCACAGAAGCTGACACACGGAGTGGACATGATGGCTGTAATTGTAATCTTACAAGATTAATTTATTTTTTTTTTATTTTTTTTTTTACTTCTCAAAAGTAATATCAAGAAATTATTGTTATTACCGCACACTCGGCACCACCTGAGCTACCCATTTTATATTTATTTGAGTGCTACAAGTGTGAAACTAGCTTGGAAAAGTCTACTTTATTTTAACATTTGTGACTTTAAGCAAGTTTAGTTTTACGACGATGCTTTTCTATTACATTAGCAAATGTAATGTTAAAGACAACTTAATGATCATTACAATCACTGTCATTAACATGCCTGATAATGATTCAGTCAGTTTAAATAAGATGGATGAGCAGAAACAAAGAGCTGAGTTCTGTGAATCAGCTTTATGAAATTTATTTGCAGTCTTGTTCTGTCAGCTTTCGGCATGTCTGCAAGCGCAAGTGAAATTGCATTAAAAAGCTAAATTTTTTTGCGAGCAATCTTTTAGCAAAGGATAAAGTAAAACCTCCACGACTTCTTGACAGGTAATGCAAGCTACCAGGGATCAACCCTGCTATTTTCAAGCTCAGGAGAAAACCACAAACTGAAATGTACTGAAATACTGAAATATTAGTAACTCTAGGGCATAAATAGCTCAGCTAGCTACAGGTTATACCAGCCATACAGTGCTTTGCCTGCTTAACTTGATCGTCGATACAGTTTTGTTTTCAATGTTTAATAAATGAAACTGGTTTTGAAAACTAAATCCATCTTGGTCTACCAATCCTTAAATTGCCTCTCATTGGCAGCAGTATTTTCAAAATTTTGCCTGACAGGTAATCTACTGCAAATTGGCACAAAAATGGCTGCTGCACTTACTGGAAGAATCATTTGACTGGGAGTTTCTGTTCTATCCATTCATGTTCTGTGGTGTCCACCTTTAATCCCTGAGAGCACACTGTGGGGATTTTTTGTTTGAAACTACTATATTTTTATTGCATTCATGGTTTTCAGCATTATTCAATTTTAATAAAGGCGCGTGCTTGGAGTATTTTAACTGGCATCGATTATGTTGTCTTAAGTTCTTAGAGGGACGTGTGTTGCACTAACTCATATTTGCTATCCTTGGGTGCAATATTTCTGATGATTTGATGGACTGTATTTTCTTCAGTCCATGATATTTTTGGTATTAAAGGTCCCCCATCATGTCACCAGCTGCACAGCTAATTAGCTATTTTAAGCCATTTCAAATGTGTCCTTTGTGACATCATAAGGGGAGGAATCGCCAAAAATAAAGAAGGCGCTTACTTGGTTGGCTGAAGTTAATCAATTTTTGTCTCTAGGTGGTCACTTCCCCATATGATGTCACAAAGAAACAGATTTTGAAATTGCTTGTAATCAGTAACTGGCTGTGCACTTTCTGACAGGACAGGGGATCTTTAAAGCTGCTATTTTATAAGAAATGTTCTCATCATGCACCAAAGTTAAAGCAAGGTCATTTCCGACGGCGATATTAATTTTATTTGTGGCGTACCCGACCTCGCTATTTCAGTGATGATCATGATTGTATGTGGAATGTGACATTCAGAGGGAAAATTGCACCTCGTTCAGCTTTTTTGGTTCATACTGGGGTCAGATGATAATTAAACTGACAGAATTTGCTCATTTGCGAATTTTCATTGCCAAATTAGAATATTTTTCACATTGTCTTTGTACCAGTCTGCCATTGAGTTTTTGCATACAGTCATACCCTGTTTCTTCTCTGCACTGATATGGGTGGGTCAGTAGTTCGGCAATGGCAATGTGATGTCTCTAACAAGCCCAACTGGACGATGTCATTATGATGTGATGAGTGATGTCTTTTAAGTATTTTGGGTCATATTATAATTGGTGATGCTGGATATTCAGTTGCAGTCTTTGGGGATGTTGATCGGTGGCACCAAACTTGAGTATAAGAATAGCATTTGCACTTGAGTATGCAATTACTTTGTGGGTGGGCGGGTGGGGGGGGGGCAGGTCATCTAAATGGTGTGTGTAGAGCTGTGTGCAGTGTGAATACCATGCTCACTGTTGGCAAGTATGAAATGTGATTACTCCCGGCAACGTGGTTCACCCTCTCCACTGCCTCTCCCGCTTGTGTCCGCAGGCTAGGGCCAACGGGCTAAAGTCGTGCGTCATCGTTATCCGCATCCTGAGGGACCTGTGCTCCCGGGTCCCCACATGGGCGCCACTACGCGGATGGGTGAGTCGCACAGAACGGGGAAAACTGTGGCTGTCTGTTCTAGGAGAGTTCAGCAGGGTCCGTCTTTGAAGCGCCGTGAAATGCTTCTCACGGTCTTCACTGTAGGAGAAAATGGCCAACGTAGTCCACTTTTATTGCTTTCATTTAATTACCTAAGATTTCATATGTGATTACAAATGAGGAGCCCCCTGAAGAGAAATAAAAATAACAATCTCTCTACTTCTCTCCCTTGACGCAGCCATTGGAGCTGATTTGTGAGAAGGCGATTGGAACAGGGAACCGACCAATGGGGGCAGGGGAAGCTCTGCGCAGAGTTCTAGAATGTCTGGCTTCTGGGATTCTGATGGCTGGTAAGCTTGATGACTTCGCACTCAGGTCCCGTCCACACTAATGCGTTTTAATTGTAAAACGCTCATCTTTTGCTGTGCTTTTGCCTTACTCTGGTATTTTCAGAGACTTTTGAAAACGCTGCTGACCCTGTTTCAGTTTAAAAACCCCGGGATTACATTTTAGTGTGGATGGAGATTGTGTGTGTCGTAAAAAGATGTTGTAAAATGAAAACGTTTTAGTATGCATGTAGCCTCAAATTCTGTACTGAAGTTTAACTTGTGAGGGGTACCAAAGTTGGAGTAATAACCAAGGTATTTCCCCATGTGGCCCTCAAAAGTTCATCACCTACTTATAGCCGTGCCCTAGCTGACCTCACTTCCATCCAGCGTCTGATACAGTCCATACTTTGGTGTCTTGCCACCATTACGGGGGTTCAACTGGCTGTCGGAACTGACCTTGCTGTGGTATTGAGCCCTTTGAAATGTTGTACTCTGTGTCTATTCTGTCGGAGTAAACAATCTGCTGAACCCTTTAATGGCCTTATGCGGCCTCCAGGGTTGCTAAACCAGAGATTCTGTCAGCGAGGGTTGCAGCAAATGGATTGTATGATGGAGTACCTGCGTTGAGTGGGGCTGCCGCTCGCCATGGTTGGAATATGGAGACCAGACTGTCCTCTGTTATGTGCAGTGTTACAGTATCAGTAGTGGACCTTATCAGAATGGATTTGTTCAGCTATGTAACTGTCATGACCCATGATTCACTGCGCTTCAAAAATAGTTTATAACGGCTCAAGATGATTGTTTGATGATCTATTGATAATTATTGGAATCTGGGTTAAGGACACGCCATTAACAAAGGTCCTGACTGCCTTGACTGCATATTTTTCTGGTTAGGGGCTAAGTGAATCTTTGTAGCATTCTGACCCACAATCCATTCCGTGGCCAGTCACAATTAATGAGATGATCGCTTGAGGAAGTTATCCTTTATTTCTTTCAATGTTTGGTTTAATACCAGGAACTAACATCTATGTTTATCAAAACATTATCTGCATCGGTAATTTTCATGGCTGTATTTACTGTTTGGAGGTTGAGCCTTTATTACTGTAAGGCATGTTGTAATGGCGTGTGGGCGTGCAGTAGTGCTGGAGGTCTGCTGTTGCAGTCAGTTTTCCAGAGCGGAGATTGTTTCGGATGATTTAAAGATGGGCTGTGTTTTCTCCAGACGGTCCTGGCATCTCTGACCCCTGTGAGAAAGAGACGACGGACGCAATCAGTCACCTGGAGCGGCAGCAGCGTGAGGACATCACGCAGAGTGCACAGGTGAGGTTACCTGGTGCACGCGGCGTGCGCTGGCACCCACGCACCCACACCGAGCCACTCGCCCCCTTTCACGCGCACACACACACATCTTCTGAGGACATTGACTTGCATTTATTTTTATAGCCTTTCCTGAACCAGAACTGTAACTGATATATGCCTAAACCTAACCTTGACCTAACCCTAACTTAAACCACTTGGCAGTAATACTTCATAATCCTTCATGAAGATCACCCAAATTGTCCTCAGAAGCTCAGATGTCCTCATATCTGTGATGTCTCAGAAGTTGGTTCTCACAAATATAGCTATGCCAAGCCTACTCACAAATGCCTATACATGCGCGCACATCCTTAGACGCACCCCACACAAACATGCACGAGTGTCTCTTCTCGTGTGACTTCAGACGACACACTCACAGACAGTATTGCGTACTTGAGCTCCACGTGACCGTGTCCCCCGTATCTCCGTGTTTCAGCATGCCTTAAGACTGGCTGCTTTTGGGCAGCTGCACAAAGTGTTGGGGATGGACTCTCTGCCGTCCAAAATGCCCCGGAGGACCAGCATCGACGCCCCTATAGATTACACAGGTGTGTGAGCCTCCCTCTTCACCTCAGGAGTCCTGTCTCCGGCTCCGCGTCCTGTTACCCTTTAAATCCCTCTCTGACCTTCGCCTCCCCAAATCCCTTGGGCCTTTTGTTTTGCTGAAGTTCTGTAAATGTGTGGTGAAAGGTTATCGGTTGAGTGGCATTTGGTCCAGTCTTTTTACTGTTCTTGCATGTGAGCAGCACCATAATGCTGTATGGACTTAAAGGCTTAGTTTGATTGGATAACTTTGCTTCTACCTGGGTTTATGACCATAACATATAACCCACAACATAACACAACGCAACGAGTGGCAAGAACAGGCTGTTCAGCCCAACTAGCCTCGCCAATTTCTTTTTACTGTTGTGAATATATCACTTCAGATTAGGGCTGTCGCGTTAATCAATCCCGATTAATTTCAGCGCAATAAAAGTAACTGCCACTATGAGGCAGACAGACTTTCTTGCTTTATACTTTTTCTATGACACATGCCAAATGCGGTCATTCAAAATGTTTCCGGAATGAAAACTGTGATTTGAAGTCCGCTAATTACCAGCGAGGTTGGACAGCCTCCATCGCCTTGGCTTAATTAGCTCACCTTAAATCAATTCCAGTGTACTTTGCCTGACTTGCAATCAGGCCATTTATTCAGCCAACTGACTAATCAAAATCAAAATGTGGCCTATAATGATTAAGAAGGGATGATGAGAAGCAGAGGGACCGAACCAGGTTGCTGTGTTTCGCGATTAATTAACGCGACAGCCCTACTTCAGATACTCAATGATTCAATGGTATCTAGCTTTAAGTCAAGCCTGCTCTTGAAAATTCCAATGGGTTCGCTTTCGTCTTATCAATTGTGGACCCGACTTATTTTGCCTTGCCTGGCATATTTATCTGGATTCTTGGGCAGAATTACCACATTTTGCCCACTATTCCAATTTACATATGCTAAGGAGGTACTCTGTGCATCGTCTTATATATTTAACGTAGTTCTGATTCGCTTCATGCTTTTTAAACATCATGGGGATGAAAAGTTTTAAATGTGCAAAATTACTGTGGTGTCAAACTGAGGTTCTACCTGCCTCTCCACGGTGCTTGAACTCTGATGGCTAAATTGCATCCAGTGACATCACTTGAGTAGCAAAAATGACTGTTTGGTTGCAACAGTGATAAATCGTGTTGTGCGCAGAAGGCAGTCGAACTAAGCCGAAGTGTCCCTGAGTTTATGGGCAGGGGGAGGGGGCTTGCTCAGGATAACCTGACACTCGTGTTTTTGCATCAACAGTCCAGATCCCGCCGAGTTCCTCCTACGTCCTGCCGATGAAAAGGTCCATTGATGAAGATGACTTGAGTGACGACAAGAGCCCCAACAAGAAGAAAAAGAAAGTGCAGAAGAAATGTACGTATGAACCTGAACAGGGATTTAGTTCAGTGTGTATCTTACAGCTGGATAGAGTGAGCCTGTCGCAACTCCTGATCTATAGTTCAGTGTGTATCTTACAGCCGCAGAGAGTGAGCCTGTCACAACTCCTGATCTGTAGTTCAGTGTGTATCTTACAGCCGCAGAGAGTGAGCCTGTCACAACTCCTGATCTGTAGTTCAGTGTGTATCTTACAGCCGCAGAGAGTGAGCCTGTCTCAACTCCTCATCTGTAGTTCAGTGTGTATCTTACAGCCGCAGAGAGTGAGCCTGTCACAACTCCTGATCTGTAGTTCAGTGTGTATCTTACAGCCGCAGAGAGTGAGCCTGTCACAACTCCTGATCTGTAGTTCAGTGTGTATCTTACAGCCGCAGAGAGTGAGCCTGTCACAACTCCTGATCTGTAGTTCAGTGTGTATCTTACAGCCGCAGAGAGTGAGCCTGTCACAACTCCTGATCTGTAGTTCAGTGTGTATCTTACAGCCGCAGAGAGTGAGCCTGTCACAACTCCTGATCTGTAGTTCAGTGTGTATCTTACAGCCGCAGAGAGTGAGCCTGTCACAACTCCTGATCTGTAGTTCAGTGTGTATCTTACAGCCGCAGAGAGTGAGCCTGTCACAACTCCTGATCTGTAGTTCAGTGTGTATCTTACAGCCGCAGAGAGTGAGCCTGTCACAACTCCTGATCTGTAGTTCAGTGTGTATCTTACAGCCGCAGAGAGTGAGCCTGTCACAACTCCTGATCTGTAGTTCAGTGTGTATCTTACAGCCGCAGAGAGTGAGCCTGTCACAACTCCTGATCTGTAGTTCAGTGTGTATCTTACAGCCGCAGAGAGTGAGCCTGTCACAACTCCTGATCTGTAGTTCAGTGTGTATCTTACAGCCGCAGAGAGTGAGCCTGTCACAACTCCTGATCTGTAGTTCAGTGTGTATCTTACAGCCGCAGAGAGTGAGCCTGTCACAACTCCTGATCTGTAGTTCAGTGTGTATCTTACAGCCGCAGAGAGTGAGCCTGTCACAACTCCTGATCTGTAGTTCAGTGTGTATCTTACAGCCGCAGAGAGTGAGCCTGTCACAACTCCTGATCTGTAGTTCAGTGTGTATCTTACAGCCGCAGAGAGTGAGCCTGTCACAACTCCTCATCTGTAGTTCAGTGTGTATCTTACAGCTGCAGAGAGTGAGCCTGTCTCAACTCTTCATCTGTAGTTCAGTGTGTATCTTACAGCTGCAGAGAGTGAGCCTGTCACAACTCCTCATCTGTAGTTCAGTGTGTATCTTACAGCTGCAGAGAGTGAGCCTGTCTCAACTCTTCATCTGTAGTTCAGTGTGTATCTTACAGCCGCAGAGAGTGAGCCTGTCACAACTCCTGATCTGTAGTTCAGTGTGTATCTTACAGCCGCAGAGAGTGAGCCTGTCACAACTCCTGATCTGTAGTTCAGTGTGTATCTTACAGCCGCAGAGAGTGAGCCTGTCACAACTCCTGATCTGTAGTTCAGTGTGTATCTTACAGCCGCAGAGAGTGAGCCTGTCACAACTCCTCATCTGAAGTTCAGTGTGTATCTTACTGCCGCGGAGAGTGAGCCTGTCACAACTCCTGATCTGTAGTTCAGTGTGTATCTTACAGCCGCGGAGAGTGAGCCTGTCACAACTCCTCATCTGTAGTTCAGTGTGTATCTTACAGCTGCAGAGAGTGAGCCTGTCACAACTCCTCATCTGTAGTTCAGTGTGTATCTTACAGCCGCAGAGAGTGAGCCTGTCACAACTCCTGATCTGTAGTTCAGTGTGTATCTTACAGCTGGATAGAGTGAGCCTGTCACAACTCCTGATCTATAGTTCAGTGTGTATCTTACAGCTGCAGAGAGTGAGCCTGTCACAACTCCTCATCTGTAGTTCAGTGTGTATCTTACAGCCGCAGAGAGTGAGCCTGTCTCAACTCCTCATCTGTAGTTCAGTGTGTATCTTACAGCCGCAGAGAGTGAGCCTGTCACAACTCCTGATCTGTAGTTCAGTGTGTATCTTACAGCCGCAGAGAGTGAGCCTGTCACAACTCCTGATCTGTAGTTCAGTGTGTATCTTACAGCCGCAGAGAGTGAGCCTGTCACAACTCCTGATCTGTAGTTCAGTGTGTATCTTACAGCCGCAGAGAGTGAGCCTGTCACAACTCCTGATCTGTAGTTCAGTGTGTATCTTACAGCCGCAGAGAGTGAGCCTGTCACAACTCCTGATCTGTAGTTCAGTGTGTATCTTACAGCCGCAGAGAGTGAGCCTGTCACAACTCCTCATCTACCTGCCCAGGGTTTTTTGTTCTTTCACTGCTAGGGGCTATAGAATTAATTTGAGCATCAATCTGGCTTAGAAAGTTTGTGACCGTCCAGGACAAGCTCTTGTTTTAATGAAATGATGCCGAATTGAATTTTTTTGCTGTATTTGTCATGATCGCCTTAATCTTCTCGCTTATGGAGGACACTGGATAATGCATGGCAGTCATTTTGTGCCCAAATGGTCACCATTCACTTGGCGTACCTTGACGTTGTGGAGTTGTGGAGTACAGTGCTCTTCAATGTTCTTGGCAAAAAGTCAGTCATGAGGAATGCATGGTGGACAGGAGGCTATGGAAAAGAATTTCATATAAAACAGTTGTGACAATGCATGCTAAGACTTATTTGACATGTAGTTTCTAAAGTAATGCTTGAACAGCAAAAGTTAATTCTCTTTATTTTTATTAATTTATTCTCCTAGGGGTCTATTCTCCCATGCGCTTAAGTCGAAAAAAACGCGTAGTTACGCGCTTTTCAGCCTACGCGTATTCTCCCCTCGACTTAAGTCTGTGCATTACGCGCCTTGAAGGCACTTACGCGCTTGGGGCGGAGCAAGGCCAAAATCGGGGCGTTTCCGGGCGTTTCTCATGCAAATAACACTTACGCGTATTCTCCCCCTGGCTTACGCGCTTTTTCTGTTAAGCGCTTTTGAGGGCTGTATTAAGGTCAAGCGCCAACATTAGGCGAAATTGAATATTGCGTTTGATGTCGGTTATAGGCCGAATTTTAACATTACTTTTATTTTATTTAACATGGTAAAGGTTGAGACATTTAATATTCGATTGTTCTTCCTTATTTCTAAACTACATTTCACAAAGCCATGATAATTTATCAAACGAAATCATCACATGATATTACGCATCAGCCTCTTCTCCAATCAGTTAAATTACAAACGCAAAACAATTAATTGATACGAGTATACATAAGACCATCATTCTACCATGCCCTCAAAATCTAAAGCCAAAATGCCAGTCCTGCATTTGCTTGCACTCTTGCGTGATTGGGAAAGAGTAAGAGGAGCGCGCTGAGCTTGAAGACGAACACGCATATATCGGCTTCGTTTGGACATCCTGGGACAAACAAACATCGAGTGCATCCAGCGCTTTCGTCTGGACCTTGCATGAGGCAATCATCTATCTTTGCCGACTTCTGGATGAACAACTATCCAGCCGCAGCAATTATCCACGAAACATACCCGTGGTCATCAACGTCAGAACTGCGCTGTCGCTCCTAGCATCTGGGTCGTTTCAGAGAGTGGCTGGTGATGTCATACACATATCACAGGCGTCTGTGTCAAGGTGTCTGACGCAGTTCGTTGGCGCTTCAAGTTATTCTCCATGCACTTCCACTGCAGAAAGAGTGGATGACATCCCCTCCTCCTGTGCAGTGAAATGCACAGGGGATGATGGTTGCCCACTGTTGCGTGTACAGTTCTCCAGAGAACCTGGCTTTTACAGCGCCCCGCAGATCTCTCCATTTATGCATTATATCGGGGATACTGCGCTTACATCTCACCACTGAAGCCACATCCAGAACGATTCGCAGCTTAATTCCTCGGATCAGCCTTCATTGCTTGCTTGCCATACAACACCAACATCTGTGAAATTTGGTTTTCGGCTTTGGCTCGACGTCGCCATCATTGTCTTCCATGTTCTATTAACAAATGCGACTGCCCTATATGTTCGTGATAATCTAAAAATTTGTGATATTCTCACGAGTGAGGGGATTGATTTTCTAATTGAGGATATCTGAATTAACTAACTCGAGTCCGAGTAATTTTTTACCATTGGTAATACTGTGTAATTTCATGTGTGAATAAAGATATTATTAAATAGGCTACTCTAGATTGAGCCCTACCCTGGCAAATACCAGAACACTATCCATTTTTTAGTCAATTATAGCCTTTAAAGAATAGCTGACATGGAAAGAATCGTTATCAGTAAATGGGATAATTGATTATAATAAAGTATTAGTGTCAAGTTCAAGTGAATGTGTTGCTCAAATCAAATAGGATGATAGGCTATGGATATGGAATTCCGTCATTACTGAGGCGGTTTCGGGGCGGGGAGATGACCGCGTGCGGGGTAAGAATCCTTGTTAAAGCGTTTCCATGTCCTTTAGTTGCAAACCTGACATCGGAGTAGTTTTCAAGTGCGCAATTTCTAAATGAGATCATATAAACTGTCTTTGATTGTCTTTGTGTGACTAGAATGTTCCCTTTGTCTTCTTCCCCGTCTTCCACGGAACAAACAGGCTGGTGTAGGAGGGGCACATTTTCAATGATCTGATTTCGCTGATTGAGAAGCGCTAAATTCTTTATTTATTATTTCATTATCGCGGCAATTTGTTTGTATGCATAGCTTTAATGCCATGGTGGCTAGAGTAAGAAATAACAAGTGTTTGTCACTAACATATCCCCCGCCGCTGCAATTTTATGTGTCCGTACGGACGGAGCCCAATGCTATATCCCTCGCTTCGCGCTAATCGCGCGACGGGGATAAATAAAGAGATGTCTGAATTAAGTCTTGTACTTGGTACGGCCTCCTATTACAGCGGCATACAAAAACCTCGTATCTTCACAATGACAAACTTCACAGGACAATAAAAAATAAATATAAAATAAAATAATAATAATTATTATTATTATAATACTAATGGATAAATATAGTTTAAAATAAAAATGTTTAATTTTGCATGTGATAATAGTGGACATACGAGTTTTCGTTTCTTATCAGTTTGGAGATACGAGGTTTTATCAGCAGGCCGACGATATTCAAATTTAAAGTCTGGTTTGCGTTTTCCATGGACCACAAATGCGTTTTCATTGTTAATCAGAAAATCCTTTTTCCATGTTTTCCTGATAGCCATAATCAATGAGCTTTGAACAGAGTCTGCCTCTCTTTTGGATCAGTCACACCTCTTTCTTAAGACCGCCTACATTCTGAAGTTAAGCGCTGTGGGCGTGATCGAAGCGAGTAGGGGAGAATACGCGTAACTCAAAAGCGCTTAACTCGAAGCGCGTAAAAAAAGACTTACGCGCTAATGGGAGAATAGACCCCCTAGTGAATTACCCGTGGCGAGAATAATTTCTCGTGACGACCTACATCCACATACCAACGTTCATGAATACGGTGACCTTTGACCCTCATGACCTTGACCTTTGATGGAACGGACCACTCGCGGTCATTTCTTGTGACGACCTACGTCCGCGTACCAACTTTCATGAAAATCTGACCAGGGAGATGGGAGATGGGAGAAATTCACCTTTGACCCCAGTGACCTTGACCTTTCAAAAAACTAACCCCTTAAGGACAATTCCCGGGACAACCTACATAAACCCGCCAAGTTTGGTGAAGATCCGTCAGAGGACCTCGGAGGAGTAGGGGAACAAACAGACAGACAAACGTTCCTCAAATTATAGTATGATTTTTTTTTTTTTTTTTTTAAACAAACTGTTGGTTGCCCCGCTGTAATTTTCTGAGAACTAGAGAAACGGTAACCTTCCAAGATCACCCTAGGAGGTCGGCCACTGATTTGTGACAGAGATGTGGCAGACAGTTCAGACCCCATATGAGAGGCCACTGGTGTTGGGATAAAGCACTTGATGGGGTTGGAAGATGTTGATGGCGTGACTGAAAGATATCATGCCAGAGCGGATCAATGGAGAATAACAGTGGAACCTCTGTGCCTTGAGTATGAATAAACAGAATGAGTGATCTCTGGTTTGTTGACTGCTGTAAAGTCGTTTTTGCAGAAACTGTCTCAAGTCCATTATTCTTGAAGAAGCTTGGAAAAGAATTTCCACCGCAATGCATGCAGTTTTGTGGTTGTTCATCTGAGCATGCATCCATCACACCGTCAAGTCCATCTTGTCTGCGATATATCTACCAAAGGACTGGTGGGATTTTTGCCAAATTAGACATGGCAACCCCTCATGGAGGTTGGCTGAACTGATTAAGTTTTAGAGGTCATTAGGTCAAGAGTTAAGGTCACTCTATGTCTGTAATATTTGGGGACTAAAGCTCAACTTTTAGGGCACGTGAGGCTGTGGCAGGTGGTGGCATCGATCCTCATCCATTGAGCTGAGTCCAGTCTGGATGAGGAGGTTGAGTGTGAGGGTTGATCCTGTGGAGTTGAAGAGTGGTGTTGGTTCTAGACTTGATGTGATTTTTTTTTTTTTTTTTTGATTGTTTCCTCCTCCAGCCACCGAGGAGAAAGCAGAGCCGGCCCAGGCCATGAACGCCCTGATGCGGCTGAACCAGCTGAAGCCGGGCCTGCAGTACCGCCTGGTTTCCCAAACCGGGCCAGTGCACGTGCCTGTCTTCACCATGGCCGTAGAGGTGGAGGGGAAGACTTACGAGGCGTCCGGCCCATCAAAACGCACCGCCAAGCTGCACGTGGCCGTAAAGGTGGGGCATCTAACGACTTTGAGGGTCATTGAGTGGGTGGCCCGTTACTTGAGGTGTGGTCAAGGACCCTGTTCCTGGAGACCAACCACCCTGACTCTTCTCTAACCCAACCAAAGCACGGTATTGAACAGCTGGAGTTGACATCTGCACTCTGCTGCTAGTTATTAGTCAGGTGTGCCAAAGTATTGTTGCTGTGAAATCCAATGGGATGGTAGATCTCCACAGGGTTGGTGTCCACTGGGCTGGACGCATAGGTGTTTGCCTTAGTATTGATCGTTTGTCAGTTAGAGCTCCGGTTTGGTTATGTCTAACCAACAATTAATTCCTTTGGGTAAAAGCATCTGCTGAAATACTATTATAATCAATTTGCATTGTACTTTAGGTTACTGGTCGTTACAGTAACCTACAGTACAGATTAGTTGCAGTTGGGGGGGGGGGTGTTTCCATTGCTCGTTTTGTCACCTTGCACTGCATTGCAGTTTCCTGTCAGAAACCTATGTAGCTCTGGAGTTTTTAGCCCCATTGCTGGATAGATGTGTTGGAGGGTCTGAAGTACCCAAATACTGCTTTCAGTTTCAGTAGCCTGACTGACCTGGTTTAGCGAGGCTTGGCTCAGCTCAAAGCCCTGTGCGTTACTACCATATATACACTGAACAAAAATATAAACGCAACACTTTTGTTTTTGCTCCCATTTGTCATGAGATGGACTCAAAGATCTAAAATTCATTCCAGATACACAATATTACCATTTCTCTCAAACATTGTTCACAAATCTGTCTAAATGTGTGATAGTGAGCACTTTTGCTTTGCTGAGACAATCCATCCCACCTTACAGGTGTGCCACATCAAGATGCTCATCAGACACCATGATTAGTGCACAGGTGTACCTTATACTGCCCACAATAAAAGGCCACTCTGAAATGTGCAGTTTTGTCTCACAGCAAAATGCCACAGATGGCGTAAGCATTGAGGGAGCGTGCAATTGGCATGCTGACAGCAGGAATGTCAACCAGATCTGTTGCTCGGGCATTGAATGTTCATTTCTCCACCATAAGCCGTCTCCAAAGGCGTTTCAGAGAATATGGCAGTACATCCAACCGGCCTCACAACCGCAGACCACGTGTAACCACACCAGCCCAGGACCTCCACATCCAGCTGGTTCACCTCCAAGATCGTCTGAGGCCAGCTACTCAGACAGCTGCTGAAACAATTGGTTTGCATAACAAAAGAATTTCTGCACAAACTGTCAGAAACCGTCTCAGGGAAGCTCAACTGCATGCTCATCGTCCTCATCGGGGTCTTAACTTGACTCCAGATCGTCGCCGTAACAGACTTGGGTGGGCAAATGCTCACATTCGATGGCGTCTGGCACGTTGGAGAGGTGTTCTCTTCACGGATGAATCTCTGTTTACATTGTTCAGGGCAGATGGCAGACAGCGTGTGTGGCGTCGTGTGGGTGAGCTGATGTCAATGTTGTGGATCGAGTGGCCCATGGTGGTGGTGGGGTTATGGTATGGGCAGGCATCTGTTATGGACGAAGAACACAGGTGCATTTTATTGATGGCATTTTGAATGCACAGAGATACCGTGATGAGATCCTGAGGCCCATTGTTGTGCCATACATCCATGAACATCACCTCATGTTTCAGCAAGATAATGCACGGCCCCATGTTGCAAGGATCTGTACACAATTCTTGGAAGCTGAAAATGTCCCAATTCTTGCATGGCCAGCATACTCACCGGACATGTCACCCATTGAGCATGTTTGGGATGTGCTTGACCGGCGTATACGACAGCGCGTACCAGTTCCCACTAATATCCAGCAACTTCGCACAGCCATTGAAGAGGAGTGGACCAACATTCCACAGGCCACAATTGACAATCTGATAAACTCTATGCGAAGAAGATGTGTTGCACTGCATGAGGCAAATGGTGGTCACACCAGATACTGACTGGTTCTGAGTCCCCAGACCCCCAATAAAGCAAAAACTGCACATTTCAGGGTGACCTTTTATTGTGGACAGTCTAAGGTACACCTGTGCACTAATCATGGTGTCTGATGAGCATCTTGATGTGGCACACCTGTGAGGTGGGATGGATTGTCTCAGCGAAGCAAAAGTGCTCACTATCACACATTTAGACAGATTTGTGAACAATGTTTGAGAGAAATGGTAATATTGTGTATCTGGAATGAATTTTAGATCTTTGAGTCCATCTCATGACAAATGGGAGCAAAAACAAAAGTGTTGCGTGTATATTTTTGTTGAGTGTGTATATATATATATATATATAGAGAGAGAGAGGACACTAGATTGCAGATAGGGTATGCTCAGGTGAAGCATCTGTTCCAGCAGTGTATACATCCGGAAGTAAAATTCGCTCATAGACTCCCATTCATTTTCGGCAACTTTAGAATTACATTTTCAAAAACGGTAGCATGTGAATCAGTGTTATTTTGGTTATCGCTGTGTGGAGCAACCTAAATATGTGCTTTCTTGGGTGGGGGAACAGGCGCACTGACGGAAGGGAAGACCAAAAAGGTGACTTGGCAGCAATTGATTCATATGACAAATGCCAATGTTGTTAAACGGAAACGCTAGTTAACCGGAGCTGCTCCATTAACAAGTTTCACCTCACTGATCATGGATGGTGAAACTTTTTTTTTTTCCCCCATCTCTCCTGATTTTTGACAGCCAATCCTTTCTCTCCTCCTTGTCTTTTGGAAATCTGGGGCGCATTTACCAAAAGCGTGGTTGCTCACCAAGTTACCAAATTTGCAACTTGCATAGATCGTCCATTCTCAGTCAATAGGACCAACTATGTAAGTTAGCATCTGTGATTTCGGTAAACACACCCCTTCATAGAAAGACAAAGCAACTTATCCTCCATTTTTATCCTTCTGGCAGCATTAATGCGGGGAGGATATTGTCATTGCTGTGCCGTCGGGCGGGCGTCCGTCTGTAATCATACCTTGTCTGGGCCATGTCTTGGATACTAAACCTCCGATCTTCACAAAACTTCACAGATATGTTCAGCATGATGTCTAGATGTGCCTTTGGGGGCCGCAGGGATTTGCCATTGCCAGATGGCTCTTGTAAATATTTTTCCGGTAAGAAGTATTGCCGTTCAATGTCAGTTACAAGTATCTTGCTCGTTAGCCACTGTAGCTAGTTTGTTGGTTACAATGGTTAGCATTTGCTTTTTCGTCAGTGGTGTATTCAAGTCAATGGAATGGCTCATTAGCTTGCTAGCATGCAAACGCAACTTTCTCCATTAACTCATTCCCTACCGAATACTTCTATATAAAATTGTCGCGTTTGTCCGGAATACTTTTCCTGAAAATTACACAGTATAAAGCAATGAAGTACAGGTAGCCCATCACCGCGATTGTCAACCGCGATTGATTTCGTGTTTTCATCGGGCTGCGAATGGTCATCCATCCCGCTTGCACCGGCTTCCTGCAAGGAATGTTAGAATTCGCCGCGCTGTTGGCTGCGGCTTGCCGTAGGGAAAGGAGTTAAAGTATCAATTTGCCTTTCTACGATGACTTTCGCTTTAAACTGTTGAGGATCGTATTTCAATATTTCTAATCATATTCATCAGTTAATCAATTACCAGATTTAATAATCATAATCAATAAGCATTTTATATATTATGTAAGCAGCTGTAACACACTTAGACACGCCCAGGCACACGCACAGACACACACAAACACACAAAACACGCATACAAGCAGTTCACACACACAGGCATTTGGCATCTGTAGCTTTGATGGACATCTGATCAATTGATTCAGGCAATATCTGTTCAGTCATCAGCATTATTCACCATCCATCAGAAATCATACAGTTATGGATGCTCCTGTATTACACTGGAAGAGGGTTGTTATCTTTTGGTTGCAGTTTTCAAGGCATGTTGGCAGTGTTTTGGTTTGCCTGTCTCTGGGACCTGTGACCCAACTAAAAGTCCTCTGAAACAAGTAGACTTGAAGGAAGCCAACTAATGATAAAAAGAGAAAACTGGGTAACATGCAGACACCACATGACTGTACCATTGGAAAAACAAGTAAGAAGCAGATGTTATTGAACCATTGTAGTGTGAGAGGGCGGAAAAACCATATTTGGAAGGCATTTCTTGTGATGTAGGTATAAAAACTGGGTGTGAAAAGCAGAAACGGCAGATCTTCTTGCGCAAAAAACTCTGTTTTATATTCATCAATATACCTCAGTAAAGCCTAATGTTCTGAAGAATCTGTCCCTCCAATTGTTTGAGGATGGGGGAACATCATAAAATGAAAATATGTCTGAATGAAAACCACGACAAAACATTTTCCTACTGCTCTTCGCATGAATATTTCTACAAAACGCGGCCGCACATCTCTGCATTTTAACGATTATGTGAACTTTTGTAATTGGCCGCATAGGAAACCATTCAATGTAATGAAGGGCTTGGGTGTATCAATATGGCGGCAAGATGGTTCACTTTGTGTAATGTCAATATGATGTCATCAGCAGTCTAGTGTTCTAAATATATATATGGGTTTTGAAATATGGTGTGCAAAAATTAATTTTGAACATCATGCATATTAAAATTAATGAATTTATTGACACTACGTTTACATATCTATGGTTACCGCACTGCTTCCGCTCCCAGCGAACTTGTGGCCGTTGTTTCCAGAGGATGATGACTGCAGTGTTCCCATGCATCTGACATACCGGGCTCTGCTGGTGTCTCTCAGGTGCTGCAGGACATGGGTCTGCCCACTGGGGTGGAAGTGAAGACTGCCGACCCTGTGAAGACTGAGGAGGGGGCCACCGACAGCGAGGCCAATCCACAAGCCACCGCCGCCGCCACCACTACCGACCCTTCGGCGCCCGGAGCCACTAACTCTGAGGCTGCGGACCTGGCAGAGGTACGTGGAATGTTCTAGACTGTGGTCAGCAGAGGTGTAAAG
Organism: Gymnothorax reevesii; assembly: GCA_029721435.1. NCBI lineage: Eukaryota > Metazoa > Chordata > Actinopteri > Anguilliformes > Muraenidae > Gymnothorax > Gymnothorax reevesii. The sequence goes on along the minus strand of CM056582.1, from coordinate 22,727,585 downwards.
TCTGGTTTCAGAAAGTTAAAATCCTCCCCAGAACTTTATTCCAACCACCTGGATTTACTTCGTACAGGAGATAATGCCAATATGAGTGATCAGCTCATTCTGTGGGAGGGAGAAAAACTTGGCAGGACTTTTACTTTCTGACCCCTGGATTTTACACCTCTGGTGGTCAGGTTCTCAGAACAGTGGTTCTCCGTTATCTAGAAAGGACTGTTGTGAGTCCAGGTTTTCATTCCATCTGTGCAGTTTCAGGCCTAATTGTGCAAATCAAACCTCCCAAGACCTTGATTAACACAGAAAATGCATTTTCCATACGCTTACAGGTAAGGGATAGTTAACGAGAAGGTGAGCATTCCACTGTTTTAATGCGCAATGCAGAGGCAAGCCACCTGAGGCGAAGCGCCTTAAAACCGCGGAATGCTCACCTTCGAGTTGATTATCCCACTTATACCATGGTCATTTGCCAGCAGTGTCAAATCGCAGCATTCAGAAATTTTTGTTTAAAGTTTTGCACTAAAAAAAAAAACCGAGTTGGTAATCATTAACCCGTTACCACTCCGACGGCCCGTAATCGGGCCGTCAAGGAAGTTAAAAACATACTACGTCATTTACACAGCTTGTATGCAACTGAGATACTCATGCCACATACCGTCAGAAAGCTAAGATTCTTGAGATTCGAATGATGCCAACCATTTCAAAGTATAATAATCCCAGCAGCTTTAATCAACGCCCATGTCAGACCACAAACAAACAAACGAACAGTTACAAAACTGATGTGACTCACCGATGAAGCCCCCTAGTACTCTTCCAGTCCGACATATCCCCTCAAAAATGGTCTTGTTACATCCACGAAGTTCCAGTAAATCCAACCAAGTAAAGTTTTTAGTCCAAAACACACTATTATACCGGTAAATATCCATGAACAGCTGCTGCATCGTTTGAAATGAATCGGTGGTTATCCACAAAGTTCGCTGCATTAGTGGTCGTTGCTTCGGAACAGATTTAGACAGTACACAGCCATTTGCGCCAAAATGGAGTCTGCACTCTAACCTTTCGATTGACACCTCACTCGACCAGTTACGAGCTTCCCTGCCCTGTCTACAGCCTGCTATAGCCAACGAGTGCCTGTGTTGAAACGAAGCTCATGCCTCCTTTTTTTGCGTGTAGCCCGAGCAACCAGCAACCAATCGAGACGACGATTGTTGCATTATGACACCAACGAAATTCTGGAAACGCCGATATATAGGTTGTTGGGGTGGCGAAAAGGCTGGCGCTGCCTATCGCTCGCGTAAGAGAATGGACAGAATATGGCTCAGCTGTGCGTAATGCGTGCTGTGCGTTCCGCAAAACAGAGCGAGGCAGAGAGAGATTTCCAGCGAATGTTTGATGGTTGTTTACGGAGTTTGAAAGAAAAAATAGCCAAAAGGTTGCGAAAAAAATCATTTTCAGTTCAGAAGCTGCAGAGCTGTGCACTCGGCGTGCAAGTGATAGCTCAGGGGAAGAAATATCCGACCAAAACCGTGATGGCTCCGTAGCAGAGGAAATGTTTCTCGGGGGAGATGACATTACTCTTGACAAGTACGCATCATATTATAACTTAAATTTCATTATATAATAACATTACATTTATATTTATTATTATTATTATTATTATAAAATTACATTACGTATTATTTGCATCTGTCACGGAAGGTGGCAGGACGTCATGTTTTCACTGGAGTTCACCGTCATGTTTCCACCGGAGTAATTCTGTGTAAATAATTACGGGAAAAGGATATTATAATATGATGCTGATATTATGATGATTATATTATTACCATATTACGCATTATTACCTCCGTTACCGAAGGTGGAAGGAAGTTATTTTTTCGCCGGCGTTGGTTGTTGTGGGAATTTAAATTTTCATCCCTGTAAGAAATCAGAGTGAGACAAAGTAAGTAAATAGGATCCATTTTACTATGTGCCACATAGGGTCTTCGTTACAGGCAAGAACGAAGACAAAGGAATCTCTCCTTTGCTTTGGATATATGTAAAAGCACAAAGTCATCAGCTTGGTTTCTGTTGTACCCGGTCAAATACCAGCTCTAGCGTTGCTATGGTTACAAGTTGGCTAGTGGATGAATTTTGAATGGTGAAACGGCCGTAGCTGAACTACCTGTGCGGTTCCACGGTTTTAATGCATACCTGCCAGCCAATCAGAAAAAAGTATTCACCTAGACCATGGTATGATATACCATAAAAAACAATAGACTGCACAGTTCTACCCTAATTAATCAGTTCTGTCTCATTAATAAAATCCAAGATTGCTTGGGTTAGCTTTGGAAAGTATTCAGACCTCCTTCAGTTCTTCTTTGCAAAATTTGTGTTATGGATTGTATGTACTTCTCTGACCATTATTCTACAGCCAGTAACCCATCCTGATGATGCAAAAACAAGTTTTTGGAAATTTTTTGGACATTTATTGAAAAAAATCACTGGCTTAACATGTCTTCACAGTTGTAGATGCCCGCGGACATGTAGCTGCTCTATTTATGCACGCAGTTACACTATCCTATCAATAGGTCAGGCACCCAAAACGGTTATTGAGTATTCATGAGGAATCAGTGATCGCAAATTTACAATATGGATGAGTGAAGTCCCATCCCTGATTCCCAAAAATTTTATGAATTAAACTCCCTAACTAAGCCTGGTTTGAGGACTGCCACAATGCTTGCCCGTATCTATCCTGCAGTTAATAAAAATAATCACTTATTGATTAACTGAGAAAATTGTTTCCCTTGGTTGCAACCAGTTCAGCTATAATGGCCCAAAGGTGTCCCAATTACTTAGAAAAAAAAAAATTAGTCATCTGAAGCAGAAATTCAACATGGTATTGATACGATGTCATTCTACAGTCGATTAAAGTCATCAGATATTAAAAATTCATGATACTCTACCATTGATTTACGAATAGATTTGTCAATCGAAGAAATCGATGGTCACTTAAATCCTCAAATGATCTTTCACTGGAATGCACACACTCCACCATGTCAGTGTTTTGCCTTGTCATTATGAAATATGACGTGTTGATTAATGGCCAAAAGTAATTGCAATCCATTGAAATTTAATCGTTTGTACTTTAAAGTGTGCAAGAAGTTCAGGGGATGTGAATACATGGTAGTTGGAAATGGGAAATGATGAGTCTGTAATTTGCTCTCTGTCGCCCCCTGCCTGCAGGCCGCACGACAGCAGGGACCCATCCTCACTAAGCACGGCAAGAACCCGGTGATGGAGCTGAACGAGAAGCGGCGTGGCCTCAAGTACGAGCTCGTCTCTGAGACCGGCGGCAGCCATGACAAACGCTTCGTCATGGAGGTGAGTCCGCTTCGCCGGGGGCGCGGCCGAACGGGGCTTTAAGCTGCCTTCACACCGGAAAATTTTTCCTTCGACAGATTATATTCAAAGTCAATGCAAAGACGAATTTGACAGAACTGCATTTGAAGTACTTTGAATGGCAGCGTTTTTGAAGGGTGGTGATGCATGAAGTTATAAGGGTGCACCCTTATATAACCTTGAATAGTCACAAGAGGGTACGTTTTTAGCTATTTTTACCCAACCGAGCTGTTTTGAATTACAATGGAAATTCTTGAATTTTGTTTTCGCAGAGGGAAAACATCAGTTTTGGGGGGAAAAGCTCTGAACCAGCTGGCAATGATTTTGACTGGCTTTATTGGGGAAACTGTCTGGACACGAGAAAAGGGAAAATGTGGGGGAAACTTGTTCACAGAGACAGTTCCCTGTGAAGTGATGGAAACAAAATGGCTGCTCGGCTACATTTCCTGGAATCCTGATGTCCCAGCTCTGCCTGGGAGCTCTTAAGTTGGAGGTGGGAGTAGCCCAGCCTGATTTTACTGGTTGGCTTTGGTTAGCATTCCTCTGTCAGTGAAGTGCGTTGGGGAGTCTCAGATAGCTGCCCAGTGACATCACAGGCTGAGAAAAGTTCCCCCTGACATCCAGTTTTGTTCACGTGATTATAGCTCGCAGGAAAATCTCAGCCCACTTTGAGACATTGTGAACAGAGTGGAATTTTTGCAGTGCAACGATATCCTTGGTTGAAACTCCAGGTTTGACCCTGTGCACTCACTAAAAGATGGAGAAAGTCTCTGTTTGATTACATCTTGTCCTTAAAACTGGTTGGAGTGATGTCCGAGCGTCAAGCTGCACAGGTCATTGGGTCGTTTAAATTTTTATGCATATCAGTTCTATCGCCTCTGTTCAGGAATACGTAGGTTGCATAATGGATTTATGGATAGATATTTTATTTTTGCCTTGTCCCGCTGAAGTTACTGGTTTCCTGGTAGTGTCTTTTGAAATGACTCACTTGGGATTATGGCTGAGGGCTATTTAATGTGTTTCCATGTGTTTTACATGCTCCTGTGTGTTGATGCAAAAGTTAATTGCACAGTGACTTCTTTTTTTTGCGGCACCTGCTGGGCGCTATTTATGTTTTATTGAGCTAATGTAGACTGTTATAGCCCACTTTTTCCACTGTAGTCAGTGGTGTCTTGGAACAGCTGGCAGTGCTACAGCTTGTTCAGTTTTATTTTGTGCGTGTGATGAGGCACCGCTAGCACTCCTGGTACATGCTGCCCTCTAGTGGACGATATGGGTTTAGACAGGCACTGGTCAACCAGAGGGGCATTTCAATATATTAATGTGTTCAGACTGTTGTGGGTTTTAACGTTATATGACTAATTTGATTTTCCTCCTTTTCCTTCTAGACTGGTCTAGATTACAAAATGCCTCTCTGAAAGTCAGGTTAGGCTGTTGTCTGGCTGGGCCCTTGATATGCTGTCTGTGTAGCTCCTGCGGGGTGAATTGTACATTGCGTAAGCCTTGGCTGATCCCCACATTTACGGCCACTGATGGTTTTCCTTTTGGGATGAATGCTCTGTGGGTGTGTGGGGGCAGTTCAGTTGATGTAGTCCTTCCTGGTTGGTGGCTGGTGGTGCGCTCTGTGTCACTGGCCCCTCCTCCTGATCCTGTCTCTCTCAGGTGGAGATTGACGGGCAGAAGTTCCAGGGCACAGGCTCCAATAAGAAAGTGGCGAAGGCGTACGCCGCCCTGGCAGCTCTGGAGAAGCTCTTCCCGGAGGGATCCATGGAGATGGCCAAGAAGAAGAAGCTGCCCCCAATGGTAACGCACTCATCCTCCTCTGAATCGCCAGCCATTTCCCTCTTTCCATTTCCAGTCTCTCTCTCTCTCTCTCTCTCTACTTCTCCGTACCGGTCTGTCTCTCGCAGTCTTCATTAGTCCCCAATCTGACCGGTAGAATCTCCTCTTCGGACTGTTCCTCACCCCTCTCTCCCAAACCTGGGGAAGGAGTTGTGATCAGGTGTGGTGCGAGAGAAATTGATTGGAGCTTTGCTTGTTGTGTAGCACGCTAACTTCAGTGCCTTCATGGATTGTTTTATTGATGTGTTCCTATCCTAGAGGTAATTTGCATGGGCCTTCAAGAACTTGGAATGTGACTTCCCAGGGTCTTTGGCCCTTTTGTACCCAGTTATGCTCTTTGTGTTGTCTGACCCATGAAGCATTTACTGTAATGTAATGATGCGTCTCCTGAAACATACATTGCTTCAGTTCTGAGCAGTCATCAGTTTGATTGTTGCCATGGTTGCGCCGTGTCTCGGCTCACTCCCTTCGTCTGACCTGGCAGCACAACCCAGGCTACGGCATGATGGGCGGCGCCGGTGTGGACCCGTCCTCCAATCTCAGAGGCCGAGGGAGGGGGGGGCGTGGCCGGGGGAGAGGCAGAGGCTTCAACAATGCCGGTGGATATAATCAAGGTCAGTATGACGACATGATGTTTAAACCCTTACCTTCCAAGGGCCTGTACTTCCACGTGTGCAGAAAATACAACTTATTTTTTTTTTTTATTGACGGCACCTTGTTGACATGGTAACTGACAGGTTGGTCAGGTGACCTACATATTTGAAGCTTCACTATCCAGGATGTGTATACTTAGGTCCATTTTAAACTTGGCCCAGTTGTGCTTTGCGCACTCGTTTGCAACTAGGAAAATTTACCTCAGGGAAACCTGTGAGGTAAGGGGTTAACCCATGAATGCAGAGGTGCAGAAAGGAATGCATGTACGGTACACCAAGCCCTCACATTTCTTAAGGAGATGTGCTTTGGGTTTCAGCATCTTAGATTTCACGTTAATTTCCTCTGCAGGAGGCTATGGGAGCTATGGATACGGTAACAGTGGAAACTCCGGATACAGTGAGTACAGTGTTTCTCTTTATACTGCTGTTCCTTTCCCATTACACAGGCTTGTCCCAGTATGGCTGGCTGCAGAGGTGGTGCTGGAGAGCTTTCACTGTAACCTCTGTGGTACGCAGTGCTTTCAGTCTCTTGTGCCCGTTCCTCTGCAACTTGTGTGCCTCTACAATGTCCCAGTTCGTTATACTGGGCAGCCTGCAGGCTAACCCTGCACTTGCACCAAAAGCGTCTAATTGATGCCAGTCGCTCTGGTGTCTAGCGTATCGTCACCAGCCCACAGTTTGGGGTGGGCCGTTCAAGCGGCGCCGGAAGCATCAAGTTTGTATCGTCCCTCACTGCTGTTAGTTACTGCTTTAGCTCATCACCACTAATTTGCATTAAAGTTGAGCAGAGTTTAGCTTCAAATTGACACTGAGGGCGCCTGTCTCGCTTGCTATCGCTGCTCGTCACCAGCGAACATGGAGAATGAACACAATCGCATCGCTCAAGTCGCTTTCGGTGTGGGTGTAGGGTTTCGGGTTAAGAGCCCTGACTCTGCTTAAAAGGCTGGTGGTTCAAATCATTCTAGCCCTGTATTGTCACAATATAGCCAGTTTTGTTGCATTAACAATATAATCTGAGACACAGTGATTACTGTTCTGAATGACTCCCAATGGAAAAGCTAAGAACGGCTGAGAACTATCTACTCTTGTACAATCGCAATTCTGAAAAAGTTGGCACGTGATGGAAAATTCTAGCATAATCAGAAAGGAGCAATTTAAAACGTTCATTCACCCTCTACAATGTTGTAACGCATCAACATAATATTTGTTGCTGTAACGTGTGAATTCAGTTGGTAATTTGAAATAAATGCTTATTTCAAATCTGACAACTGCGGAGGACTCCATAAATGTTGACATAGACGATATGAGTAATGAGTCGCTATAGTATGGTGATGTCAAGTGTAAGCCCATTATAAGTATTACAACGCAAATTATAGCCTCCAAAAAAGTCCCTCAAGTGCACAGATTGGTCAAGAGTTACCAGTTTGCTTATGATTTAAAACTTTGTGAACATTCCCTTCAGGCAAAGCTGGGAGATTTTGGGCATTTTACTGGCTGCAGCACATGTAGAAGGAGTTTGATTCAGTGTTGGTGTGGAAAGGGCAACCCTTATAACTAGGGGTGGGACGATTCTGAATCGCGTTTTTTTTTAAGGCGTAGTACCACCACCTGTTACCGTGGGGCGAACATACGAGCTTTCCCTCTTCCTTTATTAAACCAGACGCAGCCTTGAACGAAGGTGCCAAACATCAAAGGGCGTGAGAAGTGCTTCCGGAAAAAAAAAAGAAAAGAAAGAAAAGAAAGATGGCACCCCCGGATCAGTTATTGAATATTCACAAGCCAGCAGAGCTGGAACACAGTCTAGAATATTGAGGAGTTCACTCCCATCCCTGTTTTTCAGGAGTTGCATGAATTAAACTCCTCAGCTAAGCCTGATGTACAAACTGCTCAATATCCTTACCCATAGTATCTATCCAGCAGTTAAAAAAAATGATCTCTTGTGACAGAAAAAAATCATTGTCTTCTGTCGCAACCACTTCAGTTACAATGACTCAATGGTATTCGAAGTAGTTTAAAAAAAAATCAGTTTACTGAGGCAAAAATTCGCCATGATATTGACACTCATTCTACTGTCAATTTCAGTCATCGCATAGTAAAAATGCGCAATTTCCTATCGTGGATTAACGCGTAGATATGTCGGTTGAAGAATTTAGCCTTATAGATAATTCTTTTAGAGCCTTATACAAGCTCTCACGGAAATCCAATCACTTTAACGGTGATTCAGTGGTATATGCGTAAAACCCAGCCGTAGTTCAAGCCCACGTGAAATTCTCCTGGTAATTACCAATTGCTTGACAAAATGTTTATCCAATTGCAGATAGTATAAGCTTTCCTCAGAAAGTGAAAGACATTGATTGGACCTTAAGAAACATATTAAAATATTTGCGAAATAGGGTTACGCTGTATTCAGTAAACTTCACGCAGCTCAGACTGACGTGGTTGCATGGGATTAAAAACCCTCCAGAACTGAGCCTGGAGAGCTGAACTTATTTGTGGGATGAAAATCTGATTCTGAGATGGAAAATGGCAGTTATTCTGAATGGCACAGTCAGGAGCATTGATACTGTTGAGGAGCAGCTCACTTATTCTATTGACGACTGAGTAAAGCCGTCTTTGTGTGGTGTAGCTCTATCTTACTTTTAGCCTGCTAGCTAACTAGCCAGCTATTTCTTATTTTTGGTTTACCACCGTGATCACCGAGCTAGTTTGTCACATTGGGTAACAGAAGAGTAGTCGATACCACAGTGTGCTGGCATTTTTACCCCTCAGCCCTGAAGGCTGACGGGGTATTGCTATCCTTCGTGCGGTTGGGCGGGCGGTCGGGCGGCGGGTGGGCGGGCGTCTCCAAAAACTTCGACATCGGGCTGAGGGGTATTCCGTGCATTGCACGCCTATTTTTCTTAACTAGGCGATCAGTTTTAGAATTTATACCACATTCAATGAAATGGAATGCCTTGCATTTTCGCTCTTTTAAAGTGCGAACAGCCATCACTGTGACTTGAGTTATACTTGTTCTATAGAGGGTGTGATCGTCGTTATAAGCTTGCGTTTCACTGGGATGATCGGAATTGTAAACGGCAAGCTTTCCGCCTGCGTAAACATTCTGACCGTAAAATAAGCAGTTCCTCTAATGAGTAATTTTGCTTGCTGACGGGGCTTTGTAGATAAATGGACGAGAGACTGAACTTTATCGTGGAGAAAAGGCATGTGTTTGGTTTGGAGAGGTCAGTGGTGACCATTGATGTCCAGCTGCGCCTATATTGATAAACTCATGCCAAATTCAACCAGAAAATCATCCATTCATATTGAACTTCATGAGTACAAAGTTGATTTGCGTTAAAAATTTGATTATTTTATGATTTGAAAGTGCGCCATATTCAAGGCTCTGGGAGTTTGGGGAGCCACCTGGATAGCTGTCTTATTTGGCTTACAAAAAGTCTATAATTTAATATTTCATGTTCAGATGAGGAGTACTTGTGGTCTAGAAGTTTAATATCCCAGAAATGTATTGTTTTTAACCCCCAGCCATTTTTCAATCCTCAGAATTATTCTTTTTTTTACAGTTTCAATGGTGAATTCTCATGAAGATTTTTTTATATTTGCAGCCCATTTTCTCTAGCAAAATCATGGGGGGTAGCGGGGGGAGGGGGTTGTGGCGAGATTAATATTATTATTATTTATTATAGATTATTATGTCTTATTTGAAGTGCCTTTCAAGTTACCCAAGGACACTGTACAAAGGGTTAAAATAGCACACACATAGGGCACTAAGCACAGAAAGAGTACAATAAATACAGAGCAGAAGTAGGAGACGGCATTAAAATTACTGAGGGAAGAGAACACTGGGTTACTAAGTACAAAAAAGGAAAAAAAATTGATAGAAAGGCAAAGAGATAGAAACAGGGCAGCTCGGTGTTAGAAGGAAAAGCGAGAGTGAGGAAGGTGATGGGGTGACTTAAGCCCTGTGAGGGTGAATTCACTCTGAGGGCGAGTGGCACATGAGGAAGTGAAATTTGCAGCAATGATGGTCCTGTACATTTGGTTGATTGAAGACCTGCATGATGGACAAATGAGAATATTCTGCCAGCTGGTCTTACCCACTGCTTTCCTCAGGGGTCTTACGCATATTGAGTGTGATTAAAAGACCTCGTGCTGTTACCCAGTGGTGAACAGTCGATTGTGCAAAATCTAGGCTCTGATGCAATTAACATCACATTGGAACACGTGTTGTACTTTTTTCAGAATAACAGAGGAGGATATGGACTTTTCAAATCGGTCTTTGTTATTATTTTATTTGTAATTTCTATGACGTGCCAACAACTTCGGAATTGCGGGGTTGGATTATTACTGCATTTTCGTGTAACTCATTCAGTACTGGATCACTGGTAATGCGGAGCGGTGCTGTAAGTAGGAGGTGATGTTTTTCCAGCTGCTCTCACTCGTCCTGCATGGAATGAACAGCGTTTGAGAGCAGGAGCGGGCAGTGGGCTTTTTGTCCCTCCTGGTAACGCTGTACTTTTACATTTCTCTGCTTTGTTGAGCCGCCAGCCCCAGTCCAACTCTTATCCATCCACAGCAGCATGTTCTGAGGAAAAGGTCATGTTGAGGGGGGACAGGAGCAGAGAAATCTAAAAAAAAATTTAAATCTCAATCCTGCACCAATAATGGCAGTTGCCTGCCTTTTTTTGAGTGCGCAGAAATCTAATTTTTATTTATTTTTTTTCTCTGCTCTGTCTCACTCTAGGTGACTTTGTCTCAGGCTGCTATGGCTACCACGATTTTGCATCGTAGAACAGCCAGCCGCTCCCTTAAAAAAGAAATACCTTTTTAAAAAAGAAAAAAAACTAGGAGTAAAATGGGCCCTGAACGAACCCCCAGACATCCTGGCCCCGGGCTGTAGAGCGGGGCGTTCCTCTCCTGGACTTCCCTGCTGCTCGGTGCTCTCTCCACGCCACCCCAAAACAGCAAACCCGATGTCCCTCCAAACTACCGTGCTGGCTATGATCCGGACCTCCAAACGCTTTCATTCTCTGAAGGACCCTGAACCTTAATGGATAGAATTAGTTTTTTTTTTTTTTTTTTTTTTTGGTAATCGCATCTCGACATACGGTGTTGCTCGATTTAATTTTTTTTTTTTTTTTTTCTTCCCATGAGTAATTATCAGTGTTAATGACCTGAAAGTGCCCACTATGATTTTTTTGTCTACTTTGTATTTTATGGTGAACAGACACAGTACATTCCTGCCTTTCCATCGACAGACCACTGTGTGGTGCTGTTCTGCATGCTTAATGTCTGCAAAGCGAAGTGTTGGAATGTGAACTAGAGACTTGGAAAACACTGAACAGTTGAGAACTGGCTGTTTTAAATGGACATTCTTCTGACGTGTGAAATGCACCAGAGTCAACAGTGTTTGTGTTTGTGTATTTGTGTGTGTGTGTGTGTATGTGTATGTGCGCCTGTATGCGTGTCTGTGTGTGTGTGAGCGCGTGCAAGATGGCATCTGTGTTAGCGTCAGGCCTGCGTCTGCCTCTGGGTGAGATGGGACAAGAGTGCTCCCCCGCTCCCGTCTTCATTCTGTTCTTGTTAATTGAACACTGCTGCTCATTCTTGCAAGATATGGTCTTATTATTTTATAACCATGTGCTACTTGTGTTTTTGAAGAAAAAAGTCTGTGGAAAAATTTTCTTAAAAATAAATGTGTTGCGTGTTATTTGGGACTGAAACTGTATTGTTGATGTTTTTCACTTTAGCTGGAATGAATAATGCACATTAATCCTGAGAGCGCTTAAGTAAATTTATAAGAATATCACTGTAATCATCTTATGCTGTTGTAAACCTATCATTTGGCAACTTGTTTAAAAGAGCTTCCCTGCATTAGCTCGTTTAAACAAGTCGCCACGTGATAGGTTTACAACAGCTTTGTTTTTGATATCTTGCTTCATTGAGCAACAGTAACTCCATTTAGTGCTCTAAGAGTTAATGTGGGATTTGGCCTGCGCTCCCCTCGGATATGTTAGATGATGTGACCCTGTGAAGAGGCCTTGTTCAGATTTTATGTTAAATATTCTGTGTACTCTGGAGCTCCGTCACGTCAGCAGCCAGCAGTTAATATTACTTATACCGTGGTCTGGGTAAATACTTTTTTCTGATTGGCTTGCAGGTATGCATTAAAACCGTGGAACCGCACAGGTAGTTCGGCTATGGTCGTTTCACCATTCGAAATTCATCCACTTGCCAACTTGTAACCATAGCAACGTAAGAGCTGGTATTTGACTGGGTACAACAGAAACCTAGCTGGCCATTTATCTCCAGTAAATTTAGCAGCGTCATATAAGTGTGTCCTGCGGGGCGGTTAACAGTAGGTACTCAAGCGATAATGATCGTAAATATTGTAGCAGCGAAGTAATCAGGCTTTAACCATTAAAAGATTGTAACTGTGTACCGTTACAAATGAAGCTGACTTGTCCACTTCATGTATCAGCGACTGCTGACAGTTCGCTAGCTACGTGCTGCCAGCAGACTGATTTCAGCTTGCTGACTCGTACTCAAGCGATAATGACCGTAAATATTATAGCAGTGAAATAATCAGCCTTTATCAATTAAAAGATTGTAATTGAGTATGGTTACAAATGAAGCTAACGTGTCCACTTCATTTATCAGCGACTGCTGACAGTTTGCTAGCTACGTGCTATGCCAGCAGACTGATTTCAGCTCGCTGACTCTACCGAAACCGTCATAAGTTCATTGTAATTGTGGGTAGCAAGTTAGCTACAGTCTGCATGATCGCGCATAATGTTGGGTTATGCATAATCTCCGTTTCAGATTAATGCTGCGATTTGATATTGCAGGCAAATGACCATGGCATAAGCGGGATAATCAACTCGAAGGTGAGCATTCTACGGTTTTAATGCTCTTCGCGGAGGCAACCACCCGACGCGAACTCCGCGTCGTGCATTAAAACCGTGGAATGCACACCTTCTCGTTAATTATCCCTTACATCTACAGCATTGGAATGTTCAGTACAAAATAATCCTTTGATCACATGTCGATGATGTCACACCTCTTAAACTCCTGTAGTGCTGTATTGCACTCCGGGCCTAATTTTCTTTTTTCATCCTACAATATTCTCTTAATTTGAGCAGAAAGCCCTTGAGATTTGGGTGGAGTAACACTGGATTGGGTTTTGGCCTTAAAGGGTGGGTGATGATGAGGTAGGTCACATGAAGTGACCCCATCCATACTGCTGCTATTTTGTCAGGGCTTGATGTCTCACCCATTCATTCCCAGGCAACTACTACAACAACAGCGGGGTCGGTGATGCTGCCGGGGCCCCAGGGGCCACTGCTGACACCACGGGTGCAGCTCCTGGGGCCAGCTCCGGAGGCTACTGCGGCTATTTCCAAAACGACGGCGGGTACTCGGCCCCACCTCCTGCAGCCCCTAAGCCTCTGGGGAAGAAGCCCCCCCCACACCAGGGCGGGAAGCCGTCGTTCGGCGGGGCCCCGGCAACAGGGGGTCCGCCACCCGGGGGCTACCAGGCCACTCCGCCCCCTCCTGGGCAGGGCTCATATAACCAGTACAGCATGAGCTATGGGCCACCCAAGAAGACCTTCAACCAGAGCCCCGGAGCTGCTTCTGGATACTCCGGCTACAGCACTGCCTATCCCAGCCAGGTGACAGGGGGCGCTAGCGGCCAGGAGTACGGCTACGAAGGTGAGGACTGTGGAGACGCATACCAGGCGTGGGGTATATGTGGTGAGGGCAGTGTGTGCCTGGATAGCAGCAGCATGGTCCTCAGTGCTGCATAAGTCACAGGGCTCAGCTCATACTGAATGTACTGTTGAGATTCCTCAAAACCCTATTGGTGTGGCACCTTTAGAACCAGTACGGTACCTCTTTGGACTGGTGTTTAAACCCTTGATCTGGTTTGCGTTTCCGACCCAGATGGTTCTCCTTAACGTAGGCGAGGTAGTTACTGGATGGTAGTGGGCCCATCAGCCAAGTAAGTGGTGGGTTTGTATTTAGTCCCTGTCGAACAAGAGCGACTATTCCCTCTTCTCCAATTAAATTACTGCAGTGCTTCCAGCTCCACCTTTTTAGGGCTGGATCAGTGCGCTCGCTGCCTCAACAGAGGATTCTTTTGGTACCCACTGCAACTTTTGACAATGGAATTGCAAAAATAAACATTCTAATGTGCAACGAACTGAACCTTACTAAACCAGACTGCTTGAAGGAAATAAAGCTTATGTAGCACAGGCAGTGGTGTCCTGACTTGTAAAATGGCCGCTCCTGAAAAGGCTTCCTGATGCCTGAAAGGGGCTTGTCTGTGAAAAGGGTTTACGCATGGAGCGAATGAGGCGTCGTGGTGGATTGGAAACGACTGAGGCGAAAGGGTCACGCAAGTGTGATGTGGAGATGTATGTGGAGCAGTGGCTTGTTATACTAAGTGTGTTTGTCGGTCTTTGCTCTTAGGTTACAACAACCAGGGGAACTTCAACGCACCAGGCGGGGCCAACCAGAGCTACGGGGGCAACCAGCAGTCCTACAACAATCCACCGGGCTACGGGAGGGGGGATCCCAGCATGAACTACCAGTACAGATAGACTGAAACTCCATTTCCCATAACCCCTCGGCTCCACCCTACTCCATCCCTCACGCAAGCATTCTCCAAAGCAGGATCGGTTCACTTCGTAGTTGGTATCCTTTCAGCGGAGATTTCACATATCAGTGGGAGAATTTATTTTGGGATGTGTACAAATTCATTAGGCAGTGAGTGTTTCTTTCTGTATGGACCTGTGTAACATAAATGCATTTTCCCCTCTATAAGCTGTCCATCTTTGCGTCATTACTATCGAGAAAAGTTCTTTGTGTAAAAAAGACATGTTCCATTCGCTCAGCTAATTAACATGGTTCATTTTGACTCTGTTGAGATTTCATTCCTCTCTAGAATTTTTCTTCTCCATAGTTGCTATTCTTGCCCTACCTACATACTGAATCATTAACCAGTTTGACTGCAGTCTGAAATGACAGGGTTCTCTCTCAATTTATTTTTTATGACTTGGTTTTTAAAAAAAAAAAAAAAAACAGGTTTTGGTCTCTGCCTTGTGTGAGTCATTGTTCCAGGTTCCATTTCACCAGTGCTTGTGTAAGGAATATCTTCGGCCTAACTAACTTCGCTGGAAAAAAAACATGGCCGCATCACCAAACAATGTAAAATTTTTCTTTTTTGCTTGTAATTTTATTGCTCATTTTTAATTTTTAAGTTTTTTGTTTTTTTTTATTATTTTGTTTTTGCCATTTTCTGTTGGTTTCTTGAATGTAGGAGGCTGGCTGTTGGAATGAATTTTAGGTTTGCATAGTCAATTTTCGGGGAGGTGGGTGTGTTTTATTTTTTGGAATGTGTTTCCAGTGTTAGTTGTTGTTTGTACCAATAAAGGATTTTTATTTTGGATGGTGTTTTTCTTCATCTTTTTGAGATGCCCTTGTTAGACCCCTTTGCTATTGGTTCATTGCATCCATTAACCCTCTGCCCAAAAATCATTTTCATGTTTTTCCACTTTTTTGGTCACACCACAGGACTTGGTTACATTTTTGAGACGTATAGTTCATCAATAGTCCACTGGATGGCAGAGCTGTGGCCTTCCCAAGATGGCAGCCTTCATGTGAAAAGTTCTAGGCTCCTATTTCGGGTAAGTAGCACAAGAAAACCATGTCAGATACGCCTTTTGGTCCTCCGGCCACCGCGGCAGCGAGCGGAGCGGGGGACATAGTATTCAGCTTCGTCCGTCCGTCCGTCACGTCCCGTTTCTTATGAATGCGGTATCTCAAGAACGGTTTGACCGATTTCATTCATCTTTGGCTTCAATGTGTATTAGTATGATAGACCGACCCCAGTCAATTTCCGTGACCTGGTGGAGGATGTGGTCGTGTTTAGTGGAAACTCTTGGTTTTTTTTTTTTTTTTTTTTAATGTTTATGGATGCTACTCATGCCAATTTATGGATATAAACTGCACTGATATTTTTTTTCTAGGGGTGGTCGTATTGACGTAAATTTGTAACATCCCTCGCTGGATTACTTGCTGTATAAAAATCCAAAATAACATTTTATGATGTTTATATATCCCCGAACAATGATTTTCTCTAAATCTTAGATTTTTTTTTCCTCCGACTGTAACTGAAATGGTCCCTGAGAGGGTTAGATTACGTTAGTCACTTATCTGATGGCCACAGCATTACAATGAAATGGAGGAGGGGTTATCTCCCATCTCATCTTTCTGCATCACTACCTCTAACTCCCGCAGTGCAGCAGCTGCTGTAGAATTGCTGTTGCTGAGGTCCAAAACTGGCTTTCCCCCCTCCTTTTACTTGGGAGTCAGGTGTGAAGGCATTCAGGCCAATCGGAAGCTTGAAGTTAATTGGTTGAGTATGTGCCTGGGAGGAAAAAAAATAGCTGGAGTTTCAGTTCCAGCTTCGAAGATCCCTGAAGAGAACGTCTTGGGTCCTGTGGTTCTCAAAATCGGACCTGCAGGTTCATTACATATGCAGGTTTTTGTTCAAACTATTGGAATCCCAGATTTTTAACAAGCTGTTAATATTTCTAAATTTGTCGCTTTTCATGCTATGAGGGATCATTTACCCTAAAAATTATTACAAAATTAGATTAATTTTCACGAGTCTGAAGGCTCTCCTGTCCTGGCCACTGTAGGAGGCGTTATCCACCACCAGGGGGCCTAAAGCTACAGGAATGCAATCGCCATATAGGCTAAGCCTAAAAAGAAGCACGGTTTTTTTTTGTTTTTTTTTTTTTTGTTTGGTTTTTTTTTTTGGTTTCTTGTTTTTTTCATGGATACGTTCTAGCTTGTACGATGTTGGACCTGGACCATCCTCTTCTGAAGCTTCATGGCAAAAGTTGAAGTTTCTGCAACATGATTCATGCCACAGCTGCGATTAGGCCCACTTCCTTTTCGCATTTTCCATTCAAAGGTTTCTGTTCAGCCTATTGTCATTCGTTGTCTTATCCTGGCCATCTGCATCACAATGGCCACAAATAAAAATGCTTAAGTAACTCGAGAGCAAAATTTTTTGCAGTCGTGCGTTCACCATGTTGCTCCTTTCATACAAGCGTCTCTGCCAATACTTGGGGAAAAAAGCTGAGGAAGGATCAGTCAGTGAGTCAACCGTGATGCGTCGTATCCCCATCATAGAGATATGTAATAGAACCAGAGAGAACAAGGAAGTACCTTTGCTTCAGCCAGTTAGCATGTTAGATTCCTGCTTCTGCATTTCCCAAGGATGCAATTTTGTGGCCAAAGACGCTGAAGCTCCATAGACCCCAATTGAAAAGTGCACATTTTTTTCTTGCCAAATAAAGCGAAAACAAAAGAAAATTTATTCGGTAATCCTTCATTATTTTGCTCTTTGTCTGACTGAACTGTTCGATGTTTTCAAGAGGGCCTGTAAAATAAGAACTGATACTTGGAGCTTGATGACAGCACGTGCACAAGTTTAGTTGTCCAGCTGTTGCTCTGACTGCAGCAGTTCAGCCAATGAGTGTATAGTGCGTGTGCGTTCCGGATTAGCAGTGTTGCTCGTCATTTCCCCTCTAACACATTTGCCAATCCGCACAGACAACACATTTTCTTGGCCATTTGTGCTGTGTAATCAGATTGGCAATCTTATGAAATGGTGCCAGAAATAAGCACCCATGGAACGCCATTTTTATATGTGGCATCGGTCAATTCCGCACTTCCTGGGCTGAAGTAGCTAGCCTAGCGTCTGTCATGACGAATAGTCGTCATTGCACTATTCTCGTTAACCAAAGTAAAATTCCTCCATTAATTTTATTTTTGCACCAACACATAGGGTGAACTCCGGTAAATTGGGCCATCAGCTTAATTGAGCCATTTAAGGTTTGAGCCTCCTGGCTCTTTGAATTTTAACAGCCAATGACTGCAAAGGATTTCAAATTGTAGCCACAACTGTACATGATACAAATAAATGCATTTGATTGGTCTATGGTGAGCGGGGCGATGTCTAACATCCAGACTGCTGAGGAACCATAGACCGTATGAAAAGATGGACGACGCAACCGTGACGTCACCTATTGGTTTCAGCATACCATAAAGGAAGCCTCGAT
The DNA here is from genome assembly GCA_029721435.1 of Gymnothorax reevesii. Classification (NCBI taxonomy): domain Eukaryota; kingdom Metazoa; phylum Chordata; class Actinopteri; order Anguilliformes; family Muraenidae; genus Gymnothorax; species Gymnothorax reevesii. The sequence goes on along the minus strand of CM056582.1, from coordinate 22,709,584 downwards.
TTTGGCAGTTTGAATTGCGCCATGATGTCATTTTGAAACCGGATGTGATTTTTATTGGACGAGAGCGTGAATTGAAGATCCGGGGAGGAATGTGGCTCTGGATCTGAATGTTTCGGACGAGGTCCAGAGGATAGCCACGCCCCAAAAGCATATTCTGGCTTTAACCTTTATTCTAGTCTATATGGGACCATAATTATTACCTCCGCCAAGGAGGTTATGTTTTTGCTGGCGTTTGTTTGTTGGTTTGTTTGTGTACAACATAACTCAAAAAGTAATGGACAGATTTTGATGAAATTTTCAGAAAAATATATGCCAAAGTTCAAGATTTCAAGTCTTTCCAATGGGCCGGAGTTCCAATCGCCGTGCTTCTGGGTTTTGCTGCCCCCTGGCGGAGGTCTGCGCTCTCTGAGTGCTTTTCTAGTTTCCAAAAGTGAACAACAGCTGAAGAGGAGAGTGCTGAGGAGAGGACCCAGGTCGCTGGATGATTTAGAGAGATTGTGCAAAGAGGAAAGGTCAAAGATCCCTCTTTCTGTATTCTCCCATCTTGTGAAACATTATAGGAGAAGATTAGATGCTGTTTTGTTGGCAAAAGAGGGTTGTACAAATTTTAACATCAGGGGTGCTAATAATTGTGGCACACCTTATTGGATGTAAAAGAATTATTTCTTAATGTGGGATTTGTTCGCTGAGTCCTGGTGGCAATAGAGGTGCAAAACAGAAGTGCCCGTGGTGTTCATTATCTGTGCATGACAAGCAAAAAAATAAAAAATCGGTGGTTGACAGCACAATGACTCTGTCATGATATTAAATGCGCCAGAAGTGAAGAGATGAAAGTATCAAGATCTGCTATTTCTAGACGCCTGAGTGAATATGATCTGATTTATTTTATCGCTGCCAAGAGGTAGAAACATAAAAATACATGAGTTTGCCAAGAAATTCAAGGATTGGACACTAATGGACTGGGAAAAGTCCTTTGCACCGATGACTCAAAAATTCAAAATTTTTGTCATCCAAACGCAGAACTTACAGTATGAGCAACGTAGAGTTGGAGAACATTTCAAAAATCACAGTTTAACCCCTTCTGTAAAACATGGAGGTGGTAATATTATGGTTTGGGGGTCAGTCTGCTCAAAAGGAGCTGGTGAAAAAATCAACGGAATCATCAATCTAAAGAAGAATCACAGTATCCTAGAGCGGCACGCATTGCACGCACCTGGAAAGAGACCAATTTGTTGAGGATTTTTATTCTCAATAAGATAATGACCCTGAACACACTTCTAAACTGTGGGAGAATTATTTATCTCAGTCAGAAAGAATCATCTGGTCTGGTGACATAACTTTTATGTCTTGGCCTGCGCAAAATCCTGACCTTAATCCGATCGGGTAAATTTAGGATTTGCTTGATACCAGGATAAACCAAAAAAAAATCCCTTTGGAACTTTAAACCATATAGATTGGCTCAGCGAGTGAGGAAATAGAATAATATGTGAAAACTATGCCTAAAAAATTATATTCTGCAATCAAAGCAAAGGGTGGCCAAACTAGATATTGACTTTTTCTCCCAAAAAGACATTAGTATTTTTGTTTTTACTGTAATTTGTCATCTATTTATGTACTTTCATCTATATGGTCTAATATTACATGAAATAAGCACTTGAATAGTCCTTGGTTTGTAATTTATCTTCATTTTGTTAAGTGCATAATAATCACCGCACACTACTGTATGTTGACGGACTATGCGTAAAATAAAAACAGATTCCTTTAAACTAAAGATGAACATTACTGCCTTATGTAACAAAATCAATTGGCCAACCTGAAACTGCAAAATGAGTCTATCAGTCCATAAAATCAATATATAATCAGGAGAATTATCTCTCAGTCCCCCTCCCCTTCAATGGCCTGTAATCGATCAGCCAATAAAATCAGTGGCCGCGCAGACCTTGTATCAGTCACTCTATCCAACCTGAGGAGAGTCGAGAGACATAGTGAGGTGTAGTAAGTGGTGTTAATTTTACGTTACGATTTGGGAAACGTTTTGTTGATTTTCAGGCTAATTTGGATAGGAGACCAGTACAAATTTTCGCTCAGGCCGTGTTGACATTTGAATTACAGCTCATTTATTATCGCACCCAAAAACTCGAGTCAAGTCAGAAGCTGGAAGTTGGGGAGAATCGAAGGCGCCTGGATCAGAAAAACATTTTTTCTTGAAAAATGAGTACTTTAAAAACTTACTTTTACCGCCAGCGCATTAAGCGGTGTCAAACGTGACAATTAGCAAACTAATATCTGAGCACCAAAGGTTTCAAACTCTTGTTATGGCTATGACGACTCGCAGATTATCCATATAAACAAAAGTACTAAGACACCCCGCTCAGCAGATCCGGAGTATTTTCCTTCCGCTCTTCTGTCCCGAAATATCTTGAAATAACTTTAAGGTGAGTTGACAGTTCCTTGCTGACCTGTAAATCTGGATTTTCTCTGTTATACATTTAATGATGTGACCCCCAGTTGAAGTGGCAGTAGTAACGAGTAAATGTACTTATTTTACGCACGAACGGTTATTCCGGCGGCATGGCAGTTGCACTTATTTATGTACTTATGCACATTATTTGAAAGTGATATTAGGAGTTCCTGCCATCAATCTACTTCTGACTTGTGTCATCCATGTATCCCGCCTTTGTTGTGCTGACTTTTTCGTTAACTTCACTAAAATGTGGATATTACATGATTTGTCTTAGCAAGAAAATGCTGGGTTGTGGAGGCTATTTGATTGGTGTGCAACTACAAATTTTATTAGCATTGAAGAACTATCTAATTCAGAGGGGATGAAATTATCAGAAGAGGTTCTGAGGGAGGATTAGTTGGTTATTTCTCATGTGCGCGCATTTACTCAGGCAGAAACCAATTTCATTATGAGAGCTTCTGCTTTAATAAAGCCCAGAAATGCGAGCTACCACGATGGAGTGATAAGTGTAGTCGTGCGTCGAGTTACGTCCAAGAATGAAAATAAGGTAGTGGCTAAATCATTCATTATTTTGGGCTAGTCGCATGATTTTTTCCTAAAATGTGGAACTTTCCTTTCTCGAAAAAGCACTTCCCCTATTCCCCTCCAAGTATTGTTTATGTACTTTGTTGTGGGTTTGTCTCTCCTCGCATGCTTTCTCTACAGAGATTTGTACAACTCTGTTTTTTTTTTTTTTTTTTTTTGCATGTCTGCATTGGCTGATAATATCTTGATTTCCGATTTGACAATTCGCAAACAAAGCGGTTACCATTATGTGACACGTGACTGCATTCGCTGAGCTTCCTCGTGCGAAGTGCCATTGGTACTGACTCACGATGGCGCTTGATTCACGATGTAATAAAGTGATGGTGGACTGTTCATCAGAGTTTAGGGCATGTAATTATTTTGTAAATACAAAATTGAAAATAATTAAAACTTTTCTAGTCGTTTGTTCTCGGAACAGTCCTTATTTTCTGTCCTGTTGTCCTGGCTCCTCGACTTTAATTCTCATATTGCAATCAACTCCATGTGTTAGTCTAGTCTCAGCTGCCAAAATGTCCTTGAGGTCAGGTTTTGCTGTCACTTTATACAGCTTGATAGAAACGTAGAACTGAACCAATACTTTAACTGTTTTTCCTTTCCATATCAGTATGCTTTGTTCCTGATTCCTGTTCAGGCTCGTCATGAAATGATAAGCCAAGTGTGACTTGAGGGTATGTAATACTCTGTGTGTGTGTGTGTGTGTGTGTGTGTGTGTGTGCGCGCGCGTGCACGTGTGTGTGTGCATGTGTTTGTGTTTCTGTGCCTGTGTGTGAGCTTAAGTTTGAGCAAAAATGAATGTTTGCATATGTTTATATGTGAGCATGTCTTGTCAGAAATGATGGCAGGTGGAAATTTTGTGCTCATGTCTGACAAACGCTAATGGCAAAAAAAATGAAGTCGCTCGAGCCGAGCTCTAGTCACATGTGTGCTGGGACGCTAAAATGGACGCTTAGTCAGTGTCAGCAGGACGCCTCTTCCGTCTGGCCCCTGCTATCTTCACCTCATCGCAGCGTCCTCCTTGCGCTCAAATTGATAAAAGCCGCAAGGGTGAGGTTTGTGGTTTCAGATAGGACTGAAAGCACCAACAGGATAGTTGGAGTACAAGCCTATCAACTCACAGTGAGTCAATTATTGATCTATATCACAAGGGCTCGTTACCTGATAGCTGATTCCATGACTTTTATCACATGCGCTGATTTTCGGTCGATTTTTTTTTTGTGAGACTGTCTGGAGGGCTGTTTTATGTTTGTGTTTCATCTTGCGTCATGTTGATGTTTGAATTGTCAAAGGCTTCGCTCAGTTATCTTTTATTGAGGGTTATTTGATTCTGTGCTGGGCATTAATTCTTTTTCAAAAGATCAACTAAGACCACCACAGGAAATAAACAAGCCACAGTCCATGGAAACCAGTTTCATGCCAAATATTTTGTGAAGTATTGCCTGTTTTTGATTGTTTATATGAAAGATGTGTCCTAGAAAATCTACTCAAAAATCTCAAAAACATCATCCTTCTGTCTGCTGTGTTGCTACTCGTTTCAGATGGCTCCACTGGTATTCCCCCTGACCGTGCTGCTGACTACACTTCCCATGATCCTCTGCTACCCAAGCGTTTTCATGGATCTCGAAGACAATCCTCGTAAACCAGCCTTGTTACATCACACTCACAGTTTAATGCTAAATTTGCTTGAGCTGAGTTCCAAAATCTGAAGACACTTCCATCAATGATCATCTGTCTATTTTTGAATAGCTGCTTATGGGAATGAAATTTGGTTTTAAGGTGCTTTGTGTTCCTTAGGTAACAAGTCATCGATACGGTTTCTGGCGGTTGGAGACTGGGGCGGTTTGCCAAACCCCCCATACATCACCCCAATCGAGAAGGCAACAGCACAGGAGATGGGAAAGGTGGCCCAGATCATGGGGGCTGACTTTGTACTAGCCTTGGGGGACAACTTCTACTACAAGGGGGTGGACAGTGTACACGACCCCAGGTTCCAGGTAAGATGCTATTCGAAAAATCTGAGGAAAATACTCTACAAACCGAAAAAAAGCTGGCTATTTTGACTGTTACCATTGCACTAAATATCAAGGTTTGCAGAACAGTAAACTTTGACAGGGTTCGTCTTATTGCTGGTAGATCCAAGTTCTGAAAAGTTAAAGACCACCATTGAGTTTTGTTCTGACTGCCTGAATTTCCACATTAGCACAATTCCTCAACCAGGAGGTACAACTGATGTGTAAAATCAGCTGCCTGAAAGACAGACGTGGCTGGACTTCTGCCTCTCTGACCACTGGACTTCACACTTCTGGTTTTGTCCTTTTTACAATTTAATATTGCTTCTTTTCAGCACGTACCAGTGGTATAACTGGCTGTAATTTTTGGGTTCTTCATGTCCTCTCATAACCTGATATTCATAAAGAGAAGTAAACCTGCCCTCATGACTGCTTCCCAGGAGACCTTCGAGAATATCTTCACCGCAGACTCGCTGAACATCCCATGGTATGTTGTTGCTGGTAACCATGACCACGCAGGAAATGTGAAGGCGCAGATTGACTACAGCAGGCTGTCTGAGAGATGGTAAGGAGTCATCGTTTCTTTTGAGGGAGTAATGCCCGATGGAGACACTGAAGGATAGATAAGGACGGTAATGGAGTTTCGGGGTGTAGATCAGAAAAAAGTCTGGAATAAGGTGTATGCCATGGTGGTAGGGGATCTCAGTGATAGGCTTTTGGTAATTAGAGATACTTGTTTGAGCTACCATGTGGGACTTGGGATGGAGACTTACATCTGGAGATATGAGGATGGAGAAAGAGCTCTACTGTTGGGCTCTTCTCCCCAAAACCATCCTAACAGCCTCAACCTTGTTTTTAATCTCTGCCTATTTGCAATTGTTTTATCTGGCATTTCTTTCAGGACATCCTGTTAAAAGGAGAAAAATTCTCAGTAGTTCTTCACCAGTTTAACAAAGGCTGGAAAAATTCTACCCAGATTCTTATCAGAAGTTGGGGCCTGGATTTAGCCAGTGTTCAGCAAGGAATCTCTCAAACCAGAAATGCTTAGTTTCACACAAACACACATCTTCACTGGTGGTTTTTTTTTTTTTTTCCAAAATGAAAACCCTTTCAGGGTTTGAAACAGTTGACCAAGCTGCTGAAAGGCTATCTCCATTTACATCTGCATTTGAATTTGTATTTCATATGTACTGGGAGTGGTCAAGTCATCAGCAACAGTGCAACAAACTCCAGCTTAGTGAAGCTCATGGTGTTGTTTTTGTCGAGACTTGATTAATCCTGGATTTATTATATTTTGTGGTGGTTTTTTGAGCGGTAGCTCCATGGTTATCAACAGCCATCTCACTAAGCGCCCATCCTCCCTGTCCCTGATCGCTTTCATTTGTGGCCACAGCTGGGTGTCAGGCAAGTGTTTTCATGATGTTTAACTCAGTTCCTCTCGCCGCTTTACTGTAACTTTGCAATTTTTTGTGACCAAAGCACCTGCAATTGAGTTTATTATTTAATACATTATGTTGAATGTTCCACATTGTCCCTTTGAAACAAACTTCCTTAATCCGGGGTGTTTAGCTTCACCCCATCACATTTCTGAGATTCCCGCTACAGTGCAAAAATGATTTGAATTTCATTGAGCGTATTTGCATCAAATTAATTTTGAATGCAAATACCAACATGATTCATATGATATTTGCAGATATATTGAACACGGCAAAAAACAAATTATTAATTTTGCTACACATTCTCATGGGTTTGCAAAGGTCGGCAAATATTTAGCAAATGTGAAAATAGCTACATACTCATCACTTGATAATTTGACGCTAGTATCAAAACAGCTGCATATTTACTTTAAGCGAATACATTAAACGAATGTGGTATACACCACCTTCAATTACATTTCAAATTTGATGTGAAATCATTTTTGAACTTAAGCCAACACAATCATTTGTGAACTGGTATTTATGCTATATCCACATAACATTCACCTCATAGTGAATCCAGTTTTTCCTATAGCTTACCTTACCTTTGCTCTTGCACCCGCACCTCCACCCTGCCCTCCGTCTTCTCCACCCTTCAGGCGCTTCCCCTACTACTATTACGAGGCGAACTTCCGTATCCCGCGCACGGACAGCAAGCTGACTATCCTGATGGTGGACACGGTGCTGCTGTGCGGAAACTCCGACGACTTCCAGGACCAGAAACCTCGGGGGCCGGTAAGTGCGGTTGAGGCCAATCGGCAGCTGGAGTGGATCCAGAAGAGGATGGCGAGGTCCAAGGCCGACTTCCTGCTGGTGGCCGGGCACTACCCTGTGTGGTCTGTGTCCGAGCACGGCCCCACGAAGTGCCTGCTGCAGCAACTGCGCCCTCTGCTGGTCAAGTACAAGGCCACTGCTTATCTATGTGGTCACGATCACAATCTCCAGGTTAGTTATGCCCCATAAATGGATTTTTTTTTTGGGGGGGGTCACCGTGGTCAATGTCAGCATTCAATCAGTTAATATGATATGGCATATGTGACATACTATCTTGTTAATTAATATAAATGGTTCTAAAATTAAAAGTCAACTCAGAGGTTTAGCAGTTCTTCATTCTGCATGACGAAACTGGAAAAAGGGAATAGTTTTTGTCAGAAAGAAACTGAAGTATCCCCGTGTATAAATCACATATGAGTTCTTTTCAGTTTTTTGAAATGTGGAGGGGGAGCTATGGGATATGTAGGCTACTGAATGAAGTGACGTTCTTACGTAGAACACATTTGTTTACTATATTTATATTCTGTTTTGTATGTTCTGCATGTCTAATATCTGATAGTTTTCTCCCCTAGTTTTGCTCTAAAACTTTACACCTCCCTTAGTGTTTTGTCTGTTTTGATATTCAGTTCGAAAAAAATAGGCAGGGTACTCAGAGAAAGCAAGGGTACTGTTATAATTGAGACTAAAGGAAAAACGTGTTGATAAATTAGGATGGTGAAACTATGAGGTCGCATGCGCTGGGACATATCGGTGCCAAGTGCAGGTGGTGCTGTGGTAGATGAGACATATTTACACTCCAGAATTCTGCATGGCTGTGTAGTTTAGGGTCGTCTCAATCAATCACACGTAGAAAAAAACAGAAGCTTCTATTGAGTGCCAAAAGTTTTCACAGGAAGGGAAGATAAATGTAAGAAAACTTCAAAAAAAAAAGTTGCCTGGCAACCAGCACACACTGACCGTCAAACATTAAAGCGTGTTTGAAGTTACGTAACCAGCCACATGATTGCATTCCTCCTATGAGAAAAGCCCCACCTGCCTATCTGACTGCGCTCTCCCCTGTTTTCCCCCTCAGTACCTGCAGGAGGCGGATGTGGGCTATGTGGTCAGCGGTGCGGGGAACTTCATGGAGTCTGACATGAGTCACAGGTACCAAGTGCCCCACGGGTCCCTGCGTTTCTTCACCGGCGAGTCCTCCACCATGGGGGGCTTCGTGCACGCCGAGGTCACCAAGAAGCGCATGGACCTCACCTTCTACCAGGCCAGAGGCACCTCACTGTACCGCACCAGTCTGCCACGCCGCAACGTCGAGGAGTTGGACATAGAGGATTAATGAGCGCGATCACACACAGGCAGAATCACACGCATGCATGCGCAATATCAGGTATAAACTCACATAAACACACACACACACACACACTATCTTCTATACATTTAAAATATGCACACATGCACACAGGATCAGGTTACGCAAACATGCACACACACAGACACACACACACATACTCATACTCATCCACTAACACACACACACACACAAGCTTGTCCACAAACAAGTACACACATGCTCAGGCATGCTAGGCCGTCGACAAGTCAGACATGGAGATTTATAGAGAACAGAGTGCCACACACAGTCAGATACCATATACAAACACTCAAACTGACTTCAGTGTGCATGCACGCGCTTTGCATACGTGGAAGCTCATGCACACACACATACATGCATACACACATATGCCCTGCCTCGGAAACAGGAAGGATGTACACACAGACAGCAATATAAATGACCTGAGACACTAGTACTAGCTCACATAATCTAGCGGTAATTATTGCCCATTTGAATTCAGAAAGCTACCTACCAGCCTGTAACTGGATACTACTTTCAATTAAAATGTTCTTAACTAGCATTTCTCATTTCATCAATGGTGAAAATATAATATATCAAACTGAAGTTCATCCAAGTACCACTTCGCTTGCAATATTAATACTTTTGGCGAGGTTTGATTTAAACGTTAGTTCCCATTGTAAACAAAGATCACAGAAAGGTTAATGGTTTCCGCTGACTCTGGCTTTATCGTTTTCACATAGTTCACAAAAGTTTTAATTTTTCTCCAGATTTTGTTACTCACTGTCCTTAAAAGGTATAGATATATATAGATGTTGATAAAATATATTGGTGGGAGTGGCCCCTTACAAGGATCAATATAACATGACAAAATTAGAACATTTACACTGCCCGGCCAAAAAAAAAGTCGTACTCTGAAATATTTAGTTGGAGCCCCTGTAGCTTTCATTACAGTGCATATTCTTCTTGTCATTGTTTTAACATCTATATGCAATGCCAGAACATTTATTTTAGATCAGAAATGCCATAATTTTTGGCCGAGATCTTGTCTTCTCGACATAATGGTTGAACCACTGTGGTCTTTCTTGAGCACATCCCAATAACTTTTAATGTGTTTAAGGTCAGGATTTTGTGGTGGCAAAATTGTTTGTGAAAATGATTCCTCATACTTGTTTTTGTCATTCATGGTTTTCTTTGCTAAATACAGGCCAATAATTTGCCCGTTCTGAAATATTGTAACATCTTTTCCACCTTCAGAGGACGTGTCTTCCAACATGATTTTTTTAAGAAATGAGGAGCGACGCGCTTCATCAGTCAGGGTAAAATGATTATTGCCAGCTGAAACATATTAATAACCACAATAATGATCCAATTATAGAATTTGTTCGTTAATTTCCAAATGGTGACTTTTTTTTGGCCAGGCAGTGTATTTTGTTGAATAGCTTTAGGATCATGGCTGTTAAACCTATCCCAACTGCTTAAATTTGGCATTGTTTAAATGTGCAAAGTACAATGGTGTCTGTCATTGCACCACATATGTGGATGCCATCATGTGCTGAGAAAGTTAATTACTTACAGTGATAACCGCTCTGCTGAAAATTCCAGTTAAAACCAGCACAAGCTGGTCTACGCTGTGTTTTTGACACTTAAAGCTAGTCAGCCAGCTGGTTGGTCTGTACAGTTAACTGGTCCTTAAGCTTCAACATCAGTATACTCTTTCAGCTAAACCATCATAACCAGCTTTGCCTAGCTAAACACCACCTTCAACCAGCAGAAAAAAAAGGACAAAACTTGGTTATAACCAGCCTGAAATGTCCAAAATTCACCTTGAACCACTGTAAACCAGTGTGGGACATCAGCTGGTTGTAGCTGGAATTTTGAGGAGGGAGTCCACTGCTATATTTAAAAAGATACCTGGTAAAAGTTGGCAAGACATATGACTTATATTTCTCTGGACCTACTCAATGTATAATTTTTGTCATTCTAACCAGAGTCCCTTAATTATGCTTGTTCCAGGGTTTATGTAAACATTTGTATTAGTTTTTGTATGGAATATTGGATGGAGCTGCTGTTTTTGTTTAATGATTATCTTGAATGTTGAAACTACCAATACCAAATCACATTCCTGCTTCATCAAACTCCTCAGTTCATCAATGAAAAAAATCTGTGGAAGATGTAAAGAAAATTGTAAAAGTGCATAATTGAACTACCTGTGCCTTAATAAATAATTGCGTAAGGTGCTGCATTTTAATTTACGAATCAATCTGCCTTCATTGAGTTATTTTTCTTACATTTTTATTATACTCTAAGGTTTGCTTTGGGGGAGGCACAGTGAGCTGTTGTCTACAAAGTTTAATCTACAGTATAATAGGATGTCCAGACGAGACAAGACTTTGTCAGATGTATCTGACTCATATCTGAGTATACTCATCTGATTTAAAATAGTGTGGACTATTTCTGTCATAGTTCAGTATTTGTATGCTGATGGAGCTCGGCTGGCTAAAGCAGAGAACACACTGAATTACTGAATGGCTTTTTTTTAATCATCAGCTGAATGACTCTTTTATCAGTCATCTAAAGTGAAGTCTGTATCTTCTAGTGCATTTGTACTGCATATTTAATTACTCTAAATTGTTACAAATGATACATATCATTTTGCCTCCAGCCCGCTCCCATCAGTCATTTCACAATCTTCATCAAATGCTACTGTTGGGAGTATTGATAGTATTTCCTTATCAACGACCCAAACAAGGGGATGGGTCTGCAATCCAAAGGTCAATTTTTAATAGGGGAAAACATCTTAAAATTGAAAAAAGAAAAACCAAAGGAAAAAAACAACATCAATGTTTAAAAGGTTAATTTCTGTTTAGTTTAGTTTTTTAAATATTGCATTTAGAGCATGAAAAATACTTCAGTGAGTTTTGAAAAATCAGGGGAAAGTTTCCGTACATTACCGGACCCTCTGTCTGAACGTAAGGCTGGTCTGTCTGAAGACGTGCGACTGCTAGCCCACTGTGAGCTAGTCGGCATCATTGGGCTGCCAGGTCCACTTATGCGGAAAAAAGATTTACTAATAAGTACGTAGAATTACACCATGCGTTTTGTGCATAGCATGTTCATACCAATGTTAAAGTAATTGTACATTGATAAGTAAAATGGCAGAATGTGGATGACATACAGTTTTTCGGTGCAAACATCTGAATTTATACTTAGTTTCCTGATGCCTCAGTCCCTCTTCAACACTCAGTTCTCCTGCATGTTTGTGTGCCCTGCTAATAACAGTGGACGGATATTACTGTTACTGCAAACTTGTTACACAACAAAAACAGTTATATTGCTCTGTAAAGCCCCCTGGACATTATCAAGAGTATATTTTGTTATATTAAGTTATTTTGTTAATTGAAGCGTACAGTTAATATACATAACTGGGAGTTAAATGATGACCATACTGCCCGAAGGGTTCAGAATGAGTAGTCTATATTTCCCAGAGAGCAGTTGTGTTGGTTTTCACTCCAAGGCCAAAAATGTAAACCCCATTTAACTGCTAATCAACTTGTTGCCCTACTATTGAGTAGAAATACAGGGCAGTGGATCTGTAGGAATCAGGTTGGTCACCCTCTGATCTCATCCTTAAAAATCAATATTACTTGGGGGTGAAATGACATGCTCTGGCTGGGTCGTGCTGACTTTTTTGTCTTAAGGGTTGAACGTAAACGTTCTTAGTTCTTGGAGACTCATCATGTTGGTTTTCACTCTATCCCCTGCAAAATAAACCCCATTCAACTGAAATAAAAATCTTGTTGAGCTGTCAGTTATTACATTAAAATTGTGCTGAGTTAGGCTTTAAATGAAAACTTGCAGGAGGGGTCTGCCCTTATGACAATATCCAATAGTAATTTTTTAGTATTACTATAGTTTGCATAGTATAACTGGAGTAGTACTATCATTATAACTGTAGCATTACCACAGTCAACACAGTCACAGCCATGATATTACTGTAGTCCACACACCTCTATTGCTGAACTTTGAATAATTATAGTATCAGTACAGTAATACTACACTATTGTGGCGAAAATACCATCCATTTACGATGGGAAAACTTAGTTTGGAACTATATTAATTTTTCAGAGGGGTGATCTGAGCCATGAAAATCGCTGGCATATTTTGGTCGGTGTTTGTCATGTTTTATGCCAGCAGGGGGCGACATTAGCCGGTTTTTGTCATCTGGGCATGTCATCAGCCTGCACCTGAAGCTTCAACAGGCTTATTCCACACTGACGTGGCTGCATGCATGCCTGCGATGTGTGTGTTTGTGCAGGAGCATGCATGCCATTTCTGTCAATGTGTGTGTACATATGTGTGTGTTCATATGCCTGTGTGTTCAGGTGTGTACGTGTGCATGTATATGTCGACATGTCTGTGAATATTTGTGTATGCAGTGCATGAGAGTGTGTCTGGGCATGCGTGCAGAGTGTTTGCAGGCATGTGTGTCTGCATGCCCGAGTGGATGTGAGCATGAGTGAGCATGCAGTGTGCGTGGGTGTGTGTATGAGTGTGCCTACAGAGTGTGAGCACGTGTGTGTGTGCGTTTGGTGCCTGGTGACTCTGTGCTCTGACTGAGTGAGGGCAGCCTAATCCAATTAGCTCTAATGAGGCCATTCTACTTGAAGTTTATTCCAAAGCAGGAAGTGGGAGGACAGGAACTGATTAGGTTACCTGGTTACCAGGTGAGCGATTTGCAGCAGTGACAAGATCAAACCAGACAAGAGAGGATTCAGCTCTCATCCTGGGTCTGTTTGTAGTTTTCTGCCCAGGCTCACCCCCTGCTTCATGATCTCTCAGCCCCTCTCCCAGCCCACCATGATCGAGCGTGGGCCACTAACACTGTTGGAGCCGGACTTGGGCTTTCAGTCAGTCTGCTGTCAGCCAACAGCACTCAACCAATGGACCTTCCCTCCAAAGCCGCAGAGTTAGGACAGCCAAGTGCCAAACAGACTAATTTATTTTAAACTTATGTTTTAAATTTCTCTCACACCTGTTAGTTTGCAATTTAGGGCACAGACAAATTAATTTTACTTCACAGGGACATGAAATTAAACATCTGTCATCTTACCTGAAAAATGTTGATAAAATTTTTATTGTGGTTGGCACGATTTACTGTTCTTGCGTCACTTTGGCTAGCAGACTGTAGCCAGACTACGACATATTGTATTGTGTTTATGTTCTTGCAGTCACTTTGGCTATAGTAGACTGTAACTGTGAGATATTTGTATTGTGTTTATGTTCCTTCAGTCAATTTGGCTAGTAGACTGTAACTGGACTGCAAAGTATTGTATTGTGTTTCTGCTTTAGCAGTCACTTCGGCTGGTAGACTGTGATCAGACTGGTTTGTATTGCACTGTTGATACAACGTTGAACATTATCTGGTGAGATTTACGATACACAAGCCTCTTTATCCTGAGGGTGAGAGGTTGATTTTGTGCCTTGAGTGAGTAAGCACCTTATGCACAAAGCCTGAAACCTGCTGCCCAATCAGAGGCCAGCATTATCCTCGGCTACGTGTCAATCTCTTTGGTCCTGGCATCGTGAGGCCCTGTTATCCTCCACCAAAGAAACATGTTCACCGGGTAAAACAGGACGAAGCGAGACCTTTTGGCGTCAAGAATTTGTTCATAATGTATACAATGTGTAACATAGTGTTTCAATCTCTGCTTAAATTTATTTGTGATTTAACCCTTTGAAGCATAAGTTAATCAACACTTATTTGTGTACAGCATGGTTCAAAAACAATCCACGCACATTTTCAATATAAATTGATGCATAGTCAAAGGTTATGTTGCCATTTCACTGGAAACAGTGAGTCTCACTTATAAACCGCATAAATAAACATAAATACACCCTCAGTTTCATGAATTAGGATATTTTTGCTGTATTCTTTTTCCTTTTCTTTTCTTTTGAGCGTCCGCAATATTTACGCATGAAAGCCAAGCAATTTTTTTATAAGTAAGATTCATTTATTTTATAATCCAGGATTATACATACTAAACAAATGAAATTGTCTTTTTTAACAAAACAAATGATTATATTCATCTTCCTTCTTCTAGTTCATCCAGCTGGGTCACTTTTGCCCCATGTTGAGGATTAATCATAATGAGATGGCATCCTATTGTTTTGTGGTTGCAGTGTTTGAATTGCGAGTCAAAGGGATAGCAGTTTCATCTCTGCTACAGCCACAATAACAGGACAACTGCTGTTGGGCCCTTGAACAAGGCCTTTAACTCGGCATGGCTCCAGGGGAGTGGCCCTAAATAACTTTCGATGGAAGCTTCCTTGATGTCAGACTCTCCACCATGGGACTGCAATTCTTCAACCGGACCTGATGCTTTGTGTCCAGTCTTGATGAAATAAGATGTTTTATTAGAGATTATCTCCCCCTTAATCTCTCATTTCATGACCTGGATACACTGGGGGGGAATTCGCCAAGCATTTGAATGATCCAAATGCTTGGCAAATGATCCAAATGAGTCCAAATTTTGCATTTTTATATATTTTATATGTTATATATTATTACATTTTATATATTTGCATATTTTTTCAGTGCTTTGTATCTAACATCATTTTGAATTTTTAATTAATTATTTCTCCACAACATGAAAATGTGACTGATCATTTTTCCACTGTGGTTTTCTTTTTAATCATGTATTTTTACAGAAAACACTTATTTCTATGACCATTTTTCATTTTTTCTTAAAAAAAACCTGCTACTGATATGACTTAATTTTGACATATTTCTAGATTTTTCCATGAGGTAAATGAAATTATCTCATATCAGAGGTTGATTTTTTTTTAATCTCTTTTATCACATTTTTTTTCGAAGAAAAAAATGTCACAGAACTAAGACTAAATACAAGATTAAATACAAGATTTTTTTTTTGCAGTGTAAGTCTTCTTAAATTATGGATGGTTGGAGTTTTCCAGGATTTAATTTTACCATCATTTCAATTCTGCATTAATATATTGGTATTTTGCATCAGTTTTTGTGCCTAGAATTAATCCTTAGACAGCTAAATAAATTTTCAAGGAATTACAAATGTAATTATCATGAGCAGCTGAAAAAATACCTTGTGGCAACTTGTATGAAAGAGCTCCCCAGTGGAAGCTCTTTTACATAAGTTACTGCATGATAGGTTTTAAACAGCATCTGATTTGATGTCTTACATCATTGGGCACCTATCGTTGCCTGTAGCGCTGAAAGGGTTAAGGGTCGAGGATATCTTACGAACTCATGCTGGTGGCTTAGCTGGGCACCTCACTGATGTGTTTGTCAAGCAGTTTAACTTCCCGATCCTTTTTGTATGAGGATTCACTGACTATTACAGTCCACCACAAGTGGTCAGATTTCAGAAATCACAAGCAAAATAGCTCACAAGTTGCCCGTGATTTTTTTCCCGTGGCATCGATCCCTCTCTCTGTCTCAAGGTTTTGTCCATTTGTTGTTCAACATCCTGTATGCCACAATTCCTTTGGAAAGAACAAAATTGATTTACACTATTAACAGTGGCTTAGCAAAATGGGTCTAATATCATGGGATTTGAACAGGGTGTGCAACTCTTGAGTGCGTTGAACACTACGATGGGCGTCCACGTGCAGTCACTGTTTTTATTTCTTCTATCTTGCATTCAGGATTACTTGTGCTGGTAACATCTAGTTTGTGGCAGGAATCCAGGAAATCTGGTGTAGAGCTCTGAAATGGGATTCAAATGAACAACACGTGCTATCGTGGTCACATGATATACAATAAATATGAAAACAAAGTCAAAGAAAGGCATCACTAAAAGAATTAGAGAAGAGACCGACTCCACATACAAGACTCAGTCCTACCTGGGCTCAACCAGTAAGACGTGAAAATTGAGGGAACACTTTGTAAGTTTGGCTAATAACAAAGAGTGCTTAATTGTCAATCCATGCCATCGCCTAGATCGCACAATTGACTAAAGCCAAGTCCACTGCATAAATCTCCTTGGTTAAGATAATCCTCAACCCTGAAAATAACATCAGACAGGGCTAGAAATAACTTACACCACAAGTTTTAGTCAAGCTTGTACAAAGGGAAAGCAGGGGCACTTCACAACTGAAAAAAAATTACAAGATAAATGTACAATTTCATCATTGATCCATCAATGAGTTTTATCCGTGATCTAAAATTTGCTCTGATTAAGATTCAGATAATCCACACCTGAAGTATGTGGGACAATATGGGCGTGATTTTGCACACAGTTCAAAGCAGCCATCTTGAAATAAATAAGCAAAAAATGCCAAAAGTACATGTGTTTTTATGACCAAGTTACGTAGGTTGAATGTCATACATTTTGTCCATTGTGTGTAGCTGAAATACAGCCGTAGTTATACCACTGTGCAGGGACAACAAGCTTAACCTATGTTTATAGATTATATTGCTCAAACCTTATTTCAAGCAATGCAACTCAGTTTGTAAGTCTATCATGTGAAAGCTAGCAATGTTATTGTCAGGTTCAATACCATTTCATTCAAATTTCAGTGTGTAATCCTCAGTTTCAGGACCTTAACTTGGCATTGGAGGATCGATATAAAATTGAAGAAGGTTGGCTCAGATCAATGGAATTATTCCTGAATTATCGGGACTGGTGGCTCAACAGAGCTGCCAGCGAATTTGGGTAGGATTTGCCAAATGTTAAACAAGAACGGTACACCGATTCAAGTTTGCAAGACTGTGTGTAAAATAGCTTTATTCTCTTTGTTCAATTTCTTTGTCAGGTCTCCATTGGCTTCCTGATTTCATCGTGAGTAAGAAGTTCTAGAATGCTCCATTTTTGCTTCATTAACCCCTGGAGAGCTAAGTGCGACTATTGTTACGCAATTATGTAAGATTTCAAAATTAAAGCTGTTGAAAACCTATTATGTGGAAACTTGATTAAAAGAGCTCCCCTGCAGGCAAATCACAACATGATAGTGTCATGGTTTGGGGGGTTGCTGCCTGCTGTGCATTTTCTTCACCACCTGGGGGCGATCCTGCTGTGCGATCAGGTGGTTGGTGGCTTATTGTTTGCAGCTGTGGAGAGACTATTTAAGAGGATCCTCCAGCTCTGTCTGGTGCTTTTGTGTCACTCTTGTGAGGATTACGAAACCCTTAGCGTTTAGTCTGAGGAAACTCCTTTAAAGAGTTTAGGATTTGGTGTTTGTCCGTCCGATTTATCGTTCTGTTCGTCAGAGTATATGTTCTGTCCGACAGAAGGTCTTGTTTCTTGGAGCATAGTCTTTGCTCGCAGACCTCTGTCAGTTCGCTCCTGTTCCAGCAGGAGGGGGTGGTTACTCGGCTCTTATTTTCTGGAAGGATTTTCGCCCCCTTTTTCTAGGTTGAATTTAGTTGGCGGAATCGCCGAGGAGTTACGATCCTTTTTTCTGTCACTGTTTCTCCTATTAGTGGTCCTTGCGTTTTGTGGGGGGCTTTTAGACACCCCATCGTGTGTCGCATCTGGGTGTCCGTCCCATTCCCCTTCACAGATGGGGTTTCCACAGCGCAAGATAATTTGATTTATAATTTTTTGAAAATTTATTTTAGTGCTCCAGGGGTTAAAAATAAATCTGAAATAAGCAGCAGTTTACAACAGTCAAGCTACTATCTGAATAATCTCAGAATGTGAATATCAGAATGTCTCATTTGTATATTCTTTGGTGTATTTAAGAAAGAGTCCAATCTAAGAACATTAAACCCCAAGTCAGAAAAAGTTGGGACAGCATGCTAAATTTGGATGAAAACTGAAACCAGTGATTTATAAAATATTAGTATAAATATTAAAATATCATTAAGCTGACAATAAAGCCGCACATTATTGGATGCTTCTCCCCATTACTTTAATTGCCTTATACGCGCAGAACCAGACACCTTGAATATGTGAATTATGTTACGCACTATACAGGGTGAAATATTCAATTCTTTTCTTATTGTTTTTGGGGAACATTGTTTTTTAAACCTTGCAAAGATTTTCTCACACATTTGCAGTAAAATTTGCAATTCCTAGCCTCCCTTGCTCCTGGGGAACTAGGACTGTCCTGGATGCTGCTTTCATACCAAACTGTGATTAAAATCTCCTGCTTACCTCAATGGTTTAAAATCACATTATTATTACAATTTTTTATGCCTCATTATTATTAGTGCTGAAAGCTCACAGTAAAATATGGGGCGTTAATGTATCATTGTACAATATGAAACCTCTCACTTTACATATGTGCAAGGTTTTCAATGAACATTGATTATTCTACAGTGTTGTTCTGCCGAAGGAAGTCCACAGTGTTCACAACTAGGCACAGGATCGACAGAGTCTGCAGTCTTCAGGGCAGGTCGTGACTTCCTGGGGGTCCCCAGACATTTACATTTTCTGGGTGAGTGGCAGACAGTCGGACTATTACTGGCGTGCGAGGGGAAGAATGATGGGATATAGTGGATGGACGCCAGCAACGAGGGACTTTCGTCCGCGTCCCCCTCTGGCGACAGCGGAATCATTATGTCGTCCTGGTCCCACACGTGGAAGGCGTTGGGTTGCGAGTGGGAGATCATTGAAGGAATGTGCGAGGGACTGAGGCTGATCATGTCCTCCTTCACTTGATCGTCCTCGTTGGGTCCCAGCACACAATCTGCCAGAGAAAGAGGGAAAACTGATTAGGCAGACCCCCACTTTCACGATTAAAAATCTGGTCATGAGTGAAATCGGTTGGAAGTGGCTGTTCGCCCCGCAGCAGGGTGTACTGGGGAAAAGACATTGGTTATCTATCCCGCTGTGGGGTCGACAAGAGAAGCGGTTCTGCTTCTGGAACTGCGGCGGAGCGGATAAGAGAAGCACTTCTGCTATTTGCCCAGCAGCTGGGTGAATAAGAGATTACATTTTATAACCTTCCCCACATGTTGCAGTTTAGCGCTGAAGCGCTGCGGGGCGAATGACCTCATAACAGGTTGGTAACACGGACTTCACGCATTTCTTGTATGCAGGAAAACAAACCCGCATCAGTAGCGGAGCTACGGAGGGCGAAGGCACGTCCCCTTTTAGTCCTGGCTAGATCTCAATCATTTTCCTTTATTGACGTCTTTTCCAATTATCGTAATTGGCAACTAGAGACACGGTTTCTCACCGTATGCGATCTAACAGCGGTGAAATCATGGGCTAAATTCAGTCCAGAAAAAAATGTAGGCCTATTTATTATTTGGTCACTGCTTCGCGTGATGGAACTGGTCCGTGTTCCAATGAAAAGCGGACTTTCACTCTCAGAAATTCGTGGGTTGATTAAACAAAAAAAAAACAACAACAACAGTGCCACTCTGCAGTTAAATAGCCTAGGTCATAGAACGCGTGCGGCTCAAGCCATTTGCGTGAGAGTCGACAGGTAGGCTTTGCAATCTTGAATAAAGTAGATTTCAATACCGCAAATACGCGCCCAGATCAATGATTGTCGTCTTATCTCATCGGGGAGAACAAGCAGCACCTGTTAAGTGCGGAGCGCTCTCTGAGTGAACCTTTTGTTAATCATGAAGATGACTGAGAACAGGTCAGGATTTATAATTGTTTTCATCGGTTATTTTGTGCAACCCAATTCTCTGTTCCGCCGCTGTAATGAATTTAACTCGCGATTTAATCGCTGTTCGATCGCATGTGAAGAGAAACCGTGTCTTCAGTTGCCAATTACAATAATTGGAAAAAGACGTCAATAAAGGAAAATGATTGACATCTAACCAGAACTAAAATGGGCGTGTCTTCGACCCTCCTGTAGCTCTGCCACTGCCGCGCATAAATGAAAACTACTTGAATCATAGCCTACCTGCAATGTCGTGCGCCAGGTCCTTGATGAGATGACCTACAATGGCATAAGCAACGGCAGCCACCACCAAACCGGCCATCAAGAGGTAGAGAACAGCTTTAGGTAATTGGATAATGTCCTTTGGTTGTGGCTTGTAGTCCTTGTAAAGTGGGTCCTCGCTTGATATAGAGTACTGGTAGGCATACCCCACTTCGTCACTCAGGTTAAAACTTGAACTATTCCTGAAATCCATGTTCCCTTTGGAATTGTGGAGAATTAAATCGTTTGTCGATCGATTGGTGGTCCGCAGATTTTCAAGCCATGGCCTGCGTTTTACATCTCATTCCACATCGTTTCTCAGAGAGCTGATCATTCTCTTATGACATTCCAGTCTTCACTTAAGAACTTACCATCCTGAAGAGAGAAAAACCGTGCAGCAGTTAAAAAGTTGAGTATGCCTTGTAACGAATAGGCACGTTTAAATAATGTTTGATCACACGAGTTTCCATGGTCATATATCCTAAAATCAAGTGATTAAATGTCTCTGGACGGTTTATAGGCCGTCTTAACTTGAAAAACGACGCAAACTGGCAAAGTGTTTTATCGACATTAGGATATGCAATTAAAATAAGTAGAGATATAAAATGTTGCTTATTAAAGTAAAATGTGACGATGAAAATTTAACAGAGATAATTTACTTTAAAACAGCATATAAGGGATACATTATAGGCCTATATATTATAATATAAGAATATTAATTCTTACCTCTACAAGAGGCAAATTTCCGAAGTAATAGTTCATATTATATTTCTTGAGCAGAGATCTCTCAGGGAAGAGTTCTCTTCCTCTTGAAGCGTGATTTTCAGTTTTTCGTGTCAAAAATAGATCAGTCATATTAACCTGAAAGTCACAGTTTTGAGCGAAGATATCATCGATCTTGTTTATTCGTTGTTGAAGGGTACAGCATTTCTTTATTGTTTCCGCTCTCCGTGGTGCTTAATTCAATCTCTTAATCCACCGTGACTCTTCCTCTGCGCAAAGTTGCGACTGATTGCGGAGTATAACAGTCAGGCTCATTTTAACCATCCAGTTGCGACAGTTGGACCGCCTCTTCCGCGCATTAAACCACGCAACATATGCTGAGTTTTTTCCTTCCTACTGTATTGAATTATTGCCATTGATTGTGACACAACCGTAATGAACAGATTGTAAATCACGGGTAATTTTTATTTTCAATGCAGTTATTTTATTTTATTCTTCGCTGATTCTTCTTCAATCCTGCCCCAATTTTTTTTTTAACAACAAAATATGTAGCAGTCTGAATGCGAGTGCTACTGAATTTAAAATCGGTTGGTCATCAGTCACACTATCGTTTGGCTGAATACTAAACTGCAGCGAATAATTTTTCTCATTGCTTCCCTCCTATGTTTTTTTTTTTTTTCACTGACAACTTCTACTTCTTCTTCTTACAATATTATTGCACTTGCTGCAGCTCGTGAATCGCACAGTTGCTGCAGATCATGGTTACCCTAATCTCCAAACCCTGGGAAAATTATGGAATCACCACAGCTCTTTTGATTTCATAGCAAATAAACAAATCGCAGATATGACGCAAACTATTTTTGTTCATTAGCTTAATACTCAGGCTTGATAAAACATACCCCAAACAAATTAGATTTAATTACTTTCACGAAGGGTATTTTCATTATCAAGACGAGGAAACAAATATGGAATCCTTTGATGTTGAGGAAGGGCAAAATACCAGCATTAATCTGTATATCGAAATTAGTCTGCAGTTAAAAGAGAGTGCTTGCAGATATTAACGGGGTGTTGGACTTGGTTAATTGAGAGGAATCATGACAACAAGAGAGCTAGTAATTCAAACAATGGAAAGAATTATCAAATTTCTTCAAGAAGGAGATTCAATATTGATAGTAACAAACAATGTTGGTTGTACCCAGTCAGCTTTGTCTTAAATTTGATGGAAGTATAAACAAAATGGGAAGGCTATGACTCTGTTGTGATCTGCGTTTCTGCCTGTCATGTTAAAGTTCTGTACCTGGCTCTGCCATGTTTAGGATTCTTGTGTTTAGTGACCACTGCCTGTCTGACCATTCTTAGGATTGTGTATATAGGGTGTCTTCACATTCAGTTCCATGTCAGATCGTTCTTCCTAGCTTCCTGTGCCACGTTTGTTTACACCTTGATTCTAAGTGATTTATCTTTCTGACTGGACCGCCTGACTACCGAGCTTTGCCAATTCCCTGTATTGTACCGCATTCTTGTGTATCGACCTATTTTTGCCTGACTATACGGATTTTGTTTTTGGTGCCCTGGTTACGATTCTGGATTTCGCCCTTTGGATACTGATTTTGGATTGCGGACTTTGTACTGTTGCCAGCTCTGTTGGGGGGGTTACCCCCTTCAGAAATAAAGCCTCCTTTTGCATTCATCTGGTTTTCGCTATTGGTTCATTTCGTAAATCACAACAGACTCAAGGCTTGAAACAGAACTGTGATAAATCAGCTGAATGAAATAGGATTCAAAAACAGAAATGGCAAATGAAAACAAGCACTAACTCTTAAACAGAATAATATAAGGTGACTGTGGGCTAAAGAGTTGTCATCATGGATTGTGTGTGATTGACTGAAAGTGATATTTAGCGATAAATCACAAATCTGCACTGACTAAGGCGACAATGGAGCTTTTGTCTGGTGTCATTCCAATGAAACATGAAGACAACTGCTTGAAGAAAACAAGCAAATGTCCCCATTCATTTATGATATGGTGTTGCATGTCAGATAAAGGACCAGGGCAAATGGCAAACATTACCACAACAGTCAATGTGCAGAAATATATTGAAATTGAGGACCATTTACTAATTCCATCAATAGACAGTGGATTTTGTGATGATGAAGACATTTTTTGGGATTACAATGCATCTTGCCACAGAGCAAAGAGTCTATAAAAGCATGACCAGCAAACAACTGTGTTCTCAATTCAATCGAAAATTTATGCTGGAAATAAAAAACAGGACCAGGACAAGTCCCAATCCTGCAAAGCTGATCTTTCAACTGCTATTTGAGCAGTTGGAACCAGCATGGTGGAGCATATCAGTGATGAAGTCCATCCCTCAGAGGCCGTCGTTAAAGTCCAAGGATTAGCAACTAATTTAGATTAATAATTTAGAACACTAATTTAGATTTTTTTTTGTTGATGATCCCATATTTTTTTTCCTTAACATTGCGTGACTCTATAGTTTTGTTTTCCCTGCTTAATTATGAAAAATGTCATTAATTAAAACAATATTATCTAATTTGTTTGAGGTATTTGTTTAACATCCTATCTGCAATTTGTTTATTTGCTATGAATCAAAAAGGTTTTATAAATGTACTCTGTGTGGTGATTCTATCATTTTGCCAGGGGTTGTTCTTCTTAAAAAAAGCAGGTTCATGGCTTCTGCTTTCTGTAAATCCAGATGCATGTTGGATTTTTGATATTTCAGGTTAAAAGAACTTGCAACTGATGTTGAATATTTATGATTTTAGCATCGTCAGAGGGTGGTACACGCACTTGACTCATTTTTAACAAAACACTAAATAGTAGCGTCTGGTTCTCACCCACTCATTTGAAGTGATCATTTGGAATGAGCCATGGGCAGTGAATATATGCTATGAATATATTGTCAGTATTTTTGTCTGGGCATAATGGACCATTTTTTTTGCAAAAAATGGAAAAATGTCTGTGGCCAACAATTTGAGTTGACGTTGAGTGTCTGGTAGAGTTGATAGGACTTTGCTTTGTACTTGGATTTGATGGAGCTCCGCCAACTCCGCTAACAACTTACTTTACTGGATTGTACCGAGAACGCAGTGTACACATAATATCTGCTCATTCACATGAACAGAAATGGAACTGAGCAGCTTTATGATGTACTTTGGGGTACGAGTGACCCGGGAGGATGTGATTTGGAATTAAATCCAGGCGATATAGAGGCAGAACCTAAATCTGGGCTTTGTGCGACAGCTGGATAAACTGAAATAGCGAATGTTATGAAACATTAAGGGATTTAAAATAAGCCATTGTTATTGTGCCTGAAAACAAATGAAAAAGATTTGCGATGTGTGCACATTTAAGCCAAACAAAATCTGGATGCTCATTCGTATAAAATCCTGAAAACAGTTACATACATGGCATAGAAAACAATGCAGCTAAACAGCACAAAATGTACCAGCAATATACCAGGCAAACCGAGGTCTGAGCAGCCCCAAGAGTATTAATAATGCATTTATACAGGGCTACCTTCTGACTTCTGACCTCAAATGTGCTTCATCTACCTTGTAAAGGATAATAAATTTGACTTCAATTTTTATTTCCGCCCATTTTGTGCAGAGCAGCTTACAGATCAGGAGTGATTCAAAATCACAGGACAATAGGTGGTCAGGCAGCGCATGTAAAAGATGTTTCGTCAATCAGCGTTACGCTTAATAATTAGAAATTAATCACCAGTGCATTTTTGATCATATTGCATTAATTTGTTTCTAGCACTAGTGTCCTCCAGTGTCGTGGTTTGGTTTTAGTTGTCTGCTTAGAGACCGCAGGACCAATCTTACAACCTATCAAATGTATCAACATGGAATGTTATTGCATACATACACACAGGGGACAAATTAAAGGGATAAAACCGAATAAATGTGTGAACAAACATGACAAATACTGAAGCTTCTGTTCATTTTCCTGCCCTGATTTTTCTCCACTCATCCCCTCTAAGGTCAAAGGGTCACTGCACATCAGTGCAGAGTTACTCAGTGTGATCACCATTATGTCCCATGATGAAGCATTCCTCCCATGAGGGGACAGCTCCCTACACCCTACAGGGCACAAGCGGTCGCTGAATGGTTAATGAGTATGAAAATGATCCCAAGCTTTGACATGACATGTTAGATATCTGTCTCTGTCTCCATCATAAAAATAAGAAACAAGGGAATATGTCTCAGAAGGAAGGTACTCCATCCCTCCATGACAGTTCACACTGATGGACTCCCAAGCCCAATTGCATTGAAGCAGATGTGGCAGCTTCTGGGAGCCAAACACCTCACTAAAACGGTTAATGTTAATTTATCTGTTAATTTATCCAATACATCCATGCCTCTGTTGGAAAATAATACGCGGGAGGAAATGGCGACTTTGTATAGTATCTTGACTGAACTAGAGCATGACCACATGCAGTGAAACCAGGGACCTTAACATCATTAGGATATTTTATGTCTACAGGCAGCTAATCCCTGAGGAAAAATTACTTGAGTTTCAAGCTAGTTATCCTACTGTAAATGGATGGTACTTTCACCTCCATAGTGGAGTGTTGCTATAGTGATACTATAACTATTCAAACTACACAGTACAGTTGTGTGGACTGTCTGTGGTTATAATGTGATGGCTGTAGTACTACTCTAGTTATACAACCCCAATTCTGAAATAGTTGGGATGAAGTGTAAATTGTGAATAAAATCAAAATGCAATGACTTTCAGATCACATGAGCCAATATGTTATTTACATAATTACATAGATAACATTTCAAATGTTGAAACTGAGACATTTTACATTTTTATCCACAAAATGAGCTTATTTCAAATTTTCTGGTGGCAACACGTCTCAAAAAAGTTGGGACGCAGGCAAAAGAGGGCTGAAAAAGCAAATAATATATAAGACAATCAGCTGAAAGAACATTGAGCAAGTAATTTAGTTAACTGGCATCAGATGTGTAACATGATTGGCTATAAAAGGGATGTCTTACAGAGGCTGAGTCTCTCAGATGTGAAGATGGCCAGAGGCTCTCCAACCTGTGAAGGCTTGCGTAAAAAAATTGTGGAATACTCTAAAAACAATGTTCCTCAACGTCAAATTGCAAAGGCTTTGAAAGTCTCATCATCGACAGTGCATAACATCATCAAAAGATTCAGAGAAACTGGATAAATCTCTGTACGAAAGGGACAAGGCCGAAGACCTTTACTGGATGGCCGTGATCTTCGGGCCCTCAAACGCCACTGCATCACTCACTGGCATGATTCTGTCATTGACATTACTGAATGGGCCCAGGGATACTTCAAGAAACCACTGTCTGTAAACACAGTCTGCCGTGCCATCCACAGATGCCACTTAAAACTCCATCATGCAAAAAGGAAGCCATTGATGAACATGATCCAGAAGCGCCACCGTGTTCTGTGGGCCGAGGCTCATTTAAAAAGGACTGTAGCAAAGTGGCAAAGTGTCCTGTGGTCAGACGAGACCAAATTTTACATTTTTCTTGAAAATCATGGACGCCGTGCCCTCTGGGCTGAAGTGGAGAAAGACCACCCCTCCTGTTACTAGCGTTCAGTTGAAAAGCCAGCATCTCTGATGGTATGGGGATGCAAAAGTGCATATGGTGTGGGACACTTGCATGTTTTAAAAAGCACCATGAATGCTGAAAGGTATATAAAGGTTTTAGAGCAACATATGCTCCCCTCCAGATGAAATCTGTTCCAAGGAAGGCCTTGTGTATTTCAGCAGGACAATGCAAAACCACATACTGCAGCTATTACAACAGCATGGCTTCGTAGTAGAAGAGTCTATGTGCTGAACTGGCCTGCCTGCAGTCCTGATCTTTCACCGATTGAGAATATTTGGCGCATGATTAAACAAAAAGCCCGTCAAAGGAGACCCAGTCTCTCTGGCAGCTGAAAGCCTGCATGAAACAAGAGTGGGATCAAATTCCAATGGCTAAACTCAAGAAACTTGTCTCCTCAATGCCCAGACGCCTCACTTTGTGTTAAAAAGAAGCGGGGATGCTACACCATGGTAAACAGGCCACTGTCCCAACTTTTTTGAGACCTGTAGCAGCCATCAAATTTGAAGTGAGCTCACTATGTGGATGAAATTGTAAAATTTCTCAGTCTCACCATTTGCTATGTTATCTCTGTTCTATTGTGAATAAAATACTGGCTGGTGTGGTTTTAAAGTCATTATCTCTTGATTTTTTTCACAATTTACACTTTGTCCCATTTCGGAATTGGGGTTGTACTATGCAACCATTCTACTAATATTGCTCAGAAATAACTGACGGATATTTTGATAAGGGATAACTTTCTCATTCGGTGCTCTCAATCGACCTCGTCAAGATTAAGAGAGTGAGCTGTTCCTGACAGGGCGCATGACTCCGCAGCAGGAGGAATCATCTCAGCAGGTGTTCAGTGGATTTGTGTTGGCGGAGGTCATGTGATAACCTAAGAGCTCCGAGCTAGCAGCGCATTTGTTCAGTCCCGGGAGGAGCAGCCATCTTATCTGTGAGCAGCAGGGACTCCGTTAGCCTCTTACCGCGTCCAACAGGGCCCTTTATGAAGTCCTGAGTGATAAAGGACCTTCGCCACCAGTGGCAGTAATCACACAGCCTGCCTCATCTCTGTAACACAAAGCTAATTCATGGCGTTTTCATTACAATGAGTGATTTTACTCAGCTCTTGTCATTGCAAATACAGCAGGAAACCTGGTCGTAAATTATTTGACTGGATGCATAAGACAAGAGCTTAAGTAGACTCAAAATATGCCCATCAACAGGGATACTGTTAGTATAAACAATGAAGTGACTGTGATATCTTTCAAGTGCAAGGCTGTACAAGATATCCCATATTAAATATTTAATATGCAAAGTGGGACAATTAATTGGATATAATGACACTTAAGACATTTAATGACATTTAAGTTCAGCAGAATCAATATGCATTAAGGCTCAATTAACCTGAATGTTAGAGGCCTTCAATTTTTATTTTCACATATTTATGAGAATATTAATAAAGACTCATTAAACTGATGTTTTTGATGTTTAAAGTATTGCTAAGTGTTTTTCTCAGCAACAGAAAATAAATCCGAAAACAAAAAGACAGTATAATGAGTTTTAAGCCACATTCTGTCAGTCCACTTTCAGCAATGCATGCCACTGCTTCTAAATGCAAGCCCATCTGTCAGCGCTTCAAACCACACTGATGCTAGCATGGTATTCCATAGACATTTAAATTAACCTTAACTTAGAATAATCCATCATGAATTCTCCAATTCATCACTTACAAAAAAGCTGATAATGGAAGGGGGGAAAGCCCTTGGAAAAAACATCCCATAACTCAACTAGACATTCAAGTGAACTCGAAACGCAATGGCCTGCTGCCCTGCCGCGCCCATTTAGGAGTGGGGTACAAGGCTATGAGGGTTTCCCAAAGTAGTGCTCATGATGCTGTATGCAAAGTTTCATGAACTCTGATTAATATGTGTCGCTGCTAGAGGTTAAGAGTGATTCAGACAGGTGTCAAAGGAAGGGTGAAGGAATGTCAAAGGTCACAAAACAGCCGTTCTTCAGAAACTGTGAAGGCCAATCATTTACATGTTGAGACATGTTGTATATTACTAACATACCAAGGTTCAGCTCTTTATTTGTATTAAAAAGGAGTTAAGTGGACAACTTGTTTTTCCATATGACCGCCCTGCCACGCCTGCATTTTGGGGTGGGAGGCAGAAATTCAGTCCTAAAGTAGTTTATGTGCCAAAGATGTTGCACACAGAGAACGGTCATGATGGTGATGTAGCCCTACTTCAGAAATGATCCATAGAGAAGTCCATGACTAGCTGCATTTGCAAGGTCGATACTAGAAAGGGGAGTAACTTTCGGTAAAAATAAAATCTGAGTTTACGTGCGCACCCTCACTCAAGTGCGATAATGTGACTTTAATTCGGAAACAATCCACAAAAATCCCTGGGACTAGTTGCATTTACAAAACGCGTACACGGCAGGACAGCTGAACAGACATTGACAATGATGTGCAAATAATAAAAACCAGCTGGGTTGGTTTTCACAACAACATCCTTTACATGTCGCAGTTCATTGATTTGCCCACATTTTCCACTTGACTTAAGGAAAATCCACTGCTACAAATCCAAATAAAGTAGAGAAGAGTAAATTAATGCAGAAATCACAGAAATCCTTTTCAAAAATTCAACAAAATATATTGAATGGGGTTAACATCTCCAGTCTGAGGTAGATCAGTACTATCATGATATCCATGTAACACTGCATTGAAAAAAAAAGAAAAATTCTATGAGTGGATTTGTCAAATGAACTACTTCCAACATGAAAATAAGTAGCAGTTAAGCAATGACAGGTTTACAATGAATTAGTTCCTCAAAAAATGAATTTCCATCATTTGCGACAATTATACTCACTTTAATAGCCAATTATCATAATTACCTCAGCCCACTTCCCTGTTTGCATAAGATCACCCCAAAACCCAGATACGATTTCTCGTAGATACCATTTTCACCAGGAAAGATCCTTTCGTTTAATTACTTTTTAATATTTTCTACGCAAATTCTAAGATTATTTTCAAATGAAATCTACTCTCCTTCAAACAGCTTCCTTTCCAGAGAACAGCAAAAAATTAGAGCACCACAGAGACGTCAGACATAGGGATATTTCCTTTGAAGCGTGTTCGACAACCTTCCGCAGCTTTTAACCTTTCACCCTCACAGCACAAGCTGTCCATGAGCTCTGCTCCTCTCAAGACTAGATGAAAAGAGCATTTTAGATAAAAGTTCACCAATGCAGTTCCCCAAGACCTGTGTCTCCAACTTGAGAATCAGATTCAAACAAGGCAATCAGAGATGGCAGACTTCACCCCATTCACGCAAATATTGGCAAGTGCGAAAACACTAACAAACAGACAAACAAACAAAGGAACACACAGAGCCGCTAAAAACAGTATTTCATGCCCACTCCGTGGCGTGAAGTAATTAAGGTCCAGGTTTTTTTTTTAAGTTGCTCAGTTTGACTCCACAGATCTATTTATCCACTGTGAATGACTGCAGTCCAGTGATGGCTCGGCCCAGAATCAGGGCATGGATGTCGTGGGTGCCTAAAAGATCATACGAGGGGAAAATTATTCACAGCATAAGTCATGTGAGACATGGCAATTAGTCAGAATCACATTTCTTCAACGAAGACATCACATTTATATGCATCAATCTACATAAAAACCCTGTCATGGATCATTGCTGACCTCTAGCGGTGATCTATTATACTACAGAAAATAAACAATTACACTCAACTACGTTGACAGCTTAGTTCATAACAGTTCTACAAGGAACAATGCATTTGTACTGTATGTCTCTCAGGGCATCTCTTGGGCTGTAGCCTCACAAAATCTCTAAGAACAAAACCGATTTCCATTCATAGCCAGTCTCTGTGTCCTCTTGTGCCTCTGTATAGGACCACGCCTGGGCTAGTTCCTTAAAACATCCTGTTTCCCTCTTTTGTAGGGCACTTTCCCTTCCTGCATTTATCCCCCCCTGCCCCCTCTCATCTCACCCTCATAGGTGTTGACGGCCTCCAGGTTCATGACATGGCGGATGACGTGGTACTCGTCCGCGATGCCGTTGCCCCCCAGCATGTCTCTGGCTTGCCGGGCGATGTCCAGGGCTTTTCCACAGTTGTTCCTCTTCAGCATGGAAATCATCTCCGGGGCCACTCTGGGAGGACGGACAGAGAGGCGGATCGATAAGGACTCAGAGTCGCCCCGAAAGCCGAGAAGTACACTGATCTTAACTGTGACACCCTAAGAAAACCTGATTCCAAGGGCAACCTCAGATTCCACTGAGCAGGGCTCCCAGACTCCTAGAAAACCACAGTGTCTGCCAGCTTTTGTGCTTTCCTTTCAACCAGCAGCCAATCAATGCCTCGAGAACAAGGTGTGTGGGCTCTTCAGCCAATCAGTGGCTTACAACAATCAAGTAAGTGCAAACATAAGTAAACAGACTCTGGGGACCTCGAAGGCAGGAATTTGACAGCCCTGCCATACAAGACCGATATCTATCCCCAGGGTACTTCGTTAGGCACTATTATTCAGTACGAGAGCTTACATTTAGCAATTACATCTAGTCTATCACATCTTTACTTTACATTGACTTAAGAGGAAAATCCAGGACTAAATCGGGCAGGGAAAGGGCACCTCTTCTCGTCCATGAGTCGGCCGAGCTGCAGGCAGGACTGCAGCCCGATGGTGATCTCCGTCAGCATGTCCGCCATCTTCTTCTGCATCAGCTGGTTCCTGGCCAGGGGAACCCCAAACTGTATCCTACCAGTGGACACATAGAAAACCTTTGAGCCAAAGCACAGAACCACACAAAAAACACCCTCCCATCTCCCCTACCCCATGTCCGTGCTAAAATTCCTTAAACTCTCATTTTTTCCTTAAGTTTTCCCGTAAGTATGTTCAAAGTTAGAAAACGCATTTTTTCATTTGGTTGGGCAATGTCATTCACATATTCAGTATCAGCTGGTTGCAGTACTTCACTGAAGTTACATCACTCTTAAATTGATAAAAGTTATCGAACCCCAGATGCCATGTTTTCATGGCCACTTCATTACATCAAATGGAATATATCTAGATCTTGTACATCATTTTATACATGTTTTCCAGTAATTCAGCAGGACATATTTGGGATCACTGGAAACCTTGGGATATCCTCTCGAATTTGAAATAGACCTGAAGTTGCACAGGAATGAATACAGCAGCTAGATTTGACTGACCAGTACAGGGGCCCATAGGTTTATGGGGTCGAACACACACTGCCGGACACAAAATGTAAAATAAACAAGTTCTGTAACAGGATGCCTCCAATCCATTACATCACCTATCAATGAATGAGACATTTCCACTCCAGTTACCTGTCCAGGGTGTACTGACGGGCAGCGTGGAAGCAGAACTCCGCAGCACCCAGGGAGCCCCAGGCGATTCCATAACGGGCATTGTTTAGACACCCAAAGGGGCCCTTTTGAAAGAGAGGGAAATGGCAGGGCAGTCAGGAAACAGGTTCACTGCAGAGAAATGACACTGGACAAGTACTTCTGTGCCTCTTAGACAGTAAGGCAGTTTATATCCTAGAGCAGTAATAACCAGCTCTGTTCCTGGAGATCTGCCATCCTGTTGGTTTTCGCACCAGCCCAAGCAAACCTCATCTCAATCAACAGTTAGAGGTTCTTCTAAATAGTAGACTTCAGGATAGTAAGATCACTGGAAACAGGACTGGTTTTCACCAGCCTAGTGGCTTTGATCATTGACACAAAAACAGAAGGTTTGTAGTTCAAACCCCAATCTACCCACATTTCCTCAGAGGGGACTGACCCCATCTTGGACCAATCACTAGTACATTTCATTTTTTATGAAGCTAAGATTAGGTCAGAAACTTAACTGTCAATCACATTACATGACAAGGAAATTTGCCTTCAGCATTCTGGCAACTTAATAGAAAATAAACAGTGAAAAACAGCAAAAAATACATAAAATGCAGCAGCAGCACTCAGCAGCTGAGTAACCACTGTATTCAGAGTTTCCGTATCTTCTATGCAGTCAAATTCAAGCACTTTTAAAGCATTTTCAAGGTGCACTTCTGTGCTTTTCAAGTGCCTTGCCTCTGTCCTAAATAACACATTTATCTACCTACTCTGTTAGTCAGCAATTTATTATGACAGTATTGTAATTACCTCTGCCAAGGAGGCTATGTTTTTGCCGGGGTTTGTTTGTTTGTTTGTTTGTCTGTTGGTTTCCAAAATAACTCAAAAAGTTATGGACAGATTTTGATGAAATTTTCAGAGAAGGTGGGTATTAAGTCAAGGAACAGGTGATAAAATTTTGGCATATCTAGGCCGAAGTACTGCTGAGATATACGCCAAAGTTCAAGATTTCAAGTCTTTCCAATGGGCCGGAGTTCCAATCGCCGTGCTTTTGGGTTTTGCTGTCCCCTGGCGGAGGTCTGCGCTCTCTAAGTGCTTTTCTAGTTACGTTATGATTCCAATTAAGTTTCAAGCACTTTATTCGAAATCCAAGCACTTCTCAAACCTTGAAAACACCGCGATAAAATTCAAGCATTTTCCAGACGTCCAGCACCCGTAGGAGCCCTGCGTGTCATATAAATCACTCACCCCGAGTCCAGACACTTTGGGCAGCAGGTTCTCCTCAGGCACCTCCACCTCGTCCATCACGATCATGCCCGTGGCCGACGCCCGCAGCGAGAACTTGCCCTCGATCTTGGGCGTTGTCAGGCCCGGCATGCCGCGCTCCAAAATGAAGCCTCGAATCCGGCCGTCCTCACACTTGGCCCACACCACGCAGATATCCGCCACAGGGGAGTTGGTGATCCTGACGAGGGTGGGAAACAAAGGAAGTGACACAGTTGGAGTTATTCTGCCAATCAGCTTCACAAGAACAGCAGCCAAGGGCGGAGTAGCGTATGTACAGCACGAGGACACCAGCTAAATATAGAGCGAGATGGACAAACAGCGCTGTTGTGCGATAGCGATTTCATTAACCCCTTAAACTCTGAGTTTTTTCACTAAGGTTTCCCCTCAGGTAGATTCAACATTAAAAAGCTTCTCTTCAGTAGCAGGAGAAAGTCTTACGCATATTCTGTATCTGCAGGATGCAGTGCTTCACTGAGGCAACATCTCAGTCATATTCAAACCCTGAACACCACGTTTTTATGGCCCTAACATCAAATTCAAAAGAACTAGATCTTGTGCATCAGTTCATACACATTTTCCTGTAATTCAGCAGGACATACTCGGCATCATTGGGATCTCCAACAGAATTTAAAATAGGCCTGAGGCTCCACAGGTTTGAATATATCAGATGCATTTGACAAACCTATACACAAGTCCATTGGTTTAATGGGGTTCACGACTAAGCAGAGTTCCAGTAAACTCTCAGTAACCCCTATCACACTATCAGTGATCTAAAACATTAATAACCTGATCCCAGCCATCTCCAGTTTAAAGACTGCGATTTAGGCACCAAGTTTTTCCTGATGGAATTAAGCCACCAAAGGTAATGTCATGGCAATATGAGCCACAGCGGTGTTCCCTAAACTCTGGTGCAGAGAGAAATTTTTTTTTGTACACATCTTTTCATTCCAGTTTTCACATTCACATATAAAGATATTAGTTTATGAAGGATTATCACAACATACACACAAAATCATCCAAATATAGAATATGATCACTGAAAGGTTCCTGATACAGCATATGACTTCTGACCAAACAGAACATGTGTTTGCATTGGCTTGGTGAAACCTTGCTGTGAAGAGAGAATAATTTTGTACACTGCAGTCAGTTCCTGAGGAGGTCTTCACTGAAACCTGGTTCCTTCCAGTACTTACCCGCCGTGTTTATCCAAAGCAACTCACAGTTGATTAGACCAAGCAAGGGCAAGTTTCCCTTGGGGCAGTGTGGGGGTAGGGGCCTAACTCGAAGGCCGAACAACAGCGCTTATGTTATTGTGCCTGCACTGTGGCTTGAGCCGACAACCTCCAGCGAAAATCACTTGACCTGCAGGGCTACAGGATGCGTCCGGGTTCAGAGTGAAGTGGACAGACGATGCAGGGGCTGGGATCCACACTCACCAGGTCTTGGCCCCAGAGATGGTGAAGGTCCGGCTGGACGGATTGTACTTGGCGCGGGTCTCCATACTGCTCGGGTCGCTGCCGTGGTTCGGTTCCGTCAGTCCAAAGCAGCCCAGAATCTCTCCACGAGCTGCAGTACCGGACATGCATACAAAACCAACATCAGGGAAAATTGCATAACATGTAATCCATAACGAGTTAACGATTTCCTAACAGCAGTGCCGAATATAGAAAGGTTATCAAACATTCCGCAATGTATGTCTTCCAAATTACATGGAATTACTTTGTGAAATGTATCTAAACAAAGCTGAGAATCTGCTCTTTCAGACTATTCCTAAACATGGAGATGTTTGGCTATCGTCGAAACAGTTCCGCTCCTTGAAGCACATGCATCATTTTCGAGAAAAATCCTTTGTTTATGATCGCTCGCAGACATAGTGTGTGTATTGCAACCTGTTTCATTTTCACTCATAATCACTCAAAAAACATCAAATTAATGAAGAAAAGTGACACCAAAATGGTAACTATCATGGATTCTGAGAAGAAGTTGGACCTAAATAGTAGCCTAGAAGAGATTTCCAGAGAAAATTCTTTGAAATGGAGTGATATTTTGTTTGAAAATGACATAAGTCAAATATTTAAATGATGTTTTTTTGAGTAGCAGCATTGTTCCCTCAGCGATTTGGGCTTCATGTAGGCCAGCTGGGAGAGTTCATGCAGAGCATCACATCGAAGCGTCTCCGGCTCACGTGTTGAGTGTCCTCACCCAGTCGAGGGAGGTACTTCTCCTTCTGTTCGTCCGTGCCGTAGGCGTTAATGGGGTGCATGACCAGCGAGGATTGGACACTCATGACGGAGCGATACCCGCTGTCCACCCTCTCCACCTCCCGCGCGATCAGCCCGTACGCCACATAACTCGTCCCCGCACAGCCGTACCCTGAGAGGCAGAGGAGGAGGAAGAGGGCCCGTCAGTCTAATGCACTGTAATTCCATTACATGATGCCTCGTTAACATGACGGGGGGCTACATTTGACGAGGACTTTAATGGTCTTAATTACTCCCAACGTAGACAGATAACTACTAAGGATATTACCTGGTTCACATGTACAGGATACCAGTCAAAAGTTTGGAGATACCCATATTTTTCTTTCAATATATGTTAAATAAAGAAATAAGCAGCCTTTATTTTGCAAAAAAGGAACTAATTCTTAGATCCATCAAACTAACCACCATTTCTGGACATATTTGCAGAGCAATCTCACATTTTTTTTTTAATACAGGGCAGTCATATGATTGTGATGAATTTGCAGCTGCACGGCTGTCTAACTTCCCAAAGTGCTGCACTTGAGGTAGCTTTTCATCAACCTTTTCGCCCAATAAATCCCAAAACCGCTTGACTTTAATTCGGCTGTGGGAAAATAGGAGTTTATTTGTCTGTTTACTTTGCAAAATATGGCTTCTTTGAGAATTCCAAAATTTTGGACACTATTCAAACAAGTAAATTATTCTCTTTTCACTTCTGACTGTTTACCTTTTACAAATTCCATTTGAGACAATATAGAGAAGTTAAGATGTTTAAATTTCTCTAAAAAACAGAGTGCTGTGACATTAGCAAAGTGCGTCCAAACTTTTGACTGGTACTGTATATCAAAGACAGAGAGATTTTACGTGATAGTTATAATAACAATGATGGGAAGAAGAAAAGGAACAAGAAGAAGAAAAAAAGAAAAGGATGAGGAGGAAGAGGAGTGATGTACTGCATCAGTGGCGGGCGGTGGACGGAGAACTGAGGAGGGGGGAAACATCCCTCGAAACGGATGAGATCAGGGACCCGATTTCACTCATTGTTCTGGGTCAACATGTTAGTTTCCTTTATAATGAAATGTTTAGGCGAGTGAATAATACATTCTATAAAATGTTTAATTCACGTGCCGTAATAGGCAACTCTTCACAAAAAAACCACTGTGGATTTTCCGCGTTTTCAAGCCGTCAAACCTGTGCGTAATGATTGTTTAACTGAAAAAGATTGAAATTCGCTCTTTTTTGCGTTCAACTGGTGCGTTTGATTTCTCGTCTTAATGAGGACAATTAGCTTCACCTGAGAGGGGAGAATTCAAGTGTCTTTTACCAGGGAAATTGACTGAAAACAGATCAAGACTAATAAGCAGTTTAAAGAATGCTTAAGGAGGGCGATTAATGTTAATCGCCCTCCTTATTCTCTGTCCACCGCCCGCCACTGTACTGTACTTTATCATATATCACTATATATACAATATCACTATATCATTCAGTACATTCTTCTTCTTCTTCTTATCATTATCGCGGTGACCTTGGCTAATTTATGAATGTTACTGGTGCAAACCTTTTACCTGAAATGGTTGGGCCCAGAACTCCCAGTTCTCCCATCTCCGAAACGATATCACGGTGGAACACTGAAAATACCACAGAGACAGAAGTCACACACTCGTGCACTGGCTTATTACACTGGTTCCTTTCTCGAACTCTGCTGTTGCTCACAAATGAGGACCAACACCATCTCAGGAGGAATACAGCACAGCGCCCGCATGAATCATCATAATCATGTTTCGATGGAGGAACCAAAGAAAACGAAGACCTATCCCTCAAATGCTAACCTTCGGTCTTCAGCAAGAGAATGTGAGAATTTATAAATAGCTGAAAGTCATTATGATTCTAATATTTCCCTTAAAAAATTCTAAAGGTTTTGTAGATTCATTATCATTAATACTAGAGGAAAGTTTTCAAGCAATACTACTTTAATTTGAATAGCACTCTGTATTAAATATAGATATTATGGCTGCTCTGTTAACTGGGGATTTAACAGGCCTTTTATCCAGAAAGTCATCAGGCGTTACACAATTTAAGATTGCGATTGAGGGGCATGTTTACTGTGTAACTAACATGTTATTTACATTTGACTCGGAACAGCAGAGCAATGTTCAGTGGAGTACTAGTCAGAAGCAAGCTGTGACTGAATATTTATGCACAACGCGCATGAATTTTAGACCTATAGTGGCCTTGTCAATAAATGAAGAGTTTTAATTCATTTTCCTGCATAGACATTTAAAAAAAATATCCATCAGCTTTTAGAACATTTCAAATGCAAGAAAAATAGAAGAAATGACAGCAGGAGCGCTTCTGGAGTCCCTCAAACCACCAGTGCTCATGGAGGCCAATACTTCAAAAAAGGGAAGGAAAACTTATAACAAAAAACAATGGTATAAATAATCCAAGTCCAGGTACTTAAGAATGTAGCCTTTAACGTTTATTCAAACCATCTTGAGTGCCTGGATTGGGATGATTTATACCAATTTTTTTTTTAATGTTATAAGTTTTACTTCCGTTTTTTGCAAGAAAAAATAGGTTTGGGGGACACTTAAATGTCAAAATATGCACTGGCCCTTCTTCGCTAGCGAATGTAGCTACCATCCGCATTACTGACCCTCCTTCCTGTTGGCCATTAGGATGCGCGGCATGAGCTTCTCCTGGCAGTACGTGCGGAAGGAGTCCCGAATCATGATCTCATCTTCGGTCAGCAGTCCGTCCAGATCCAGTGCATCCTGCCAGTTAAACTGCACCTTGGCTGGAGTTGAACATAACCAGTGACGCACAAATTCAGAACCAACTGTCGTCGACTAGAATCGCAAAACTGACAAGGCTAATAAACAACAACAACAACAAAGACTCACGTGCTTTCGATGCTTTTTTGTCCTTTGCAGTCTCTGCAAAATACAAATAAACCACTACTGTTTAGGTTTTTTTTTAAACAACTGGAGTAACACAGACCTAGAAAAGATCTAAAATTACTTTACTAATGGCATGACAAGTAACTATCTAGAAAAAAATAATGACAAAAGCAGTAAATTATCAGCTTATATAAAAGGTCAATGTCAGCAGACTGGCATGTATCCTCAATATCAGTTCTGGAGTTCTAAGTGCGCACAAGCAAATATAGAATGTACATTTAACAATGGAATCAAGTGTGAGCTATAAGGAAATCTGTTCAAATACACTGAAACAAAAAATATATCCACGAATATCATGCTTAGCACAGTATTGAAAAACAAAATTCTAACTCCATCTCCATCAAGTGATTTACCCAGTTGAACTGAAGCAGCAGTTCCCTGCGCTCTCGATACTGAAATCGATGCACATTTCTGGTAATTGGTTAGTAAACGAAAAGCTGCGTTTCTCAGGGCCATTTCTGAAAAAGAAAATAAGTTTAATGTTAATTTTTGCGAATCTTTGTAGCCTACAGAACATTCCTTGATTAAACTAACTTTACTTATTACATTTTTCCCTGGTAAATTGGGGCAAAATATTAACTAAACTGAAATGATCAGAAAAAAACGGAGCAGGTAACAGTAAAAATAATATCTGAACAATTTTTAATTACAGCTGAACTGAATAAATTACACTTTAATTTGGAACCCCTATTTCCAAGTTGTTTTTTACGTTTTACCGATTATCATCCTCTTTCTGCGAAACACAATAAACTTGATTATGACCGGTTAACTAAAAACTCGGGTAGAGAGGCTATATGTGAGTTCTGGTGGATGTTTCATAATATGGTTATTCCGCGTTGCATAACCTCTCGAGCAACCTCGTTACCCACACAGCCAGACGGATAAGTTTCCTTGTGCCGCCCCAATTAATGCTTCCCAATATGCTAGGTGCTAAAGTCAGCATGGTTTGTTAAAAAAATATGAGATACAGGACAAAAATAAATTTACCTTTCACAGCATATGATTACTCTCCGATGAGACACAGAGGCTCGACACCCACCCCCTCAGTATGGAGTTATCGAAACTAAAATTTGACGTCACTGTTACATCACAACGTAAATTTCCTTACATTGTCAACGCAACGCCGCCATATGTATTGTGGCCAAGTTCTGAAAAACACTGTGTAATGTACTAAGTTAAACTATTGCGAATATAAATTAATCATGCAAAGTGACCCTCGGTTCATTTAACGTAACTGATTACTACGAAACAGATTACAATAGAATATCGACCTTAAAAGGCAAAATCATTAATTTGGTGCATATGATTATTTAGGCAGAACTATTCATATGGTGTATATAGCGCCTGAATAATGTCGCTGGTGGTGCCGGATTGGCTTGTTGTGTAGGCGTGTTAAATGTTAATAGTCCATTGGAAGGAAAGGTGCCCTCAAGCATACCGTTCATGAATCTTGTCTATTTTCAGATAAGCATGGGTGGCTCACGTGTCACAACATGGTTACACAAGTGTCCTGTCACTTATGTCAGATATTCGACTTTCAAATGTTTCAGGAAACTATAATCACTTCTGTGGAGGCATATTTGGAACACTTGTTATTCAGAAATATGAGTATAGTTCTTTAAAAACTGCATTTTCCACTTTACCTTTCGTTGTGGATCTGGTGTCATATTTCTACAATGAACAACTATAATTCAACTACACAGTACACTGGAGGGAAACAATAAAAAAATGTAATTTTTTTGAGGAATTTTTGAGAAAATCATCCTGTTAGAATAAATAGATATCCTGCTCATTTTCAAATACTTAAGTTTAAGTTTACAAGAGTTGCAAAATATATTTTTTTATATTTTTGAAATTATATTTATGGGGCAGCATTACAGTACCGTAGGTAGCACTGCTACCTCTTAGCATGACGGTTGTGGGATCACATTTAGCTTGAGGCTTTTCTATATGGAGTTCACAGGTTTTTCTGCGGGTTGGCGCGGGTGTCCGCCACGTACTCCTGTTAACTCCGGCAGCCTAAAACATTCATGCTGGGTTTAACTGGCGCCTCTAAATTACCTGCAGGTGTGAGTGACTGGTGTGTGGGCCTGGTGATGGATTGGTGAGCTGTCCAGGGTGTGTCCCTGTCGTTGCCTGGGATTGGCTCTTATTCAGGGGTGTCAAATTTGTCCACAAAAGGGCTGAGGGACAGCAGGTCTTCAATCCAACCAAACAGAAGAACAGCTGATACACTAACCTAATCAACTATTCTCAGCCTGCAGAATTGATTAGTTGTATCAGATGTGCTACTCCTCTGTTGGAATGAAAACCTCGACCCTTTTATGGACCAGTTTGACTCCTCTGCTCTAGCTCCTCATTACTCTGCTGCATTAATGAAATGAGTAAAAATGGTTGGAATGCTATTGGTGTGTGTATGTGTGAGTGTGTGTGTATATATATATATATTTTTTTTTTTTCTTTTATATATGCGCTGACACAGATTAAGCCCAGCCACATGGAGATTATTTAACAAAGCTTGTTTTAGAGTTTTGCGTAGCAGAATGAGCAGGCACTTGTCTAATTAAAAGAGATTAAAGATGAAACATAAAAAAAAAATAGAGTATTAAATGTTTTATGGCAGGTATGGGCAGCCAGCCATATTCCTCCATTAAAAGCTCTTCCATCAGCTGTAGAGCCCGCATAAGTGTATCTGTCATTTGTTTACTCTCCTGCAGCTTCGCAGTCTGGCTTTTCTCCACCTGGGAATTCTTGTGGGACAAATCCTTGTAATCTGATTCAAAGATGATGTAAAACCACTGTCTGGCTTAGCTTTCCTGAGAAACGGTTGAAGAACTATCTGTCCA
The DNA here is from genome assembly GCA_029721435.1 of Gymnothorax reevesii. Taxonomy (NCBI): domain Eukaryota; kingdom Metazoa; phylum Chordata; class Actinopteri; order Anguilliformes; family Muraenidae; genus Gymnothorax; species Gymnothorax reevesii. Next base: position 22,668,026 of record CM056582.1, on the reverse strand, counting down.
GTGATAGTGATAGTGATTTCTGCATTAGGATATTTCCACACAAAAATTAACAGAACAAACTAAATGATTGGAATCACAGTAAAGACGCAAACAAACAAGCTGACACATGCAAGAGAATAGAGCCAAATGCAGAATATCTGAATATGCTAAGTTGGCCTTTCATTAACAAAACTGAAGAACAAAAAGAGCTTTCAGTGCTGGAGAGTTTTTTTCTGGAACTTGGTCCGTGGTCCGGTAGAAGCACGCAGGAACTTGAGGATAAGGCAGTGCTGAGTCTAAGGGACTGGTCTGAGTTCAGTTACTGAGGTAGCAAGCCAAATGAACAAGGACACAATGGGAGAGTGCATGCTTTTGGACAGAAGCAAAGACAGCACGTACGGGAAGCTGCTCGCCAGGACAAATGACGCAGGATGTAAAACAACAAATAAATAGAAATTTGGTTTTTGGCGGAGAAATACCGATGACAGTGTTCACAAGACTCAAAACAACAATCCAGCAAAGGGAAGGCAGAAAACAGGAACTTAAATACACAGGACAAATAATAACATTGAAATGCATGCATAGACATAGGGAGTAAGACAACGAGGGGTGAGAATAGAATGAGATGATAATGGAATAATGAGAATCAATTAAGAAACTGAAACTGATGCGGACAGCTGGATTGCGGGATTAACCAATTAGGGAAACAGTCAGGATGCGACACCAACAAACAAAACAGAGATGTAATAGCTGTTTTGTCCAAAGCTACACTAAGCAGTGGGAATTCAGGATGCTGTGAATATGACAACTGTAATGTTCAGTGATCACAGTCAGTAATCAGTCCCTGAAGCTTTTTTTTAATGGATGGCATGCATCCTAATCTTAAAAACCCTGACAGATTGGTAAATGTCAAGAATTAACAGGTTTTACATTACAGCAAGGATATCGATTGTTATACTTTGCATATTAGTCATGCATTCCACAAAATCTTATACGTAGAAGTAATCAATGCATGCCTACTTCACATTTTGCAAAAATCGCGGGAGCAGCAGGACTAGAACTAAAACAAAAACTGAATAACAGGGAGTAGAAACCAATGGTAATGGACAGACCAGAAATACAGCCATGCAGCAAGTCATGATTGAAGTTGAGGTGCTTGACCAGTGACTACAGTAAGCTTACGCGTTGACGCACCTCGCATATGATACATTTAGTGCGACAAGCTTATGCTGCAGCCCCGCGCAGTGTTTTGGGAAAGATCGGAGGCGATTGGAGCAACGTGGTGCTTTACAACCCAGGCAGACACACGGAAAAACAGACGCCGCCAATTTTATTATTAAGATTGTTTCATATTATTCAGCTAAGGCAAAATAAAGAATCTCACTGTAACTATCTCTGATAACAACATTAATGTCTCAATACAGCACGTGTATTTCGCGATTTACTCTGGAGTACAGGACCCCCCGTACCCTCACTCGAAGTTCCTCACATCTGCATACTTGCCCAAACAGGACAGTCAAACTAAACCTCGCATTCCTCTCAGCGAGAGCAACAGGACGGGAGAGTATTAACTAAGCCCCGCCCATCTAATCATTCATTTGTCAGTTTGGCCGTCAGTCACAGTTATACATTTCCAATTGGTCCTCAGTGTTCCAGCGATGGAATGTCTTCTTTTTGCGGGTAGCCTCTATTTCGAAGACGCCTAGCGGTTCAGTAAATAACGCTGATGGCACCGTGGTGATCTTCTCCGGTTTTGGGATATTTTCAACTGTACCGACTTCACTGACAGCTTTTGCATTTAAAAATCAACTCTCACGTAATGGATCCCGAGGAAAATAGCCCAGACACTAAATATGGTAAGATGCGTGTTTTTTTTAACGTTTCCCGAGGATCATTGCCTTCTGTTCATATGGAAACAATGATCACCAGAGGGTGGGGACAGTGATCGCACGTCTTACCGACTTTATTGCAAATAACAGTCCACCGACTACCATTGTTTGCACAGATAGCCTAGGCCTTTTTTGATAACTTTTCTCTGGGCGTTGCTTAGAAGATTATCAAGCCAACCAGCTCTGCATCCATAGCCTACTGTAGATCTAATCCATAGGCTGTTGATTGAAAAAAATCGCATTGTGCGAAATCTAATTGTGTGTCCCGTCCTAACACAACCCGTTATTCTTATGGTAAACAAGACGAGTGCTTTATGTTTTAACAGATTTTATGTCGCTTTCCCGCTTTGCACATTCGATTGACATGGTTAAATGTCCAGATGTGATACGTGGGAAGGGTTGCTGGCGGGGTACGCGATGCGCCCTGCTCTAATTGCAGGTTGTTGGCTCTCTTGCCTGGCCTTAATTTCTTCCACGTTCCATGTATCTTATTTCAGTGGGCAGATGCCAGAATACTGAATGAGTGAACATAACGTATAATTTAAGTCTCCCCCCAGGAGTAGCAGTTGCTTCTATAATTAATCTGTTTCGCGTCAAATGTACAGTATGTCTTGGGAAATGTATATGATTTGATGCTGTGCTATTTCGTCCTCCCGAAGATTGGAAGTTAATTGGACTCGAGGGATCTCTTGCCTCAGTGTTGCCTATCCGGAGCAGTGAAATCTGAGTTTTTTGAGTGGATATTCTATATTTTGGCTCTGCGTGTATGTGTGTGTGCGTGTGTGTGTGTGTGCCTTACACACTGAACTGAACAGTACCATGTCCAATGGGAGTGGTCATATGCTAAATTTCCTCTTAAATGTCCTGCTATTTCCGTTCTTATATTATTCTGTGAGAGAATAAGAGATTGGAGAACAGGGAGAATCAGAAGATAGAGGGGGAGACCCAGAGGGGAGGGGGCCGTTTCTGGAGGATTTACTTTGCGAACTCAGGCTATTCCTCTTGGCGAACCCAGGCTATTCCTATTTGCCCTGCCAGATTTTTTTGCCTCTGTGTGGCTGCACGGTGAAAAACCTGCCATGCTCTTGTGGAAACAATCTGTTGTTAATCATGGAGTAAGTCACAAGAGCTTTCTGCCGATTTTCACAACACTGTATACCACATGTGGCTGAGTTGCAGCAATTGGCAGTGGCTATAGTCTTGTTGAAGGCCATACCACACCCTAGTGTGTCACATTCTAGTGCATGTGATTGTTTGGTGTCATTTTGGGTTAACTGTACTATTGTATTGATTTCCAGTCAAAATTTTACCCTTTCATGGTGAGCATTGCTCCAACAACTGATTAATATGGGTTCTTTTTGCAGTGTTTTTTTTTTTTGGCAATTTTTGTTTAACTCTGATGGTTATTTCACATTCTACATTTGACAGTCGTGTATCCCCTTTGATACAAAATGGATGACTTGAAGACTCTGACCGATACCTCTTAATTTAATTAACAAAAGGAAAGAACAAAAGTGACAGGTGTAGGAATTTCGCTTTGCTTCCTTAGAGACGTGCACCACAAGCGCGGACTCCGGAAGATCTTCATATTCTCACATTCCAGTGATCCACAGACCTTCTAACAGGAAGTGGACCAGTATTAATGCATAAAATTATTGAAGGCATTCCTTATCTCTTTCACACACCCTTTCCTCTGGTCTCAGTGTTCCAGAACACTACATCAGCTGGGACTGCTTAAACCTGCAGTGGGCGAACTACATTAACTAACACAGTGTTGGCCCGTTCAAACTTCAGAGTAAAATGTCCAGTGTCAGTTCAGTTCAGTAATTACGAGTCCAGTAGTGGCCTGGAAGAGATTAATTGAGTCCCTGCGAATAAAAGTGGTCTAACTTAGGATTTGTCTCTTTTCAAGTGATAATTTTCATTCGATTCCTAAGTGGTCAAACTGTTTATTGCAATAATTGATTAATTCAGTGTAGTTCCTGTACTATACAATAGGTGGGGCATATGTACCACACCTCAAGACAGCATGAAGCGCTCAGTGCAATTGTGAAACAGACTGGAAAAAAAAACCCAGTTGGACTACTCTAGTTCTAAGGGGCTCAATTAACATAACACATTTTAACGTGTTGCATCAACTATTCATACACTACCACATTGGCCCATCAGATGAGGGAACTAATGGACCACAAATAGTGCTTCTACTGTTGCCTCTAATGCTACAGTACTGCTGGCGGTTGGACGGTGGAACACAATGGACCTGGTTCTTTCTTGTTTTTTTTGACAGTCCAGACCATTGGAGGATGCAATGTTTTGGTTCCCGATACCTGAACCCTTTGTAATCCCCAGTCTGTCGACACATTGTGGTCTCTCACGGCAAAGATACTCTCCTCCTGAAAACCCTAATGACTGGGCTACGTCGCTAAGATCATCGTTGAGTAACAGTTGCACAAGTCCGCTATCTTGTCATAGCATGAATTTGGGCGTTAATGTGTGACTGATTCACCCTACGCCTGATGTCTACTTCAGCTACTTCCTGAAGGATTTTTTGTGAGATTTGGGAGACAATTTTTGTCAATCTTTCGTTTGCTATATACCAGAGTCGGAATGCCGGAAAAAAGAAAAAGAACTTGCCGTAGGAAATTCCTGTCTATTTTAAGTCATAAATTTTCTCACAAAAGCAAAAAAAAATTAAATTACAGAGGTTTCAGTGTAGCTGTAAATCACAGTGTAAAAAGCATGCCATTGTGTTTTGTGTACAGTAATCAAACATGCGAGACAAAGATCCAAAATTTATCATGTGAGAATGAGAGGGTTGGCTCGCCCTATGGAGCTGCTCACAGTATATTACTCAGAAGAGACTCTGGCTGATGTGGTTGAGCAGATGCTCTTCTCTGAATTCCCCATGCGTCTGTGTTTGCGTTTGTAATCACGTCCTGTTTCCACACGTTAGTGGTTCAGCCCTCAGTGGCTGTGGGGACTCAGTAATCGCAAAAGCTAAGGTAATAACTGGATTGCTCTCTTCACTAGCTGAGTTGCTCGTTGCTTCCCTGGTAACCTGCTCTTCGTTTGGGCGTGACCTGGGACACGGTCTAGGAGGCCTGTAGGCTTATTTCTGCAATGGTACCAGGGCCAGTGCTGTCAGGGCCTCCCGATCAGAGAGATCCATTGTTTTGACAGGCTCTTGTTCTGTGAAAATTCCATCTCGACGACACGTGAGCGCAGTCCGAATCACAAGGGGAAGTGGGAGGAGGAAAGAATGGCGCTGGGGTTTATGGCGACATGTCATGAAACCTCAAAATGCATATTGAGCACACTTCTTTATCACTGAAAATGAACGAAACGATTTTGAAATGCTTGGATCAGACAGAAAATAGGCTGAAGAAATTCTGACGATGACGACCTGAAGGTTTGTTGTCAACATTTATGAAAAGGGATTTGAATCCTAACTGTTGAACCGAGTAAGCACTGCCTTGGCCTACTCGGTAATCGGCTCGCAAGCCTGATAGCAATGCGCAAGAAGTTCTGAAAAACGCAAGCTGTTCACTTCTGGCAGGAATCTGGCTCATTAAAGGCCAGAAATAATTCAAAAGCTGGCAGAAGCTTTAGACAAAAGGAGAAAGACTGCATGTGGGGCGATAAAGTGAGATTACAGTTTGGCTGGTGAAACACCACCCAGGGGCTCCGACAGGAGGAGAGAATTGGCCTCATAAGCAGTTCAAAACGAGAGAACCATTTTACAACTTTTTAATTATTTAACGTCCATATGTCACGACCATCCCTCCACCATTGTCAATTATCCTGCCTTAATTTTTACAGTTATGCTTGTTGTCTTTTTATGGGACTGGTTTACAAGGAACTAAACATGCTTGGATTTCATTAATTTAAGAATGTAAGTGTGAATTTAAAAGCATTCAGGTTGAATTCTTTTGGATTTTTTAATGTACAGTTTTGTGAGCTTGGTGTTTTACAGCGCTAAGTTTGGCCAAGTTGATCTGAGGACATGTTTAGGCTCAGAAGATATACTTTATTGGACCCTAAGGAGTAATTTGACCTCTGCATTTGACCCATTCTAGTTACTTTGGAGCAGTGGGCAGCCGCAGTGGATCACCCTGGGGCCACCTCCAGGTCGAAAGCCGGTTCCTTGGCATGGAGCTCCTATAGCAGTGGTTCCCAACCCAGTCCTCGAGGACCCGCTGTCCTGCAGGCTTTTGTTGCAGCTTTACTTTTGCACTCCATATCCATTTAAGGCCCGATGCACCTTCATGCACACCCTGTTCAGGTAGATCTTTTTCAACCAATCAGCATGAAGCCCTTAAATGGATCAGGTGTGAAAGAGTAGAAAGAGAGTAAAAACCTGCAGGGAAGGGGGTCCTTGAGGACTGGGTTGGGAACCACTGTTCTAGAGTGCATATCTCATATGATCATGCAGTCAAATTCACCCTGGGACCTACGTGTTTAGCCTTCCTTTTATCCCTCTGTATAACATACTCTCTTTGTCCTGTGAGTTGCTTATTTCTCCTGGCTTCTCTCTCCTCTGGGTTATTGCTATTTTTCTCTTCTCCTTTTCTTCGAAAACTAAGTCTGGTCATAAAGTGTGGCAGGGCTCAGCAGTATCTCAGACTGGCTGACTCAACCTTGCCAAAACAGAGTTCCTGTTACTCCTACTCCCTTGCTGTTCAACGGTCTCTTTATTTTCCACTGAAGTAGCCTCAACAAGAGCATTATCGCAGAGTACTGAGACAAGCCGTGGTGCGACACCTGATAAACTCGCCTTCATTGGTCTGGAGCGTTTCATTTTTTCACAAAGTCTGTTAATTTTTCACCTGTTGTTTGTCCCAGATTGTACTGAAGCACGTGCTCTGTCTCGTTGAGACGACAGTGGTTGTATGTGGTCTCGGTGTGCGCGTCAGCTGGTACTACATGTCACGTCAAGTCAAGCCAAGTTCATTTCGAAAGCACATTTAAAAACAACGTACTGGCCGAAGTCCTGTACAATGATAATTGGTGAAAGAAATAAAATGGGGATAATAAAATCATCTATAAATTGTATAAATCTGTAAAACAAAATAAATAGAACATCTGTAAAGAAATGTTTAAAGGCAAACAGAAAATAAAAACAGCACAGAACGTACGAAGTCAGATCAGAGACAGAACCTTAATAGCAGAAGAGAAAAACAGCTCAATAAAATCTTGACATGACTAAAAATTAAAGATCAAGTGGATTGAAAAGCAAGAGAGTACAAAGAAGTTTTTCAATGTGATTTAAGAGTAGCAATGGAGGGCGCAGACCTGATTTCAAGAGGAAAAGTATTCCACAGTTTAGGAGCTGCTGACCTTAGACCTTTAGTTTTTAGGCTGGACTAAGGAACCGAAAAAAGAAGTTTATTAGAGGATCTGAGGGAGCGTGCTGTGGAATAAGGCAGGAGGATGTCTGATATGTACTCAGAGGTCAAACCATGCAGAGCTTTAAAAACAAATAATAAAACATTAAAATCAATTCGGAATTTGACCGGTAGCCAGTATTGGGCCGCCAACACAGTTGAGATATGGTCCCTCCTTCTAGAACTAGTCAAGAGCTGAGCTGCAGCATTTTGAATCAGCTGAAGTCTTTAGAGGCATGCCTGTGAAAAAACCCAAGTAAAGAGCATTACAGTAATCCAAATGAGATGTAATAAAGGCATGAATAACCATCACTAGGTCTTTTTGGGAGAGTGGAGGTTTCTGCTTGGAAATGCACTGAAATTGAAAAAAGCTACACTTAATTACTCCAGTTATCTGGCTGTCAAAGTTGGGTGAAGAGTCAAAGAGGACACTGAGATTTTAATGACGGGGCGAGTGTTGGAAGGAAGGGAACCAAGTTGTTCTCTAATGACTGTAGTGGAACCAAGGAGACCAAAATAATAACTTCTGTTTTTTCCCTCATTTCATAGGAGAAAGTTGTTCATCCAATTTTTTACATCATTCAGGCAATGAACCCAGGGCTGCAAGCAGGAGGTATGATCAGGTGTCTGTGAGAAGTGTAGCTGAGTATCATTAGTGTAACAGTGGTATGAAACCTTGTGTTTCTGAAAAATAGAGCGCAGAAGGAGCATGTACAGGGAAAACAGGAGGGGGCCTAAAATGGACCCCTGTGGTACACCACAGGTGATAGGAGCTGATGATGAGGACTAATTTCCTGTCTGCACAGAAAATGACCTGTCCATGGGGTGTGAATCAAATCAATAAAGGGCAAAGCCCTGAATCCCAGCACCAAATTCAAGACGGTCCAAAAGAATGCCTTGGTCAATTGTGTCAAAGGCCGAAAAGAGGTCAGGTAACATAAGCACAAGACCCTGAATTGACAGACAGCAACATCTTGTTCATCACCTTCAAAAGTGCTGACTCAGTACTGTTTAGAGACCTAAAACCAGATTGAAACTTTCCATGATTTTATGTTGATTAAGGTATGAGAAAAACTGGTAAAAGACAACATTCTCCAAAATTTTTGACAGAATTGGCAACTTCCATATCGGTCTAAAATTTTTGAGAGCTGTAGAGATTAGGGTTTTTTTTAAGAGAGGCTGAACCACAGCTTGTTTGAAGCTAAGAGGAACTGAATCATACTGGAGGCTAGTGTTTATAATAGCCATAGTGCTTGGAATCCAATAATAGGCAGTAGTTCTCTGAAGAGACGTAAAGACAAAGTATCCACAATGCAGTTTTTGGAATTCATATCTGAAACAATGTCACTGAGCTGAGAAAGAGAGACAGGCTGAAACTGGCTGAATGAGCAGGATGCGAAAGTTAGAGCAGATGGATCATTACTGGATGAGAAATCTGAGATCTTATGAGATGGATCTTGTCCGTGAAAAACTTTAAAAGACAGTACACGTGGTGATAGCTGCATCCACAAGAACAGGGGAGAAGGGGTTGGTGAACTTATTTATTGTATTAAAAAGTACCATTGGACGATATGAGTTCTTAGCAATAATACCTGAAAAATAGCTAATTTTGGCCAATTTAATAGAATGCTGTAGTGTATTTTTTAAAATTTGATGGGAAACTTGAAGTTTGTCTTTTTTCCATTTGCGTTGCGCTTTCCTGCACACCTGCCTGAGTGCATGAGTAGTATTGTTCAACTGAGGCTGAGTTTGAATTTTAAGTCTCCAAGGTTTGAGAGGAGCAACCTTGTTCAGGACATCAGCACACAGGGAGTTAAACTGTCCAACAGGAAAAACCGTTTTTGTTGTTACATTTTGACATTTGGAGGTGTGGAGAACAGAACAGGAAAAAATTGGACGGAGTCCAACAGAACAGGTTTATGATCAGAAATGCCAGCATCTATAACCTTCCCATTTTCAATTGGAAAACCTAATGAAAACAGCCATGAAGAATGAAATAAAAAGAGAGACTGGTGTGGTTTTTGGTTTAGTCCCCCCCTCCAGGTGTTGAAAGAAGAAACCAGTTTGAGTTCACAGCTTCAGGGTAACAGGCCACAAAAATTTACATAATTGATATCTCACCACCACCTTAAAGTCCTGCCAAAATGATCTTTGCTTCCAGCACTATGGAGGAGTGAACTTCTGCCAGCTCGCTGTTCATTTTTCTTGAGGATGTCACGATTGGGTAGCCTGGTGTTAAGTTGCTCGATTGGTAACCGAACAGTTGCTGGTCCAAGCTCAGCTTGGGCTTGGGATTTTGGCATACTTCTTGAGGGATGAAGTTTGGTTGAACTCGTTGCCTTTAGGCCGTTCGGCAAGGCTGTTTCCTCCCTCCTCCCCCCCTCCCGACCCCGGGCTTTGCCCCAGTTTCTCTCCTTCACTCCCTGCTTGCATTTGTTCCCTCTAGCATTACTCCCAGTGTCTCCTTGACGAAGAGAAGCATGTTTTCAGTGGAACTTTCCTAATTAAATGAAGAGAAAAGATAAGTTGTATTTTGATATACTGTATTGAACTTGGAATGAAATGCCCTTTGCATTTGACTCATCCTTGCTGCTTAGGAACACTGAGTAGCCACATTGCAGAGCTCGGAGAATTACTCCAGATCTAGAGCTACTGGAGCCTTGGTCAGGGGCACTGGTAGGAATGTTCCTACACATCCTGAGGGGAAAGTGCAAAATCCAGACAGAAAGATCTTGGCAGGCTAGGGCTCAAACCCATAAACTCCTTATAGCAAGGCAGCCAAGTTAACCACTGCGCCACACACCAATACAGCATAAATAGGTGTTGGCTGGGCTGCTGATGTACAGCCAGGGCCTTGAGGGTTGGGCTGAAGATGTGGTGCTGTAACTCTTTTATGCTGAGGAAAGAGAAATAACTACCGAAAATCAATCTCAAATATTTACTAATGTGGTGGAATGAAAACTGGCAACATACATCACCTTAGCTACAATGTGGAAACCACATAAGCAGGTTTGTTGACCTTCAAACAGAGATTTTTGCTCCCTCAGCTGCACTGGACACTGCTCAATCTATGCACACGTGTATACAAGCGCAATACAGGTGTATTAGACAGCATTAGTTTAAACTCCGACGTACAGGCATTAAATGCAAAGCTATGCATAGGTTGGCCCATTGTTCTAACTGTTCTGGAGATAAAGTCATTTCTACAGCGTTGTTGAAGAAATCATGCCACTTTTTCTGCTTGGTGGCAGGTCTGTTCCCTGATTCTGAGGGCCAGGTCCCTGTGTTGGCATATTTTTGCAGACTTCACTACCACTCCTCCTCACTCATTGTCCGGTGTTTCTTTTTTGTGGTAGGTGCCATCTTAAAAACAAGACACTACACTCAGAAACAAGAACTAAATAATTAACTAAATATGCACTTAAGATGCTGTTTTCTTCCTAACTGATGCTGGTCCTTCTTTTAATACATATTAGTAATGTTATAATGTTGGTTGTCCATACTCAAACTCTGAAAAGTTTCTAAACATAAGATACAGAGGTTTTGCCATAATCTAAGAACGTGATTTCGTGAACATGATTTCCGCTCTGATCAGCTCCTCCCAAGATCTTCGCGAGATCTGGGCAAAACCTGATGTCAGGTTCTGCCGTCCAATTAGTACAGACCTAGCCAGAGCCAATCATGGTGCTGGATCTGCCTACACCGGAAACTATTCTAGCAGGCACTAACAACGGCAGAGCATACCACGCCTTAGTAGCATCTACACTTCTGGAAATACAAAAGAAGAACCACTGATCATATGATAAAGCCTGTATTGGTCGCGACTGTCCGTGACTTACAGACACAGAAGCTGTAAGTTGCTTATACTACATGAGCCAACCTGACGTGATAGCCAGTTGATTGTGGCTGTAGCACCGCGGCTAACTTAGCCAAGTTACTGTTGCTAATGTTTGTGTCCTAAATATGCGCGAGTAATATCAGGGGAAATTCTACAGAAGGCGTGTGAACGTAAACCTCATTTGAAGCTAACTTTTAATACTTGTTTGTAATTTGGATGATTGGTACAACTGTCCACAGTTACGGAACTTGCTGCTGTAAAACCTGTATTGCAAGGGTTTGTCTCTGTGGTTGTTATGATTGCTCAGTTACCAGCTACTGCATGCTAGTTTGCGTGCCACTGTGCTAATTAAAAAATGCTCCTTATTAACTTATATGCAGTAATTCTGATCGGTATGCTTGTGTTACTTCGGTAAGCTCAATGTGGCAGTTTCATCATAACATCGCCCTATGGTAGCCACAACAGTTGAAGCTAACCGGAGAGGTGCTGTGTGTGTCTGCAAAGTTGGGCTGAAAAGGCTGCAGTTAGACCAGACGTAGGTTTTGCAGAGCTTGGGATACGTGTTTGGGTTTGTTTACGGCTGCTGGTGATCGCTTCACTTATCCATGACCGGTATCAGCCGAATACTTCACCAATATCTGGGCTAGCTCCCTGATGCTACCGTGAAAGCAATCACGAAATGCAGAAGCTCTCACGTGTCTGGTTTAACCAACAATTTCTCTGCACTACCATGACATAATTTCATCCCCTTTAGAAATTGTTGTGGCTACTAAAAAGCCGAAAAATTAAATAAAATTAAATTTAAAAATTAAAAAGGAAATTCTTTCCTGTAGAAGTGATCGATTCGCTAGCTCGACATGAGCAACTTGTCCACGCTAATGGAACTTACAGTCTGTAAAACCTGTATTATGTTCATAACATAACCTCTGTCTAGCTGTCGCGTACTATCCATAAAGCTGCTTTCACATCGGACGCGAAACAAATTTTTTTTCGTGGGACAGATTACATTCAAAGGCAATGCTAAGATTCATGTTATGGGCTCCTTAAGCAGCTTTCACACTGGACGGGAGACAAATTTTTGCGCGACAGATTACATTCAAAGTCAATGCAAAGACACAAATATACGCGTTATGGGCACATCAAGCCGCTTTCACAACGGAAGCGAAACAAATTTTTTGTGCAACAGATTACATTCTAAGTCAATGCAAAGACACAAATACATGTGTTATGGGCACGTCAAGCCGCTTTCACACTGGACACGAAACAAATTTTTCGCACGACAGATTGCATTGAAAGTAAATGCAAGACAACGCATTAACTTTGAATGTAATCTGTCACGCAAAAAATTTGTTTCGCATCCAGTGTGAAAGCGGCTTATAACGCCCATTTTCCGCGAGCAAATGCGGGTCATTCCGAGGCAATAAGTAAACCATTGCCATGGGCAATTTCTGAAAAGGCCGTTAAGACTGGAGCTTTCGCCCCTTCGTCATATACCAGCGCAGAAGCTGTTCGTTACTCCACGCTAATGACACACTACAGCTATGCATATGAACCAGCAGGTCCTTATAATACACATTGAAGCAGTCCATAATGGCCCGGTCCCACTGCAGTTACGGATGCAAAGAGGATGTAAAACGTAAAAAAATCTTGCCATCTGTCGGAAAACGCTATGCATTCGTTGTGTACTCATTGCATATGTGTTTCATACGCTCTATTCATCGAGCATCCGTCGACTGTAATTTCATCCACGCAAAAAGTTTTGAGCTGCACAAAACTTTTAGAACGGATGAATTATCCACCGTGTACGATGTAAATCCGCGACATATACGAGCAACAAACGTTCTATGTCCGTTATCATCCGTTAAACGTCTACTGTATCCTCTCTGCATCCTCTGGGCATCCTCGCAACTCACATCCGCTGCAGCTGAAAACGGGAAGCGGGAGGAAAGATAAGGTACATGGAACGTCTATACATCGTTTGTAGCACGGAAATGGAAAGGATCTAAGCGCATGCATCTCGTATATAAAGTATTCAAAACGGACAAAGCGCTTCATCCGCTATGCATCCCCTCTTTCCGCTATGTGTCCGCTTCGCCGTTATCCCCGGTAACCCCTTCATAGCTGTCGTCCACTTCCATCCGCTTTCATCCGCTAGGCTTCCTATGAACATGTGTTTAACATCCCGGCTACATATTACCCACGACCGTTCTTTACCGTTCTGTCTTCGCAAATTTTCGCCAATTTTGTCCATTTCTGGAGCGGATGAAATCGAATGGAGCCACCCACGAAATTTTGCTCGTCCGCTGTGTCCTTTTTACATATGTTTCGTGTCCATCGGCCAGTGGGACCGGGCCTTAAGTTGTTGGTCCACTTTTTGCTGCTCCTCACTGTCCATGTTTCCCTCTAAACTCAGACCCACTGGATTTCTACAGTCTCCGGTCTACACTTGGGTTTGTCGACCCGTTCTACAAATGTGTCTGTATGGGGTGAATTTTAGCTTTCCTTCAATCCTAGCTATAGAGTAGAAACACCAGTGTACTCAACATAGTAGCCGTAGGTAGACAGCAAATTCGAGCTTGGGCTGCCAGACTTTTGCACTGCGTCCTCCACTTTTGCCGTTGCGTTTATTAGAACATGTTCATGTCCTTTGATCTATACGCATGTAGTGTGTTTGATTGCGGAATTAGCTCGTCGATTCATTATCAGATGGCAGACGCATCTCAGTTTCACACTGGGGAGGCGGACCCAGAAAACTGCGTTCTGCTGCCTCGTCCCTCCTAGATCCGCCCTCCACAGAGCCAGCCAGTCAGAAGAAAGTGGGCACACGGGAAGTGGGGGCAATAGTGGAAGAGCCACCCCAATGAGGCGTTTCAGGCAGAGACTACAATGGACTACAAATGGGTTTTTTGAGGATGGCAGCATGAGCTAAATAAGGACCCTGTTTTGGAGTTTGAATGATCAGGAGTACTCTAGGGAACTCTAAGATCAAAATATAACCTACATTTTGCGAAATAGGTAATTATTAATAAATAAATATAGCAAAATAGGTCCCCTTTAATGACTTTTTCATTTTTTGCACATTCAAGTTTTGAGAATGGATCACTTGTCTTGCTTTATTGTGTATATTACTGGTTTGCATCTTTGCTCTAGTCACTTTGATTTAGGGAGTTTGCCGTAGGTGGACATCAATTCAACTCTAACACCCCCCCCCCGATATGTTGGTAAAATCCAGGTATATATAAAGTATAAATTTTAAGTTAAATGATCAAGAAGATTCAAGTCACTGGATTCTGTAAATTTCAGGTTTTTGCCCTTTGAGTTGAAAATGACCCTGTATCCTCACTAGGTGCTCTGTATATGTGTTAGCTAGTCTTTAGGGAGTGAGAGGGAGGTTCCCTCACTGAGGAAAACAGGCACTTGTGCTTACAGCCTCTCCCCTGCCCTCCATTGTGTTACCTGTTACGACTGGGGAGGTCGGAGACGATGGGCCAAGGGGTGTGAGAGAAAAGAGAGCTGACAAACATACAGAAGGAAGAAGAGAAAAGGAAGGGAATGGGGGCTTAATGAGGGCCGCTGACCGAGTTTCAGTTCTGTTTACGGAGGAAGGAAGTGAGTCTGAGTGAGGAGCAAAACAGTGTTTGGCTGCAAGACAGAAATTTCACTGCATCTGACTGTCGGAGCAGCCCATGTTTAACAATGGCAAAGGATGAGGACAGCTACTATGGAAAATATGGTAATATACAGTCCCATTTTTTTTATAGTTTTGCCTTGGAGCCTCTCTGTCGGTACTGTAGTGTTGATAGTGAAACAGGCCACGATGATGGTTTGCCTCGTTGCTTGCGGGGTTAACAGGGTGTAATGCTTCAGTGCTCGCATGCAAAGCATGTCAAAGTGTTATTTTTGTCTGCATACGCCACAATTTGAAGTCAAAACTTTCTCTAAATATTAATGTTTGCGTTGCTGACAAAGCAACTAGGTGACTCAGTGCTGAAAATAAATTTGATCTCACTGAGAATGGTGGTGTAAGTCTGACATCGTAATTTTTTCGGAGTCTATTTTTGCTATTGTGTTGACATGACTGGTTCATGAAATAGAATCACTCAATAGACCTGTTGGTCTTGCCAGAAACCATTTATCTACGAACACAATAAGCAGTTGATCCTGTGCCCAATGTTAAGAAACAGCAATGTGGACAAAGTAACAGCAACGCTGACAAAATATTTCACAGCTAGGCTTCAGTTTCCGGGGCAAGCTGTCTCTTTGTGCTGGCTCTGCATTTTTCAATGCGATCGGCCATGTTTGACGGTGAAAATTCTTACCCAGTTATTGAGTGCCATTTTCCTGTTTTGGTAGTGAAGCGAGCTTGTGGTTGTGTTTGATGTTTGCTGGAGTGGAGCCATTTGCTGTGGGAGGCGTTGAGTTTTAATGGCACACGCTGATCTACTTTCTACAGGAAGTTAGCCATTCGCTGTCTCGCACCCGCTGCACTGCAGTAATTTTGCATCAGCAGTTGAACACCAGATATTACAACAGTGGCCTCCACAGCAAGTGTGAGGGGCATGGTGGCAGGGTGTTTCAGCTAGATTAGGATCGAAACGTCCTTAGTCGGAGTCTTCACCATGGCCCTCTCGGTGTGTTTTTGGGCAAAAACACTTCACTCCCACAGTGCCTCATTCCACCCAGCTGTATAATTTGGTACCAGCAAATTGTCAGGGAAACCTGACTAAGAGCTGGGGGGTAACTTGCGATGGACTGGCAATACTCCCAACCGCTTCGTGCTTCAGAAACTGGAGTTAAGCACCAGCCTGATGAGTCTCACGACTCGGGACAGGCTTTGCCATTTGCTTACTCTCTAAGTACTGTGTATTTTCATTACTGAGGGCAAAGTACAGCTTTATGACCAGGCGTACTGCTATAAACTTCACTGTAATTTTTTTTTATTTCACCTTCATTTGCACTGAAATTAGTTTCTTGAGGCTAATTTTAGTTTAGTGTCCTTTTGTTGTATGTACTGGCCTCAATTCTACATTCTTTAATAGAGCAAATAGATCCGCATTGGTCTCTGATATTGCCTCTTGTCTGGTTGCCAAGCAGCGTTGCCATGGTTTCCTGTAGTGCAGACAGAACTGTGACACAGGGGCGGGGTTTTCCTGGTTTTTCAGTGCATCTGTCATGCGGGGAGGCGCCCTCTGTTGCAGTCTGTGTTAACAACAAATACAGATGCGTTGTTATGAGAAAATGCATGCGCTGGTGTTTATATAAAGTCCTGTGAAAAGGTATCCTTCTTGATTTCTTATTTGTTTTGCATTTTTGTGACACTCTAATGTTTCAGATCATCAAACAAATTTTAATATTAAACAAAGATAATCGAGTGAATTCAAAATGCAGTTTTTAAACGATTATTTCATTTTTTAAGGCAATCCAAACCTACCTGGCCCCATGTGAAAAAGTAATTGCCTCCCTTCAATCATGAATTAACTGATTAACTACATTTTTTGGGTTCAGATTCACTAGCCACACCCAGGCCTGATTATTGCCAGACCTCTTGAATCAAGAAATCACTTAAATAGAACCTATCTGTGAACAGCAACACATCATGCTGTGATCTAAAGAAATTCAAGAACAGATGAGAAACAAAGTCATTGACATCTATCAGTCTGGAAAGGGTTACAAAGCCATTTCTAAGACTTTGGGACCCCAGCAAACCATGGTGAGAAAACTTGGAACAGTGGTGAACCTTCCCTGGAGTGGCTGGCCTATCAAAATTACTCCAAGAGCGCATCAACGACTCATCCAGGAGGTCACAAAAGAACCCAGAACAACATCTAAAGAACTGCAGGCCTCACTTGCCTCAGTTAAAGTCAGTGTTCATGCTTCAACAATAAAAATTAGACTGGGCAAAAATGGCATCCATGGGAGAGTTCCATGGCAAAAACCACTGCTGATCAAAAAGAACACAAAAGCTCGCCTCACATTTGCCAAAAAGGAACTTGATGATCCTCAAGACTTTTTGAAAAATATTTTGTGGACTGATGTGACAAAAGTTGAACTTTTTAGAAGGTGTGTGTCCTCTTACATGTGGCGTAAAACGAACACATTATTTCATAAAAAGAACATCCGACTAACAGTCAAACATAGTGGTGGTAGTGTGATGGTCTGGGGCTGCTTCACTGCTTCAGGACCTGGAAGACTTGCTATAATTGATGGAACCATGAATTCTGCTCTCTACCGGAAAATCCTGAAGGAGAATGTCCGACCATCAGGTTGTGGCCTCTAGCTCAAGTGCACTGGGGTTACGAAGCTGGACAATAATCCAAAACACACCAGCAAGTCCACCTTTGGATGGCTTAAAAAAACAAAATGAAGGTTTTAGAGTGGCCTAGTCAAAGTCCGTACTTGTATCTGAACGAGATGCTGTGGCTTGAGCTTAAACAGGCCGTTCATGCTCAAAGACCTTCCAATGTGGCTGGATTAAAACAATTCTGCAAGAGGGGTTCATTGCCAGTCATCACAAACGCTTGATTTCAGTTGTTGTCGCCGAGGGTGGCACAACCAGTTTTTAGGTTTAGGGGGCAATTACTTTTTCACATAGGGCCAGGTAGGTTTGGATAGCTTTTTCCCTCAATAAATTAAATCATCATTAAAAAACTGCATTTTGTCTTTACTCGGGTTATCTTTGTCTGATATAAAATTTGTGCGATGATCTGAAACATTCAATCGAGACAAACATGCAAATAAATAAGAAATCAGGATGGGGGCAAATACTTTTTCATGGCATTGTATAGGCGTATACAGAGATCCATAATTCAACGGACAAGGACGCATTTTGTGCTTGTTCCCCTTGTTTGTTGCTCTTGGGCCACCCAGGTGTATAAATGGGTGTATAAATGGGTACCAGTAAACAGTCAGGGAAACCTGACTAAGAGGTGGGGGGAGTACCTGTGATGGACTGGCATCCCATCTAGTAGGAGTAGTACTACGAGTCGCTTCATGCCACAGAAACCGGGGTTAAGCACTGGCCACGAGGCTCGAAACAGGCTTACTTCTTCTGGTGTTAAAAGTACCTGAGTCACATTTTCACTCACTGTAAGGTAAGGACAGGAAAACATTTTTAGTAGTTATGTCACCTCTACCTCTATTTTCTCAAAATGGGCATTTTGTGACTCGAGTACGTTTAGTCCTGGGTTCTTGAGTTTGAGGAATATCGATGTCAGAAATCACAGAAATTTCTGTATAAATTTCCCCCTATTTTCAGACACTCACAAAACTGTGGACAGTTTACCATAATGTAGGATGAAGAATGAAGCATTGCATGCACTCACATCACTTGTGAAGTCTGTGAGGGATAGCCATCACCGGGCGCTGGGTGTTCTCCCCGGTGATGCTCTGCCAGGTCTGCGCTGCAGCCGTCTTCAGTTCCTGCTCGTTTTAGGGACTTCTTTTCCTCAGCCTCCTCTTCAGCATGTAAAATGCGAGTTTAAATGGATTCAGAGCTGGTGATTGGCTTGACCAACCTGTGTCACTGTCCAGTGAATTATAGTGCGCGCCGTGTTTATGATAGTCGAACGCAAAAGGTAGCTAATCTTATTTGTGAACATTAGTTTGCCTCGAACAATGAGTGCTATCGCTCCAGTGCAGTATCTTCAGGACTGCGGCATCAATTTGCATACATCCTAGAAATGCCTCATTTCTTTTCTTTACTGTGTAGGTGAACCGAGGAAGTTTGACCCCACTTTTAAAGGCCCCATTTATAACAGGTGAGACGATGGTGTATTTGAATCACTGTTGATATTGCAGCATTCAGCTCATCTTAATGACGGAAAAGCTTGTTTGCACTCGGAAGGCTCATCCCCTGTCCATTTTATCTATCTTACAGAGGCTGTACTGACATAATCTGCTGCATTCTGTTTGTCCTAGCCATTGTGGGGTACTTCGCAGTGGGAATTCTGGGTAAGTGGCTTATGAGAGAAGGAAAAGGACTCATTACGGAGATGGGATTCATATTGATCGCAGGGGAAATTCATTATAGATATTGATTGAAGTATTGTGGGAGACACAGGGCTTGGTTTCATTGAATGAGTAACTGAGCTCTGGCATTTATAATCCCACATCATTAGGAGGAGAAATATGCTGGAATTATATGCACAAGAAATCAGAATGAAGCTTGTTGACATTTTCATAAAAGCTTTGACTAGGAGTGTTTGCTCACGAGGACCGACTGGTTATGAATAAACACATTTATTCTTGCAAGTGTGATATAAAGGACAGTTGTCTATTGTTTCTGGATAATGGCATAAAGATGACAAAAAATGAAACTAGCCGGGTTCTCTAATCATTATGAGATTTTAACAATGACCCATACAAAACAATCATTAGATTACAGAAAACTACCTGGAAATGAGCTGGCAGGCAAGGCTAAATATTCAGAGTCCATGTCACATCTATGCCACGGAGAGGTTTGTTCATTGATAAAACACATAAATTTCCATGCAGTTTCTAATAAATTCTGCTCTTTTAGCTGACAGGAAAGGTATTTACCTGTATTTCACCGTCACAGCGTATTGTGGTCGATTATTTGAAGCGATGTAGAACATTGGTTGGCAGATATTGTGGTTAAAGGTCGTGTAATAAAACGGATCCGCCCCCCCCCATCCCACAGCCTGGTCCCACGGTGACCCCCGGAAGGTGATCTACCCCACAGACAGCAGGGGTCAGTTCTGCGGAGAGAGGCCCCCGCTGGAGTAAGTGTTGGCCCCGTTCCTCTCCGCATTGTCTTATGTCCCCCAAAACTCATGGTTACTTGCTGCTGTAAATAGGCCTCCCTGTTTTTTTTGCCAGTTTGATTGTCAAGACATCTGCGGTCTCTCTTCCCTCGTCGTCTGTCCCTGTCATTTCTCTGCTCTCTCGTTCCCTTCCCATCTCCCCCTCTTCCTCTCCCATCTCTCTCTAACTCACGAGAACTCAACTTCATACATGGGTCCGTCACGCGCAGCTGCTGCATTCGAACCTGTGGAACATCAGGCCTATTTTAAGTTCTAGTGGAGACCTCAAGGTCTCCAATAATCCCAAATATGTCCTGCTGAATTTCAGGGAAGTGTGCAAAACATGATGTACAAGATCTAGATATTTTCTCTTTGATATGATGCTGCGGCCATGAAAACATGGCATCCCGGGCTTGAATACTTCTCTCAGTGTACTGTAAGTGTGATGTAGCTTCAGCGAAGCGCTGGAACCAGCAGAAATAGAATATGTATCTGACATTGTACCAACAATATGAAATACTCTAAATGTTGTCTCTGACTTTGAACCAACTTTAGGGAAAACTTCAAGTTAGGGAAAATTTCAAGTTTAAAGGGTTAAGATTATTTCCATTTCCTGAATTTTGGTAGCAGAGGTGGAAATTCCTGATTCCGAAAGATTTTTGCATTCAGACTTGTGGATTTTTTTCCCCTGGTCAGTAGTAATGATGGCTGCTTTACCAGTTTGGCCTGGTTGTGTTGCTTACCTGTACCGCTCTTATTTTATTGTGATGCTGTCTGTATCTGTGCGTGTTTTGCCACAGGAATAAGCCGTTCTTGTTTTACTTTAACATCATGAAATGCGTCAGCCCTCTGGTGCTTCTGGAGTTTCAGTGCCCGACCACACAGGTCAGTCTCTTCGTCCGCTTCCTGCCTCCTCTGCGCTTGTTGTGATTTCCATCTGCCCCGTGTTCTTCATGTCTTATTTCCTATGTCTGTTCACGCCTTCACATATTTCTCTTCCTCGTCAGTCCCCTACTTCCTCCTGTTTTCTGATCCTCCTCTGGTCATACCTTCATGAAGGTATCTTTCACTCCAAGCTGTTCAGTCCTAACTAGCTTTCGCCTTTCTTCAGTGTATTAAAATACGATGATAGGAAGTCGTCCTTCTCTCACATTTTGCTTTTTTTTGCGTCTCTATGGTCAGCTGTGCGTTGAGAAGTGCCCCGACAAATACATGACCTTGGTGAAAGCCAAACTGAAAAAGGAAGACATGGATGTCTACAAGATGTACTGCAAAGAAGGGGCAGATGTTGACTCATTGGTGAGTGTTCAGGGGCGGATCCAGGGTAGTTTAAGTAGTTTCCGGAACTCACTCAAACACCTCATTGATTGGCTGGAACCACTTTCATTGCGTTGGAACTCACTCAAAACATATTCTGATTGGTTATTCATATCGCAAACTACTCATGGAAACTACTCACTTCAAAACCTGGATCCACCCCTGGAGTTAGAAATAAACAAAAAGAAAAAGATTGTTGACCTTTACCCGGGCAGAACAGTGCTGGTGATCACACTGAATGAGGTTACTGCAGTATGAGAGGTTAGCATACCCTGATTGTGCTATAATGGTCGCCTGTATTTGTGTATTTCAGAGCGTCGCAGAGATTCTGAGGGATCGCCTGTGTCCAGCTATACTTATCCCCAGCAAACCATGTGAGCACCACCGTCCTTCGGCCTCAGTCCTTCATCCCTCTTCTAAAAAGGCTACAGTTCACTTTCAATGACAGAAGTATTCTCAGAAATAATTACGCCGACAAAATAAGGCTACAGTTTGCCTGCATGGTCATACTCGCTAGTGAGCTAGTTGGCTACCTAGCTAAAGTGATATCGAACGTGGGTCGTATAATGATAATAACCGGTTACAGCCTTTTTGTGCTCAACAAGTGCTTATGGTGTCCTTTTCGCAGGTAACCCCATTCGTGCCTCCGAGGGCTTGTTTTAACATTCTGACATTTACTGGCCCAGCGGACTCGCATGCCGTGCCTTTGACAAAACCTGCAAAAATGGAAATCGCCAAACACCACTTGTCTTCTACCGCTGCTAGCGTCAAAACTTTCTTTTGTCTTACCTTGTGTCTGACATATTAAGGTTGCGTTCGGCACCAACCATTCATCGTAACTCCCTCTCGTTCCGAAGAATAAGTCTGGAAAAGGCAAAACTTCACCCCGGAATCGTTCACGGCAAAACTCCACACAGCCATGAGATTCTGACAGGCGCGCTGATGGGCTGGCGCTCGGGAGGCCAGCCAGGTTTCTCAAGCGCCAGCCAATCAGCGCGCGTGTCACAATTTCATGGCTGTGCCGTGAACGATTCATTGCAGGAAGTTAGATTTCAGGGGTGAAGTTTACAAACGGAGCCCCATAATCTTGGGGCTCTCCCTTTCTCCTCTTTATAATGTGGAAGTTTCTATTGCTCTTTTCGATCTTCAGCTTTTCCAACGGATCACGGACGCCCTTCCCCATCTCTGTGGTCTGAGTCGTGTGAAATATTTAGCCTGTAGTCACAAAGATAAGTGACATTTTAATGCTTAAGGAGTTTTGAAGTTGATTTCTTTTCCTCCACAGTCGGTCACCGGTGTCTTCCTGCCCTCCTGTCAAAGAAGGGGAAAGTCTTCATCGAGGGCAACGTAACCACCTTTGAGTATGAAGACAAGAATAAGATAAATGCTACGAATCTCCGGGAGGGGGCAAAGTAAGTTTACAACATTTCTCTTGCTAGCAAGGTTTGATGTGGAAGTGTTACATTGCATTGTTGTTATTTTTCCAAAGAAATTTACAGTTGATTGCTGTAAAACCCCCAGGAGCAGTGTGGGATTTGAAGCCCAGCAGGTACACTGTGGCTTATACCACCAACCATCTTAGTTCCGGTGAAATAATTCGGTTTCAGGCAGTTGTGTAGTGGGCAGTACACGCAGGTATATGGAGTATATGCCTGTGTTTTCCATCATTGTTTTAGGCTCGGTTCCCGTTCGCGTTCGCGTTCGCACTTCATTTCCGGAGCGTAACTCCAAAACCTTTCGCATTATCTTAACAAAACTTTGCATATTTACTACTCAGGTCCTGCAGTCGTGGTTTTTGGTATTCGCATGTCTGTCAGTCCGTCCATCTGTCCGTCCGGTGGGTTAGGCAGGGAAGGGGCCCCGGGGGGAGATGTACGTTTTTTCAAATAAAAACACATTCTAGTTTCACAGTGTAATCGCCTACCAGACAAAAATCCATTGAAATACAAGGGAGAGGGTACCTACTTTTTCCATAGTGATTTACTCATCTACCTAATTGACTATACCCATTTTTCCAGGGACCACTACTCCATTGGTTATAGATAGAAATAAAGTTTCAGAAATTGCATAGTAATGGTGGGAATTATTTTTATCTTAAAAAAAGACCCTTTCAATAGTTATGCATTACATGCACCTCCATTATGTTATTAGGCATATGATGTGATTTAAACACAAGACTTAGAGCACTTTTTATTAGCTGGCCTATTGGAAGAATAGGGGTGCTTATGTAGTCACCCTGGCATTGCCGTTGGCGTTGCAAGGTTAAAGTTTGGGTGCAAGTGTTGAAATACTCTGTCTTGCAAGTTGTGACAAATTTACTGTGAGTGTTGTATTACAACTGTTATGCAGTGGGTAGACAATCATATTAAAGAATGTTTGCCCGAATTTATGAATTACAAAGGCCCATAGGGCCCGTCTGGTTAAAGTTTTGGTGCAAGTGTTGGAATACTCTAGTACCTTACAAGTAATGATGAATTTACAACTATCGTCGTATTATAACCATTGCATAGTAGATGGGAAATCATAATGAAGAATGTCTACCTATAATTACGAATTATAAAAGCCCAGAGGACCTGTATGGACTCGGTTAAAGTTTTGCAAGTTTTGAAATATTGTTGTTTTTTTAGTTAGCATGATGATGGTGTCGGTGATGCTGTAATAAATGCACATTATTGTCCAATAAAAATAAAAACAACTGATGATTGTTTTTGATGTTCGTTGAGATTGCATACATTATTGTATGTTGATTAGACTATAAGGGACCCGGATCAAATCTTTAACACCACTTCAACTTCAGTTGTACTATTCCATCTGTAAATGTAATATTTTCATGCAGAAAATATCATTAATGTGTTTTAAAATCTCAACTGGATGTAAGGGAAATTGTTTACTTTTAGTTGTGCATTATTTAAAAGAAGTTGCAATGGGCGAGCTGCTGTTCTCCAACAGCTCTTGTTGTTCTTGTCTCTGCTCAGGGAGGCTAACAGACTCATGGAAGCTCGGCAAGTGGCCATGAAGATCTTTGAGGACTACACCCAGTCCTGGCACTGGATTCTGCTGTGAGTGTGTGTGAGTGTGTTTGAGTGTGTTTACACGGAGCTGTCTGGCCAGCGTCACTGTCTCCGGCTCCCTCCAGATTAGAGCTTTAGCTGCGCTACTCAAAGATGTTTAGCTAATTACGACTTGATGTGCGGTTCAAAGGGAGATCCTTTCAGCTGTTTTCTCTCTCTCTCCTCCTCTGCCTGTTTCTGGCCTTGTTCAGTGGGCTGGTGATCGCCATGGTGATCAGTCTCATCTTCATCGTCCTCCTCCGTTACCTCGCAGGAATCATGGTCTGGGTTATGATCGTCCTGGTCATTCTGGTCATCGGATATGGTACAAAAATCCTTCTGCTTCTGTCAAATCAACCTCAGTAATTATTAACAGATGTAAATAATGGGGGGGGGGGACAAAATGTAAAATGTAACTTTAAATTTGGGTTTTAACTTTGAAGTATCTAAACCTCAATTATAAAAGCTTTTACACTGATCTCTTCTGTTAATTTGTTTTTGAATTAGCCGCTCATATCAGATTAAAAGTGGTCTAATGGGCGGAGCTTGTCAGGGTAATGCTAAATGATTATATTAACAGAGTTCCATTGGGGCAAAATTAAAGGTCCGGATTTGAATGTCTCTCAATCACCAAAATGGACATATTTTCAGTGGCAAGGGGAACAGTGTTAAAAATTATGACCAAATGTCCCAAGCTCAAAAAACTAGTAACAGCAAAAAGGAGCTGCAGGCGATAGTCAAAGCTCTCCAGCAGGAACAGACAGACTCTTGGTACAGTTGTATCTAATAACCTCTGAACTGCAGCTCTGGCAATAACAGCATTGAATCAATCCATGTATGAAACAGTCAAAAACAGTATATACTTTTGAGCTAAACGAAGTTGGTACTTATGGCAGTGTTTCCGATGATTTGTCTTCACCCAGATTACTTTTGCATGCAGGGCTCAACAAAACTGTTGACAGTTCTGGCGTAATGAGATTTTAGAATGGACAATGCCCTGAACCTCTGTGTCGCAACAATACATAAGTGTTGATCAGTTACGGAGAAATTGTTGAGGCATCTTCAGTCTGTTTACTTTCAGTGACAGGGGTGGATTTAAGTGATGCCGATAAATAATCAAGAAAAAACAATCACAAAATGTGTACGAAATATGCACATACTATTCCAACCCTTCGTAGTCCATTAAAGCCAACAGGTGCTGGTCGCTTATGTATTGCAGTGATATTACTGAGTCGATTACAGTGTTGTGATTATCCTGTGTTTTACCGCGTTATGACTGCTCTCTCGCCTTTCTGTGTGGAGTTTGCACGTTCTTCCCATGTTTGCGTGGGTTTTCTCCAGGTACTCTGGTTTCCTCCCACAGTCCAAAGACATGCATGTCAGGCTAATTGGAGACTCTAAATTGCCCACAGATGTGAGTGGATGGTGTGTGTGTGTGTGTGTGTGTGTTCCCTGTAATGGGTTTGTAAACTACAAAGCGTGCGGTCCTGCCTCTCTCCCATTGCATGCTGGGATAGGCTACAGCTGCAGCTCCCTCTTGACCCTGACCTAGGATTAGTAGGTTAGATAAAGAGTGGATGGATGGCTGGTCTCCCACTGTCCATGGTTTACGGTTCTGTCGCCCTCGGCAGGGATCTTCCACTGCTACATGGAGTTCGCCAGACTGAAGGGAGAGCCAGGAGCTGACGTCACCATCCGGGACCTGGGGCTGCTCACCGATTTCTCCGTGTACCTGCACATTCGCCAAACCTGGCTGGCTTTCTGTGAGTGCTATACATATCCCCTTAGTCTCGTTTATAATGAAACGGAGACAGTGGGTGGGTGGTGTGACTGCTGATTGTAGAGCTGTACAGTTGCTGGGTTTGAGTCCACAGTGGCGCTTGCAAGTCTGACTCACATTTGGAGAGATGATGTTGGGAAGAACTCCTCTGTTGGGCCCTTGAGAAAGGCTCCTTACCACACTGGGGCATTTCAATCTGCCCCCCCTCACTTGCAGCTGTTCTGCTTAGCATTGTTCCCAGGGCATCTTCGAAAAAGGGAAGGGTTTTCTCAGTGGTACTTCCTGATTAAATAATGGCTGAAAATTTTTAAAACTGTCTTTCCAGAGGCTGATACTATTTGATGTGCTTGATTTGTAACGAGCTGGAAAACTGTGATGAATAATTGCTGAGAAAACAACTGTGGGGAACGCTAAAATCTACGCCTGTACGTCACTATGTGCTGTGTTGTGTAAAGTTACAGACTGTGGTCTTTGGTAATTCAACATTTCCTAGTAGAGCCTTTAGCAATATGCCAGCCTGCTTATTGTTGGTCATAAAAGAAGCGCTAAGTTACATTTCCTGTAGTTTCTGTCAGGGCGTAAATCTTGCAAGGTAGTTAATATGCATTTGTCTGCACAGCTTCTTTCCACTCTATTCAACTGAGGCACCAGGACTCTCAGAAATGCTAATGCACTTAAGCTAATGGGTTTTATGAAAGGTCTGAGTAACTGAATTAAAATTTTCGGTTATGGCTTAAAATTCAGGTTTTTAACCTTATTATGTGTGTTGACTTTTAATGAACTCCATTAGATCAGACAAGAAATAATGAGAGTAAAGTAAGGATGAGCGTGTTCGTGTGTAAGGGTGTGTGTACTGAGAGACAAGAGAAAAAGGAATGTTGTGTGTTAGATGGTTTAGAGAGGATGTTAGCTGGAAGCGGGGGAACCACATGGGTAGTTTATGCTAGGAACTATAGCGAGATGATCAAAGTACTAACATGAACCATTCCAGTGACGTGGAAAATGACTGTACTCAGAAACACACAGATTCACATCAAATTCAGTTGCACGACTAAAGCTACTGCCTGGAATGTTCTGTCTGTCTTACTGCAATGCGCCCATATACATTGCCCCCTGGTGTGGCCGTGGATTGCCCTTGGAAAATGTAGTGGTGGAGCTGTGAGTTGAAGATGCAGTAATGCCAACTTTATTTGTCGGAATTTGGGACGCCGCCTTGTGTCGCACAGAAAAAGGTCTGCATTTCTTTAAACGCATCCTTCTCGGTGGCTATACGAGTTGTCTCTGGGATAAGTTTGCTTGTTGTTAAATAGGCCAAGACTTTGTTGCTGCAGGGCCTGCTAAGCCTGTGCCAGGGCTTGTTTTTAGTTTGGCCTCTGGGGAAGCAGCACAGTGTGTGTGGGCTTTGTGTGAGAGGTTTTGAGCGCAGTATTCCAATGGATTTGGCCCCGTGGTCTAAGAAACCAAGAAAGAGTAGATTGAAACTGGGTTGTGTCCTGAGTTTTATTGTACGTTTATGGGTCGTTCAGTTGCTCTGTTCTCAGGGTCACTGCATTGGCCTACAATAATTTCTCATCACACTGGGGGCGGAGTCATAAACTTTCCTGTGGACTGCATGGAAATGTAGTTCTACAGGGTTTACAGATCATCAGGTCCTGTTCAGCTCATAAGCACAGGGTGGACATGTATCCTGTAATCATTTACATTCATGGCTGTCCGCCGTCAATGTTGACCTTGGATGCCCATTCTTGCTCCTGGAGAGATACTGTCCTGTGAATTTCCACTCCTAAAGCCTGTTCTAGTAAACAGGATTCCATGAAGTAGAAGCTTAGCTGGATCTGTGGCCATTGAATGAGGTTTGCGTTGTTATGGATGGAATGAAAGCCTTTTGGAAGATAAATCTTCAGAGAAAATATATGGCAGTCCTGATGTAGGCAATTCAACCCTTGAATTAAGTAAATTGATTCCCCTCGAAAATGGAATACAGAGGAAATTGAAGCACCTATTACTAAAACCCCATACGTTACACTTGACTTGACCTGACTTGTGGGGTTTTAGTAATCAGTGCTTCAATTGTGGAATATGAATCTGATGTTAACCCTTAGAGCGCCGAAATAAATGTAAAAAAATATATAAATTTTATTATCTTGTGCTGTTGAAAAGCTATCATGTGGGGACCTGTTTAAAAGATCTCCCGCAGGGGAGCTCTTTTAAACAAGTCCCCACATGATAGGTTTTCAACACAGTTTGGATTTTGATATCTCACATCATTCAGCGACTATAGCTGCATTTAGCGCTCTAAGGGTTTATAAAGCCAGATGAAAATATACTGAACCAATGCTCTTGCCAGCAGTTTTTTAGATTAGGTTATCTTCTTATACGCTGATCAGGCAGCACTGACACGCTGACACTGGTCGATGTAAAACAACCGTCAGTGAGTCAGCGTTTTGCGGGAATGACTGTGACCTGATGTCGGGTATCAGATGTTTGCCCTGAGTTTGTGTGACAGCTAGGCTACATCATCGTGTGGTCATCCTGTAGTGCGTAATAAGCGGGTAACACTGCGGTACTTTGCACTAACATTAGACTTAACTGCAGTTGCAGTTTCCCAGCTGCATTGCACACAATGTTTCTTTGATTTCTCAGCTTGAAAACGGTCCATTTTTACATAGCTCAATAGAAAGCATTTAACTGCTTTTTGGGTCAATAATTTGACTCAGACCTCAGATTATCCCATCCCCAAAAATACATTTAGGACACTTCTTTAAATGCTTTTGTCACTTTTCCTAGTGTGAAAAAGTATTTTAAAAGCATACCAGTGAAGGATTTTGGCATGCCGGGACCTGCATGGCACTTTTAATTTGATCTCGGTGGGTGAAACGGTTTGGCAGATGTGAATTGGAATGGCAGCTAATGTGATAATGGGTTTTCAGTGTTTTTTTAACCCCCTGCAAATGCTCCATATCTGTGTCTGTAATTTCTCTCCGTAAGTACTGCCTAATGGCTCCACTCAGGAAGTGGCTAAAACTATGACAGTTAGTGTTATATTCCCATCGCACTTCAATAATAATACTGGTGGTAATTGATGATCATGAGTGATTTATTAATCCCTCGCCTCAACATAAAGTGGAGAGGCGGTTACTGTAGTAGCGCTCGTCTGTCTGTCCTTTCGTCTGTCCGTCTGTCTAGATAAGTAGGGGCATGTTTTTTTCAGAAACTAGTCTCATCAGATCAGTGGAGCCCAATCACAGTACCCCAGAGTACGCAAGTTATCTTTCCAACCAATCGCAGCTGATTCCACCCTCCTGCTGATCTCACCGATTGGCTCACCTTCAAGCAGAAAGGAAGGAGCTCATTGGTGTAGTTAGCTGGTGTAATGATTGGTCGGAATGAAAAGCTGCATACTCTGGACCCTCCGTTCCGCACGATTGGGCACCACTGCCCTAGACGAATGAAATTTTGTGTGTGTGTGTTTGTGTGTGTATGGTACTAGTCATGACCTTGATTGGGTTTGAAAACGGGATTCCATCATCGCAGGGCATATTGACGATAATGTCTTCATCTTTGCTCTGCGGCAGATGTAATCGGCTCTCTTCTCTTCCTCCCGCAGTGATCATTCTGTGCATCATAGAGGTGATCATCATCCTGCTCCTCATCTTTCTCAGGAAGAGGGTCCTCATCGCCATCGCGCTTATTAAGGAGGCCAGCAAGTGAGAACAGCCGCGATGGCTCACAGTGATGACAGTGTGGAGGCAGTGTTCATCGACTTAATTCACTTATGGTGTTAGGAGGTTTGATGTGAGGTGAAATGGCTGGGATAAGCATGTTTATGGTGCATGTACTTGTTATAAGAGTGTGAGTAGCGCTGTCGCCTCACAGCAAGAAGTTTGTGAGCACAAATCTGGCCTGGAGCTTTTCTGGGTGGTGTTTGCATGTCCTCCCCGAGTTCCTATTGGTTTACTGGATACTGTATACTCAAGTCTCCTCCTATAATACATCTGGCTAATTGGAAACTCTACACCAGGGGTCTCCAACCCTGTTCCTGGGGAGCTACCATCCTGAAGGTTATCACTCCACCCAAAGCAAATCACTGCTGCTTTCCCAGTTACAGATCTTGATGAGCTGCTAATGAGTTGAATCAGGTGTGCTGAATTAGGGTTAGAGTAGAAACCTACAGGATGGTAGCTCTCCAGGAACAGGGTTGGAGACCCCTGCTCTACACGACCTGTGAGTATGACTGTGGGAGTGCAGGGTATACATTCTTTGTGATGCACTGAAGACCTATTCAGGGAGTGTTCCCACCAATTGCATATTGGATATTGGGATAGGCTCAGGCCTGCATGAACTAGGTGTATGTGGGTTAAATGACAGCGGGATTGGGATCTGCTACACCTGTGGTAAACAAATGATGAGGTATTAGGTAAGATTGCTAATTTACTAAGTCTAATAATTGATTTTATCATGCTGGGTTCTAGGGCTATTGGTCATGTGATGTCCTCGCTGTTTTACCCCCTCTTGACCTTCGCCCTGCTGACCCTGGTCATTGCATACTGGGCCATCACCGCCGTGTATCCTTTAACTCCCCCGACCTAGTTAATAGTAAGCATGTCACATGGTAGTATCTGGTTTCACCATTAGAGGGCGACATTACACCCTAAACTGGGTTTCATCACAGTTGGCTGTCAAATGAGAGAATTTGAATCAATGATGGATGAAGTAATGAATCTTGTTGATCTGTTCAAACAGATAGTGATATCACACTGGTGGTAATTACTGTTTTTTTGCAACAAAACTTTTCTGATGTTTGAGCGTAGTCAGAGATGCCATGTGGATTATTTGATCTTCATCATGTAGAGTCTGAATGGAAGAATTGTATTCATCTGTGGTGATTGTGCCTGTTTTTGAGTGATATACTGTCATGTAACAGATGAGAAATGTCAACAAAAACTGCTGCCTTTTCTATCATCACCATTAATTTGAGCTCATCAGAATTCATTTTGCGCAGTTTCAATTCCTTTAGTCTAATGTCCAGATTCCTGTCGACGTCGAGTGAGCAGATTTACAAAGTATTCAATAAGACGGACTGTCCCTACGCAGGGGAGACCTGTGATCCCAAAGTAAGAGCTGGGGATCTGGGAAAGGGTTAGGTCATAGTTTTGCAAGCAGGGGGACAGATTACTGCAGTTTACACAATGACAGATCTGTCTTCAGGCCCCTTCCTAGTATTTAGTTTTGAGAAGTTTGAGTACAAATTTTTTTTTGACAGTGTTGGTGGGGGTGTTGTATCCTGCTCAGGGTGCTACACCCCTGTTTGTCAGTGTTAATCGGGAAATACACACTGTTTCATAGATGATATTAGCAATACATTCTCTGAAAAAGGGGTATGGGTGGTCCACTTCTGTCTCTCAAGGTGCTGTCTATATTACTGTACCCCAAGGGCTAATTTTTGGACCTTAATGTATCTGTTTGTAAAGTTTCTGGGGCTAAAAAGGTACATATATATTTTTAAGGATACAAATGGTATACTGTAGAAGATTCTACCCCAGTGACAAGCCATTGTAGCCCTAAAGGTGCAATGATGTACTTCATTTTCTGAGAGAGAATCAGGCCCTTATGGATCTGACTTTAACCGGGACTCAACTTCGCCCTCTGGTGGTAGAACCTGATATTTGCATATCGCATGCTCTATCCATGTCTGTGTCCCTCTCTCCAATTAGACCTTCAACAGCTCCAACATCACAGCGGAGTGTCCAGACGCCGAGTGCTCCTTTGCCTTCTATGGAGGAGAGTCGCATTATCACACCTACCTCATCTTGCTCCAGTTCTACAATGTCTTCCTCTTCTTCTGGTGCGCCAACTTTGTCACGGCGCTGGGTCAGGTCACTCTGGCAGGAGCCTTTGCCTCCTACTACTGGGCCTTTAAGAAGCCTGACGACATTCCCGCCAACCCCATCCTGTCCTCTCTAGGACGAGCCCTGAGGTACCGCATGTAGCACACAGCACTGTTTCAATCAAACGAGAGAGAAAGAGTGTGTGTGTGTGTGTGTGTGTGTGTGGATGTGTGTATGTATATATGTGTGTGTGTATGTTGATGTGTAGTTGGTGTGTGTGTGTGTGTGTACGTGCACATGTTTGTGCGTGCATGTGTTTGCATGTGTGCAGGTGCGCGCGTGTGCATTTGTGGTCATGTGTTTGTGTGTGTGTATTTGTGTGTGTGTGTTTTTGTTCACGTATGATTTGGTGCGTGTTTGGATTACGCACCAACAGTTTCCTAACCTCTGTAGGAGCATTCCCCGGTTAATCTGACATCTGAATGCAGTTCAGTGGCACTTGAAGGATTCCTCTGGCTTGGTTATTTTCATTCCCCTCCTTCTCTCTCCCTCCCTCTTTCCCTTTCTCCCTCCCTCCCCTTCCCTCCATCCCCCCATCCCTGTACAGGTACCACACGGGCTCCCTGGCCTTCGGCTCTCTGATCCTCTCCATTGTTCAGGTGATCAGGGTCCTGCTGGAGTATCTGGACCACAAGCTGAAGGGTGAGAGAGAGAGGGAAGGAGAGAGAAAGAGAGAGAGAGAGAGAGAGAGAGAGAGAGAGAGAGAGAGAAATGTATTTTTTTTCTTACCATCCCAAATACATACGTCCTGCTGAATTACAGGGAAATGTGTATGAAATGATGTACAAGATCTGGATATTTTCCATGTGATGCTGCGGCCATAAACACATGACATCCTGGGCTTGAGTGTTTCTCTTAATGTCAGTGTGACGCAGCTTCAGTGAAGCGCTGCAACCCGGAGATACAGAATATGTGTGTGACATTGTCCCGCGATATGGAAATAATGCATTTCCTGACTTTGAAATCATTGCAGGGAAAATTTAAGTGAGAAGTTAGAATGTAAGGGGATAAAATTCAACTGCCATACTAATACTGTAAATTGAATTTTTATTTTTTGTTGTTTGTTTCATCATCAGGAGCCCAGAACAAGTTTGCAAAGTTTCTGCTGAGCTGTCTGAAATGCTGCTTCTGGTGTCTGGAGAAATTCATCAGGTTTCTCAACAGAAACGCCTACATCATGGTACGTGCACCTGCCGTGTCGAACATTGAACAAAAATATAAACACCCCATGACAAATATTGATGCCACATGGAGTTAACAACTCTAAGTGAGCATATGCTGACTTTTACTTGCACAATAGGGATATTTCTCTTGATTTGTGCACCATTTTTTAATCCATCTCTCTGTCAGTGAGCATTTGCTCAGTGATGCAGTGATTTCACTCAGTACATGAGTGAGGCATTTCCAGACGGTGATCAGACAGAATGAACAGCACCCAGACACTCCTCATACTGGGGACTGTAAAAGGCCATCCCAAAATGTCAAATTTTGTCAAAAGTCATCACGCCTCAGATGTCTCAGGTCATGCGGGAACGTGCCATTGGCATGCTGGATGCAGGGATGTCCACCAGAGAAGTCGCTGTGCAGCTGAATGGTAACTATTGGACGATAGGCTGTTTCAGAGTTTGTTTCCGACAGACGGACAGTACTGCAAATTGACCACATGCGACCACACCAGCAGAAGATCGCTACATCCGGCTCGTCCACCTGCAGGATCGGCTCAGATGAGCGACACGCACAGCGGATGAGACCGTTGGTCTGCACAACAGACGCATCACACCCCAGACAGTCCGTAACCGCCTGCGAGAAGCTAACTTGCACGCTCAGCGTCCTCACCGTGGCCTGGATCTCGCCGCTGTCTGGCGTCGGAACCGACTCGCATGGGCAAACGCACATGTTCGATGGCCCTTGGCACACTGGAGAAAACTGCTATTCACAGACGAATCCCGGTTCCAGTTTTTTGTTAATAAAAACAAAAAAATTTGACATGGGGCGTTAATATTTTTGTTCAGGGTACATTGCCTGTGTGAGGGATGGGCAAAATCATTTAAAAAGGCACCTTTGCATTGGAGTGCATTTTCATACAAAATCGAACCCGAGTGTATTTTTTGCGTGTTTTCATTTCTAAGAGTTGTCTTAGGGTACTTTGCCATGTTCTTGTTCAAGAAGGGCTCTCATGGGGGCAGTCCGTTGCATTTTCTTTCCCCCAAAACTGCACCCTTGAGGGCACTTCATCATGGTTTATTTTTCATAGGGAGCACTCTGAAGGGAATTTTCCCGGTGTTTTTTGACCGTTGGTTGATATAGAATGAGGCTGGAATTCTCTGTGGCTTTTGATAATGGGAGTTGGCAAGAAAGATTGAATGCATCTTTTTCTCAAGTTATTTTTGCGGCTATTTGTCTTATGATATTTACTACCATGTTCTTCCTCTAGGTGGCGATATATGGCAAAAACTTCTGTACGTCTGCCCGGGATGCGTTTTTCCTCCTGATGAGGAACGTCATCAGGTGAGAGAGCGGATTCCTCGGGTTTATTCCAGATTTGTTTATATCTGTACCCTCTGCATATGATCTCAATATCGCATAACTGTCTTTGTGTCTTTAGGGTGGCAGTTCTGGACAAGGTTACAGACTTTCTACTGTTTCTCGGCAAGCTCCTGATTGTAGGAATTGTGGGTAAGTGGTGGAGCGAGAAGATGATGTCAGACCTTTATTTTTTTATCTCGTTGATACGACAGCTCACCTCTTCTTTCCACTGGTTTGCAGGAATCTTTTCGTTCTTCTTCTTTTCTGGGAGGATAAGGGCCATTGAAGACCACATCCCCATTCTCCACTATTACTGGGTCCCTATTTTGGTGAGACATTCTGATCACTTTTACGGCTGCGTTTGTCAGCATATTTTACACCAAAAATCGACAGTGGAGTCTTGATTTGGGTAGTATAATGCATGTACTGGGCATCAGGTTGATGTTACATTAATTTCTCCCCAGACCGTGGCGATCGGCTCTTACCTCATTGCTCATGGCTTCTTCAGTGTGTACGCTATGTGTGTGGACACACTCTTCCTCTGTTTCTGTGAGTACAGCCATGCGTGTTAAAGCATCTAAATGCGCCTTGTTTCTAAAATGCGCACACTGCTTTCAGAAGAATGTACTGCACTACCCTGATGAAGCTATGGCCAGAATTCTGTCATGGGTCTGTCAGTTTCATTTTAAAATGACTGAGATTCTAGGCAAATTCCATTCAAGAGCAGAACAGGCTTGCAGTTTTTTTCTTGTTCACTACATTTGGTATTAGAAGAGCAAAAACTGTTTTTTTTAAACCATTAATCAGGGCAATTGGGTTGTTAACACTGGATTTATTGCAGTGAACATTTTCAGATATGTAAGCATACAAAAATATTAAGATATACATTGTAGTTTCCATATCTTTAAAGATTTCGGCATTAGTGATAGTTTCCTGTATCTTGATCTGATTGAGTAAAACAGGGGTCTCAAACTCACATCCTGGAGGGCCACCGAGTCTGCTGATTTTGGTCTGACTTTGCTCTGAAGTGGTTAATTTAGGTCACTGATTGGCTAAGGAGTCTACACGCTTCGTTTGTGTTCCCTGACGGAGCTGCTAACATAATGAATATCCAAAAACCTTTGGACACTGTGGTCCTTGAAGAGTGGGGTTTCAGATTTCTGATGAAAAAGAGATGGTCTTTAACTTGCATTATTGCATACTGTCCAAAATACGCTGGGTGAATTATGATCTCAATTGAAGAGCCCAGTGCTAAAAGTGTTTTAAACACATTTTCACACACTGTGAGGTAAGGATGGTAAAACTCCTTGTAGAGTTGCATAAGTCGATTTTTTTCAATTTTCTCAAAATGGACATTTTGTGTCTGAAGTACTTTAAGTTCTGGGGTCTTCAATTGTTTCTGGTTGCTTTTTCTGGCTTCGATCTCACTGATTCTTCTTTTTCTCTTGTCTTGTTTTCCACCTAATTTCACATCTCATGGGTCCCACCATTCGCCAACTACCCTTTTCTCCTTCCTTGGTTCTGTTCTGTTCTTTTCTGTTCTGTTCCACCTTGCATTAATGCGATGACCCATTAACCCTACTAACACACTGTACGCAAACACGCACGCAAAAACACGCACACACACACAAGGCGAGGACCTGGAGAGAAACGACGGATCCACCGAAAGGCCTTATTTCATGAGTCCCGCTCTCCACGAGATCCTCTCCGGGGCCAAGACGGCTAAAGGGAAGGACGAGGCGGATCTGCTGGAAAACGAATCGCAGCCGCCGCTGTCGCAGGAGAACGCGGAGGAAATTCAGCTGAAGCAGCAGCCGCTGCAAACGCAGGAGAACCAGGAGGCCGACGCGCAGGAGGCTGCGACTGCGGAGAAGACCAAGGCGGAGTCGCCGCAGCAAGCAGACGTACCTCAGGAGAGACCCGCGGAGGCGGCGCAGGTGAAACCTGTCGAGGTCCCTCCGGAGACGGTTGTGGAGGCGGCGAAGCAGTCGACTGTGGGTAAACCTCCAGAGAAGCCGGCTGAGGCGCCTCAAGAGACAGCTGTGGAGATATCGAAGGAGACCGCCGTCGAGATGCCACAGGAGAAACCTCCCGAGACCACCAAGGAGACGCCCGCAGAGGCGGCGCAGAAGACCTCGGTAGATACCGCTCAAGAGAAAACCCGGGAGGAACCTGCTAAGACGACAGAAGAGACTGTCCCGGAAAAGATTTAGCTTAGCAAACAACAGTCTAATCAGGATGATTGAAAGTATTGTGGCAGTTCCAGGAGATTACCCGAGGATGGGGTGGTGTGGTCTGAATTCGTGTAATGTTATCTATCAGGGTGTGGCACGCTTTGGTTTTTCTGTAAGGTCGGGGTGGATGAATCATCACCAAAGTCTTTGCCCTGAAATGTAGTACTTTAAATGTACTGGCTTTAGAAGGCATTGTGTTATAGTGAGTGTGTGTAAAAGAGTAGTAGTTGTGATGCAGAATTAACCATGTGCCTAACCTCTATTGTCCATTTTTTTATATTGGTTGTGATCGTATTAAAAAGAAAATGAAAAAAAACTAATGCAACACAACTACTTCTGTTAATGTTTACATTTGAAAATTAACAACACTCATTATTGTCAGTTTACATCAATACCAGCAAAAGCCAAAAGGTGAGAAACTGTTACTGTATGTACATGTGATTTGTTACTTTGATCTGTTAGTGTTGTAGTTCTTATTGAAAGCATTTTCTAAAAATACAATATGGTGCCGCTCCTACTTATCATTATTTGTTGAACACAGTTAATTTTGCGTTTGTATGATATGTGAACTTTGACTGTAATTCCGCCGGCGATGTTTCCGGAGGTGCTGCCTACTTTGCCTGTCTTTCTCTGTATTGCATGCCCGTTCTGAGGCCTTTCTTGCTCCCTATTAAATCTGTCTTTGTATATTCTTTCCTGTTCTTACTTTCCTGTACATTTCTTTCCTGGATGGCGAGGGCTACGGGGGGAAGTAAGTTTTAATCCTTTAAATCCCACACCCAAAACTGACGCCAGCTCACTCAAATGAGGCGCGGGTGCCAATTAGTACTCTGGGTGAATTAAAGGGCTCTGTAGGGATGCGTTACTGTGTTTTCCCCGGGTAACCTGCTAACAGTGGATGCCTTTCTGGTAAGTTACTGGTCAGTTAATGAAATTGCGCTGGGCGCAATCGGCAGGGAATGATTTACATCAGCGCACCTGTGGAGAGTGGGCTAGGCTTTGTGTTGATGTCCGTCGGTGCTAGTGTGTGTTTTCCCTTGCTGGTGCAGAGTGAGTTATGAAATGTTTGATAAAATATGGCAAGACTCTCCAGATTATTTATCAGCTCGGTGACGACCCAGATAGCAAGCACCTCCGCTCCGGATCTGCCCTGGCTCTGAGCCGGATCAGCTGGAGTCGGCACAGAGCCGGGGCAGATCCGGAGTGGAGATGCTTGCTATCTGGGGAGAATGTTTTTCTACACCTGCTCGTGTCTTTCATCGATTAATGTTTATTTTATTTTGTTCTGCGGTACACGTCTGCCCTCCGTCGACAGTGGAAGACTTGGAGAGGAACGACGGGAGTGCGGAGAGGCCGTACTTCATGTCTCTGAATCTGCTGTCGGTCCTGAAGAAGAGCAACGAAGAGAAGACGGCTGGGTAGCCTGTGCGTGCGCGAAGAGGAAGCCGCGATGAGGGGAGACTGCACTGAGTCAGCGGAGGGCTCCGGAAGCTTTGTTGCCACGTTAGCGTATATAAAGGCCATCTATGAAATGCAGGAGTCGACTGAGGCATTGTTTAGTTTCTGGTCTTTGAAAGAGCTACAGGAAGACCTTACTGTCCTAGGCGTCGCAAAGGTGTATGTATGTTTCTGGAAGTATTATAATACGCAACAGTAGCCTATTTTATCTGTTGCCAAATGAAGTAATCTAGGCATTTGTTTTAAACTGAATTATGGAGTTTTATTGCTCTACTAACAAGACCAAGTGTTGAAATTCATAAATTTATTTTTAGTCGTTGCTCAGTTGTAAATACTTGTTACTGTTAATTTTCTTTAACTTCTGTGGAGTATGTTATATCATGTTTCCCTCTAAATAATTCAGTAGAGATTTTCCATGTAAACCTGTGTTTCCCCCGCCCTGTTCCTGGGGCTTTACCTGTGTAAGTTTTCATTTTGTCTCTTATTATTCTGGTCTACATCTGATTCTTTGACTTATCGGCTCATTGAGAGCTCTTGCTGACCAACCAGGTTTTGCTGGGTTTGGAGCAAAAGCCTACTGGGCACTGCATCTTCCAGGACACCCAGAAAGAGAAATATGTAATGGCATTCCTGTATTATTGAAATGCCCTGTAATTACTTTTTAGGTCTTTTTTTATTTTGCATTTTGCCTATTTATATTGAGGATTTGTCATATATGCACCTTGTAAGGTCCTATTGAGCTTGTTGCGGTCAATTCTAAAGACCTTCCACTGTTGTCAGAACCGCTATGCATTTTAAATAAAGTTTTCATATTTATGCGTTAATTTGTTTTGTCTTCATTTGTCTTCATTCTTCATATCCGTTTCAGGTACTTACAAACGAGCCTAATGAATTGACCCTAGATTTTACTCCAGCTAGGGTTTACTTTAAGTCAGAAATTAGTTTACAGTCATTAATCTCGCAAACAAATGAGTTAATCTCAGTTTAAACCTACGGCAATGGACAAGACAATGGTTATGCCAGTGATTCTCAAACTTGGTCCTGGTACCCCCCCCACCCCACCCCCTGTGTAGGGGAGACTGGGGTCCAATGAGCCATGGGCACCAACGAGCCATATCACTATTTTGCGATCAATTGATGCCAAAAGTGTTTAAAATAGTGATATGGTTCATTTATCCCCATGACCCATCAGTCAATGGTCAAACATTTTGCCTATTTTAAGCAGCTTTGTCATCGATTGATTGCAAAATAGTGATGTGGCTCAGTGGTCCCCATGGCTTATCGGACCCCAGTCTCACCTGTGCTGGTTTTTGTTCCAACCACAATTGCAGTTGTAGGGTTTTAATTAACTGTTGTCTTCATAGTGCATTTCATGTTTAAATAGAGTCAAACCAGTTTTAGGTCATATTTATGCTAGTCATTTCAAACTAATTATTTTGAAAGAACTCCGAACATCTGTGTTCAGCAACACAATCAGGAACTGACAGTGTTCAGTGACACTCTCAGTGTCTAATTTGATCTGTTTAAAACGTTATCTGGGATAGCTTACAGTATAGAATTATTAGCATATTATGTTAAAGGCTCTTTAATTCTTCATTGCACACATTGATATTTCTGTCAAAATGTGGCTTAAGATGATGAATAAATACTTTCAACATGAAATGTTCTTTATTAGGGCAAATTAGTATCTTATTAAAAGCCTGTGAATTCAATTCTGGTTGAAAACCAACACGAAAGGAGGGAAAAGGAGGACTGAGTTAAGGACCACATGGTTATGCAGTGAATCTTGCATAGACTATCGCAGTTCATGACATGTAACCACATTTTATTTCGGCGGTTTTGCCTCTCTCTCTGTCCGCACTGCCTGCAAAATATGGTATCCTTCAAATTCTTTATAATGCAGTCGATGAGGGAAAAATTTGTTGCGACCTTTCACAATTCGAAGGGGTTGTGAATAAGCAATCGTAAGGTATTCTTACATGGCAGTCACAGGAACCACTTGGCAACCTGGAGGTGATGGTTTGTTTATTCCTTTTACTGGCGTGACTGGGACTGAGGCCCGTTGCCTGGCGACCATGAGAAGCTCTGTGTGTGTTGAAGTGTGCAGCTATGCATTGTCTCTGTAGACCTTAACTTTCCTGGAGCATTTTGAATGAGCATGGCCTCCCACTGAAGGTTCCTTATATTACAACGCAGCTATTTTAGATCGTTCTTGAATTGTGTATTTTAAAAACACCCAGAAAATGCCGGGTCCATTCGATTTTGACGGCATGAAATCTTCTCTTCGTGACGGGGTGGACCTGCAACGGAAAATTCAGCTACTAGGTAACGTGAATATAGCTCAGCTAAGTTTGGTAACTAATTTGATCAAAATCAAATGAATTATTTCCCGATATAATATTTGCTGCCCGTAGAATGCCGTTTTTAACCACGTCATTCAATGTTGACCGCGGTGTTATATAGTTCTATTTAGCTGACGTTGGCTAGATGGCAAACGAATGTGTAGGCTTGCTAGTATTTTTCTGTACTTTTTAACTATTATTATTATTATTATTTATAATAATAATAATTATAAGTATTATTTTATTATTATTCCCATTACTCAATTCTTTTAGGACTTGGCTTATCACTGACATTACCGCGCCTGCGCTAACTTCGGCTTCCTCGGTTGGGTTGTTCTCACGTCTGTCCTGGGGACTCCCTTTTGTAAGCTGGATTTTGCTCCAACCGCAGCTGCGATCGTAGACTTTTATTTAACAAACTGTTAATCCTGAAGAAAAGCAGACCCCTGAGCATAGTTCCCCGTATTCTGAAGTCAGAATAACTTGGACCCTGAGGTATGGTTTACGCGAAGTTATCAATTGTATCGATACTTAAACATTGGGTTCATGATTTCACTTTCCACGGTCTAAGCGTGGTCTAACTTGGTACAAGTTTTTAAACTAGGTGCAGGGATGGTTTAAGTTTGGTTTATCTCACTCATGTGACCGACATGGCGCATCTTTTGGATGTTCTAAGGCAATTGGCAGCTGCTGTGCCAGAGGCACCTTTGGTTGACAGGAAAAAACCTCTTGAGAACCTTCAGATCCTCTGTTTCCTTTGCTCTTTCAATTCCCTCATGTCTCAACTGCCATCTCCCTCGCCTTAGTCAAATTGATCTCCCAGTCGTTCTTTTTGTTCTCAAAGATATCAACACTTCCCTCAACTACTTCTACAAGGATGTGCTTTCCCATTGTTCCCTAATTAGCCTTACAGCAGGGCTGTCCTATCTTATCCATAAAGGGTGGAGGCCGGTTTTTGTGACAGCCCAACATGAATACACCCACTTTTTTTTGTCTTGGTTGAACTTAATCACTTGATTACTTAATTAGTTGCATCAGCTGCTGCAGCCCTGGGCTGCAATAAAGACCTGAACTCTCACTAGCCCTTCACGGATCAGGTTGGACACCCCTGCCTTACGGCTTTTGGATTTTGATGACTTAGCAGACTTAACACTGATCACACAGATCACATTCTGAAATTGCAGCAGAAACTGCTTTGCACTCTACTGAACATGCGCAGTTGAAGCAGACTGTGTCTCCAGGGCAATTAGACTCCGATTCAAATTTATATACTAGGTTAAAATTTAAACCATGCTTGGATTACAGTTAGACTAAGGTTTTCTGAAACCTAAGCTTCAGAAACTAAAACTTACATAAACCCCACTTAGATGGGAGCATTGGTCTAAGTGGGGTTTAGTTAAATCAATGTCTAAATTTAGAGTGTTGCTTTGAACCTAACTTCAGAATACAGGGGAGTGTTTTTTTTTTTTTTAATCCCCCCAGCAGTATTAGTACTGGGGGGATATCGTCATTTGTCTGTCCGTCTGTCTGTCCGTCTGGGCAGGCGTCCGTCTGTAATCATACCTTGTCCAGGCCATATCTTGGAAACTACACATCTGATCTTCACAAAACTTCACAGACATGTTCAGCATGATGTCTCGATGTGCCTTCGGGGGCTGGGGGGATATGCCGTTGCCAGATGGCTCTTATTCTTTAATGCAAGCAATTCAGATAATATTTTATTCAGACTAAAGTAGACTTTGAGAAAATAAGTAATTTCCTAATTAGGTTGCTGAACACGGGTGTTTAGATATTGCATAGATATTACTCAAAATGAGGCTTGAGAGGATAAAAAATAACTTCTGTAAATGTGATAGCGTGTAATTAAGGCAGATTAACAGCTTGTTAAAATATTGCGATTGCAACTGTTATTGAAAAAAAACAAAAAAAAAACTACATCGCCAGGACTCCAGGGTCAAATTTGGAAGCCACTGGACCATCTAGCATCAGGGGTCTCAACCTGATCCATAAAGGGGCCAGGGGGCTGCAGGCTTTCTGTTCAGCCAAGCAGAAATACATCTGATACAACTAATTCAATCAGCTGATCTCAGCCTGCACAGTTGATTAGTTTTTTCAGGTGTATCTCTACTCAGCTGGAATGAAAACCTGCAGCCCTATGGCCCTTTTACGGTCCAGTTTGAGACCCCTGATCTGGATGATACCTCCATTCACATACTTAAGCGAGCTAAGGTTAAGGAAAGTTGCTAACTAGCTTTGTGGGTCAGGCGCTGGACTGCAGAAATGTTTCTGGTGTGACTACATCATACACACAGTTGTGAGAAAAAGAAAGTACCCTCTTTAACTTCTGTCATTTTACATATCAGGATATTATAAAAAATCAGCTGGTCCTAATCAGGTTCTAAAATTATGTAAATCTAACCTCAGGTGCAAAACAACACACAACAGAATCTGCTGTGCCATTATATATTTTACAAAAATCCAGAAATTATGCGGAAGCCATGTGTGAAAAACTATGTACACCCTTACTGCTTCCACAGGAATTAAGAGGGTAATTAGCAGCCAGGACAATGATCAGGACAGAACAATGACCCCAAGCACGCCAGCAAATCTACTACAGAATGGCTGAAGAAGGGAAAAAAAATCTAGGTGTTGCAATTACCAAGTACCAAGTCCAGACCTCAACCCAGCTGAAATGCTGTGGTGGGACCTTAAGAGAGCTGCGTATAAACAGATGACCTCAAACATTGATGTACTGAAGCAATATTGTTAAGAAGAGTGGGCAAAAAATGTGAGAGACTGAAAAAAATCATACAGAAAAGGATTAATTCAAGTTATTGCTGCTAAATGTGGTTCTAAAGCTATTGAATCATGGCGTGTACTTAGTTTTCCACAGATGACCTCTGCATTCAGGCTGAATTTTGCTTTAATAAATAATGGCATGGTGGAATCTGTTGTGTTTTACACCTGAGGTTAGATTTATGATAAGGACCAGATGATTTTTTTTATGTCCCGATACGTAATGCTGTAGAACTGACTGTAGGTGTACTTTCCTTTTGCCAAGACTGCATAACTTGCAGTACGAGAAATGAGTTGCTCAAGCCGTGGGTGAGATGAACAAGACCTTTTTTGGCCAACAGAGGGAGACAGAAGTGCGTACTACGAGAGCTCGCAGTCCACGATCAAGAAGAACAAGGATGCCATTCTTCAACTCCGGCAAGGAAACAAGATGCTTCGTAAGAAGTTGGCCGACGCCCTCGCTGTGCGTAAATGGGTTTATTAATATACCACCTCTTGCTAATTATAGATGTATTTATGACCTCAAGGATGGTTTGGATTATTTTTGTCCTCTAGCTATTTTTGAGCAGTGAAATATTCAATCGGTGAAATTACTTAAGCTGTCAATTGTAAAGAGTGAAAATACGTGGAGTTGATGGATCTCATGTGTGTATTAACTGGAGGATCAAAATCCTTCTCAGAATTTTTTTGAACTTTGAACTCAGAAGTAGGTATGAATGCATGCTAAGAAAATCATAAATTTAACCAATTAACAAATGTATCAATGTAACTATTGTTGGGGTAGAGACAGACCCCTGCCAAGGCCCAACAGTCCCCCAGTGGCATTATTATGTACCACCCACCCAATTAAAATATTCTTGGATCCAGAATTTGATCCAGATCACTCCCAAAATGAAATCACTTCTAAGTTGGATGAAGACACACCTCTGGTAAAAATTTCATCAAAAATCTGGCCATAACGTTTTCAGTAATGTTGCTTGCAAACAAACAAACATTCTTACCCACAAACCGAAGGTAAAACATAACCTTCGTAGAAGAGGTGATAACTGCCCAAACACAAATGAAATTATAGAGATTATATAATTAATTATATAGAGATTATAATTAATACATCCCCATCTATCATAAGTTATGGCATCAGAGACCACACAATGCTCTTTCCTCCTCAACTTTCTACAGAATTTGAAATATTTCAAGGGTAAAATGTGCTTTGAAATGACATAGAGAAAAAAGTAGACTCAGCACTCTCTATTCTTGGTTATACAGGCACCAGCTTCCAGTCGTGGAAAAAAACATAGTAAAGTTAGTTAGGAACTAACCATTTTGACACATAAATCATATGCGTAAAAATTGGTTAAAGCACTAAATGCTTTGTTTTGTTGTGACTGGATGTTAAAGCCAACTTATCACGAGAATGGGGGGTATTGCACGGTCTAGTTTTTTTCTGTACGTCACTGGTGCTTTATAAAATAAATGTAAAAATAAATGTTTTGCTGCGCAAAGTCCTTCATATTCTGTATGCCTATTCAT
Source organism: Gymnothorax reevesii (assembly GCA_029721435.1). NCBI lineage: Eukaryota > Metazoa > Chordata > Actinopteri > Anguilliformes > Muraenidae > Gymnothorax > Gymnothorax reevesii. Next base: position 22,623,253 of record CM056582.1, on the reverse strand, counting down.
TCCATGAGCATAATGTAAGATTTATTTTACCTGATTCCAATTTTAATGATCTCTGTCCTATCAAATAACTGCACTGTAAAATATTGAACAGTGTCATAAATCTTTCATGTCACATTCATGCGCAGAACTCAAAGTCTTATGATTTCTCTTGATAGATGGGTTCAAACATAAGTTTGAGAGAATCTATAAACATTAATTTCATACCTGTGGCTGTTCCGTCATCTTTTATCTTGTTGCTTAGCAGATTTTCTTTTGTGTAATGAATGGTTATATACTGAGGACTGTAATGAGAATCTTGCAGGTCAGTGGCCTGCATTTAATCTTGGTTACATGGCCTGGGAGCTGAATTTGATTTTATTTGTCTTTATCTGGTTGATTTATGGTCACAGAATTTTCGCATTATTTATTTTCAGTATGCCGAGAGAGGAAAAGAGTAAGTTTGTTTTTAGGTTCATGTTGAAACCACAGTGTCCCCAATACATATTATATGTGTATTTTTCCCCCGAAACACCAGTTAAACACTGTAGAGTGGACGAGTGCAGTGCTCAGTTCAGTTTCATAGTAATAACCTGCTGCTTGGTGGTCGGCCTGCATTGTAAACCTCTAAAACAGATTCTTGAGGATCGTTTAAGCCGCTGCTGTAAATGTCTTCTCCCAGGGGGACGAGCAGGTGATAAAGGAGGCCTTCCAAAGCCGAGGCGCTGAGATCGCACCCTTCAGAAATAAGTCTGGAAAGGTGAGGCCTTCAGAAGTGACCAAGTACCTCCATTTTCTGTTTTCATGTTCACTATGGTGTAAATGCTGCCACAAAAATGAGCTGCTATTGCCTAAAATATCAATCTGTAGATAACTGCCATATATTTTCATCTCCAAGCACTTCAACCTGGAGGTTTCCAGCACTATTCTAGGACATCTACCGTCACCCCAACCCTACAACGCCCCTCATTCAACAGCTGGAGATCTTTTTGAGCTGGAATCAGTTATTCCCAAATTTGAGTTCAAATGCAGGCCTACCAATGAAAAGGACCAAGCTGAAGCAAAAGTTTGTCAGACGTCAACCTTTTTCGAAGAACCAGCAATACACAATTGAAAACTCATTTGGTTCGTCTCTGGGTTTGTTACTGGTTGTGGGATTTTTTTGAGTTTGGTTCTAGTGAAAATGTATCAACTTCAAAGTGTAGTGGTGCGAAGTTTTGCAGGAATGTGGCATGTTTTCAATTTTGTGTTGCTGTTTATTTGAAAAAGGTTGACATCTGACAAACTTTTGCCACAGCTTGGCCGTTTTCTTTGGTAGGCCTGAAATGAAGACCTGCAGGATTGTGGATTTTCAAGAACGGGGTTGGTCCCCACTGCCTTAGCATCTTTGGTACAGATTAATGGTCTTTTCCCATCTCTACTGGAGGACAGGCTGCTCTCGAGATGGTGGATCAGAAGGTTTGCGAACGGATGAAGAAGCTGAACGCCCTGCGGCATACTGCGGAGACTCGCCGGCGGCGCCTGGAGGAGCTGCAGCAGCAGTGCGAGAGCAGTCTGGCCCAGGCCGTGCGGCCCAACGGCACGCAGCAGGACGAAGCCAAGGTACGGAGGAGAGCTGGGGTGCTGGAACCAAGTGGCCACAATGAAACTTTGGTTTTGAGGCTCATCTCCTGGTGCATTTGGAAGATTTTGCTCACTAGCGCCCCCTTTGGCTGGCTTCAGTATAGGTCAGAAATACCAGATTCCTCATTCAAGGAAATGTTAACTTGAACATGTCAAGATGAGGTCAAGATCTAGTATATGGTCTGTGTGCAAAATTGAGGGCATTTTGTCAGAGGGATGGTCATTGCTATGGTGTAATATGTTAATTCTTGGGTTTTAAGAGTTCATTTAATGTGGATTTGCGTGGATCCTCTGTCAATATCCCTTGATGACGTGACAGAAACCTTGCGGGCCAAATCAGTTCTAACGAGCAATGGAAAATGGGGAAAGCACACTTGGCTGTCCAACCAATGGTGTAACTTCATCTGTCATTCACTCACTCACTGAGCCACAGTCATCCGAAAATGTAGAGCTGGAATGTACCGGTCCAGATGAAAATATTAAGTCAGTCATTTGTTCCCCCACCAGTAAACATACTCTTAGTGTTTTTATTCGTCATACATTTGTTTCCATGAGTGCCGGTTTGTCGAGCGACTGTGCTATTTGGACAATTGGGAAGTGTTTTGATGACAAATACGGAGCAGATTAAATCACTGTGTTTAACAAGCTTAACGGTTGGCTTGGACTCGATGGCTGAATTGCACCGACTCCGGTTCCAGGTAATGCATCATGAAGGCATCCGAGTACTTAACTTTCGTGTGCCGAAATGCTTTCCCCTGAGCCAAGTAAGGTCAAGGGGTGACGTCACAGTGACATGGTTCATAATTTTGATACAGTCTATGGCTTGATCACAGCTGGAGCTCATAGTGATGTGTCTGTGTTCCAGCTCGCTCTTTCATATTTAATGCTGTCTACTCTTTGTCAACTATTTGAACTACTTTAGGCCTATTCCTCAAATAATTGTCAAGCAGCCTTGCAGAGGAATTAAGTACACCTAGCTTGTCAGGACAGTCCAGTTAGGGTAGCCCTGTGCTGCTAGTTTAAAAAACGTGTGCTGCAAGCTTGCATCATTCCGGAGAAGAGTTCACTGTACTTACGGTCCCAGAAGTACACTCTCCCGAGGATAAGTGCCAAGAACGTGTTTTACAAGATGAATGAAGGCACACACTTGACACTGAGAATCACTCGATGTCTGGAATATTTGCTAACGGTTGCTACTTTTTATTTCTGAGTGTTATGGCTAATGCTAACTGAGGACAGCTGACGTGTCTCTGAAAACGGTTCATGGCCCTGGTTGCGTGCCACTCGCTCATGTCCTACCCTTTTCCACAGAGTGAAGGGGAGGCCACAGAAGAGCAGCCCCAACAGGTTCTGCTCATGGGCAAACAGCGCCCCCTAGCTGTTTACACTTCTCCATGCCTGCACAAGCACGGAATGAGTGCACTGTGATTTAAAACTGATTCATGAGGTCACTTCCTAGGCCTGCACATGCATGGGAACGATGTGCTTGATAAGTGGTCACATTTAGATCCCATCTCTGGAAAGAACAGTCGATCGAGTGGTGATCACCGATTGGTCTGGTGGTTGCTAGGCGGCGACAGACCGTAAAGACTACCTGTCAGCTGTACACGCGGGATTTTCCAGTGACTGACAGTGAAGAACAGTCGTTGTGACTGGAAACAATCCTTTTTACGAATATAAAGATGTTAAAGAACTTGTAAAATAAGTTGATGGGGCATCTGTGTCTCAATATTTTGTTCAAAGTGAAGTAGTAGTAAAGTTTACTACTTTATTCACCAGATCTTCACCTTGTGTACTAGCTATTAAGCAAGTCTTCATATCACTCTTGGAGCCAACCAATCACGGGCTGCTATTGTCACTTCTGCTCAATGGACCGTCCTTTGTGGCGATGGGATCAAGACACTGCCCTTGTTAATCAAATCGAATCAATCAAAGCTTTATTTATGTAGTGTACTCTGTAGAATGTTGAATATTGTGCTGTGCACTGTGTGTTTCTCGGCTGTGTAAGACTCCAGACCTGTGTGTGCGTGTGTGTGTTTGTGCATCTATTTGTGTTTCAGAACGTACGTATGCTGGAGAACCGACTGGAGAAGGTCCAACTGAAGTGCCAGGAAGGTGAACACATCACGAGGACTTACTTAAAGCTAAAGGCTCACCTGCAGGTAACTGCACTAACACTGATAATGACAGGTCTGTTGCTGAGGACTTGGGCTACATGATCTAAGGGCTTTTGAGTAACACAAAAACCTCATTCATGGTTGACATCCGTGCTATAATCTATCGTATCCCTCTAACGCTGTGAAGGTATATGGCCTCTTTTCAGGATTTATCCTTTGTTTATTGGCGATTGATTGTCAATTCTACTTACTGCCAAATTAGTTTGGTTAGCTGTGGATTGTATCACTCAATGGTATCAATGGTTGTCTTAGCTTATACTTACTGTCTGTGCACCAATGAATTAATTATTTCAGCTGAGTTTGTGTTTCATTTAGCCCATGTAGTGTACCTGTATCTGTATTAATGGCCCTCTTGATTTTTATGTTGCTTTGAATAAAACTGTCAGAAAAAATGAATGTAATTAAGCAAAAAAAAAATGCAAATTGAGCCAGAGGTTTCTCAGATCACTGTATTGTTAACCCCTTAAGACCTACGCCCTGGTACCGGGGGCTGGTTGTTACGCATTATAAATACAGCATGTTTCCAAATCGCAACATTGTCATGCGGCATATCCACATTTTGTGAAGCAACTCTGCCAAAAGCTCATGTAGACCATTTCTACCTCAACCGAACACAATTCAAGCACCAAGTAAGTAAATAAGAATGCAGCAGAACATAGGATAAAATCATATCAGCGCTGAATTGCCAGGATTTCTGCTGAATTCGTGCTATGAATAAAAACGATCCCTCAAATAAAAGAGGAAAGTCCACAGAATCCAACGATATGAGCACCGACACCACACTCAAAGAACAGCAAGCATACACTTTACAGTAGAGATGAGCAAAAAAAATTCTTACCTTTGATATTTTGTAATAATAAACTGCTCGAGGGTAAATCTGCGCTTGCTATTGTTAGCCCAATGTGTTTGTGTTATAACGAAACTAGATCTGCCGGTATCCTAGCATGTTCTTTCCCAGGGCGTTGCTTCAAAGATCTCAGCTCCGTAGCATTCAGCTTGCTTGCAATGTGTTTTCCTCCCTGAGATCGGCTTGTGATGCTGTCAGTAAGACTATGCCGGTAGGCATTTGATTCTATGATTCCTGATGTTTCCAACAAACTGTAAACCACCTTAATCGCAGAAACCTAGCCTGAGCTACAGCCTTACATTCCCAGTGTGTCAAACTGAGTCCATGGGCCATTTGCATGTTCTTGAATAGCGCAACGATATAAACGCATAACTAGTTTGTTTGAGGTATTGTCTGAATAATTATCCACTAAATATTCAACATTCATTTTCAAATTCGTTTTCTGACAGAATCTTTGCACTACTTCGCACAAATACTGAGACTAAAACAGTACAGTATGTATTTTCTTTACCCATTTGTTAAATGGGCAATTTGACCACAGAATTGTTGTCAGTTGGGGTAGCCTAATGGTTAAAATGCCGCAATGCAAGGAAGAGTCTAAAGGTTCGATTCCTGGTCAAGGTACATTTTTTTTGGGAAATAATCACAGTTTCCTTCTACAAGTAATCGCTTGGGTTTTTGCTATTCTTACTTTTCTTCACGTTGCCTTTGTATTTATTGTTTTATTTATTTTTTTTGTTTTTTAATAAATTAGCTCCAGTGGAGTCAAACTTAATTTTCATTGTATGTATTATCTTTGAATGGGAAATTGTATAGGCAACAAAACTGGCAGAAATAATAATTAATTTCTTTTTTTTATTCTAAAAATTATGTTATACAAAATGGAATGGATGCCTGTAGTGATATATCAGTGAAATTAAATGAGTGTTACAGTTTGGTATCTGAGAAATCTGAAATGGAGCACAAGGTACCTAAATTGCCAAATTGGAGAAGGCACCTAGACATTCCTCTCTCATTTTGCTCTGATTGACCTGATATGAGTAAACTTTGGCACAGATAATAATGACATTCTGTGCTGTAATTTTTTAGAGGTTTCAGACTGCAAAAAATATACAAAGGATCAAAGTAAAACTTTGTTGGGTGCAAAATGAGATCTTTCATTTACACTGTGTTCCATCTCCATTTACTCTGACTCAGTGACATATATAGTGAATTTTACACCAGGGCAGAAATCCCAAATAATTTTACCTTTATTGTGATACCAAGATTCAAATGGACCAAGCAGTCGCAGAGATATGCTCATTTCATTTTGGGCTTGCCATTTTCGAAAAAGAGGCTCAGGGCTTAAGGGGTTAAAGTGCTTCCTGTATCTAGATCATGTTATGGGGATGGATGTGTATGTCTTGCTCTTGAAAGCTTAACAGCTTTGCCAGCAGTTAATTATTAGTTAATTATCAAGTAGGCAGCAAAGACAAACATTACATCTGCGCGGGGTCTGCAAGTGGTGAGTGATGTGTCAGATGTGCATTGGCAAATTTTTCTTCATTGTCTGGAGGAATTTCGTGCGGAATGCAGCACTGAAGGAGAACCATTCAGCCCTCTCTCTGCCAAACGCAAAGCACTTGCTTCAAAACGCTATCTTTTGTGCTGCTGTTACGCTAAACTGCTGTTATGCTAAAGCTCCGCTAGATTAATGCTAATGCTTGACCGAGCTAATGCTAATGCTCCACCAGGCTATGGCTAATACTCCACTAAGCAAGTGCTAATGCTCCAGCAGGCTTGCCTCTCGCTCCAGCTTGCTGCACCAATTTATAGACGGATTTTCGAAAAGTTGTGCTTTTCTCACGCTCAGAACACCTGATTGTGATTAAGGGCGAACTCTCACCCGTCACTAATATACAGCACCGGCCTGGGTGATACACGGCATCCCTTTGTGCCAGGACGCTCACTGCATATCAGCTGAAGTGGTGTGGGAGATTAAAGGCTTGGCAGTGAAACCCCTTTGTGTCTCGGGGGGGTACGTATCCCCCAAACCCTTTCCCCATGCAGGACGAGAGTCTGACCTTCCAACCACAGCTGGACCGGCTGGAGACGGAGATTCTGAGGAAGAGACACGAGCTGCAGGAGCTGCAAGTGATGAAGAACGACGCCAACCTCTCCAAGGACGTGGCCAGGGTGAGGGAGAACCTCCGAGTGCCCCCCCCCGCAGCAGTGGCCCAGACCGTCTGCTCCGTTAACGGTCCTCTGCCATGCACTGCTTCTGATGACTGACCACCTTACATTTACCCTTACAGTTAATGTATAGAGCAGGGGTCTCCAACCCTGTTCCTGTAGAGCTGCCATCCTGATGTTTTTCTCTCCGACCAGAGCAAAGCTCATTTCCCAGTTCGAGATCTTGATTAGCTCCCAGTTAGCTGAAACAGGTGTGCTGAATTAGGGTTGGAGTAAAAACCTATAGGATGGTGGCTCTCCAGGAACAGGGCCGGACAGGACCGGTTAGAGTACCTAAATGGAAAGAGCCGCAACAACTCAAGAACCACGGCCATTTGGTTTCCATCGCGCGAAACCGAGCCGTTTCGCAAAATGGTAATCTTGGGATTTTTTAGTTCTTTTCTCGGAAAGGACCAGTGTTGATTCGGGCAAAAAACAATAAACCAGCAAGCAACGATTCGACAAGCATGTGAGTGAAGAAAGTTCGGACAGAAGAAAAGAGGACACAACTTGGTGGTGGGAACTCATTCACTTTGAGACAGTGCCCGATTACGCCATTAAAAGTAAATGGCTCCATGACCAGATTTTTTGGAACACTTATGTTGTTACTCTATCCAGGAACTCTACCACAGGTGTAGAGGTTGGGTCACATTCGTGAAGGAAATCTTCCAGTGCTCCACACGCTCTTCCTCCATTCTGTGTGCAGACTGAGCTGCAGCGACAGGAGGAGCTGCTGTATAAGGAGCGCCGAGAGAGGGAGTCCAGGCTGGCCTCCTATAAGAGGCAGGCGGAGGAGCTGAAGGCCCACACCGAGAGGCTGGAGAGGAGGGTAGGTGTGCTCAGCGCTGTCCGCGCCACGTTTTCGCTCCATAACTCATTTGGGGGCATTCTAACGATTTGCACTTGGTGCACGCTCCCTCGTCGTGTTTGTGTTTTGCATTTCACCCACTTCCTGCTCCTACAGACACATATTATTAACTGGGGCGCTATAAGTCCTTTGTTCTTCAATCACCAGAAATTGCTTGAATTAACTCTCATTACATTTTCTTGGCTGACACTTAAACCCCATAAATCCATGGACTCATATATGGGTCCATTAACTGCAGCAGCTGTATTCAAACCCGTGGAACTTCAGGCCTATTTTAAGTTCTAGTGGAGATTTCAAAGTTTCCAATGATCCCAAATATGTTCTGTTGAATTTCATGGTGATGTTTATTAAGTGATGTGCAAGACCTAGATGTTTTCCATTTGATGTAATGCTGTGGCCATAAAAACATGGCGTTCTGGGGTTAAATCTTTCTCTCATTATAAGTGTGATGTAGCTTCTGTGAAGCACAGCGATCAGCAGATACAGAGAATGTAAGACACATTATCCTACGAGGTGGAAATATGCTTTTTCTGGCTTTGAACTTAAGGTAAACCTTTAGTGAAAAATTAGAATTTAAGGAGTTAACACACAAGCAAAATACAAACAGTTAATTCTGAAAGTCTTCTAAACTATTACAACACTCTGGTCAGATACAGAAATACTTCTTATAAAGTGGATTACACACATCTACGAGCACAAGTCTAATTCACTCTGTTGGTGAGGTCATGGCAAATGATGAACCTCAACTGAGGCATGATTACTGTCAGGTAAAGAGCGACAGCGTCCCAGATCATAGTAGAAGATGTCTGGTACACCTTTTCTGTTTACTTATAGTCTTTTTCACAAGAACATTGAGGCTGGAAAATGCCCAAAAATTATGGACAGTTTGAGAACAACCTGAGGCTGAGAATGAGTATCGAGATTATACAGAGTTGACGGATTCCTGACAAAACTGTAATGTTCTTGAGAGTGCTTTATCAGCTGCTTTAAATGCTGATTACACAAAAATATGATGCCATTCAGCCACTCATAAGACGTAGTGCGCCAAATTGAATAATAAATAAAATTTTTTCCCTTGATGATGTAAGATATCAAAACCAAAGCTGCTGAGAACTGCTTGTTTAAAAGAGCTTTCCTGTGGGAGCTCTTTTAAACAAGTCGCCGCATGATCGGTTTTCAACAGCTTTGGTCTTGATATCTTACATCATTGAGCAACCATGGCTGTATTTAGTGCTCCAAGGGTTAATGGAAAACAATGTTTTTAACCCTTTTGCACAGATATAGAGGCTGGCGTCCGTAAATTCCACAATTTAATTACTAAATAATTCTGTAATTGAATTTCCAAATGTTTTGCTTTACTCAGATAATTTTCCATAGGCTCTGTGACACAAATATTGAGTTACAGAGCCTAATGAGGCTCATGCATAACAGGAAAAAATTGGCATCATTTGTATTCTGCCTGTTGAGCGAACGCCTGAACTGAAAAAAGAAAATTTTTAGAGCATTTGAGGCTAAAATCCTCAGAAAATTAAAGAACAGCCTCAAAGATTAGATGTTCTTCTATCAAAAAAAGAGTTTAGGTGAAGATGAACATGCATCTAAAGCACTTGAAGAAAGAGATATGAGTGACAGTAGCTTGGAGGGAGCCCTGTGGCGGTGCATGATGGGTAACAGACTGCATTGCTCTGCTCACAGGCCCAGCGAACATCCATGCATCCGGACGAGTTGGGCAGCGAAGTGCAGCGCAGGCTCTCAGTCGCCGAGGAGGACAACGTCATTCGCACCTTTGAGGAGGCCTTCAGCCGCATCAAGGAAGCTACCGGAGTTACGGACGTGCAGGTACGACCAAATGCATGCGCACGCGCGCACAAACACACACACACGCACACACACACACACACACACACACACTAGTGGTGTAACGATACGGCGATACAGTATCGTATCGCGATGCAAAGTCGGCGATACGATGCATCAATTTGAATGAAGTGTATCGCGATATTCAAACGATACGCAAAATGTCTAGATAAGTTTAGTTCAAAACGTAACCATTTTGTCAAATTCTGTCTTATAAATGAGTGTAATTAATTATCCTCACGAAATACATTCGACAGTCAAAATATAAAACGTAACTTACTACAGTACAGTAGGCCTACTGTTAGTCTGTCATTCTCAGCCATCCATCAAACGAGTGCGGTACAGACACGAAAATATGATGATCACATTTTAATATTAGTTTAAGATGCTGTGTGACAATACGTTTCAACATATTTCGTTGTGTAATTGAATTGAAAATTTCCATAAAATATCAGAAACTATCGACAATGCCACGTGGGTTTAATAAAATAAAATGTTTATATCTGTGTCTGCCATGGATTGTTAGACCATGGAAATAAGTTTAATTTTGTAACTTGTTTTGTATGTTTTCAAAATTTGACAACTTTACTGCATTGCTCCCTTTGTTGTGCTGGGAGAGGATTCCTGGATAAAACTTAATCATAGAAATGACCTGAAATTAAAATTCTGAACCTGGAAACTCTTTGTGATTTGTTGTATTATATCTTGAATCTGTTCTAGGTGCTCACAGAAAAAGCATCCTGAGAGTGTTACCTGTAAAAAGAAAAAGACATTTGCGTTTAAAACAACCATGATATATTTGTTTTGGTATATCGTGATACGTATCGTATCGCGACCCCTGTATCGGGATACGTATCGTATCGCGACCCACTTAAATCGTTACACCCCTAACACACACACGCAAGCACACGCACGATGCATGCGCACGCGTACACACATATTCACATGCACTAGCACAAACGCGCATGTACACATGCACACTCATACACATGCATGCACAAACACGCACACGTGCATGCACACACACTCACTTGCTTACACACATATATGCTTGCGCACTCATGCACACACATGCATGCACACATACGCACGTTCACACGAACGCATAAATACACAGGCATGCGTATTTGCGTATACTCACTTGTTTACACACACATGCATTCACACTCATGCGCCAAAATGCACACGCATTTGCACACACATAAGCATACACACATGCACACACTCATGTTCGCACACACATGCACATTCGTGCACACATACCCACACGCAGACTCTCAAACGCTAGCACAGGCACATTTGGATGAACACATATACATACACACTCAAACGCTGTACATGTGACTTTGCTGGGGGTTGACACAATATCAGAAAAAGGGAATGGCTTTGACCTTTGAGTACACTTGCAAAAGCATCAATGCAGGTGATTCCTAATTACTGTATATCTCCCGGTGTTATGGATTCACCCCAAACGCCGCAGTAGGACTGTCATGGCAACGCAATAACTTCAACAGTTTTAATTAAATTTCATTCCTCTAAAATTGGCTTTGGGCTTTTACAACCATTAGAGAAAGACCTCAGACAATTTTGGTCAATCCAGAATTAATTTAAGTGCTACTAAATGACTAATTAATTCATATTAAATGCATTTTTGACCAAATTTTCAGTACTTGTGCATTACATTGTCCTGGGTTCTCCACTGCCGTTAATGACTGGGCGGGTCTCCCGTTAACTCGGACTCATTGCACAATCACCGCCTGTTCATAATACACGCGCCCGATCAGAAGCTTCTGCCGCCTGGTCAAAAAAAAACAGAAATATTAAAAAGTACTGGGAGACACAAGATTGACTGTGCAATTTGCACAATATTACCACCATGCCCCCCCAGCAAAATAAAACGCATCTCTTCCCCCCCTCGTCAAGAAAATAAAACGCATCTCTTCCCCCCCCTCGTCAAGAAAATAAAACGCATCTCACCCTCACCTCCCCCTCAACACAATGCAAAGGTGCACCGCCCACCCCTCCCAAAAGAACGCCACCTACTGCCCGGTCATTCAAAAACTCAGTGGAGAGCAATGATTGTCACATTTGACTTAATGGGGCGTTGATCATTGGGGAATTCGGGGATGTACCTGCCCTGTCAGGGCTGAAGGTCTTCTCATATATTTAGTTGAATTTGTCTGTTAAAAGAGGTCTTACCAGCAGCAATTTGCTAAGGGGCCAAATAGTTGACACCTGAATCGCTGGTGCGTACGTCATAAAATTATTATAAAGGGGAACTGTTGAAAAATATATGACAACATATGCCAAAAATGGCAACTGCAAAAAACTCACAGGGCAAAGCTCTCCGACTGGAACATGCAGACGCTTGGTGAGTTAATTGCTGATAACCACAGAACTGCTGCTCTAAAAATCATCACAGAATTGAATTACTTCATATCTGAACTAATCTCAACATAAACATGACATTATGAGCTTCAAATAGCGTCCATGGCAGTGTTCGGGGTGATTGTCTATTTGTCTGAATGTATCTTTGTTCATACATACGCACGCCTGTGTGTGTGTTCATGCGTGTGGATGCATGTGTGGGCGCGCGTGTGTGTGGGTATGTGTGTCCAGGTACAGGAGAAGTACAAGCATATAGCATGAAATAACGCCACGTGTTACATAACACTTAAAATAGTTTAGTATAGTGGAACACAGTGAACCTAACACAATGTGGCATAACAAACCGGCTTCAGGCAGTATTCATGGCGATATTTGCAATGCTTACCGAATGCCTTGCGTATATGTTTGTGCGTGTGTGTGTGTGTGTGTATGCGCAGGAGGTGGTGCAGCGGTTCATCTCCCAGGGCGACACGCAGAAGCACCTAGAGAAGCTGAAGCAGGAGAACGAGGCGGCGCTGGCCCAGCTGAAGGAGGAGAGGGCCCAGCTGCAGGCCCAGTTCCAGGAGCTCAAATACTCCGGGGAGGCCAAGCTCTCCAGGTACAGGAGGGGTGCAGGCACATAGCATCGCATAAAATGACATTACATTTAACGCAATATAGCTTACCATAGGAAAATGTAGCAAAAGATAACGTGGTGTTGCGTACAATAGTTGAATGTAGCATAGGGTAGCATAACATAATATAGCGTAGCATACAATACCATCACATAAAATATAGCTTAGCATTGCAGAATATAACTGAACATAACATAGTGTTGTATAATATAGCTGAATGAAACGTAGTGTAGCATTACATAATATATCAAAGCACAAAATACCATTATATAAAACATAGCTTAGCATAGCAAAATATAGCTGAAAATAATGTCATGTGGCATAATTTAGCTGAACGTAACATAATGTAGCATGATATTGTGTAGCATAAATAATGTTACATTAAACATAGCTCAGCATAGCAGAACATGGTTGAAGATAACATAGTGCAGCATAACAGCTGAACGTAACATAGTATAGTTTAACATTGCATAAAATAACATTACATAAACCATAGCTTAGCATGCCATAGCATAGCTGAACATGACTTTGTAGAATAACATAGCTGAACATTACTTAGTATAGCATAAAAAAAACCATTGCTTAGCATTGCATATCATTGTGGCGCGTAACGCAGAATAGCATCACAAAGCATGAGGTAACATAAAATAGCCAAGCATAACATTGCTGAATATTACAGTGTTGCATAACGTAGCGTAAAAAAGCATAATGTAAGTGAACATGACATATTGTGGCATTGGATGATAAAATGAGGAAAACTCTCCGTCCTTTTGTCAAAATCTTTTAGTCTGAATACAGTTTTTATCAATTTGAAACTGCACATAGGCATTCAGAATTAGCATTGGCAGAGGCTGACAAAGCAGATTATTTCTTTTTTCCAAATCTGCTGTTTACATGCAAATTGAATACGTTTATGAGCATTTTTGGAGTTCTGGTGCACAGATCCCCGGAAGTCTGCAGGTTGTTGTGGCGCATGCATGCTCGTTTGTGGACCAGTAGACCTAACTTTCCAAATGCTCGCAATATATTAACAGATCACGGGCCAATATGTTATTTACAATAGAACATAGATAACATTTCAAATGTTGAAACTTTACATTTTACATTTTTATCCGCAAAATGAGCTTATTTCAAATTTTCAGGCTGCAACAGTTCTCAAAAAAGTTGGGACATGGGCAAAATAGGGCTGAAAAAGCGATTAATATACAAAAGTATAAGAGAGTCCGGTGAAATAACATTTAGCAAGTAATTAAGTTAACTGGCATCAGGTGTGTAACATGATTGGCTATAAAAGGGATGTCTTAGAGAGGCTAAGTCTCTCAGAAGTAAAGATGGCCAGAGGCTCTCCAACCTGTGAAGGCTTGGGAAAAAAATTGTGGAATACTTTAAAAACAATTTTCCTCAAGTTAAATTGCAAAGGCTTTGAAGGTCTCATCATCAACAGTACGTAACATCATCAAAAGATTCAGAGAAACTGGAAAAATCTCTGTACGTAAGGGACGTACTGCATGCCTGTGATCTTCGGGCCCTCAGACGCCACTGCATCACTCACCGGTATGATTCTGTCATTAACATTACTAAATGGGCCCAGGAATACATCAAGAAACCACTGCCTGTAAACACAGTCCTAGGTGCCATCCACAGATAACACCTAAAACTCTATTAACAAAAAGGAAGCCATTGTTGAGCATGATCCAGAAGCGGCACCATGTTCTGTGGGCCAAGGCTCATTTAAAATGGACTGTTGCAAAGTTTCCTGTCGTCAGACGTGCCCAAATTTGACATTCTTGTTGGAAATTGTGGGCGTTGTGTCCTCCGGGCTAAACAGGAGAAAGACCACCCCTTGTGTTATCAGCGTTCAGTTCAAAAGCCTCTGATGGTATGGAGATGCATGAGTGCATATGGTGTTGGACACTTGCATGTTTTAAATAGCACAATGAATGTTGAAAGGTATATAAAGGTTTTAGAGCAACATATGCTCCCCTCCAGATGATATCTATTCCAGGGAGGGCCTTGTGAATTTCAGCTGGACAATGCAAATCCACATACTGCAGCTATTACAACAGCGACGCTTTGTAGGAGAGTCTGTGAACTGAACTGCCCTGCCTGCAGTCCTGATCTTTCACCGATTGAGAACGTTTGGCACAAAATTAAATGGAAGGTCCTTCCCAAAACTCTCCAGCAGCTGGAAGCCTGTATTAAACAAGAGTGGGATCAAATTCCAGTGGGTAAACTCAAAAAACTTGTCTCCTCAATGCCCAGACGGCTCCACTCTGTGGTAAAAAGAAGAGGGGATGCTACACCATGTTAATCAGGACCCTGTCCCAACTTTTATGAGACCTGTAGCAGCCATCAAATTTAAAATGAGCTCATTTTGGGGATAAAATTGTAAAATTTCTCAGTTCCAACATTTGCTATGTTATCTCTGTTCTATTGTGAATAAAATACTGGCTGGTGTGATTTGAAAGTCATTGCGTTTTGGTTTCATTCACAATTTACACTTTGTCCCAACTATTTCAGAATTGGGTTGTAATATACATTATGTATCATAGAGTGCAGCATGGCATAGCTTAGCGTTGCATATCGTATTCTATGACACTTCATAACACGCGTGAATGCGCATGCGCAGTTGGTTTGTTGCGGGCCATGCAAATTGTATTTAATTTATATGGTTCTGGTGAAAATATATCAACTTTAAAGTATTGTTGTATAAAAGTTTGTGGGAATGTGGCATGTTTTCCATGTTGTGTTGCTGGGTATTTGAAAAAGGTAGACATCTGACAAACGTTTGTCACAGCTTGGCCATTTTATTTGGTAGGCCTGAGTGATATCACTCAAATTTTGTGGGTTGATTGGATCTCACATCAGCGATGGAGCCTATTCTTAAATTTCTTATGAGCCATGTTCACTCATCAAGATTTTGCCTGCACTGCCTTAGCGAAGGTTTGCACTCTCGGAACGCCTCTAGTTTCATTAATTTGTCGCTCATCATTATCTCAGCATTGCTTATCCAAGCATAACTTAACGCAGCTAACAGAACATTACATAACATTGCTGAGAACTGCATGACATGTCAGTTTCGTTCTTGTTTCCTCATACCTCAGCAGGTCTTATATTTTTACGAATTTACCTTTGTGCCCTGCCACGCTGCATAGAGAACATGAAGAATCTCACGTTGTTTACCTCGTTAAACCCTTTTCAAAAGACGAAATCAAATATTCCCCTAGTCTGATTTTAGTAAGATGGATGAGATGAGGCATCAGAAGTCACTCCTCTTGTTGTTAGGAAAGGTGATGGTGCGCTGGGAATCCTCCATGTGTGAGACCAGTACAGCACAGTGATTGAGCCTCTGGGTGTGAGTGTGATTGCATGTGTGCGCTTGCAAGTGCGTATGTGTGTTTGTGTTAGTTTGTGTGTGTGTGTGTGCGCATGCAATTGAATGTGCATGTTTGAGTGTGTGTTTGTGAAGCTGTTTGTGTGCGCTTGTGTTATTGTCCGTGTGTGTGTGCGCGCGTGAGAGTGTGTGTTTTGTGAGGCTGTTTGTGTGCGCTTGTGTTATTGTCCGTGTGTGTGTGCGCGAGTGAGAGTGTGTGTTTGTGAGGCTGTTTGTGTGCGCTTGTGTTATTGTCCGTGTGTGTGTGTGCGCGCGTGAGAGTGTGTGTTTGTGAGGCTGTTTGTGTGCGCTTGTGTTATTGTCCGTGTGTGTGTGTGTGCACGTGAGAGTGTGTGTTTGTGAGGCTGTTTGTGTGCACTTGTGTTATTGTCCGTGTGTGTGTGTGTGCGGGCATGAGAGTGTGTGTTTGCGAGGCTGTTTGTGTGCGCTTGTGTTATTGTCCGTGTGTGTGTGTGTGTGTGTGTGCGCGCGAGTGAGAGTGTGTGTTTGTGAGGCTGTTTTTGTGCGCTTGTGTTATTGTCCGTGTGTGTGTGTGTGTGCGCGAGTGAGAGTGTGTGTTTGTGAGGCTGTTTTTGTGCGCTTGTGTTATTGTCCGTGTGTGTGTGTGTGCGCGCGTGAGAGTGTGTGTTTGTGAGGCTGTTTTTGTGCGCTTGTGTTATTGTCCGTGTGTGTGTGCGCACGTGAGAGTGTGTGTTTGTGAGGCTGTTTTTGTGCGCTTGTGTTATTGTCCGTGTGTGTGTGCGCGCGTGAGAGTGTGTGTTTGTGAGGCTGTTTTTGTGCGCTTGAGTTATTGTCCGTGTGTGTGTGTGTGCGCGTGAGAGTGTGTGTTTGTGAGGCTGTTTGTGTGCGCTTGTGTTATTGTCCGTGTGTGTGTGTGTGCACGTGAGAGTGTGTGTTTGTGAGGCTGTTTGTGTGCACTTGTGTTATTGTCCGTGTGTGTGTGTGTGTGCGGGCATGAGAGTGTGTGTTTGCGAGGCTGTTTGTGTGCGCTTGTGTTATTGTCCGTGTGTGTGTGTGCGCGCGTGAGAGTGTGTGTTTGTGAGGCTGTTTCTGTGCGCTTGTGTTATTGTCTGTGTGTGTGTGTGTGTGTGCGCGCGTGAGAGTGTGTGTTTGTGAGGCTGTTTTTGTGCGCTTGTGTTATTGTGCGCTTGTGTTATTGTCCGTGTGTGTGTGCGCGCGTGAGAGTGTGTGTTTGTGAGGCTTTTTTTGTGCGCTTGTGTTATTGTCCGTGTGTGTGTGCGCGCGTGAGAGTGTGTGTTTGTGAGGCTGTTTTTGTGCGCTTGTGTTATTGTCCGTGTGTGTGTGTGTGTGCGCGCGTGAGAGTGTGTGTTTGTGAGGCTGTTTTTGTGCGCTTGTGTTATTGTCCGTGTGTGTGTGTGTGTGTGTGCGCGTGAGAGTGTGTGTTTGTGAGGCTGTTTTTGTGCGCTTGTGTTATTGTCCGTGTGTGTGTGTGTGTGCGCGCGTGAGAGTGTGTGTTTGTGAGGCTGTTTTTGTGCGCTTGTGTTATTGTCCGTGTGTGTGTGTGTGTGCGCGCGTGAGAGTGTGTGTTTGTGAGGCTGTTTTTGTGCGCTTGTGTTATTGTCCGTGTGTGTGCGCGCGTGAGAGTGTGTTTGTGAGGCTGTTTTTGTGCGCTTGTGTTATTGTCCGTGTGTGTGTGTGTGTGCGCGCGTGAGAGTGTGTGTTTGTGAGGCTGTTTTTGTGCGCTTGTGTTATTGTCCGTGTGTGTGTGTGTGTGCGCGCGTGAGAGTGTGTGTTTGTGAGGCTGTTTTTGTGCGCTTGTGTGCGCCGAAGCCCGAATCAGAACATGTGTGCAGTCGACGGCGCCCAGAACCCTAAGGAATCCATATCTTGCCAAAACTCCCACTTTACACTGCGTTGTCTCTCAGGTCTCACAGGGATGCCAGTGATGTACCAACTGGCACGTCGGACTATGCTGGCAGTGACTGCAGTTATAGCTTACGGCAGATTGGGTCATGCCTCCAGTTGAGCAGAGTGGGTGTTGGAATGACCCACTAGCAGAGAAAAATAGTGCCGCAGTAACCCTAACAGCAACGGGCAAGGCATACGGACAGCTGGCAGCGGTGTCTGCATCATCTGCAACCAGGTGACATAATTCCATCACTACCTGACGGGAGAGGCGCAGTTTTGTCATGCATTCTCATTCTGTGGGAGATAATACTTGTATTATTTTAATTTTAGAATATTATATATTATATATCATTAATATATTATATATAATAATTATATATTATTATAAAAGCGGAAAAAATTATTGATACAAAATACAAACAATATAGACTTACCTGAAAGGCCCAGGTAGCTGGTGTGCTGGCGGTACACACGTTCTGGGCGTCTTCTATTATTTAACTGGCTATCAAGGCGATTTAGTGCTATCTCTGCCATTTTATCAGGCATTCAACTGAGGCTAAAGCAAGGTGGCTTTTTATGGGCAAGTTAATTTGGGAGGTGGAGCCGCATGTGCACATCCACATGTGTCCAAGTGGACGCGCAATGGAGCCGCCTGGGCGCGCTCTTGTAAAAGCCCAAATGGGTAGCGGGTGGTTTGAGGACCCGCTATATGCTTTCCCTAATGTGTGTGGCCAAGATAGCAATTGTAGGGAAAGCGCATAAACACGTCCATGGGCACACCTCCGGGTGCAAATGGAGGAGTCGGCATAATGTATAGCAGGTACTGTGGCCACAAGATACCGTTTAGGGATAGTGGAAGCTGCTAAATGCGTAATTCACGGGTAGCGGGTAGTGGCAACGGGTAGGGCAGTGTGAAAGATAGAGCCCATGGTGCTTATTGTTAAGATTAGGGAAAGGCTGTAAAGACAAAGAAAGAATGAATGGAAATCAATTTAATGTCCTCACAAGGATAGAAGTACAAGGATATGTGTGTGTCTGTCTGACCCCTATGCCTCTCTGTAGTGCACAGCAGATGTTGGAGGAGTATGCATGTGTTTGTGTGTGTGTGTGTGTGTGTGTGTTTGTGTAATTGGCCCCTCTCTCTCCCTGCAGTCGACAGCAGATGCCGAAGGAGTGTGTGCATGTGTGAGAGATTGTGTGCATATGTGTGTGTATATCTGACTCTTTCACTCTCCATAGCGGGCAGCAGATGCTGGAGGAGTGTGTGTGTGTGTGTATCTGACTCTTTCACTCTCCATAGCGGGCAGCAGATGCTGGAGGAGTGTGTGTGTGTGTGTGTGTGTGTGTTTGTGTGTCTGACTCCTCTCTCTCTCTCTCTAGCGGGCAACAGATGCTGCAGGAGCAAGAGACTCTCCTGCAGCAGGAACAGGAGAAGCGTGACGAGGCTGACGAGCGTCTGGAGTCACTGACCCGCACCCTGAGCGCTGTGCGCGCCGGCGTGGAGCACCTCAGCGACAAGCTGCAGCACATCAAAATGGTGCCTGAACCTCGCCCCGCAGCACACGGCCTCACTGCACATACAGCCAGGTCCACAGGAGCTTAGGCACTGGCATCATTTTAAAAGGGTGTTAGTTTTGAAAATTCCACGTTTCACGCCATAAGTGCGTGTTCACCTTCAAATTAAAATGTCAGCTTTCACTTGATCATCTTCATAAATGTAGCCAATGATCCATGTAGTAATAAAAGCTATTAAAATGATGTCACTGCCCAAATAGCTGTCAAACTCAGTGCCTCAGATAAGGGCTTGGCATTGTAACTCGGAGTTATAATTCCCTCTGATTGGGGTTGCCCCAGCAACGATCATAGCCAGAATTTCTTAGAATAATAGTGAGTATGGCCGTCATGCAGAGTTCCAGATTTTTGCCTTATCTTTTTTTCTTTTATCATACCTGACGTGCAGAGAACTCGTGAATTGCCTTGTGGGAAAAAAAGTGAGCAAATGATTGCCCATGATTGGTTAAACGCTTTACGTAATCGCGTCATCTCTCTATGGCATGATTACCGCGTGTTGGTGATGCTTCATGCGTCTAATTTTGATGGTTATCTTGACAGTCTGTGGGCCCGGCCTACTTCATGTGCAACCAGTTAGTGTTGCACGATTCAGGACACAGTATAGCGATTTCGACTGGAGTATTAATGTGAAGGATCATGTGCGTGTGATATCTATGCTCACAAACCTCGGGCGTCGCATCCACAGTTATACTGCTATTACCTGCTATCTTTGTGCAGGGCATTGTGCACCTAACTGATAAAATCCTGAACTTTAGTTGGTTTCTCTGCATGAAAACTGTTAGATTGGGTCTGATTATACGAAGAACATGGATGTTTCAGATTTAGAGAGAGGGTTAGAACAGAAGACTGTCAGATTGATGTGTTATTTCCGTGAATCTTGCTACGGTTCAAAGTTATTTCTGTGCTGGCAGCAGATGTTTCTGAATCCATGAGTTTTCATTGCTTTCAAAGCACTATCTAAATGCTGATAATGTCACTGTCTTTACTTTGTTAACCCGTCTGTGGACTTATTTTCTTTCTCCCTCCTTAGAAAGGGGAGCCCTCGAAGACCCTGGCGTCCTCCACATCAGATGAGTACGTGTTGGATCTGCTGGCGCAGTCGGAGCTGAGACTGGCCACTCTATTGGATCAGCTACAGGACAAAGACCTGGCCGCCATCATGAAGGAGATGGAGGAGGAGGAAGTGAGAGAGCCGCATCCTCCCATCTATCTATCTATCTATCTATCTATCTGTCCATCCATCCACCCACCCATCTGTCATCAATCAATCTATTCATCCATCTGTCCATCATCCATCCATCCATCCATTTGTCAACACATCCATCCATCCACCCACCCATCATTCATCTATCCATTTACTCCTCCATTCATCTGTCTGTCCATCATCCATCCAACATCCTTTCAATTGTCCATCCATTCATCCACCAATCAATCATCCATTCATCTGTCTGTCTGTCATCCATCCATCCATTCACTTACCCATCCATCTATCCACCTATTCCTCCATCCATTCATCCATCCATCAATGCATCTACTGTATGCAGCTATCCATTCATTTATCCATCCCCCATCTATCCACCCATCAATCTGCTCGTTCATTCATTCCTTCATTTATTCACCAATCAGTGTATCCATCCATTCATTCATTATATAACCCATAATTCCTGGTTGATGGGTCTGAAGCCCCTCCCAGTGCACAGCGGTTGAGAGGGTGAGAGGCAGGATCACGCCCAGCACACACCGGATTTACCCCAATGGTGGCCGTCGCTCAGTGTTCTTGGGTCGGTATTAGAGGCTGCGGACGGAGAGTCCGTCCAGGGCGTGTCCCAGCCATTCGTATGAGGTCATGGGCTAAAGCCGTCCCCTTTCATTTAAGTTTATATACTGAATCAAAAAAGAAACTTCACACTCATAAATATGTAAATATTTTCTTGAAACTTTTAATAAAAGAGTTTTTATTTTCACTAGGGGTAAATGCGTTGTCAAAGACATCATTACACACACCTCTGACGTAGGAGATGCGAGCGTACTTTAAGCTAAAACCATGTTTTCTCGTGTTCCTAGTCACGTGACCATATGAGATATGTGCAGCTGAGCTCACGTTAGCAAGTTAGAGTGACATCTCGAAAAAACAAGTTTTTACAGTTAATTATTTGTTGATTTTCAAAGCCATGGCTGTCAACATTCAGAGTGAACGTGCCATTGGCACGCTGAATACGAAAACGTCCGTCACTTTTCTGTAACCTTTAATTTTCGAAGAAGAAAGTGGAGATGGCGGCGCGACGCACGTTGCAGCAGCCCGGAGCACTTTCTCTCCAAACGTAATTTCGTTGTTCTGCAACAATGACAGTAAATTCATCTGAATCTGAATCTGAATCTGACGTTGCAAGGCTTATGGGATGCAGTCGACGGACTGTCCATGATCTTCGGACACGTCTCCAACAAACTGGCACCACAGACCTCGTTCTGGTAGCCCACGTGTGACATCAAAAGCAGAAGACCGACAAATTGTCTTATGTCATTTACATTATCGATTTGTCACTGCAATGTCCACTAGGAATGAATTATTTAGAGGTCGTGTGACTGCCCAAACCATACGTAATCACCTGCGCACTGCGCTTATTCAAGTTGTAATTTACCATTTTTACTCTTGGACATTTCCGTAGCATTTCTGGTGGAACTGGTTACATTATGGACATTATTTATATGATTCACCATCTTTAATGAGTACAGAATTAAACATAATCATTATTTAAAACCTAATTTTTTGTATGTTCAACTTATCGACCTCCAAAAGAGTGTGAAGTTTTTATTTTGGCTGAGTATATAAGGGGCTCAGGGGACAGGATTCACCTGTTTCACATTCACCTGGCAAACAGCAGTTAGAACAGAAGCAGAACACAGAAGAGGGAAAGACCAGGTGAAATACACAGCTCTCTAGGTTGCGTCGATTACCATGTTCCCCATTTCACTATTCAGGAGTACTTTCAGAAGACAAACACTGCTGTGATGTCATTACAAAAATGAGAAAGGTTATTCTCTTGCACTCCTGAAAAATAACAATCAATGACAATGAAAATGAAAATCATCAGTAAAATTGCTGTTGTAGTTGAGATGTGCGGCACCTGATCCATATCTGGGGCCTGATGTCAGGGTCTGGCAGTGAGCCAGTCATTCTACAGTCGCCCTTTTTGACTCAGTGTGACGGATAACAGAAAAGAGCATCAGTCAAGGCCTTGTCTGTTTGCATTAGTGACAGCCTGCTGCTCCTTCTAAAGTAAAATACCTGCCTGTGGACACACTGTTCTCGGCCCGGCCCTGCGATAACCTTGTGATGTAACAGGCCCTGGTGTTTTGTCTCATAAATTCACCAGGTTGACGAGTCCTGAGCTCCATTCGGTCTTGTTCTCTTCAGTTTTTTTGAAAATAAAAAAGTTGTGAGAGAGAATCCTAATAATTTGTCTTGGTCATGCTCTCAACACCCTCAAGATAAATCCTTGGTAGTTCTGTTAGCTTTGAGTTTATCAACAAATTTCGTGATTTCATGCTTCCTGTCTTTGGCGGTGTCCCTCCGAATGAGGCTCGCTCGGAAGGGAGAAACGAGGTTCGCGCTCAGATCGCCGAGTTTAAGCCGGCTGCGCTTTATGTGCGGCTGCCCTATTCATCCGTGTGATCTCATCTGTGATGGTGTTCTCATGCACCGCACAAGTGGCCCATTGTCTTGTCCTGTGGTGTGTGTGTGTGTGTGCTCATGCAGTTCCAGACCAGCATCGAGGGAAAGCTTCCGCAGTACAACATGCGGATCGAGCTGCCCGAAGCACAGAAGCAGGGCCCTTATGACGGTAAGTTTGTCCCCCTCCCCTCATGACCTCTCACTCCGCCCCAACTGGCCCACATGTGGACAACATGGCTGAGAAGAACACTGCCTTACAAAAAACTCAATGCAATGTTTTATGTCCTTCTATTTGTGTTCAGCATGTCCTCACTATATCTCATAAGACGGCTTGGAAGGCTGGCTTTCTTTTTGAGTATTATTATGAAAACATTTTGCCAATTACATAACATGTTATGCAAATTTGCTTTTATTAATATGGATGAGAAAATGGGTGAAACCAAGCATTTTCTTGACGGACATCCACTGGAATTATCATACCAAAAGTCATAAAAATTGGACAAAACATACTTTTAAGTGTGTTGAAGACAAACAAAATGATGTCTTGCGCTTCCAGGTGTTGAACTATTCCGATGATAGCCAAAGATTTCCATATTTAAGCATCATCAGAAAGAGTAGATTCTCAGCTTTTGATGTGCAATACAAATGTATTTGGAGGAAATATGAACGCGGAAAGTGATAAGGTTTTTTGCCGGGCATATCTGATCGGGAGTTGGCGGTGCCGTTGGGAAGGAGTTGAGGCATGTTCACATAGACCGGCGGTGGCCAGCCGCGGTCCTGGAGAACCGCTTCCTGTACCGATTTTATTGGTACCCAACACCTAAAACAGTTGAAAACACAGTTGACTCACCTCACCTGGTTTCCCGGGTCTTAAGTTATTGTTGAAAATTAAAAGCGGCACACGTTGTGGCTTGATTGAATTGATAAAATTCATAAATGGCAGCATAAATGCTGTATGAAATCCATATTTCCTATTTGAAACCCTAAAAGAGCATTTAGGTCCACATTTAACGTCATACTAACTTTGCTGCGCTCAATAAATGAAGCATTACGTTTACCTGAAAATGTCACATCAAGTAGTTCCACACAGATGGTTTAAGTGCAACTTCTAGTTACATTAGAAGATTGTCGGCCAGTTTAATTGATATAAATAAGTGGAAGTCACTAAACTCAGTTACGTGTTACCGCTTGACCTAAATTTTTTATTCAATCTTACATTCCGTTTTTTTTTTGAGCGGTCATTTTGAGTGACATAATGCCATGGAGGCAAAAAAAGTTCAGAAATGTTGTTTCAGATGCTAGATTCCAACATCAAGACTCTCGTTTTTTGATGCGCGATGATGTATCGGGTCACGCACATTGCAGTTATAAGTGTTTGTCGCACCTGAACTTACTGCGCAGGCTCGATGCCCCTGTCTAGTTTCTGACATTGGAAATGAGAAAAATGCGTGAGAAGAACAGTGTCGCATTTCGAAAGTACACAAACATCGAGCAATGTATGACGTCTCTCATTCTCGAGATTACAGCGTTAGTCCCCAGTTTGAAGCCGCAATGTGACGGATTGGCAGCTGCATGCTCCCTAAGGCATGTTTTCTTGGCCTCTCGTCAAAGAATGCTGCTCTTGACTTTGAAGACACAACAGCTTCTAGAAATTCCTTGTGCTGAGATATGTGGTCTCATGCCTCATGGGCGACATTTTTGTTCGCTGGATAATCATCGGAACTTGGTCAGCAGTCAAAAGATTCAGGCCCTATACCAGATCACAAGAATGGCATTCCATTTGACATTAAAAATATGAATTCCAAAAAAAAACTCATTGAATGCAGCTCTGATAACTGAGTGAAATGTGATTATTTCTTTATCAGACATCTGTTGGAGACCACACATTATTCCAAAGCAGAATCGCAGTACTATCTGTGCTGATAAACAGCCTGACTTAAAACTAAACCTTAAAAGAGAATTTGATATACAGCCCCAATTCCGAAATAGTTGGGACGAAGTGTAAATTATGAATAAAATCAAGATTCAATGACTTTCAGATCACATGAGCCAATATGTCATTTACAGTAGAACATAAATAACATTTCAGATGTTGAAACTGAAACATTTTACATTTTTATCCACAAAATGAGCTTATTTCAAATTTTCTGGCTGCAGCAGGTCTCAAAAAAGTAGGAACAAAGGCAATTAAGGGCTGAAAAAGTGATTAATATATAAGAGGATGCAAGTTAACTGGCATCAGGTGTGTAACATGATTGGCTATAAAAGGGATGTCTTAGAGAGGCTGAGTCTCTCAGAAATAAAGATGGCCAGAGGCTCTCCAACCTGTGTAGGCTTGGGAAAAAAAAATTGTGGAATACTTTAAAAACAATGTTCCTCAACGTCAAATTGCAAAGGCTTTGAAGGTCTCATCATCGACAGAGCATGACATCATCAAAAGATTCAGAGAAACTGGAAAAATCTCTGTGCTTAAGGAACAAGGTCGAAGACCTTTACTGGATGCCCGTGATCTTCGGGCCCTCAGACATCACTGCATCACTTGCCGGCATGATACTGTCATCGATATTACTAAATTAGCCCAGGAATACTTCAAGAAACCACTGTCTGTAAACACAGTCCACCGTGCCATCTACAGATGCCAGCTAAAACTCTATCATGCAAAAAGGAAGCCATTGTTGAGCATGATCCAGAAGTGCCGCCGTGTTCTGTCGGTCAAGGCTCATTTAAAATGGACAGTAGCAAAGTTTCCTGTCGTCAGACGAGTCCAAATTTGACATTCTTGTTGGAAATCATGGGCGTTGTGTCCTCCGGGCTAAAGAGGAGAAACACTACCCCTCCGGTTATCAGCGTTCAGTTCAAAAGCCAGCATCTCTGATGGTATGGGGATGCATTAGTGCATATGGTGTGGGACACTTGTACGTTTTAAAAAGCACCATGAATGCTGAAAAGTATAAAGGCCTAAGAGCAACATATGCTCCCCTCCAGATGACATCTATTCCAGGGAGGGCCTTGTGTATTTCAGCAGGACAATGCAAAACCACATACTGCAGCTATTACAACAGCATGGCTTCGTAGTAGAAGAGTCCGTGTGCTGAACCGGCCTGCCTGCAGTCCTGATCTTTCACCAAAAATTAAATGAAAAGTCTGTCAAAGGAGACCCAAAACTTTCCAGCAGCTGGAAGCCTGTATTAAACAAGAGTGGGATCAAATTCCAATGGCTAAACTCAGGAAACTTGTCTCCTCAATGCCCAGACGCCTCCACTCTGAGTTAAAAAGAAGAGGGGATGCTACACTATGGTAAACAGGCCCCTGTCCCAACTTTTTTGAGACCTGTAGCAGCCATCAAATTTAAAATGAGCTAATTTCCTGGATAAATATGTAAAATTTCTCAGTTTCAACTTTTGCTATGCTATCTCTGTTCAATTGTGACTAAAATACTGGCTGGTGTGATTTGAAAGTCATTACGTTTTGATTTTATTCACAATTTACACTTTGTCCCAGCTATTTTGGAAACGGGGTTGTATTTCTCACTTTGATAATTAGTAGAGCTCTGTGGCTTCAACTCCATTTAGTGCGTGAGAGTGTTTGTACACAAAGCTTTAACTTGACGTGTGATTTTTCTCAAAATCCCTTCCCTCCCCCCCGGCCCATCACACACATCAGAGGAGGAGGACAGCGGCGAGGACGACGGTGACATCATCACCCGGAACGCTCTCAAACGCCAGTCGCAGATTATCATTGATTCCAAGACCAAGAGGAAGACACGCACCAAGAAAAAGAAGGGCCTGCCCTGACCCCAGAGGAACCCCTAACAGAGCATGTGCAGAAGAGCACAGACATGATTCTTATAGGCTTGGGTTCAAATCAAGGATTTAAATATGTTTCTCATCATGTAGTGACGCCCCCCAATATTTAGACTATGAAGCAAATCTAAAGAGCAGGAATGCCTTTGCGGTCAGTTCCATATGGGCCAAAATAGCTTTGAATTAAACTGCATGGCCATCCATATGGAGCCAGCCAAGAAGGAATTACACTTTACAGTTCTGTTAGAGTTCAGGTGCTTGCAGAGCTCACTGTGTGCAGGGTTTGAATTATTTTTAGTTTCAGTTCTGCTGGGCAAACTATTAAAGCTAATGAGGTTGAGGCATAGACCCATATTCTGGGTAGTAGTTTTCTTGCGTGCACTGTGTGACAAGCACCTGGCTGATGTCCCCACTCATTTACAATGGGAGTTTTCTAAGGCCTGTGTGAATTTGCTGTTAGTGTAATAGCGAATCTTCTTTCACCATGTATCCACTAGACTTACTCAAAAAATTAATTTCCATTTCTAGACTTGACCTCTGAGTGATACCAGAGGAAGATGGATTAGGAAAAGGTCATTTATATGCTGAGAAGTGTAACCGAAATAAAAATCCCCGTCATTCGGTAAAACGGAACTGCCGAACACACCTTTTCTTTGAAGTGAGGTTGTCTGCACATGCTCTTACATGTGCTGATTCAGTGGGAAAAAATCCAGTTTATGCTCGACACCGGAGTGGCCTCATGTGTCGCTAAAGCTACGGCAAAGTTCTGAAACATCCTTTTGTGTTTCTTTGGTGTCCCTCCCTTAATCTCCTTGGAGATATTCAGTTTCTTTCTAATAAAACCACATGTGATTTTATTTCCTGGTTTTGCCAGTTTATGCAGATGCGCTGGTCTATAGACTATTGTTTGTCCTTAGCGTTTTGAGGAAACATGGGGCCCTATGAAAGCACCAACACACTACATAATTACAGTTATTGCTTCCTGTGTGTAGAAAATGATGCACAAAGTAAATAATATGTGATATTTTCAGGAATTGTCTCAATTACACAAGATAAAAATGCCACCGATTCAGAGTTAAAATTGTGTCTTGAAGTGCTTTGTGGGTTAAGATGAATGGTTTCCAATATCAGGGATCATCAAATCACTGTCCTCGAGGGCTGAGAACTGCTGGTTTTCCATTCTTACTTTACGTGGGAGTCAGATGTGAGGACACTGGCCAATCAGAAGCATTAAATGTTCAGTTAATTACAACCCCAATTCCGAAATGGTTGGGACAAAGTGTAACTGTGAATAAAATCAGAATGCAATGACTTTCAGATCACATTAGCCAATATGTCATTTACAATAGAACATAGATAAGTTTTCAAATGTTGAAACTGAGACATTTTACATTTTTATCCACAAAATGAGCTTATTTCAAATTTTCTGGCTGCAACAGGTCTCATAAAAGTTGGGACACAGGCAAAAAAGGGCTGAAAAAGCAATTATATATAAGAGAATCTACTGAAAGAACATTTAGTAAGTAATTACATTAACTGGAATCAGATGTGTAACATGATTGGCTATAAAAGGGATGTCTTAGAGAGGCTGAGTCTCTCAGAAGTAAAGATGGCCTGAGGCTCTTCAACCTGTGAAGACTTGCGTAAAAAAAATTGTGGAATACTTTAAAAACAATGTTCCTCAACGTCAAATTGCAAAGGCTTTGAAGGTCTCATCATCGACAGTGCATAACATCATCAAAAGATTCAGAGAAACTGGAAAAATCTCTGTGCGTAAGGGACAAGGCCAAAGACCTTTCCTGGATGCCCGTGATCTTCAGGCCCTCAGACGCCACTGCATCACTCACTGGCATGATTCTGTCATTGACATTACTAAATGGACCCTGGAATACTTCAAGAAACCACTGTCTGTTAACACGGTCCGCCGTGCCGTCCACAGATGCCACCTAAAACTCTATCATGCAAAAAGGAAGCCATTGTTGAGCATGATCCAGAAGCGCTGCCGTGTTCTGTGGGCCAAGGCTCATTTAAAATGGATTTCGGTAAATTAGCAGAGTGTCCTGTGGTTAGATGAGTCCAAATTTGACATTCTTGTTGGAAATCCTGGGCGTCGTGTCCTCCAGGCTAAAGAGGAGAAAGACCACCTCTCCTGTTATCAGTGTTCAGTTCAAAAGCCAGCATCTCTGATGGTATGGGGATGCATTAGTGCATATGGTGTGGGACACTTGCATGTTTTAAAAAGCACCGTGAATGATGAAAGATATATAAAGGTTTTAGAACAATATATGCTCCCCTCCAGACGACATCTACCCCAGGGAAGGCCTTGTGTATTTCAGCAGGACAATGCATAACCACTTACTGCAGCTATTACAGCAGCATGGCTTCGTAGTAGAAGAGTCCATGTGCTGAACTGGCCTGCCTGCAGTCCTGATCTTTCACCGATTGAGAACATTTAGAGCATGTTTAAACAAAACATCTGTCAAAGGAGACCCAAAACTCTCCAGCAGCTGGTAGCCTGTATTAAACAAGAGTGGGATCAAATTCCAATGGCTAAACTCAAGAAACTTGTCTCCTCAATGCCCATACGCCTCCGTTCTGTGTTAAAAAGAAGAGGGGATGCTACATCATGGTGAACAGGCCCCTGTCCCAACTTTTGTGAGACCTGTAGCAGCCATCAAATTTGAAATGAGCTCATTTTGTGGATAAAATTGTAAAATTTGCTATGTTATCTCTGTTCTATTGTGAATAAAATACTGGCTGGTATGATTTAAAATGTCATTGCGTTTTGATTTTATTCACAATCTACACTTTGTCCCAACTATTTTGGAATTGGGGTTGTAGTTAATCTCCAGGAAGGAAAGAAAAACAGGGCTGGATTAGGATTTGAGGCCCAGAGTTGATGGACCCTGATAGATCAACCTTCAGGTCTGGAGATTGGACAGACGACGGTTGTTGGACGTCCAACTTTGCGCATTCTGTGCTGATGCGTACGCACTTGTACCTGCTACATCAACGGTTGAGTTGAAGGTATCAAACCAAATTCTGTTCACATGGATGATATATCAACCCTTAGGGCACTGAAATAAATTTTAAACCGCTTAAAAATTAAAATATCCCAAGCATTTGAAAACCTGTCATGTGGAGACTTGTTGAAAAGAGCTCCCGCAAGGGAGCAAAGGAGCTTCATTAAGGGTTAATGAAGATAGGTACAATGGTTTTTCAGTAAAGAGGTTTGATAATCTTCTGCGAGATACTGGGCTCCCACAAATCTCCACGGCTCTCTCAGGACCGGGAGTACAATGGCAGCACATGAAAGACAAGGGTGTAGAAAAGGAAAACGTCACAAATTCAGTCCCTGGGGATATGGTCTCATTGGAGGGGAGCTTAGAGCTATTATGACTCAAAACTTGCACGGCAGAAAATCACATCCAGTGAGCTGTCTGAGTACGTGGTGGGACTACCGTGACACTTGACATTTGGGGTAAGGCTGACGTGGTCGTCGTTTTGAGGGACTGCTGAAAGGAGCAGAGGCGTAGCTGAAGTGTCAGCTCTTACGCTGAGCCGTGCGTCAGTGCCACAGCCGTGCACAGGGGTGGGGTGGCTCCTTGACCTACGCTGGAGGATTCCTCTCATTCTTAACTTGTAGAAATTAGCGAGGGAGGTCATAGTTCAACCTTGGAGACGGCCGTGCTCAGCCTTTGGCCCACTATTTCAGTTTGGAGTCAGGTGGTAGAAGAGATGCTGCATGATCTGGTTGATGGAAACGGGGCTTCAACTAATAACTGTTTTCCAGAGAGACAGTTATGATGATACCATGTGAAATTATATCCCTACTGAAACACTGTATCTCCTAAAATAATCTACACATAGAGATGTAGATTCTCCAGTTAACCTTACCTGCATGTCTTTGGTCTGTGGGAGAGCATTGAAGTACACACAAAACCCACAAGTCAAGACATGCAAACCTCACACAGAAAATTTGTTGGGAATCCATTCGACTCACCTGAATAGATTTGTTGAGTTTCTTTGTTGGTTTTTGCAAGTACTGTACATAAAAAAATGTTTTAAATTATTACAAAAAAACTGTTTAAATCATCATGAAACAACAGCTTCCATTTTGAAAATGCTCAAAAGGTTTACTGCAATAAAGATCACGAAATGAGAAACAAATTATGACCACAAAAATATAATAACGTTTCAAAACCAGATTGAGAAATGATCTGAATCAAATCCACAACCAAGGAAATTAATCAAATCATTACTCCAAACACAAATGCCTAACAAAATAAACTCAAGGGGGAAAAAAAAAAAAAAAATTTGGTTTTTAAAAAGTAATGGCAGCAGGTGTCTCTCAAGGGGAGTGGCCTAGATGTATAGAAAAAGAATGAAGACCTTTCTGGAAATGTAGTCTGATCTCTGTCTCAGTGGCTTGCAAACAATGGACAAGTATCCCTGCAGTGGAACATACTGTCAAGTCAGTTTTCCCCCCATTATTCTGCTCTTTAATTTGTGCTTCAGGGTAGCCCTTTATCTGCTCTTTTTGTTAAAAGCACAGAGCGCGTTCTCAGATCCTTGAGAATACAGGCCACCCGCGTGCAAATGGCAGTTGTCTAGTTTTTAATGTCATCTGAACAATTATCTGAATTCTGGCTTTTTAGAGTCAAAGTTATTTATGAAGACACAGTGGATGAGTAGAATGAAAAAGTATAGGTTGGTATTAGAAGAATTATGATTCACTCATGAAATGATCAGTCAATCTGCATGGTCCGAGTACCTGATGAATTTCCATTTTTCATATTCTGTAAAAAAAAAAAAAAACATCAATGAATCATGGCAAAGAAATCAAGGCATGGCCTGCTTTTCTTCGGAGGAATTGATAAAAATAGGTTGTGCTCTAGGGTGACTGTGAACTTTACCTTGGAGCAAATCCCTGTTTTAACCTACTTCTGCCTGTTCCGTCGGAGGAAATCTGTACCAATTAGAAATTGATGTCATCGCACTCAATAGTTAACATGTAGAAAGTTCTTTATCACTGAAAAGCATAAAAACTGTGGCAGAATCCAGTTGAACTACTTTCCTCTAACAATAGGAAAAAGTAGGCTAAAATAGGTATTTGCTTTAGGGTATGGACTCTGATGGTGACGTGGTGGTCTGTTGTGATGCGAATTGAACGTACAGTCGTTCTTTAAATTTTGGTCAAATTAAATAATGCTAGGATGAAAGTCAACGAACACTGATACATTGTGAAATCTGCATTTATAAAGCTGATGTACGCTACCGCTCAAAGGTTTGGGATCACTTGCAAATTTCTTTGTTTTTCAAAGAAAAATACATTTTCATGCATTTCACAAACATTTTTTTTCCATTTCACAAACATTTTTATCCATTTCACAAACGATTAAAATTAATCAGATGATTTTTAAAGAATGATCTACATTTCTGCATAGAGGCCTATTATCAGCAACTGTCACTCCTGTGCATCAATATCCTGGTATGGCTGCTAATCCAAGTTAAGCATTTTATAAGGCTAACTGATTATTAGAAAACCCTTCTGCAAATGTGTTGCACAGATGAAAACCGTTGAACTAAATAGGGAGCATGGCAATCTTGAGGTGGGTTTAGTACCTGAAGCATCAGCAGTTGTTTGTTTGTTTACAGGCTCAAAATGGCCAGAAAGAAAGAACTTCCTTTAGAGACCGTCAGTCTATTGTTGTGCTTAGAAAAGAAGGCTATTCAATATGAGAAATTGAAAACTTAAAATCTCTTACCATGCTGTCAACAACTCGCTTCAGAGAGCAGCACAAACTGGCACTAACAAGGACAGAAAAAAGGAGTGGGAAGCCCCGATGCACAACTGTGCAAGAAGACAAGTATCTGCGAGTGTGTAGTTTAAGACAAACACGCCTCACAGGTTGTCAACTAGCAGCTGCGCTAAATAGTTCCAGTCAAACACCAGTTTCACTATCAACAGTGAAGGTGTTTTTTTTTGATGAAGGCAAAGTTTGAAGTACATATTCATCATTTTCCATTAAAATCATTATTTCTAACTCAGACAATGCCAGCATGTTCTGCTCATGTGCTATATTTCCTATTCAGACTAATTTCATGTGTGTTTCCATGGAAAACAATAAAATTTCCAAGTGATCCCAAACTTTTGAGCAGTAGTGTAAGTATTATGAAAGTGATTTTTTTATGCGTTCTCTATCTCATATTTTGTTCTTTTGAAACCCTACTCTAACAAAAACGATCTATACTTCAAGCTAATTTAAAAAGTGAACGTCTAGTATATTCCAAGTATACTAGTAGTTTACTACTTTTGTAGTAAGTGTACTACTTCAATACTTCTTGAGAGTGATTTGGCACGTTTAAGTTTCTAAAAGTATATTTTAAGTATACATTAGGTGTAAGAGTAATAAACTTTAATTAATATATTACTAGTTTACCTAAAGCAAAATTTTAACTTCATGAAAGTATACTTTGAAGTATACTGCAGGTAAACTTGGATACCGTATATAAAATACTTTGTGAAAAATAATTGTACGACTAATTATACATTCTGCCCAGTATTTATGACCATATCTTGTCCATTATTCTTTTCTAAACACACATAGGAATTAATTGACAGAATATTCATTTAAATACTTGGATGAAGGGAAAAAACATTTGACCCCCAAATCTTCCGATTATAAGTGCAGCTTTACCCACTACACCACGGCACATTTTGGAGCATTTGTTTGGTTGTTTAGCACCAGTCCGTTTTTAGTTTATGACAGTATACAAGTGCGAACGCTTGGACTGTGGACAGTTTCACTTGGTTGACGTGAATGGCCTGGTTATAAAACAAGAACACAAGCGTTTTGGATATTATGTAATCCACCCCTGCGGTTTGATACAAAGCCTTTCTCTAATGGGAAATTGCAGCCAAGTGTGAACTTGTGACAAAAATGTACCTGTGCAGGGAATGTGAGAAGGAAATGAAAACCATCGAGAAACATGTGACTCTGAATCATCATTTATAATGCATCGATGAATTCCACAGTAACTTGCTAATGTTTGCAAAATGGTGGAATGTTTCAAATGTTCTAGTTGATTGTATAAAGCAAAGGATCTGGAAGGTTTTTTCCTGGTTCTGTTGGATCTTTTTATCAAC
This sequence comes from Gymnothorax reevesii, assembly GCA_029721435.1. Taxonomy (NCBI): domain Eukaryota; kingdom Metazoa; phylum Chordata; class Actinopteri; order Anguilliformes; family Muraenidae; genus Gymnothorax; species Gymnothorax reevesii. The sequence continues at coordinate 22,589,231 of CM056582.1, read as the reverse complement.
AAGAACATTTTTCTCTTCAACACGCCTTTCCCAAGAACCGTCTTTACACAAGCTCTTTGGATGAACTTGTGGAACTAGGCTAATAAGTAATGTGCTGCCACGCTTAAGTATGACTTTTTTAAGCATTAGGGCCAATTAGTTGATGAGGAAATGTAGTTGGCATGTCTCTCATTTTTTGCCTGTCAACACTAAAAAAGAAGTATCATTTTGTCACAAAGACCCAGGGCCTACTTAGATCATATAGGCCTTTCTTTAAAACAAAGGATTCCATGAGTAATAATCACTGCAAAACAGTTACGGACATTTATAAAACACCATGAAAATGGCGATTTGACTGACAATGATTATCAATTATATGGCAAGTTATCAACGTGACATCATGTTCAATGCAATCCTCTGTCATTCAGAATCATGAAAACAGCCTACAACTATTATGACAAACAGACGATGTGGCTACTGCTCTTCTAAGTTATTTAGCCTATTTTATGCGCTATATTTTTGGATGAAAATGTAAGGTGCATCAACAACGCATCCCTACAGTTATCTGCCACTGCGGACAGCAGCGAGCAGGACAGTGAACAAGTGATCTACAGCGCTTGTGATGTAAGACACTACTGAAAGAGACACTTGAGTCACTAAGGTTTTTGGGAAAGCCACATTATTAAATATGTTCGAAAGAACCATTTAAGGAATACAAAGGCTTCTGGGAAACCCATACCAAACTAACTAAAAATCTTTTGGCAAAAATGTATAATTCATCTTGAAATATTCAAAAAATATTTGCCACAGAGGATATTACGAAGCTTGCACAAAAGCTCAAGTGGGTAAATACCACTTTCTTTTTTAATTGTTCCAGTTTAGACATAATTTAAATAGATTTTTTAAAGATATTCTTTGCAGAATTGTTGGTGAGAACAAAGTCTAGATGCAGGAGCCCATCCCAGCATACAATGGGTAAAATACAGACATGAACTCCATGCAGTTTTATCAGAGGGATTACACCACTCACTCATGCACTCATACCAACGTGCAAGTTACAGTCTCCAGATAGCCTGACATGCATATCTTTGGACCAGCTTTGTCTCATGGAACGAACCGGAGTACTAGGCGAAAACCCACCCAACTTGAAAACTCCACACAGAATGGCCCCAGGAAAGATTCAAGCCCACAAACCTCTTCCTGTGAGGCAACAGGACTACCCACTAGACCACCATGCTATTCTACTTTAAAACCGCATGAGACTCAAAGGGATGCATCTGTTTACCACTTTTAACATTCCATAAATTCTTTTTGGATTCTTCCAAAATTTGGCTCACTTTTAAAAAATATCTATTTCAGTTTTCCTTCCATGATTGTTCTTAGACTTGGTTCCAACTTTTGCTGGACTAAATTAAGCAGTAGGTCCAGACCAGCCTCCACAAATGGTTGAATATCACTCACCAGAACCCAATCCTTGCGCTCCCCTTAAATATGAGTGCTATATTGGGGAGTTTGAACTAGTTTACCTGTAGCACATTTGTACCTATCACATGTATGCGCATGCTTACAGGACATCAGCTCAAAACAGCCTGAACATGCTACAGGTGGGGGAAGGTCTGGTGTAGGCCACATATAGGCCAATGTAACACCACAGATAGTAATAGGAGTAATCCATCACATACGATTCATAAAAGTTTCCAAATACCTGAAAAGGAATATAGCTCAACTTTGCTACCTGTTGTTGGAAATGAAAACCATTTTTTTCCTGTAGTAGGCCAATACATCAGCAGGCATACATTTTACAGCGGTAAAGCTACAGATGTGACCGATTGCCAGGGCATCTAACATGAGAAACGAAGGGTACAGCGGGAGGAAAGGTGGGGTTGGCCCCGTGAGAGATGTGATCGAGACAGCCCAGTGCCATTACTGTAAAATGGGCTGCTGACCTTCCTTGATGGACCAGTAATTAGTAATTTAATTATTTCAAGATTTAAAAGATATGCGGCCCGAGGTGCGTCAGCCCCTTGGAAAAATCCACGTATGCCAGATTACCAGTCTAGCACTGGTCTGAAATGAGTAATTCTGGTCCTGGAGGCAGTGCATGGTTACGTTTCCGCCAATTCCTGTGCCTTGTGGCAGGGGTTCCCAAACTCGGTCCTGGGGCCTCCCTGTGTATGCTGGTTTTGGCTCCACCCTGGTTTGCAATCATAGGATTTTAGCAAGCTGTTAATTTGTCTTAATTAGGTGCATTTTTGTTCAGAGCAGCAATTTATCCTCTCTTGACAAACAGTATTTTGACAGATATGCATACAAACAGTGAGGAATAAATTCCGCATCCACATTGCAATATATGAGTAACAACTGCATAAAAGAGGGAAAAAATGTACCAAATCAAAGGAAAAAAATCAATGGGTTCCTAATTGGTGAAACTGTGGGCACATGGTAGCAAAAACTAACAATTTACTCAACAAGCAAATGACAGTCAAACCAGTTTTATGGTATGTTTTTGTGACTGAGTGCAAGCAAAGAATTCTTATCACCTGTGTTCAGCAACCTAATTTGGAGGTTACTGATTTTCTCAGTACCTGATTTGATCTGTTTAAAAATGTTATTACCTGAAATTGCTTGCCACACAGAAAAAAAAAAAAAACTTTAAATGCAAGGGTCTTTTATTCTTCGTGGCACAAATGGATATTTCTATTAAAATTTGGCTTAAAACAGCAAATAACATATTTAAACACAAAATGCACCCAATTTGGACAAATTAACAGCTTGTTTAAGTCCTATGATGGTGATTATGGTTGGGACAAAAAACCAGCACACACAGAGAGGCCCCAGGACCGAGTTTTGGAACCCCTGCCTTGTGGAGTTCACTGGTTCCACACAAAAGCATGGATTTAATCCTCCTTTAAATCACGACAGAATGTTTTATTTTGGGAGAGAAGAACTTCTTCGGAGGTCAAATGCGTGCTTTTCAACAAATGCAGCCAAAATGCCAGATTTCATTGGCTTTGCTAATTAAGTAATTAGCTGCCAGAAAATAGCATGGAAGCAACCAACAGACAGGCCTATGGTCCACGGCACACCGCTGTTAAAGGTACCGCTCCTTCGGCGACTCGTGGCCCTATGTTACCCAACGTTTAAGTCCCTTAAAGTTGTTTAATCAATCATTACTCGCGCGTTTCATTATTCGATAACTCTTGGACTGACTATGCCTTTATACCTGTAGTAGTCTACTTTTTGTCTCAGTGTTGATCAACATCCTTGGAAAAATGGCATAACATTCAAAAACTAGTTGGAGGTAATAGGCCTAATGGCCAAAAAGCTGGAACTTCGTAGTCTCTTGAATAACGCATGTGGTCACAGCCTGCAAAAACGCGTCGGAATATGGCTAGATGCAACTATAATCAATATGCAAAGTATGACAGTGTCAGGTAAATATTTCTAACTTATTATTGTCATCCGCTAAATACATCCATCAACCCCGATTTCCCCCAATTAAAAGAGCGGCACATGTCATTTCCCAGATTTTGTTTCCGAGCATCCGGTGTCAGGCTGAAATAGGTCTTACGATCATCCTTCAACCCACAAATGCGTCAACGATTGTCTTCTTGATTGGAAATGGCTTAACTGAAAGCTCATTATAAAACGATCTTCGTCGGGGAGGAGGAAAAGACTCACAACCGTTCTCGAGAAGTTCATTGTAAAAGGGGTTTTCTATTCATTTACGCATTCGGGAAATCCCGGGTGGGGTTTCCATGTGTTTACACGGAACTTTCGCCTTCAGAAGTCCGGCTACTCCCGTTTATTAGACACTTGAATTGAGGAATGTTAATGTCACAGTTGTCCGTGACTGAACTGAGTTTATCGGATGGCTCCTGGGGGTAAAATGAAAGTATAGAGGGCCACAGAAACGGCTTACTTTTTAATGAAGCCTGTCGTTTGGGCAGAATGATTTGATCTGACAGCCCCGTAATCACTGGAGACGAGTTGACAAAATTATACAAAAGAGAGGGGACGGGACCCTATACGGGGGCTGTGCCACGGAGAACAAACAACAATGCTTTTTCCACAAGTGTCATTGTCACGCTGAGCTGAGCACAAACACTCTACTGTACAATCACAGCATGTTGTTCCCATCGGAATATCCCGAGCAAGGCTTACTGATCCCTTGATTGATATGCCTTTTGGGAATTTTCTATCACTCTGAGGTAGATGATCTTTACTTTCATTTGTAAGTACAATACGTTTATATCTTTGTGGATTGTTTGTGAGCTCATAAATTTGTATGTGTATATTAAAGTAAGAAGAGTGGGGAACGGATGACGAATATCTGGACACCAAACTGAGTCTGCGCATGTTCAGCTATTTAATGCTCCTTAAAGCTCAGACAAGTAAATAGTTGTAATGATGATCTTTCAGGCTCTTGAGTATTATAGTATATTATGGTAAATGCTGGGCTCATTCAATTATCATTGAGGAAGAAAGTTTTACGCACTCATAGAGATATTTACCTTTTGTAACAACTGCTATAATGCATCTGAGGAAGTAAATATCATATTTGCAGTGGATAATTTTGTCATTATGTATACAAATGCCTTTCAAAGGATTACAGCAAGGATTACTGCCCAAGTAATTAATTCCTGAATTTGAACAAAACCTTATTTGTCTCATTTGGGCCTCACTCGCAGATGAACCTTAAATGTCCACAATTTCTGAATGTAGTACCAAGGTAACTTGAGGATAGCATTCCTTGGCAGTCTGATGAAATGGCTGCAGTAATCTATGAAAAGTAATGATATGCGTAGTGCCTCTATTAAATGCCTCCATCTTTGAGAATTTGTGTTATAATTTCTCATGAGAGTAGGTGTGGTTCTGCGCAAGAAGGTGTTGGCAAAACATTTCTGAGGTTTTTTTTTTTTTTTTTTAACGGTGTAGTCATTGTCTTCTAATGTAAGGTGCGGTCTTACACGATCCTGAGCATTAATTTCACAATCAGCTACTAAGTATATACATGCCTGAAATTTTCATGAAAAGTGTCATTAAGGTGAATTGACCACATATTTACTTTGTCTCCCAGACAACAGTTGCTATGAGTACAGTACTGTGAAATTACATTTGAATTAGTGTAACTTTATTAGTTCTGCCTGTTATTAGAGGATACTAATCAGTATTGCTCAGGTTCTTGAAAGCTATCTTCAGCACAGGTGACTCAAGGTGTCTTTCTGTTGGTAACGCAGGATCCCGTACTCTGAGTTTTGTGTCTGGGAGATGCGGCAGTGGAGCAAGTCTAGGATGGTTCTGGCTGGACGGGAGAGGGGAGTTCGGGCCCGTGTGAGCCTGGTGAAGAGGAGACTATGCCTGGGACAGACCCGCTGCATGGCCCGTGGCCTGGGGCTGGACCTGGAGTCTGGAGTCTGGCTGCGGAGCCTCCAGCTGCTAGATCCTGAGCATCCGAGTCCGGTCAGTGAATCCATACCAGCTGTTGATGACAAAATGCTTCATTTTCCGGTCCAGCCTGGGGTTTGGTTTTGTTTCCGTTTGTCGTAGGTAGACCCTTTCCGTTGGGGGACTGATCAGTGGATCAAAAAAAAAAAATGCTTTTTAGATTACCGGCCTTAATATATGACATTGCCATGATGTGGTGTCCGTTGTCCGGAACAGTTTTAATCTTTTTTTTGGTCCTGTGAATTTTCCTGTAAATTTGCTATAATATACTATGAGATCATATCTCCAGGTGTTGTTTTCAGATGTTTGCTTGAATCATTTTTGTTCGTTTTATGGGCTCTTGAAATTTTGGCCCCATCATTAAAGATAGGACTGTGAAATTTAAAAAAAATTATTTCGCTGCACTTAAACAATGGGTCTTATGAAAAATGGGCAGAATGGCCCATGGAAGCTAAATGGTTGCAGATGGAGATAAAGTGTGTATCATCAACAAATAGGAAGTCACATATGACCTATATTTTGGTTGTGTTAAAGTTGACCTCAGATGACCTTGAAAGGTCAAACTTAAGGTCAAAGCAAAATGTTATAATTTTCAAAGGCTTCTAGGCTTGAAAATATTGAAGATTTGGAGCATGTGTGTTGAACACTTATAGGAAGTAGAGTTTTATTTGGTGGCCTTGAAGTTGACCTTCAGTGACCTTCGAAGGTCAAACCTCACGTAGTGAAATTTCAATGACTTCTTTCACCAAAACTATTATAGATAGAGTTTAGTAATGTATTGTGGGCATATAGGAAGTCATGTATGAGGTTTCATTTGGTGACCTTGAACCTGACTTTCAGTGACCTTCAACAGCCAAACTTTACAGTGAAATTTCAATGACTTATATCAGCAAAATCATTACAGATAGAGGGTAGGTTTGTACTGGAGACGTATAGGAAGTGATGAACTTTCATTTGGTGATCTTCATATTGACTTTCGAAGGTCAAACTTGACCTAGTTAAAAATTCAGTGACTTCTGTCACTAAAAAAGTCATAAATGGAGCCTAAGTTTGCATCACAGGCATGGACGTCACACATGAACTTTCATTTGGTGACATTCTGCTTGACTGTTGGTGACCTTAGAAGGCCGAACTTCACATAATATAATTACGATGACTTGTACTGCTAAAACGGTCACAGATGGAGCCTAGGTTTGTATTCGAGACATTAGGAAGTCATATATGGATTTTCATTTGGTGTCCTTTGTGTTGACCTTCAAAGGTCAAATGTGACCTAATGAAATTTCAATGTCTTGTATCAATAAAATGGTCACAGATGGAGCCTAGGGCTGTGTAACTGACATCTAAGAAGTCACATAGGAACTTTCATTTGGTGACATTCTACTTGACTGACAGTGACCTTTTAGGGTCAAACTTGACAGTGAAATTACAATGACTCGTATCACCAAAATGTTCACAGATTGAGCCAAGGCTTGTATGGAGACATTTAGAAAGTCATATATGAAGTCCATTTGCTGACCTGAACTTGACCATTAAAGTTCACAATTGACATTGAATTTTCAATGACAGGTCATTCTATATCAAGTAGACCAAAAATTTCGAGATAGTCTGAACCTGACCCACTCAAAAAAAAATCTGGCAAAAATATATGTTGTACACTGCCCGGCCAAAAAAGAAGTCGCTCACTCAAATATTTAGTTGGAACCCCTGTGGCTTTGATTACAGTGCATATTCATCTCGTCATTGTTTTGACAACTATATGCAATGCCAGAACATTTATCTTCTATCAGAAATGCCATAATTTTTGGCCGAGATCTTATCCTCTCGACATAATGGTTAAACCACTCGGTGGTCTTTCTTGAGCACATCCCAGTAACTTTTAATGTGTTTAAGGTCAGGACTTTGTGGTGGCAAATTTGTTTGAAAATGATTCCTCATACTTGTTTTTGTCATTCATGGTTTTCTTTGCTAAATACAAGCCAATAACTTGCCCGTTCTGAAATACTGTAACATCTTTTCCACCATCAAGGGATGTGTCTTCCGACATGTTTTTTTAAGAAATGAGTAGCAACGCGCTTCATCAGTCAGGGTTAAAATGATTATTTCCAGCTGAAACATATTAATAACCGCAATAATGATCCAATTATAGAATTTGTTCATTAGTTTCCAAACGGTGACTTTTTTTTTGGTCGGGCAGTGTAGTACTTGACTTAAAATTCATGCATGCCAAAATCTAGACCTTTAGGTCAATTAACCCCGAAGATATGGCCATCGCAGTGTGCAGCAACCTTACAAGTTCCCGCATTCATTGAATTTTCAATGGTTTTCAGTGGTTGGTTTTGAATCTTTCCTTAATAGGTAATACTCTCATGAATGGTGATTCCATCGGAACATTTTACGTAGATTTCAAATCTCGCATAATTTTTGGGCTAGGGGTTACCTGCAATTTACTAGAGCCATCCCAAATAGTGATGCTGAAATTTGTCAGGATTTTGGACAGCCCTAAGACTAGACCAAATGACTGTAGAATTTTGTATCTTTGGCATATTTAACCACAAAATGTGTATCTATAACCCCAAACATTAAAAACAATTATTACATGAACTGTGGTGGTTTTAAAGGGCTCTCAAATCCATTCCACGGTATTATTTTACCAAGTGACAACCCTGGTTTCAAGTAGTGGAACAAAAATTCTGAAACTTGGTCCATTACAATATTTGGACTGTCTGCTTCAACATTTCAAAGTATGATCGTGTGGACTTCATTCAAAGTATTTTAAATTCACTGTCGAATATGGTGTTTTTTTTGTGGTTTGTAGGCAGGATATTTGATCACTCTGTACTGCACTGATATTTCTTTGCTTATTTCTAATATTTTTCAAGACCGCAAGGGGGTCATAAATGGTGATCGAAGAACTTTCCGCGTATTTTTTTTTACATGTTTTTAAGTGTTGTGAACACAAGACCATTAAGTTTGCAAATTCAATTTTTTTGAGGTAGTCAGTTTCCACAAAACATTTGAGTTCACCAAACTTGTCAGGGTTTACAGTGTCATTTACGAATGTTTCCTTGCAATTAGCATATGGGTATCCAAACCCTGCTCCCAGAGAACCGCAGGCTGTGCTTATTTTTGTGCTTACCTCCCATTTTGGACCCACTAGAACAGATGAGCTGAGTTAAAGGTGTAAATAAAGTGTAAATAAAGTGTAAGGTGTAAATGCTTTAATTGATCTCTGAAGCCTAGACTAACACCGCAAATCAGCTGACTTTGCTTCTTTGGGTTTAGGGTTGGCCGCCCTTCGGTTTGCATATTGGTAACAAGTTTGTTTGGCTGGCAGCCATGTAGCCTCATCTGAGCAAGCGAGGAAATTCCAGGTCTGGTTTCATTATTCACCACTCATGTCCCTGTATTTAACAACTGAAAGATCTGTGTGATATTGAAAATTCCCATCCGAGAGTTTCCTCTTAAACTCTGATAAAGCTGCCAAAACCATCCTTTTTTGTGAAGAATGTGGAGGACTTGTAAACCGAGAGAAAAGGGTGGGGTTGACCTTGTTGCTATGGATGACATGGCTAGCAGCTCTGCCTGCAGTTTGTGGTTGGTTCCAAACTGGTCTTTGTTGGCAGTTATAAAAACCATGTTGCTGTTTTCAAATAAAGATTCTGAACCTCCAGCCAAAAATAATAAATGGGCCTGGCAGGAATTCACGTGGCTAAGTGTTTGCCTATTTGCTGTTTGGTGAGTCTTGTGGCAGGCAGGTAGGTACAGTAGATGTGCATTTAGGCGGCCGTGTAATTATTAAACTAGGACAAACTAGGACATTGTAATGCTGCATTGTCCTGGAGAAAAGAATGAAAAAACCAAGGGCAATGCCATTATTGTGTTTCAGAAACATTAACCCAGATTTTTGGCAGCACTGTGGCCCATTTGTGACTTTTTTTATTTATTTATTTAATTTTTTTTTTAAGTTATTGAGCAGTCTTCTCGGTTACCCCCTCACTTTCCACAGAATTCGAAGTAGGTTTTAGTTGTAAAATGCTTTCTGATGTTTTTTTCTCTTAAATTCGCCCATTGGGAGACCCTTTTACCTGTAGACGCTTTGTTAGCGTGGTCCTGGTGTTTTAGGAAAATTACTGAATCATTGTTGTATTGCTGGAACCATTGTGTTCTAAAGAATAGGAAGTCACTGGATGATTTTCTTTTTCCGTTTATTTTGGAGCCTAGTGTTGCTTCATGACTTGAACTGCGTGTGTTGGAATCATATTCTGTGTGAGCGGAGAGGGAAAACAGACCAATCGTGCGCATTATCTGCTGCTCTATTTGCAGTAATCCATGAGTGTTGATTTTTAATTTTGTTTCCTCTGGTCTACTTTTTTTTTTTTTTGCGGATCCACTGTGGATGTCTATGGCTTTAACACGGCTGACCGAGGAGACCTCAGGGTAAAAGACTGGACATTCAGCTTTTTTTCCCCTTCGTGGAAATGCTACTTCAGGCCAATCCATGATTATTTATGCATCCCTTTTATTTAAGGCATTTTAACTCGGGGGGGATTTGAGCATTAGCCGAGAGAGACTAGGCGATAATTCAGATGAAGTGAGACAAGTTGTACCATTCATAACACTGAGCGATATCCCAAAGCAGAGAGTGCGATTTCTTTTCTCTTCCTCAAGAAAACAATCAGTTTTAATGCTTTTAAATTATAAGCATTTGAAGAAAGCCAAAATTCTGTATATTCATAGTCTGGAAAAATGTGCAGGGTGTGCATCAAAAACAGCTGCGAAGTGTTCAGTCAAAATTATTTGTAAAAATTGTCGACTGGCAGGATGGCAGTCATTGAAGGCTGGCAGTGATGGCGGCTTTTGTAGTTTCTGCCAATTAATTTTCTACCATGTGCATTTGAAATCAAGTTTCTGCCTGAATATACATTAACATGAAAATACAGTAATAAAGCGCAATTTTCCTTAATCTCTTTTGCAGTAAAATGGCTCATTATTATTTTCAAAAGAAACTGGTTTCACCATGCCCATGTGCAGCCAATCCCCCCGCGCAGGATACAATACAGGCTGTACATGCTGTTTGAATGGCAGTCAGTGATCGACATCACAGGATCCTCTACCATTGATTCCAGTCGGCAGGACTGGTTCGCTACATTTCAATCTGATAATACAAGAGCCAACAAGATAGTGTATAGTGTCATACATTGTCAGCTATAATAAAAAGAGATCAGGTGACGGCGATGTACTCGGAGACATTAATTGTTGTATATCCTGCAGCTTGGGCCCATAAAATTTAGGACACAGTAGGCGGGACAGTGCATCAATGTCGTATTAAACTAACGAATTATAAAGATCTGAAAAATTAAAAAACATATGAGTTCCACAAACTTTTAAAAATATATTTATTCAATTAAAAACGCAATCTAACTTGTTTATTTAACCAACATGGTGATTCTTAGTGACTGGCGAGGTACAACGTCTTGGTGTCCAAAGAGGTGAGTTTTATTCTTTGGTCCTGGTATCTAGGCACTGAATTTATGAACTGCGATGATGGCCTTCTCGTTTTTGAAGACGAGTGTAAAGGGTTTGAGCTGGATTTTTTTTTTTTGGGTCAAATGAGGTGTTTGTGTGAAAGCAGTATTGTGCATTAAATTTTCTTAATTTTATTTTTAATTTCAGATCACTAACTTCGCACTCAGAAGTGGTTATTGGGAAACAGTACAATACTGATGAGATGTAAATTCAGTTCAAGTCGGCTATTAGCATTTGATCTCAGGAATAAGTCAGGGTTTTCTGTGAAATCGGTTTTCTGAGACCTGCTGAGATTTTCACGTGCGGTTGTTCCACCCTCTCATTCAGTTTCGTAGAAAGCGTGTCCCTCCCACCGCAGTGGCGTGGTTTTCAGGCAGGTAGGCAAGTGGTTATGAAAGTCGATATTAGTTTCGGCTTGACGACTTCGTGTCATAGACTGTTGCGGAAACCCCAGTGCCACGGGGGAATTAGGTTAATAGCAGTAGCCTATTTGGGGAGTTCTGCAATCCAAGTTAACACCGTCCGCTGTCTCACCACCGCGTTTAAACTTCTAATTTTTGTCATCAACTTGTAATCGGGCTTTAACTGTCACCGCCTCTCGTTCGTCAGGATGCACATATTGCGCAAAAATCAGTCTGCAAAACGAAACGCGCAAAGGTCCGCTCGCATCGTGCCGCCATGAGTGAAAGTTACACAGGATTTAACTCATTAAAAGCTCAAGTATTCGAAGATGGACATGATTTATCCTTGAAGTGAAGCCTGGAAGGAGAATTTCGCTATCCTCATCACCAGCCGCTTTGGAAAAATGGGAAAATGGCAGTTCACAATGGTGAATTTTATTTATTTATTTGATTCTAGTGTTTGTAAACGCAATCGAGCAATTTATTTGGAAATGGTTGCATTATTGTTATTGATGCATTTCATCCACCTAACTGTATCGTGTTAGGGTTTTCTTTTTTTCTAATTTCGGGCTGATGATCATACTGTCACTGATGTAGATATAATGGATATAATCCTTATATTAGAACTGTGTACGTTCTGTCACGGTTATAGTCATAACGTTGTTTTCGCAGGATGCTTCTCGGTGACCTTGTATTTGCAGTTGAATACTGTTGGCAATCGGCTGACAGGGCTCCGCTCTGTCTTGCATGTTTTAGTGATGCTGGGTCATGATGGCACAGCTGTGCACTGGTGCTCTAGTACCAAGACAGTGAGGAATTAATGGGGCTCACTGATTGGTTAAACAGACCCTGAATTGGCCTGCTCGGTTTAGTGAGATTTTAAAATAGTTGACTTTATATGTCTCCTTCACGGTTCAGGTTTGAGCTATGGGGTCCGGTATGTAAGCAAATTTTATTTATCAAAAAAAAAAAAAACCCTCCAGACATTAAACTCCATTCTATTACCATGCTCCAAAATGTACTAATTTTGCATGCACATTGCATGCATCCTACGCTTAATTGTGATAATGAGAATGACGATATTTTGGGAGCTTTAAGCCGCTTTCACACTGGACGTGCATTCACGTCTTTGCATTGACTTTTAATGTAATTTGTCGTGAAAAAATTCATTTTGCGTCCGGTGTGAAAGCAGCTTTAATTCTAATCTAGCGGAGAAAATGTTTATCTGAGTCCGGGACATTGCCTGGGTTGAGAAATTGCATGAGGCTTTGTGATGATGATGATGATGATGATGATGATGATGATGATATTGGGAAAACTGCCTTATGTGACCACAGTTCAAGACTATATGGAAGTGATTGTGATTTAGTGTCCGTTAGTGTGTCTGACTCCTTTCTTGGAGGCTCTGCCTGAGTAGAGTTTGATCTCATTGAGTGGCTCAGCAAGTATGTAACCTTTTTTATAGGCTAATTTCCAGGGTCATTTTATGGGTCATTTCAAGGGCCTAACTCACCCGGGCCTGTGCTATATTCAACATCTCAGAGTAGATGTGCTGATCGAGGATCAGGTATCTTCTGTTCATATTTTTACTTGCCAAGTATGAGCCAAAAGTCCAGGCTGATCCAAAAGCAGTGCTCTTTCTTTGAGGTGCTTATTAAATGTATGTTCATTATCTTTCGGATTTGAAGGCTGGATTCGATTATCAGATTCTTGGCTTTATTAAATTAAGTAAACTCCTCTGTTGTCGACGCTGGGTTTTCTTAAAAATAAGTGCGAGCGGGCAAGAAATGGAGTTTACCATCTTCCTGTATTTCATGGTGTAATGTCTGTACTCTCCGGAAAGTTCCCCGGAATTAGCATTGGGTCAAAAAGAAAGGGCTTCCTCAGGCAGATAAGAGGCCAAAGTCTTATGTGCTTTTTATCCAGTTTAATTGTATGGCAACAGAAAAAAAAAAAACAGGGGTTTCTGCAGTGTCAACATGTTCAATGGATACAAAATGGCCCTCGTGTACGACATGAAGGTCCCCCCCCACCTCCCAATTTCCTGAAGTTCACTGGAACTGGTGTAAAAACGTACACTCTCCATGAAGCCCCCAGGTGCATTGAATACACAGTGGACTGGACCTCTCGGTGAACAAAGGGGTGTTTCCTTTATTTTGCATTCATATTCATCAGGTGATAATGGACTGATCACTGTACTCAAACCTGGCACAGGGTCGCCGAACCCCCCTCCTCTGAGTCTGGGGGGATGGTACACTCCTGGTCACCCGCAGGTCATTATTCTCACAAGTGCATAAAACATGGGCTTTTTTATAGTTGCTGTTTTTGAAGTATTATTTGTCTGTAATGCAATGTTGAAAATTTAGCGATTTCGTAACGGGACAGCATTCCTTCCCGGCAAAACCTGACGAGCAGGGTTGGTTTTCTTGGCACTGATATCAACTCCTAAGCAAACCTCCTCTGAGATTAAAGCCCTCCTCATTAGTCTCACTCAGATCTTTATCTGGACTCGAATAGTGTACAAAACAGCTGTGAAAACTGAAATTGACTCAATAAAAACATGAGCATACGCACTCAGTTGGAAATGTATTGCTGTTACGAAGCGTTCTGCATGCTGAAGACTGATGTGTGAATATCATCTGGAGTTGTACATTTAATAAGGTTCAATATATCAGTCATGTGTCCCCTCCTATAACTGTTACTCAGATTAATGATACGTTGAATAATTTTCCAGTTACGTAAAGCTTTTGACTTTTAGTTTTTATCTCTGTTCTGAGAGCTGTAAAACTTTCTTGCTGATACGCTGGTCACACGGCTCTTAGTTGAAACAGGGATACTCTGTTTATGGTTTCTGGCAGGTTGGGTTTCAATGTTTTGTGCGTTTTCTTCCTCTGGAGTTGTGCACTACCAAACGGCGCAGTAACTGTTAGGCTTCTGTTCGGAGATGTACTGAGCAGCAGGGTGTACAGGGTGCATGTGAGGCAATAACCTTGTCGCAACTAATAGTCTAATTAATGTAATGTAGAGATTGTATTTAATTGAATGTAATTAAAACTACAATAGGAACTCAAAATGCAATAGCGCACCTATAATGTGATGCAAATATTCAGGGCCTAACGGAATTACTTTTTGAACATAATGTGACAAGTTTTTATACTATACATTTGGTACAAAAATCACGATACAATAAGAAGTGAATATAGGCAAAGCGTGTTACATTGTATGCAGAATTGCTGTGTTTGTGTGATGTTATGCACTGAACATAACACTTATTATACATCGGTTATCATGCTGAGTTTGTATTGGGTAAATCTAAGATGATACACAGGCATTGCGCTTTGTGAATGTATTTCATTATGAGTTGCCGTTTTGTAGTTCTGTGGTGTGTTTTGAAATGATGCACAGTGCGAGAGTGGAACACAGGTGAGGGCAGAGTGGCGTGATCATTTTTTTTTTTAAACCGTTACATCTTGTTTTGAATCATGTAGTGTGACGTAGTGCTCTGAACTATGCTGGTTTGGTCTTGGTCATCAAAGAGCCAGAAGCCTTCATCATCACGATCTCAAAATGAAGAAATGATAATAAATACAGTTTTACATTTTTCACCCCGCCACTTTTCATGTATAGTTGTAGTAAATTTGCTGATTGATCTCTAAAAACATTTAAATCCAAGCTTTGGAGTACGTTATGTATGTTTTTTATTGTATCCGTGAGAATTGTATTCTTGTGAAGCTCCTGTGTTGGAAATTGTTTTAAAAATTCAGTTACATACCAAGGCAAGTCATCTTTTTCCCTGTCCTTTGGCCTGACCGTGATGGTTCCCTGTTGCCCTGCTCTTCTGTCCCCTGTGGCAGAATATGCTTTACGTACCGTTTATCTCTTGGCCTAAACCCAGTCTCTGCCTCTCATTACCCAGGATCCAGTGCAGGAGTGGGGCGAGGAGGTGGAGGATGGCATGGTTTATGGCATCACCCTCCGCAGGGAGCCTGTTCAGGACCCCCCCAGCGGCCCCGCCCCAGCCGAGACCCCGCCCTCCCCGTCCTTCATACAGTACCGCACCTGCAGGGTCCGGCGGCTCAAAGCTGCCTCCCTCGAACGATTGGTCAACCACCTCCTAGACCCGGCCAATCAGGAGCCGGACTTCATGCACATCTTCCTGTCTACTTACCGGGCTTTCACTGACACCAGCACACTGATCGAGCTCCTGTTCCAGAGGTAGGAGAGAGTCTGGTGCCCTTCTGTGCTGCTGTGGTCTTAATTGACGTGCTTGCTCGTTAGGTCTCTCTTTATTTTATTGTAGTTGTTTATTTTTGTTCAAAAATTCTCATTCAAAGGTCTTCTCATTGGCCCGTTACATATTTGCTAATTTGCACCCTCATTACACTGAAACCTCTTTAACTGTTGTGGGAGAGGTTAGCTTTGTAGTTTAACCTGTGATTATTTGCGCTTTCAGAAAGTTGCATCTATTAAAATGGAAAGAGAAAGGAATATTGCGCAGATTTTCGTATTTTGTTAAAATGTTAGGCCGTCATCTAAAAGACATGCCAGCTGTAATCTGGTCAATCATTTTGACAGTGATATAGAGACTTGTGTTAAGTTTTTTGGTAGTTGACACACAAGCCTCTAAACTGTAGTTGAAAGTCAAGCCACTTCCAATTGGATGAAGGGAGGTGTCAGCCTCGTGATGAGGAAATGTTTACTTCAAATAGCTCAGTGCGGGAACACGGTTAAGTAAATTTTCCCAACCACAATCTAGTTTCGGCCTCATGGAGCTTCAGCGCTCCTGACATTCGCAGAAGACACTGAAGCTTTTATTTGGCTCTTTCCACCGCAGGGATGACATGATGTCCGAACTCGACAACGGCGACTGCCAAAAGAGGTGAGGCCGCCCATTCTCACTGAAAATAATGTCGTCGTAATTCTCGTGTTTTCTTGGAGTTCAGCCTGTACCGTGACCTGTCGGGACGTGGAAGTCACTGTGATCTCACCTCCCTAACACAGCTCCCTTGTGACCCTGATCCGGACCTGGCTGGACGAGTACAGCGAAGATTTTTGGGCGCCGCCCCAGCACCGCCCCCTCCGCCTGCTGTCAGCCCACCTGCACCTCCGGCCCTGCTTCCGTCGTCTGGCCCAGCGCACCGCCGCCCTCCTGAAGAAGTTCCAAACTGAGGGTACGAGGCTCCTGCACTTCACGAGAACTGAAGCAATTATAATCGCTATTATGGAAACGGCTGCATAGCGACTGCGCTGCCAGAAAGCGTCCTGTAAGAGGATAAGCATGCGATAAGGAAACAGAATAATCACGCGATGGATTAACTTCCATACATACCGCAATCATGGCTCTAATTCATGTCATAATTATAGCATTCAGTCACGTTATAATACTCAAAGCATTATGAAGCCCAAAGACATTTTTCAATTATAGGGCAACAATGTTCTTTTTCTGCCGATTTAAAATCTTTCAACTTGTGTGTTACCATCTCCAAAGGAGGTTAAAACTGTCAAAAAACATCAAACTCTATCCATACTGTTGTCTTTAATTTTTTAGGAAGAGCAAGTCAACTTTTACAATTGCTCTCCGTCAGTGTTATGAATATTAATTCAGGTGGTGCTTTGTAAGTAAAGTTTTTTTGGGCCCCTACAGTTAAACTGAGATCTGTGTCCTTGGGGGGGAGGGGCGAGGCGAGATGAGATGTTTGTGCGATTTCTGCTTCCTGACCCCTTGACCCCTGACCCCTCCACTGAAATGACCTCTCACCCCTGTGCAGTGTGTGGGTCTGCTACACTGGTCACTGCAGTGCAGCAGCCGGCAGTGCTGGAGGAAGAGGAGGGTCTGAGGGAGGAAGGGCGAGTTTGTGAGGGCTTGGAGCAGCAGGCAGACTTTCTGAGCTTCCCTGTCCGAGACATTGCTGAGGAGCTCACGCGATTGGATGCAGTAAGTGTCAATCACTATGGCTGTTCTGTCCTAAAGGATGCTCCAAAATGCTGAACCTCAATAACCTTCCTCTCTCTCTCTTCCTCTCCCTCCATTTTTCCCTCTCTCTCTCTCCTTGCGTCAGGCGCTCTTTGTGAAAGTGGTCCCGTTCCAGTGTTTGGGCTGCGTCTGGTCCCAGAGGGATAAGAAGGAGAGTCGGAATCTGGCCCCGACAGTCCGAGCCACGGTGGCCCAGTTCAACGCCGTCACCAACCGGGTCATCACCTCGCTGCTCCGTCGCCCCCACTCTGACTCCGCCTCCCCGACCTCCCGTCGCCAGCCCTATGGCCCCGCCCACAGAGCGCGCATCATTGAGAAGTGGATTAGCGTGGCACAGGTTAGCATGTGACCTCCGGGCTTAACTAGCGGGTAAGCTCTTGGTGGTTTCTGAACGAGGTAGTGACCCTGTGCTTCTGACGTGTCGCGCAGGAGTGTCGACGACTGAGGAACCTCTCGTCTCTCCGAGCGATCCTCTCAGCCCTGCAGTCCAACGCAGTCTATCGACTCAAGAAGACTTGGGCCTCCGTCAGCAGGTACGGAAAGTGGGAGGGGCTAGAGGAGGGCGGGGTAGAGAGGCGAATTTCAAACCTGCGACACCTCATGTGACCTTGACTGTATGAGAGTATCGCACTGATGTGTCATAACTCTATCAGCATGATTTATCTGGTTACGGAGGCAGGAATT
Organism: Gymnothorax reevesii; assembly: GCA_029721435.1. Lineage (NCBI taxonomy): Eukaryota > Metazoa > Chordata > Actinopteri > Anguilliformes > Muraenidae > Gymnothorax > Gymnothorax reevesii. The sequence continues at coordinate 22,571,216 of CM056582.1, read as the reverse complement.
CGGTGTACCATCCCATTGGTTTTCCTTCGCCAGAAGTGATTTTTGATAAGAAATTCAAATTGGATGACAAACGCCATGGGCGCTCTCTGCCTCATGTAATTGGAATGACTCCTCGTTTCTGAAAGCTTGTGGTGAAACATGAGGTAATTAACCGTGGGCTGTGTTAACTCTTACAGGGAGAGTATGGCTACCTTAAATAGCCTGTGCGAGACCTTCCCTGATGAGAACTGTGTGCTGACCAGCCGGGAGATCCTGGTGGAGGTAAGACCTGCCCTGACACGCACAGTTAAGTACTCAGCAAACGGGCTAATAGGGGGCAGGACCACCCCTGCACTTTCAAAAAATCTCATCCCCCCCCCACCTTAAGTACCTGTTGGGGACAGCTATCGGCAGTTATGGGTGTATGTGTAATTTTCATTATGGGCCCGCCCTAGCTCTGAACTGTCTGCCCCAGTTTTTAAATCCTTCCTTTACCCACGGTGCATCTTCAGTTGGCCGTCTGCCGCTAGGTTGAGTTCCTGTCTCACCGGCACTTGTTCAGGAGAACTCAGTCGAGCCGCATATTTAAGATTGCTCCGGTGCTCAGAAAACATTTACCTGTCTCCCGAGTGATCCCGTTAGCGAAACACGAGCTTTACACATGACCCTGTGCATGTGATCAACTGCTGATTTTTATCATTACCACAAATATGCAACTATTTTGCAGCGTTGTGACTAGTGCACTGTGGCCTGTATCTGACCTCGGCTGAAATTATGTGGCGATGGTGTCTTGATTGTACCCCGCCGCGCGGAACGCGTGAAGCGGCGGGACATAGTATTCACGACCGTCCGTCCGTCCGTACTTCCCGAATCCTTGTCAGCGAGATATCTCAAGAACAAATTGATGGATTTTCTTCAAATTTGATGTCAACATGTATTAGGGTGATACCCCGGTGCCAGTTGATTTTGGTGACCTTTGCGTCACTCTCAAGGTCACACCGAGAGATTGCTCATTTTGACACGATTTCACATTTTGTGGCGAGGGACAAAGACACGTTAGTGGCAAATACTTGTTCTGACTTTAGTATGAGTGCCGCCTGTTCCTCTTTGAGGGCCGTGAAAAAGAACTGGTTTCTAGTGTGTAAGCTGTATACTATGTGTATGCAGTTCTCCTGGGACATACAGGAGCATCCCAGTATTTATGATCCTGAATTGTTGGAGGTGTAGGTGCGACACACCATGAGCCGTTTCTAATGCAGGACGCTGGAAATATCGAGGGACTGGGCTGTGTCCGTCCCACTGTGAGGTGCGGTATTTTGAAACGGTTTAATTTTTAACTGAAGAACTTGGGAGGTGAGGCACTTGAAAGAGTCACCTAAACCCTGTCACAGATTTTTAGAGCTGCAGTTTCCTTGCGTATTTGGGCTGTTTAACGTTCCACTTAGTTAATGTTGGCAGTGCACTACGTGTAAACAAACCTCTTAAAATTGTGGACGGCTATGTGGAACGCGTGCAGTTTCTTGTCTCAGCGAAGGGTGTTGTCAGTATGTTTTGAGATACTGGATGTATGTCAATGCTTGTGCTAAAGCAGCCTCTTTCACTGAGGGACTGTCATGCAGATGCTAACAGGTTAAAAGTTGCACTCTTTGTGTGAATTTTTTTGGTTTCAAAAAGTGCTCTTGATGGCTTCTTTTCACTTTGCAATCGATTGCTTGAAATTTGGAGTTAAGAATCACAGCAGTAGTTATGATACCCTTGTCATCATTAATATATTCAATATTACTGCAGCACTCAAACACCAAAGTTGTGTCATTTTGGCACCAGATCCAAATTTATTTCCTTTCATGTGAGTTGCACATTTTTGCGGCCTCCCCAAGAATGTGTGTGTGTGTGTGTGTGTGTGTGTGTGTGTGTATTTGTGTGTGTGTGTGTGTGTGTGTGTGTGTGAGAGAGAAAGGGAGAGGCTGAGAGAGCTATATTTGTATGATTGACACACAGGGTGGGGTCAGACGTGATCCCGGCTGACATTAATAACCTCGCGTGTCACCTGGATATGCGCTCGTATGCTAAATATAAACGCATTGTTGTTTTCTTTTGTTACCAAGGATGGGAATCGGCCAACTGAGGAGACCTCCTCTTCCACCCCCGGCTCTCCCAGTCTCTGCACCCTCCTCAGAAACACGGTGAGACTCTTCCGGAAGGTCACACAGCTGTGGTGTCATTGGGTGCGGAACTCAAAATATTGGGTGTGAAAGTAAAATGTCCTCAAAGTGAAAAATGGCATCAGTGATGTTTGAACTCCGTTGCCTCATTCCTTCTGAATGTGTTAATAAACAGGAGTGTAGAATCGGAGTCTGTAGCTGAGTGGGCAGATGTGGTCCTTCTGAATTTGGCCTGTAAATGAGATGGTGAAGATTTGTCTTACCGAGGTCGCTATCGGTTTCTTGATCGCTTTCCAAAGCAGAAAACTTGTGTTTTTGCCATTTTTGGTTGGAGCAACCATTTCCCCAAATGGATGACAAGCATCTTTTCCACAAAAGCAGTGGTCATCTGCCCTGTCCTGAAAATCTCACCACTTGATGGGTTTTTTTCTCCAACCCAAGCACAATATGCCTCAATCAACAGTTGGAGATCTCAATCAGCTGCTAACTAGTAATTAGTGTTGGAGTGAGAACCTGAAAGGGTGTAGATCTTGAGGGAAGGGGGTTGGTTGCCTCTGATGTGGACAGTACCACCTGAAACGTGTTTCACTGACAGGCGCACGGTCTTGTGATTATGGTTCTATGGGTGACACGGTTTTGTTTACTTGCTCTTCGCACAGAATGCAGCTGGTGGTGGTGGCGCTGTCCCGTACCTGGGGACCTACCTGACAGTTCTGACCATGCTGGACACAGCTCTGCCTGACATTGTGGGGGTGAGTGGTCCACAGAATTACTGACACACCAACTCTACAGGGCTATGTTCTCTCTGGAGTGACCAACAGACTGACTCTGTTGGGACTGTGTTCATACTGGAGTGACTGATGCACAGAATGACTCTGTAGGAGTGACTGACACTGTTTAAGCATGGGTAACCGTGACACTGTTATGTTTTAAAACCCCTGGACCTTAGAGCATAAAGAAGTCGACGCTGTGAGCGACGCTCATGATTTTTGTCTTGTTCCCCTCAGGCTGGCCTCATTAACTTTGAAAAGCGCAGAAGGGTAAGTGTTCCTTACCAAACTCTTCCCATGAACCTCAGTGCTTGCAGATAAACAGGGAAAGTTCTGTATAAAAATATTTTTATTCGTTATAACCCAAAATGCCTTGCCTCAGGGATGTATGTAATGTCTGTACTGGCATTATTAGTGCTCTGAAGGCTCTAATTTCCAATGACCTGCTGTACGTTTACATTGTGGTTTTGACAGTAGTTTTCTTTAGTGCGACAGCTCCCATTTTAGTTCATTCATTTTTATTTCATATTCTCGGCAGTGAAAGGATATGAGTTGTTTATGCGATACTCACCTGTGCAGGGCACTCAGGATGTGACCTCACTCTCCCCCTCTCCCCTGACCACAGGAGTTTGAGATCCTGTCTCAGATCCGTCTGCTCAAGCTGGCCTGCTCTCAGTACAAGCTGCCCCAGCACCAAAACATCGCCCCCTGGCTGCAGGAGAACAGACTGCTGACCGACCAGGAAAGGTGAGCGAGTGATTATTACTCCGTGACTGAGTGAGAGACTGAGTAAATGACTGAGCATTTGCATGGGCCATACGAGCCGTTTTCAACTTCCTCTTTCTCTGTTCTGCAGCTACGAGTTGTCCCGGGAACTGGAGCCCCCAGTAGACCCTTGCCCTTCGCCCCTTAGTGGTGGCAGGTGGAAATCCCTCACACTTCCCAAAAAGCTGTCCTCGTAAGTTTGGCTCTCCGGTTCAGCCGGGCTCTTTCTGCTGTAAATCATTATTTCCACGGCAGCCCCTCAGTCTCATCTCTCCTGCATGGATTAATGACATGTTAACTCATCATTAGCTTGGCTGTTTTTGGTCATTTTTATGATAGTGTGGCCTGTAAGAATTTAGACAATGGTACAATATCCAAGGCATGTAATCTCTATTGAGTTCCCTCAAAATGAATCTTGCACTGCAGTTTTGGGGAATTCATGTAATGTGCACTGAGCAGCGATCACAGCCCTTAACCCCTTAGAGTGCTGAAATAAATATAAATTCAATTATCTTGTGCTGTTGAAAACAAGTCCCCACATGATAGGTTTTCAACAGCTTTGATTTTGATAACTTGCATCATTGAGCAACTCTCTTTGCATTTAGTGCTCTAAGGGCCTGATTTACTAAGACCTTTAGCACATGCAAAGTCTTTTTGCCCGTGCAAAACCTATAACATTGCCACTGATTGGTGCAAGGCAAGTACCCTGGCCAATTGTGGGCAATGTTACTGGTTTCGCAGGGACGAAAAGATTTTGCATGTGCTAAAGGTCTTAGTAAATCAGGCCCTAAGGGTTAATAATTGCATATTCGAATGCTAACAGACCTTGGTGTGTGTTTGTGTTTGCACAGGCTTTTGAGCACAGGGGAGGGATCCGGCCGCAAGATGCACGCTGACCAGATCAGTGTGTCGTCCTCTGGATCCAGCGGATCCGAAATGGAGGATCTCTCCTCTCCTCAGTCTTCACCCTCCAGACTCAAACTGAAGGTACTACCTCTGTCATCTTGGGCCTTTCTCTCTTACTCAGGTCTCGCATGCACTGCAACATGTTCACTTGACTCACTTCTTACGGAGTCAAATGAACTCTGACAGAGTCAATTTAATCCACTGCAGCCAGAGTGAAACCAAGTCGTCTCTTTAGAGTTGATCTTGCTGAACATTTCGATGTGTGGCTTCGGTTTCATGACAGTTCACTCTCCTGGCAGTTGACTGGAGTGTTAAAAATGTTGCTGAAACTGGTTATGCCAGTTCCTGTAGATCCCCTCAGCTCAATTCTGATCCTCCGTGATAGAGGAGCGATTTATCGTTGCTAAAACGTATCAGAGGCCCGTCTCTGACGCATGGTGTCTGTGCACGTGTGGTCCGATCGTTTGTTCAGTGTCAGGGTTCAAAGCTGGATGACAGAAACATTTCCCAGGGTGGGCAGCGGTGTGGTGTTCACGACTCCTCTCTCTGCAGCCCCTCTCCAGGTCCTGCCAAGACGTGGCCAAAGACTTCCCAGCCTCTTCCTCCTCCGCCGCCTCCTCGGCCTCTTCCCCCTCGGTCTCCGAAGTCTGCTCTCCGTCCGGCTCGTCCTCGAGCTCCCAGCCCGACCTCTCGTCCCCGTCGCTGAACTCTCTGACCCCTGACTCCCGGCCGCCCGCACAGCACTGCCGGTCCGCCTCCATGACCTCACTGCCTCTCTATAACAAGCAGGTGGACGACTCGTGCATCGTGAGGGTCAGCGTGGAGTGCAGTGACACCTGCAACCTCTACAAGAGCATCCTGGTGCGTCGTCTCTGCCTCCTTTTAATGTGACTGCTCCTGAGTCATGAACAGTTCATAAGGTTATGGATGCCCACATACGGATGTGCTCCTTTAATAAAGACAACATTTAGATCCCAACAGATCCTCTTCAAGTCTGAGACCTGAAGAATATCTGGTATGATCAAAATTTCTTCATTGAGGAAGTTGAATGGAGCATGTCAGTGCGTGACCGTCCTTCTTTCTCAGTCCTGTGCTATTCAGGCTGTGTCTAGGAGGATATTGTAATGTTCGACTGTTTGGGGTCAAGACTCTGGGATGTAATCAGTTTAATTAAATTATTGTGCCCAGTGTCAGTATAGCTGAAACTTTGTTCTTAGCTCAAATTATTTGTTAAAATATTTTGGTGATATTTTCAGCTACAGCAAAACTACTTCATATTTCATTTTTTTTTTTTTTTTTTTTTACTAGTTTTTTCCTCGGGAGAAACTGAACTGTGGTTGTCAGGTCTAGGCCTTGAACTTTGGTCTCATAAACATTGCATGCGCAGGGAATTATTTAGCCAGCAATGCTCTACTACCGCTGTTCTACTGTTGCTGCTGATATGGTCATTAGTTATGTAAGTTTTCTATAAAGCGTGGAGGGAAGAGAGGATAGTTGTACAGTTTCACAATGCTTTAGTCATTATGTTAGATGGAAAATTTCTAGTTATCAGTGAAAAATGGGGCATTAACATTTTATGTTTGTAATAGTCTGAATTTTTAAAAAGTGTGTCTACTCATAAAGGAGGGAGAGTTGACATTTCCACCTATCTGTTGTGCCATCAGCTGACCAGTCAGGATAAGACGCCGCAGGTGATCCAGAGAGCCCTGGAGAAGCACAGTCTGGAGAGCGAGGGCTGCCAAAACTTCTCCCTCATCCAGTTGCTGTCGCAGGACAAGGGTAAGCAAAGGCTCCGCACTGCTGTACCACTTCTGCTTGGCCTCCATTTTGTTTGAGAAGGAAATTTTATACTTTAGCCAAGGGACCAAGGAATGGAGCTCCCTTCAGTGTTAAAGCCACATACTCACGGATTCTCTAATTCAGACTTAATTTTGAGAATTTTTTTAGAGAACTTTCCTATGTTCTTAGTGGCTAGATATAACGAATACGAACAATCGCACGATTTTAGAACCCCCCAGGTCCAGCCATGTTGATAAAACTATTGAGGAGGTTTCCCTTGTCGGCCAGTTGCTAAAAATAGACCCGGAAGAAAAAATAAGCGTGTCGCGCGACGAACAAGGAAGCCAAGTCGTCGTCTTTTGGATTCGCACGAGGTAAATAGCCTAACATATGACATAAAGAAATGATTGCGATGTTTGGATGACTCTACTGTAATAGGATGGTTGTTGACTTGATGTGTCATATTTGCATAAAAATCGCTATTCGCTATAATCGCTATAATAGCGATTCGCTATAATCGCTATCATGTGTATTACGTCACGGAAATGTGTGTGTTTTTTTGGCGAGCGAAAAGAAGTAGGGTTACACACTTTGGCGGTTAAATACAAACATTTCCTGATGTAGTTAATTTTTTTTCAAAGGCATCACTGCATTGCAGAGAGATTAATCTATAAGGTAAAGTATTTTTAAGTTATTGTGTGATTTAGGCGATCGTCATCCTATCGAAGATGAGTATGTGGCTTTAAGCCTCTGGTGACAAGAATTAAATTTCCCCATTGAGGTCCATTCAAGTTCATGACTTTAGTGTGGTGAAATTCTCTGTTTGACTACATTTTTCCATTCAAAAATGTATTTCCAGTGAACCAATGTATTTCTAGATATGGCTGTTAAAGAGTTATGAGGTGACAGAGGTCTTGCCTTTGGCATTTCAAAGCAAACAATGGCAAAGTTATTTTTAGCAAGCTATAAATAAATTCAAAGCCTTTTTCTTTTTGTTTCTTTCAGAGTTTTGCATTCCAGAAAAGGCCAACGTGTTCTACGCCATGTCTACATCAGCCAACTATGACTTTATCCTGCGTCGAAAGTGGAGAAGCCACTGTAGACCCTTGGGGTCTTCCCTCAGTTTAGAGTCACCATCTGCCACCTCTGGCCTGGATGAATTACTGCAGCAGAAAAAGGCAAAATGACTCATTGATAGAAATGCGTTTGGCATGTGAAGAATTGCAATGGAATCTCATCGGATAATTTGAGTGGTTGCTTAGCTTGTTTTTTTTTCCAAGTTAAAATGGACCGCAAGAAGGTCTCAATAACACTATTCCTTCACATGGACGCTACTGAAAGTTAGCTGCTCATAAACTTGTATGGGGCTACCCACAATTACATTTACAGAGGACAAAATGCTATGTGCCTTCATTTTGCACAAAAAGAAGCCATGGAAGGAAAGCTACTAAGCACTTTATGAAGACTACCCGCAAGTTGAAGCAAGACGCCAAATTTTTACGAAGATGTGAAATTATAGGATGTCAGCTGGAGACTTCCGAAGTCAACTGTCGTATGGGTGACACCAATCGTATTATGTGAAGGCCTTGTCTGTTGGCTTGTTGAGTCACAAGTCTGTCATTTGTCGATTAAGTTTGTGCAAAATGGTCTCAAACACAGTCCGGCATTAATGTTCGTCTGAACCACAAATAAGCAGGTTGTAGCACGTAAATGTACTGTTCTATTTATCACTCGGTCGCAGTTGTTGAGGTGTACATTTTGCAGTTCTGAAAGCAGACTCCTCTAGCCCGCTGCTCATCATTATGAGTCATGGAAAGAAGGAATGCTACAGGAAGTATAAATGCCCTTCCTCTGAACTGAGCGCTGATGCTGGAGGAAAGGCGTCAGAAACATCTCAAAGTATTAATTTTAGAGACAATGGGTCATCTTTCTAAAAACGCACTTGGATTTCAAAGCTAAATACTGCCTAAATATTGCGAACACTCAGAAAAACTGCGTATAGTCAAAAAAAGAAAATAACATAATTTACGAAAGTGCTGGTAAGCTAAACTGCACATTAATTTATTTAATTAATTAGGATTAACTTGGATTTTTTTTCATATGTGCATATTTGTTAGTTTTGCATGTTTTTAATGACAAAGTAGTTTTTATTAATATGAAATCCTCAAAGAAAACGCGCATGCATCATTTACGTACCTACGCAGGGTTTATAAATGAGGCCCAATGTTTCCACTCCATTCCTGGATTTTTCCATGAGATGAGCAGGGGGAGTACGAACAGTTATCAGGTGGCTCCCTGGATGGACACCACAACAGAAACGTTAGAATTGATGCAAAGCAATGGTATGAAGGTTGCCAATAATACGCCCACCGGAATCTTCGTTCAATAGGTGTGGGCTCGGCGGTATGTGCGTGTGACTGCAGAGATATGTCACCTTCCCGGTTGAGCGGCATTCCTCAAATACCAGAGGACATTGTTTGCTTATATTAGTGCTTGTGTGATTGGTACAGTCGGTGCATTTTGAGCAGTTATGTTGAGCAGCTCAACTAGATCTGACAAATTTTGATGATTTTGTGGGATTTTTAATTTTACCCGTGCTGTTCTGTTCCAGGAAATTATAATAGAAATTATTAGTTGTTTGTTTTGTGTGTTGCTTAGCCATTCTATTTGTACCAGAACACCTCTAGCGATGCCTACAAATCTTATAGTCCTGTTCCTCTGTACATGCCGTAGAGCCGTTTCCACCTCCGCCTTCTAATGTTCATTCAGTGAATATTTTCGCTGTAATATTCTGGCCGAGCTAATATCAAATAGCAAAGATGTATTGGCAGAGATGGTGCACCAATACTTGGGAACTTTTCTGCATACTTTGCTGTTACAGTAAATGACTCCAAGTTTAATGAAGGAATGTTAAAGACTGAGATGTGCATCTCTGTGGACCTTGTGACTTGTGACTAGCTCACGGGTTGTACGCTTGTCTGTCTGTGTGTGTGTGTGAGCGTGCCATGTGCGGAGTTTGAATCGGTCTATTTAAATTTCAAGGATGTGGACTTTTTTATGAACAGGAAGCTAATCTTAACAATTTTGTCTTTATGTCTTTAATCGATCTTCATTGTTTTTGTCTTTTAAATGTTTGACGGAAATATTTCCCATGAAGTGCATTGTCTCATGCTCTTAACAGCAAGTAGTTCTCTTGCAATTGGCTTGGAGGGCAAAGAAGTAATTGATAGAATGTTTTTCTCAGAATTATTAAAGAAATTAAAGTCATGGAGCCAATCCAGTCTTTGAAGAAAAGCTACTGAATATCACAATGTGTGTGTGTGTGTGTGTGTGTGTGTGTGTGCCCACTAGAGTGTCCATGAATACTGAAGCGGGGTTGGTTCCTGTTAGTCAGTCATGTGACTTGCATCAGGTAGACCCGAGGAATCGCTTTATGAAGCGGAAGCCATTTCCTAGTCTGACCTTTGGAAAAATGCACCCTCTCCAGCGAAAAACTGTGTGATGATGACCTGGATTATTTTTCAGGAAAATAGATTTAGAACACAGTGTTTGTTTAGCATGACTTTGCGTGCGCCGTCTGTTTTATATGTGAATTAATTTTTGTTTTTAAATGAGTGAGCACTTTCAACTCCTTGTATTTATGGAAAATTATTAATAAAATGTATTAGTGCATTTTGTTCTACTGGTTTTACTGTGAGTGAAAAATATCATGAGCGTGAACTTTTGTGGAAAATAAAACACAATTGTTGTAAGAGGTCAAATAAAATTGATCACTAACATAAAACTGAGTGTTCAAATAATAATAATAATTTTTTTTTTATTTTTAAATTTTTGTTAACAGTTACTCCAGTGTCCACAGCACATTGTGTGAAGTCATAACTGTAGATGCTGAATTAAAACCCTATTATGTTAATTGGGGATCATAAATTTGCCAAATTTATTTGGCTTTATATATGGAATGCCACAACTGAGAGCATCTCTATTCAATCTTTGTGATTCTGGAATAATTCTATGCTGTAGGTCAGTAGACATGTATTCATTTAAATGAATATTATGAATATATGAATATAAGTGATATCAGCCATGAAATGACTATCATTACCTCTTGAATCAGCCTCTGAGTTGCCTAGCCCTGATATCCAGTACTTAATATAATTGTGTTTATCCATCTGCATCAAACCACTTTTTTTTTTTTTTTTTTTTTTTTTAAATTTTATTATATTTTTATTCTAAAAAAATTCACAACTTTCTCAAGAGGGGACATTTAAGCATCATAATAATATTGCTTATATTAGGAACTTTGCCATTAATGCAACTGGTGATTGGATATTTGAGGACAACGATGCGTCATGACATATTTAAAAAAGAAATGAAAAAAAAAATGTCTTTTCAAGCTCATTACAGTGGTGACTTATTCAGCATTTTTCTGCTCATACATGAGTTAACACTGCCCCCTACTGGTGCAACAGCACCACCCCGACCTACATCAAGGTTCAACAGTCGGACAAGTGGTAACAAGGTATGAAGTCAATTTCTGAGGGAATGGCAGTCGGCCCGACCCCTTAGATTTCAATGAAATTTGACGCGCAGATTCATATGGATATCTGACGGGAAACCCTAAATTTTTAGGGTTGAACAATCTTTATTTTGCTCACAGCGCCGCCTGGAAGGCCAAAACAGCAACGTGCAAAATCTGCCAAAATGGGATAGACATGGTAAATTGAATGAGTTTTCAAAAAAAAAAAAAAAATTGACGGAATGTCCCAAACTATTTGTGGGGGTATATGACCCAAAGCTACTTAAAGTTTTACACTATGAAGCTGCCACCTGATGGCAACCTTGGATAACAAGTTGAATTTTGGTGAGAAAATAGAAGAAATTCAGATTTCTGTCTCAAATAAAACTTAAATCCAGGAAAGTCCCATGGCAATGTGCTTTGTAATCAGTATTTCAGAAAGAGAGATTACATAAAAAAATATTGGCATGGCAAATTGCTGGATTGCCGAGATATCTGGCCTCAAAGTAGCGAATACATCATTTTACACTAATCTTCAGGCTTTAATTATAATTTAATCAAGATATGTATTGGGAATATGAATATGGTTTTTGAAAGGTCTGTCCTTGTTCTTATTAATGCACAAGAAATATCTATGATTTTTTTTTTTTTTGGTTTTCATGCAGGTTTTCACGCATGTCAAGTTGTGGGGTTGGTGAAAACCACCAAGTGCTCTAAAATTTTATTTAGGTCTATCTGTGACCTAAATATCTTCTATTTTCTTGCCAAAATTTATCTGGACCCAGCCTTGTTATCCAGGGTTGCCACCAGGAGGCAGTTTCATAATGTGAAACTTAAAGTACCTCAAGGCCACATACTGCCATAAATAGTTTGGGACTCTGTCAATTTTTATTGAAAACTCATTTACTTCGCTATGTCCATCCCATTTTGACAGATTTCAGACCTTGTTTTTGGTCCTCCAGAAGGTGCCATGAGCAAATGAAGGGTATACAACCCAAAAAATGTGGGTTTTTTCCTCAGACATCCAAATTAATCTGTGTGCCAAATTGAATAATAATGAATAATTGAATTCTAGGGGGGTCAACTGTGGAGAGCTTCCGAAAACGACCATTTTCTCAGACATTGGCTCTTAAGACTCCAGACTGTTAATTTGTCGTCACACGAATACTCATTGCTGATACAGGAAAGAGCAAGATGAAAGTGCAAACTATTATGTTCAATTAAGGCAAAGTAAATTCATGAAGGTCCCGGATCCATACTTAAGTACATTTTCACCTGCACACACGAGTGGTAACCCAGCTGTAATTTTTTTCCCCTTGTGTGGTTCAAAACAAGAATATTCTCTGAACAATATGATTGTTTTTTTTTTTTTTTAATTATTCTTCCTTGGGGTGTAATAAACTATAACTGGCCCCACTCGCGATTATTTTTTATTTAGTATGAACTATCCATATACATGCCTATGTAGGTCACCATTAGTATAATATTTTAATCACAAGTTGATATAAATCAAAGAAATGTAGATGTTCAACCTCTTCAGTCCCAACGTTTCCTTCCACAGCAATCCTAGTGCTTCACACGCATTCAAGGACTGGCATTGAATCATCCAATTAATTTTATCTTCTGTTTTTTGTTGGGGAGTAATCTCAATAATTACACTGACCAAAACTTCCAACGCAACGCTCAGGTTTATTTTAATTCAAGCTATTTTATTACGAGGAAAGTTACATTCTCAAATGTGCCTGCAAGTTTCAGTTGAATGCCATGCTTTAGAAAAATTAGTGAGGGATAACACAGTCCAAGTTCCAATTTGCTAAGTCACTTTGAATGGGTATTCCGCATCGCCGAAGTCAGGATCTGGTGTGCCAACCTCTAGCGTCACACGCAGACTGAATTCTCCTGTGCATGGAGTTAATCAGGTTCCGTGTTTCCGGCTGTGTGATACGGTCCCATTCCTCAGTGAGAGTCTGGCGTAACTCTTGGAGGGTTGAGGGTTCTGGATCACGCCTTCTCAACCGATGACCCAGAATGTTCCAAAGGTGCTCGATTGGGTTCAAATCTGGGGAAAATGCAGGCCAATCAAGACACTGAACATTGTGCTGCCTCAGGTAATCCTGACAGGCCCTGGAGACATGTGGTCTTGCGTTGTCCTGTTGCAGCGTGAAGCGGTACCGAGTCACAAGAGGAACAGCCACGGGGGCTAAAATGTTGTTGCGGTAATGGGCCGCATTCAGGTCTCCATCAATGAAAACCAGCTCTGTCTTGTGTCTGGCACTTATTCTAGCGCACATCATGACACTTGGTCCACCCCAGCGGTCACGCTCCAAGACATGGGCGTCGGCCCAACATTCCTCTCGCCTACACCAAACAGATACTCGGCCGTCACCCATGCTCAGTTTGAACTGGGACTCGTCTGAAAACAAGACCCTGCTCCGCCTAAGTGCATCCCAGCCCAAATGTGCCCTTGACCACTGCAGACGTGCACAACGATGAGCAGGAGTCAGCACCAGACCACGATGTGGACGTCGGTTGTTCAGTCCAGCTTCACGCAAGCGATTGCATACAGTTTGGTCGCTGATCCTGTTCTGGTGACGACCTCTAGCCTGAGCAGCAGTAACTGTGGCTGTTCGGAAGTGATTACGGAGGTGCTGGAGACGAGTATCGCTGTCCTGTTGAGGGGTGGTTACACATGACCTGGGAGCACGTGAACGGTCATTTGTGCTTCCTGTGTCATGAAACTGCCTACGGAGACGTGAAATGGTCGACACATGGACACCCAGATCCACTGCAACATGTCTCTGTGACATTCCACCAGCAAGCATGCCGATGGCTCTTTCTCGCTGATTTTGCAAAAGACGTCCCATGATCAAAGGTTCCACCAGAAGAATGCCGAGGAATATTTATGTTCCCTGTTACTCTGGATTGGTCAGTGAGTTCTGCTCAGTCTGAGTGGTATGGCTAACATCTCAGCTGTGTGCATTCAGGTGTAATGGACTGTCCCAACGAAAAACTAAACAAAACTTGATAAGCTTTTAAGGTGCAGTTTGGATGTAAAGCCCGAAATTTGTTAGAAAATAAGGCATACCAAAAATACTTCGAAATTTCAAATTTTGCATTGGAAGTTTTGATCAGTATATAAATTCTTTAAATGTGTGATTTGAATGCAGTCATTTTAAGTTGTCTATTTATTGGCAAAAAAATAAAAAATTACCGGCCCAGAACACGAAAGAAAGGACTTACAGAATCAGTACTTGTAAACACAATAGCGGTATTATAAACTTCCAGCAGATGGCAGTTAATACAAAAAAAAGAGCTTTGAAAGCCTCCGTGCCTCAAAGATCTGTCGCGGGTGACCACAGTGTATTATGGTTTTTATTCCATCCAACACTGCAATCCTAGAAATTTAGCAATTAGTTGATTTTTCTTATTTTACTATTCCTGTAAATATGGATTATTTCCCCTTTAAGTCATTTTTTGTCAGAAATGGCCGTGCATCCCTGCAGATGTCCGTGTTCATCTTGTATGACCCCAAATCAGAAAAGCTAGTGAGGGAATCAAAAATGCTCATAAAACCAAAAAGCAGAGATTTCTACATTTATTTTGACTTCGGATTTCATTGAAAACAGTATAAAGACAAGATATTCAATGAGTTGTCTGGTCGACTTCATTTTATTTGTAAATATAAATTAATCCTGCCATGCAGCACATTCCTAAAATGTTCGGACATTGGAAATTTAGGACTATTAATGAGGCTAAAAAAAAAAAAAAGTGAATGAGATTTTAACCACATGATTTAAGCAGGTGATTTTAAGCATCATTTGATACAAAAGCAGCACCCGGGGAAGGCTAAGTTTCAGGAGCACACTAATTCATCAAAAAAAGAGGTTTGAACACAGTGTTCCTCAAAGAAAAAGGGGTTTTGGATACTTCACCCTCTATGGCGCATAACATAGTTAAAAAATTCAACAAATCCAGAGGAATTTGTGAGCATATAGGGAAAGGGCACAAGACTAAGTTGAATACGCATAATCTCCAATCAGTCAGAGGGCACTGCATCAAGAACCATCATTCATCCTTGCAAATATAGGCCTATCAGCTAAGGGTTACCTTTGGAAACCTTGATCAGGTACTACATTATGAAGTTCCATCCACAAATGCAAGGTAAAACTTTACTGTGCAAAATGGAAGCCTTATTTTAACATCGCTGTCAACTTCTCTGGGCTCAAAGGCAACTGCGACAGACCAACTGCTCAAATGAATCAAGAGTTAGCATCTTTTTTTGGAAGAAACTGAAATTGTGTAATCTGGATCAAGAACGAAAAGGACCATCAAGACTGTTGCCAGCACCTAGTCGAAAAGTCATGGTCTGTCATGGTATGGGGCTGTGTCAGTGCCCTTGGCAAGGGTAACTTGCACTTTTGTGGCAGAATCATGGGGTAACATATGTTACCTTCAAGATGACACGTTGTTCAGGGCTCCCCATGCATAATTCAACAAGACAACACAAAGCTGCACACATTACAAAGGCCTGGCTGAGTGAGATGAGGTGCAGGTACTGGACTGACTGTCCCCACTGTTCCCTAAAAGCAAGCGTGTGGAGCATTCTGAAACACAAAATGTGACAGCATTTTGACTTGTTCACAGGAAGAATTAGACCGAATTACATCAGAAACATTGAACCACTTAGTCCCTTCAGTCGTTAAAGGTTAACTTTGAGCAGTAAAGGAATGGCCACTTTAGAAAGTGATAAATATCCCAACTTCTTTTGAAATATGCAGTAAAAATCTAAATTGAAATAAGTTTTTATGTTGAAATATAGATAAAATTCATGTGGTCAAACAGTGTGATATTGTATTGTTTTCAATAACACAGGTCAAAGTTAATCTGCAAAATACTGCTTTACATTTTTATTCTAATTAGTTATACAGTCCACATTTTTTATGATCTGTGGTGGTATATTGCAAATCACTTTTTATTGCAAGAAAAGAGGGAACAATTGTAGCAAATTAAATTAACGAATCACTTTGTCTCTAAATGGTGAAATTGTTTTTTTTTTTTTTGCCTGGAAAATAACACTAGCAGAATGGGAAGACTGAAACTTTATTGCTCATCAAAAGCATTTCGTCAGAATATGGTTGAAGGCGGGTAAATAATCCCTCTAAACGTGAAAAGAAAGAAATATTAACTTCAAGGATTGAAATTCGTCCCATGAATAACAAAAGGGCGCAAGTGACATTCCTGATGAAATCTGTTACTCAGCACCACGAGGTACTATACAGCCGCTGGTGCAGAAAAACAGGTTTCATCAGGAATGTCACTTGCGACCTTTGTTAATCATGGGACGAACTGGTTGGACTAAAACAAGCGCCGCCCCAGGACCGAGTGTGAGTAACACCGTTAAGTGTGTTAACCACTGATTTTCCTACAATTCGCCACAGGAGTGCAGTATAGTACCTACTGCGAGTTTCCACCTGACTCCAAAAGTCGGCTTTTGATTCTTTCTTTTTACCCTGGTGAAATCTCAATAGTTTGGCCTGATGATAATCTTGGGAAAGGGTTGGAGGTAAGTGCCCGCATTATTTGAGATATTAGCCTATATCATGTTGAAGGAACTGCCCTTGATGTCAAACTAAGCATGTTTTTCCTGCATATGCTCGTTTGTTCAGTAAATATCCGGAGTAGCCTACACGGGCCTTCAAAAGGTAAAATTTCTGCTATATTTGAACAGCAACTTGCAAGTTAGAGTCCCCATTGAATCAGTGCGTAGGAAGATGATGCAAGAACTACATTCTCATAAAAATGTACAGAATATTTCAGTGACATTGACTTCTGAAATTGTTTTTACTGAGCCGGGCAGGTGTCTTGGTGAGGGATCGATGTTTGCAAAAGAACTTATACTGTGTTCACATCACGACATTGTAAAGTTTGCTGTCACGTATCGGGATTTGAATTACTCGTATATAACGTCAGTAATGATCATAATTACCACCAATAGCAGAAACTAAAGCGCGCCATAGAAGCTTGTACAGGTCGTATCTCTCTCTGAAGGCATGTAACTCCACGCTACGTGTTGCTTTAGCGTTTCCGACTCCGTTCGGGAGAAAAATTTTCTAGTATAAAATGAGCGCCACACGCGACCGCGATTTAAGTATCGGATGCAGTAATGACGTCCGTACTCTTCGCCTGCTCTGAAGCAAGCACAGTTTCTTTTCCTGTCAGGAAAACAGGACTCAATGTCCTGACAGGCCCGAATTTGTACAACCTGCTCAAACACTATATTTTACCATGCTGAAAACCGGTTTTAAAGAACTGTCGATGAAGACCAGCTGAATTTCATGACCGCTCACACTCTGCATCAGCCTTTTCACTGTACTGTAGGCTACATTGCGCTGAAGCTCAGCAAAGGACCGCGACTCCCTCTCATCACGTTATATAATGCGATACTGAAATCAAAGTGACACTATCGTTCACTCCAGGATAAGCTGTATGTGAATTAGGGACCGCTTATCCATGCCAAGATCATTGGATTTCCGCCCGTGTCGTGCTAACGGCAAATTGAATGATTGATTGATTCGTGAGTAACGCTCAAGTCTCATCTCAACACTCCTTCCTAAGCTTTGCTTATCCAAGGGTAAAAAGAGGGTTTTAGCAGCATTGCACAGAAATAGCTCAATTCCTCTGAATTTATGCCCATATGTCTCATAAAACATTAAACTTTTCAAACAGTAATTCCCAGACAAGATTTAGCATGAAAAAAGTCCGGAAAGTTGCTTTTCAAGAGGGTCATATTCCATTTCCCTTTGTCATTTTAACTTTTTATGATCTATTTACAAACATTTGCTTGTTTTTATGGCCAAAAACAGCCAAGTTAAAGCTGTTCAAGCGGTGTGTGCAGCACTTAAAGCATTAGCATGAAATGGATTGTTTTGCCTCCTGTCTTTTTAAGGCCCGCCCACTTAAACCTTGCTTTCTTGTCATTGGGTAATCACCGTTCAGGAAGCACCTCTCGTTGAATTGAAATGTGCACAATAAAAGGTTGGGGTTGCACTGCTGAGGACTTGGCGTAAAAAAATAATGTTAACCACTAAGTTTTCACATTGTTTTCATTTTTAAGTCTATCCAAACGGAGTTTGCCTTCACTCTGAAGAAAATAGCGTCTTCTTGACATGGCATTACGCTCCAACCAAACTCTTACCGATCTCCGCTCTTCCTTGCTTTGTTCACAAGAGGGCCAAACTAACAGCTAGTGGGCAGTTATGGAAATATCTTGCATTGTGACGTAGACAGGTTACTGAAAAAAGCTGCACTTCATACAAGACGTGTCCAGGAGGTGTGTTTTCTGTGAGAGCGAATAACTGCTTTTGCCGTGGACTTCGAGCTTTGCAATTTTGCAGACGTTTTACACACATAAGAAACTGTATAGTTCAATAAAGGAAAGGTAAAAACCAAAAATATGGCATAATATGACTCCTTTAAGTGAATTATCCCCAAGGTCTCTGTGGAAGTCTGTGTATTTTACAAGACATGCCTGAAGTGTCTCTTCCCATCTGAATGTTAGATTTATACTCAGGCACTGAAGCATAGACATGCAGAATAGTCCAACAATAAATTAGGAAACTTCTGAGCACAACATTGGCTTATGGAAATATAAGATTTCATCTCTGGATCATATAGTACATACCTGTATGTTTTGGACAGTTGCGTAGGCCTATTTGGAAAACAGAGACCCACATTTCTTGAAACACAGATTAGTCTTTGAATTTGATTTTTTTTTTGACAAGTTTTTTTGTGCCATGTGCATTTTTATACTGACTATTCTTCATATGCCAAGACAGCCCCATTATGTGGGCTGTGTCATCAGTTGTGTTAGATCAGTATTTTAAAGCAGACGATCCTCAGACAAATTTGACGGTCTTTAGAGCTGTTCAGAAGCTGAAAGGCCCATCATGCAATCTTCACTGCACTGTTGAACAGGTGCTCAAGCCAGTACAGAGATGGATAAGGAAAAACTAAACTCTGCCTGAAGCTAGCGGGTAGGCTAACTCGCTAACAGCGTTAATCAATGTTAAAAGCAGCTTCGGTTCCAGCCTCGACTCCACTGCTCTTCACTCCCAGCTAGAGACCTGGAGGCCAAAGAACACAGCCCCCCCCCCCACCCCACCCTCCCTGGATGTGGCGCTGGTGGTGAGTCATTTCTAAAACTGGGTCAAGCAGCCAATTCATCATCAACCATCACGTCAGCCAAAATATCTGGCCAAATTGAACAAGATGAAAGGCAGCGTTTCTGGACGGTTCCGGGGCCCGTGGGACCGGGGCTGCATTACCGTGGCGCTGTCAGGGCCTGAGTCAGACCACCAGCCGGGCTCGGCGTGAGGTCACTGAGTCACAGTCCGGACCCAGACTGGACCGGCTCAGTAGCAGCTGTTGAACACGTCAGCTACTTTCAGAGAGTTAATCACTCGGGCTGTTAACAGCTAAAATTAATGTTGTACTTAATGGCTGAGGAAAAAAAAGGAAGGGGAATTTGTATCCAGCCAGGAAGGAGACGTTATTGACATGTATTTTGCTTTTGTTGGCCTTGCCATCAATATCCTAAGAGCTCATTGCAGTTGGTGATTAATGACTGACGACTGACTGGCATTGCTTTGAAATCTGGTGATGATCTTGACAGCATTACAATACAATAAAATCTGCAGAATTAAAAAACAATTTCTGTGAGAACTATTTCCGTAACCTAGTTCACTTAGCGGCATGGCACTGCTTCTCCTCATTCGACAGCCTTTCACATTCTCTCTCCCTCACACACACACACGCATGCATACGCACATACACGCAGACGTATGGTCTACATTCACGGTGAATTCAGTGAACTCTTTGCCCTGCTCCCGGCAGACTTGCCTGTGACCCACTAGCTTTGATCAGCGCGGCCGCTATCCCACTAATGAACAACCCGATGAACCAGGTCACGTCCTGGGTGTCTCACTGACGTGGAATTCGGGCCCTGATCGTAGGGCACTAGGGTAATGCTCGTGCCGTTACCCAAGCCTTTCTTGTGTCATAGACCATTTGTTATAATTTTTTTTTAAATTCTATTTATTGATAGAGCACTTTTCTTGACAAAGTTACAAAGTGCTTCTCAAACCATTAAGATACATTCAAAATTACATCATAAAATAATAATAATAAAAACATCACAGAGGAAGAAAAGCCGATTTAAAGAAAAGAATGTTTTAACAAGAGATGTAAAAGTAGAGACCGTTTGAACGAGCCAGATTTCAGACGGTAGGTGATGGTGCAGACTGTGCCTGGTCTTACGTCCTGTGAGGGGAACAGAGGCAAAGACCTTCATTATGTTTGGCTGTACCTGCTTTAAGCCGCTTTCACACCGGATGCGGAATGAAACTTTCGTATGACAGATTACATTCAAAGTCAAAGCAAAGACGCGCGTCTTTGCGTTGACTTTGAATGTAATCTGTGGTGCGAAAAATTTGTTCTGCATCCGGCATGAAAGCAGCTTAACTCACATATGCCATGTCTGCGTGGCTTTCATCTGCCAAAAGGGAGACTCACCGAATCCCATATGTGCTTTCCGCTTTCTGTCGTCCGGCACAGTCCATAAGTATTTGGGCATAAGTACAGTCCATAAGTATTTACACTGAGTAGATAACGGCTGGACTTTGTACATGGTTCACAGTATGTTAAGAGCCAGTTTTTATAAGAGTCAGGCAGATTTCTAAAGAGGGTGATTCATGACCCCTTTGGATTTGTCCAAAAATTTTTTTGATTGTTTGTTTCTAACATATATCTATCAAAAAATACATTTTCTATCATAAATAGGGTCTGCTTTTTTTAGAGGGTCCTGGAATATTGGGTCAAAATCAGCCAAAATGGCAAAATCACTAAAATTAGGTTTTTGAATGCTTGAAAGCCAAATTGATTTCCATTTGTGCAAGTCTATCGGGTATGGACTCTCCAAAAATGTGAAAATTTTGGCGGCTGACTTTGGGCGCAGCCCATAGGTGGCGCTGCAAATTACTACTTTTTGTAATTATGCACACTTTTCCAGGGGTTTTGTGGCTTGCGCCCTAAGTCAACCAAGGTATTTTATGCATGTCACGATAGATCAGCACCTCTTTTTTGGATTTGGATGAAAATTATGGTGGCTGACTTGGCGCTTTTTTTCCGCCGAAAGGTGAAATTACCACATTTTCGCACAGCAATTTCTCCATGCGCCTTAAATCAAAATGAATGAAATATGACTCACTTTGTCACCCAGCATGTCTCAGTGGTCAAGAGAGTTCCGTGGGTTGTTTCGGTATTAACCCTTCTTGCACCGTTTTTGTTCGGCCACTTCACGAAAAAGCCAAACATGGTAAACTTGGAACTTTCTCCGATTTTCATGAAACTAGCAGGATTTGCTACCTTTACCTATTCCGCAGCCACCGCGGGCTAACCCTATTCAGCAGCTGTTGCCAGCTGCCGAAGCGGACAGGTCAACTGGTTTCCTGAGACCCTTGCCTTTTACGCGCCTCACCTGGTGTAAAGGGCACCCCCGTCTAGCGCCGGTCAAAGGACACCTATTGGTGATCGCTTACACCAACATTGATTTCATCACACAAATCTTAGAATTGACTTTTCATTTGATTGGAAAACCCCTTGAATACTTGTTGATCGTGAAGAAATGGTCTGCTCGCCTGCATCCAAGGAACTGCTCCAACAGCGGAGTATTGTGGAAACATCAATGATGATGTGCCTGACATAGCAGATATGTATATGATGGAATTGGATTTTCCTGAAAATAGTCGATTCATAGTCTAAATGTTTTTTAACGGTTTGCTTTGCGACCGCCAGTGGACATTCGGTAGCCTAACTTGCAGCCTTGTTTTGATCATAAAGAATGGGTTTGCTCGCCTGCTGCATCTAAGGAATATTTACTGAAGCTTGTGGATTATCCTGGAAAAAAATCCAGATGGGGTGGTTCCATCCAGTTCTGGAGAGATAGAGGCTGGAGAAGCGCAGAGCCCGGTGCGATTCAGCGCACTTCGCCTTCTGGAATACTCTTCCAGAAGACAAATTGTCTAATCATACAACTCCCATTCCGAAATAGTCGGGACGAAGTGTAAATTGTGTATAAAATCAAAATGCAGTGCCTTTCAGATCACATGAGCTAATATATTATTTACAATAGAATATAGATAACATTTCAAATGTTGAAACTGAGACATTTTACATTTTTATCCACAAAATGAGCTTATTTCAAATTTTCTAGCTGCAATAGGTCTCAAAAAAGTTGGGACACTGGATGAAAAAGCAGTTAATATATAAGAGAACCAGCTGAAAGAACATTTTGCAAGTAATTAAGTTAACTGGCATCAGTTGTGTAACATCATTGGCTATAAAAGGGATGTCTTAGAGAGGCTGAGTCTCTCAGAAGTAAAGATGGCCAGAGGCTCTCCAACCTGTGAAGGCTTGCGGCAAAAAATTGTGGAATACTTAAAAAACAATGTTCCTCAACGTCAAATTGCAAAGGCTTTGAAGGTCTCATCATCGACAGTGCATGACATCATCAAAAGATTCAGAGAAAATGGAAAATCTCTGTGCGTAAGGGACAAGGCTGAAGACCTTTACTGGATGCCTGTGATCTTCGGGCCCTCAGACACCACTGCATCACTCACCGGCATGATTCTGTCATTGACATTACTAAATGGGCTCAGAAATACTTCAAGAGACCACTGTCTGTAAACACAGTCCGCCATGCCATCCACAGATGCCACCTAAAACTCTTTCATGCAAAAAGGAAGCCATTGTTGAGCATGATCCAGAAGCGCCGCCGTGTTCTGTGGGCCAAGGCTCATTTAAAATGGACTGTAGCATAGTGCCAAAGTGTCCTGTGGTCAGATGAGTCCAAATTTGACATTCTTGTTGGAAATCATGGGCATTGTGTTCTCTGAGCTAAAGAGGAGAAAGACCACCCCTCCAGTTATCAGCGTTCAGTTCAAAAGCTGATGTGTGTGGGACACTTGCATGTTTTAAAAAGCACCATGAATGCTGAAAGGTATATAAAGGTTTTAGAGCAACACATGCTCCCCCCCAGATGACATTTATTCCAGGGAAGGCCTTGTGTATTTCAGTAGGACAATGCAAAACCACATACTGCAGCTATTGCAACAGCATGGCTTCGTAGTAGAAGAGTCCATGTGCTGAACTGGCCTGCCTGCAGTCCTGATCTTTTACCGATTGAGAACATTTGGCGCGTAATTAAACGAAAAGTCTGTCAAAGGAGACCTAAAACTCTCCAGCAGCTGGAAGCCTGTTTTAAACTAAAGTGGGATCAAATTTCAATGGCGAAACTCACGAAACTTGTCTCCTCAATGCCCAGACGCCTCCACTCAGGGTTAAAAAGAAGAGGGGATGCTACACCTTGATAAATAGGCCCCGGTCCCAACTTTTTTGAGACCTGTAGCAGCCATCAAATTTTAAATGAGCTCATTTTGTGGATAAAATCTTAAATTTCTCAGTTTCATCATTTACAATGTCATCTCTGTTCTACTGTGAATAAAATAGTGGCTGGAGTGATTTGAAAGTCATTGCGTTTTGATTTTATTCACAATTTACACTTTGTCTCAACTATCTCGGAATTAACGTATAACTGCGGTCAGTGTCAGTCAAACGTAGCTTGGAAAAATCCACTGCGAACACCTTTATGTTTTGGAAGAGAGCGCCGATCTTCTGAGATCTTCCACTCGATAAACGGAAGACAAGGAAGCTCTTCTCGTCAGAGAAGCGAGCAAAGCAAACAACCGGAGGATAACTCTTCTGCTTCTAGAAGCGCTAATCGCCCCGGCCTCTGGACAGATGGCTGGAGAGGAAGAGTAGTGTGGAGGAGAAGGTCAGGGTGGCAGCTGACAGCGCAGTGGTGGTATAAATAAAGGCCTCCAGCAGGACTTTCTCCTAAAAGTAACACCGCATCCCCCCCCGACCAAGTTCAACGGCAGATGTACTGCGTGGACATTCTCCTCCTCTGACGCTTTAAACCCCAAAACGGCTCAGTTCAAAAAAGCTCAGGCCAGCCCTGTCATTTGTGGTGGTGAGTGGTTAATATGCCCTTAATTCTACACCATCCTGCCTGGCCTTGTCATGGTTGCTCCTCTGCCTCACTTGCGTGACCCGCTGACGGGCGAACAGCATGTGGCCTCATTTGACTGCTGTATTTTAGTGAGTTTTTTTAAGAACTTAACTATAAAGACTGACTTACCAAATGGCAACCCTCTCTCTGTAAGACAGAGATGTTAGGATTGAAAACATACAGGCCCCAGTTTACACCTGGTTGTTTCCCAGGACTTGTAACTAGATTAAACCTGGATTTGGTCTGATGCGTTAAACTTTCACTTTCCAGTTAGATTTCTCTCCGGTTGGCCAGTTTGAAATATGACTGCCGTTTTGCAGATAAAATCAATTCAAAATGGTTTCTTGCATCATTTCGCTGCTAAAAGAGTAAATCTTGCTGGCTTGTGTTGCATTTTCAGTTTCTTAAGGTTTTCGAGCGTGTCGTGCTGTCCACAGCAGAAGATGGCTGATGTAATCATTCAGCCACGACCGTGGTTGCAGGCAATTAAAGCTTGTTGCGTCTGTGAAGTAACGCGTTTTCTGCTTCCGAGGACAGCCGCATCACGCACTTAGTGTGGAGTTGCCGTCGTCAAATGAGCCCCGGTGACGCTGAAACATTTATATCTATATCAGCGTCGAAAGCATCTCACATTACCTTCTGGAGGGGTTTTGCTGATTAGATTTACATCTGTTACTGATGTTTCTTGGGTGAAGTTATCCCTGCAATTTATGTTATTCAGATACTCAATATACTTGCAGAGAAATGGAGTCAGATGCCCGGTTTGCACTTGTTAGCTCAAACGTCTTCTCTCAGGGTATTGCACTGTCTTCAGATGGTCTTCAATAGACAGATGCAGTTCGATAGTCGGTTTTAATTGGGACTGGCTTTCTTCTGCCTCCAATTGCATGAAGGAATTCTATGAGTCTTCAAATCTCAAATAATTTATTAATGTTTACACTAAGCCTAACTCAGAAGAGTTAAGCGAATCAATAGTTCCAGCTCATTCTCATGAGGCCACAAAAGCACTATACCTTGACTGCAGTATTCTGTAATGACGTCAGCAATCATTGTTCCACTGCTTGAGTAAGAGTTTCTAAACCACCCATGGTCAAACCTGGTTATGCTTTTAAAAAGTTATTTTAAACGGTTAAGAATTAAAGGCCTGAAGCTGGCGTGAAAGCCAGGAACAGGTATGGCCCTCGTTGAGTACCGCTGGTTGCAGAGTTAAGGAAAACTCCCAGTCGATTGCATTTCAAACCGGTCGGTTGATCCATTTCCAGTTTGCAGAGCATTAGTTTCTCCAACAATCAAACAGTTTTAATGCCATTTTACTTCACTGATGCAGGGCCCATTCTGTTGCCGCTGAGGCAGTATTGGTGCTTGCAGCTTTCTCGATTTCTCAAGAACCGCTCAGCTGAACAACTTCCTTATTTCCTCTCTTATTAGAATGAACTAAACCTGACCCCCAACTCTGCTACTATTTTTATTGTTTCTGAGCATGAACAGGCTGCACGCTGTGTGAGGGGTAAAATCGCAGAGCAGTCCTGAGTTTGGGGTGACACCACTGATCAGAGTGTGTATTGGTTCTGACCTGTAAAGGTCTGAAATCCAGGTACAGAAAGTAAAACTCCTCAGTGCGCAGGAGACAGTGTGTTGTCACCAGTGTGTTTTTTTTTTTGGTTTGTTTGTTCATTTGTTTGTTGTGATTAGCGCGAAGTGTGTCCGTACGGACACAAAAAATTGAGGCGGTGGGGGATATTGCCATGTTAGTGGCAAACACTTGTTTTGTTTGTTAGTACCATCCTCAGTGCGATATCTCAAAAAGAAATGGATGGATATAAGTGAAATTTAATGTGTTGATAGATATTGTGCTAAAGAAGACGTGCATGAATTTTGGCGAAGATCTGTGTGAGGATTTACGAAAGGGACCAATCGCGAGAACCAGTAAAATGTAAAAAGGAGGCTTTATTTCTGAAGGGGGAAAACACCCAACAAAGCAGGCAACAGTACAGAGTCCACAATCCAAAATCAGAATCCAATGGGCGAAATCCAGAATCGTAACCAGGGCACCAATCACAAAAATCACGGTCAGACGAAAAAGGTTGAAAACACAAGAAGGCGGCAAAGTACAGGGAGTAGGCAAGAATCGATGGTCAAGGACGGTCCAGTCAGAAAGATAATCACTACAAGGTGAAATGAACGTGGCACAGGTAAGCATGAGAGAACGATCTGACAAAGCAGTGCTGTGAAGAGACGTCTAATATACACTTCAGGGAGGTCACATGATAACAGAACACAGGTGGAAGCAGTGAGACTGATTACAAGGGAGCAAAACATTAGGAAGAACATAATCACATGAAATTGGCAGAAGCCAAAACGCGGACAAGGATCACAGGACAAACCTACAGACAATGACACAGCTCCGGTCAAGGAGTTCTACCCAGCACAGGTACTAAGAGAAAGAAAAGCATAAGGTGTGGAGATTCCACTGAAATGCTGCAGCGAAGATTAGGGAGAGACCAGAGGCGGAGACTAGAATAGGGCGAGTGCTGAGAGCTTGTTAATCAATTATAAAGTGCAGCTATACAATCCCAAGTGCTTGTTAGTAAGTTAGTCTTATATACAATGTTAGTCTTGGTTACTAAATTAGCAAAAACAACAAACTGTTAGTATGTGTTAGTAATATAGAAAAAGCACGGGGAAGGAAGTGCACGAGATGGGGAAGGAAGATTGAAACCCAGAAACCATTAAATCACCGGAAGGAGTGGCACGCATTACTGGGGCTGTGAGCAAAGACAAGAGCAAAGACCAGACAGGGGGAGACAAAGTGCAATGCATGGAATAAATCAAAACATGGACTGGAATAAAACTATGGCGAGAAGTAAAACGTGGAAAAATCAAAACCAAGACAATACATGAATGAAAAGCAACCAAATCACAATACATATTCCTAAGGAATAGTCAGACATAGCAGGGAATCAAAATACACATGTGGCAGTCAGAACAAATGGCAAGGCAGAGGCAGAATCACAACAATCTGACTCATAATTCTTGATCCAGGATCAAAAAGAATTTCTCTGTGCGCAAAGACGGCTATGTTGACGCTCGTTTGACACTCATGTTCAATGATAACTCCGCCGCCAATAAATTTCAATATCTTGGAGCTAATGCAGTTTCCGAGGGCCTTCTAGTTAGCATAATGCTTCCAGTTGGATGAAGAAAACACTCATGAAATTAGCAGACTGGCTGAGCTCATGGAAACACTTGGCAACACTTTTTCACATCTGCAGTACATGCTGGTACAAGTGAGATGTTAGCTTTGCGTATATATGTGTATTGATGTATGCTTGTGCAAGTGTGTGTGTGTGTGTGTGTGAATGGGTGTGTGTGTATCTGTCAGTGTGGATCAGCATTTCTCAGGATACAGAGGCACAGCCTTGGAGTAGGCACCGTACACCCCAAATATGGCCCTCAAGTCCGAATCCTTTTTTCTCTCCATCCAGGCCACCCAGTGAACATCTGTTGCTGCTGATTGACTGTCGGCACTTCTCACCCTGCGGTAAATAGGAGTGGGAAAACCTGCAGTTCTCAGCCCTCGCGGATGGTGAGTGTGAAAACGGGGCCGCACGGTCTCTCCACGCAATGTGCACACGTAGTGTGGAGGGATTTGCAGACCTCCACAGTGGCCCAAAGAGTCAAATTCATGTCTTGGTCCACATGCCGTCTGCCATGTAGCAGCTGTCGCTGATTTAAGTGCTGTCATTGATGCTGGCTGTGCTACTCTTGAATGCTAACATAGGTGCTGCCACTCGGGCAGCACGTAGGTGCAGTGTGTACTTGCACTGCTTTCTCACCGCAAGCAGGTTGTTGGTCATACTCCTGCCGGAGGCCTATCTGTGCAGAGATGACATGTTCTCCTCATGTTCCTGTGGGTCTATTACTGGTACTAGGGCTTCCTTCCACAATTCAAAGGCATTTATGTCCAAATAATTGAAACTATAATCTGCCTGTAGGTAAGAGCATGTGTGAGTGAATGGTGTATACCCCACATTGCTAAACCGTTTAAGGGTGCATTCCTACTACTTTCTCATTGAATTCTGGGATAGAATCCAGCCCCCCATCACACTGACCAGGAATAAGCTTTCACTGCAGTTTGGATTTTAAACAGTTTCCTTTTGCTTCTGATAAATTTTACATTTGTTACACAGTTGTTGTCGTTTTAGTGCAATGTCTGTTTAAAGTAACCCAAACGTTGTAACTAATAGTGCATTAGAAATGAATATATCGTTTTTAACAGTGTCAATTGAGCTCTGACCTGCTGTGAGGACCGGTGAGGGTCTCCAGTGGAGAATTAAAGGTCCCCTATTATGTCACCAGGTGCAAAGCCAGTTGGTTATTACAAGCCATTTCAAAATCTTTTCACTCTTGACATCACATGGGGAAGTAACCAACCAGAGGCAAGAAGAACTGATCGCCTTCAGCCAAGCAGTCAATCAGATTTCATTATTCTGGGTGGTCACTCCCCCTTGTGATGTCAGGAAAGGGAGATTTTGAACGGATCATAATGGCTAATTAGCTGTGCACCTGGTGGCATAATAGGGGACCTTTAACATATATAGTGAGACAGATCAGTACAGGGCAGGGTGGCTCAGTGACTCCTTCATCTGATGTTGAAAGTACTGTACTACACTGGACCGACCTGTTTTAAGACACATACGTGATGGTGCCCTCGGTGTGGACTTTGCCGTGAGCTGTCCTGTATCACATCCGCGATGGGCTAGTCCCCCTACCTTATAGTACGTGCGTTCAACCGCGCAATCGAAAATGTCAAACGGGGTTAGTGGAAAAATGAGCCGAAGGCAGAGCCTGCAGATTTTGAGCGATGCTTCTCAATCTCTATCCCTTCATCATCCCCGTCATGACAAAGTAGAGAGGGGAACATTGAAATGGAGCTCATCCATCCATACGTCCAGATAATTGGGGACATGTTTTCTCAGAAACTACTTGATCAAGATGAAGGTAATTTTGTGTGTACGCTACTAGTCATGGCCTTCATTGAGTTTGAAAATTAGATTACATGGCGGCGGGGGGTAGTGATTACAATGTTTTCTTTTATTCATGTTGTGTAAATTTTATCAGTTTTTTGCTTTGTTTTTGCCTGTGGTTTAAGATAACTGTTAGCTATTAGTTAACAATCACACATCCATGCAAATATATCTCTCCTTTATTTAGGCATGTGTTTGTGTGAATGACCAATAGAACGCAGGTAGGTGTGAGTCCATACGTCTGTTTTTGTGTAATTGTGTGAAATTTTTATGGCAGTAGAAGACTCACTGTGCTGTTTATGGTGTGGTAATCATGATTTAAATATAGACCTGAAGTAAAGTATGTGGCGTAAGCCCTTGTAGAGTAAGATGTGAGTAATTATAGAATGGGTTCAGGCCGTTCAGGCCTTGGGGCTGGTGGGGGTGTAATGCACTGCGGGATACTGACTCTGGCTGGCTGCAGGTTTGCACGAGTGTGATTTGGTGCGTTCTCCGTCTTACTGATCATAGGTCCCCTGGGGAACGCAGGAACGACAAGGCCTTCACTCACTCATGCTTACTGCAGGCACATGGCTACCAGACAGCACGCAATCCATCTGCACATGGCTGGCTGTTTCTTTCTCTCTCTCTCTCTCTCTTTCTAACCCCCCCCCCCCCCTGCTGGGACAATAACACCTTTAACCGAGCCTGTGTTTCAGCATTAGCTCTGCACCTGCTAGTCAGGGCAAACGGCCCACAGACCCCTGATGACCTCAGCGAGTCGTCCTCTTCAGGGTCTGTGTTTATTATTTCTCCTCTATATCGGCCCATCTTTCTTCCGCTTTACTCTTTGCTGAATGCCGTTTCTCAAGGTTTGGGTTTTTTTTTTTTAAATATTGTTACCCAAACACCCTCTCAGTAATTTGAGTAAATTCTGCACTGAAGTTCCTGATTCTGAGTTCCTCATTTCTCTTGTAAACATGATGCTGGCCAGTGAGTGGCTCTTTGGTAGCAAGAAGTGACCTGTTCGCTGCTCAAGATAAGTGATTGCAGGCTGGCAGTTAACCTGTGATAACATATCCTTTTTGGTGCTGACAATCAACATATTTATCCCTGGTGGGTAACAGAGCATTGAAAAGGCAGAAGAAATGCCATGCAAGCAGATAAATGGCAAAATTAGCGAAGGCAATACAATATTACAGTTAGACAGTGCCATCCTTTGCAATTATTACAGCAGTTTTAAAGGCAAGAAATTAGTGTTGGTAATGCATCCGTGGATTATATGCCTATTGCTTGCTCACAAAGTGCTGTCACATTCACAAATGATTGTTATCTTGGATAGATTTGACAGTTCCCCCCACAATCCTCCACTCAGCCTACATCTGGGACTGGGAGATATACTATATCATTTCAACCTGCAATTCGGCTCACCGCACTTCAATAATTAAAAGCTGAGCAAGGTGTCTTGCTGTTTAATGAGGCTAGCGTGAAAATATAAAGGATGGTAGATCTCCAAGAACAGGATTGCTTACTACTGGACATCGTAACCTCCCACGGCCGGGTGAACGCCCCCTGTTAATCAGCCCCTCGCCACACGCCCTAAGACACATCCACCATCTCGTTGCATCCAACGAGATATTTTGTTGGTTGCCATCACTTTTACCTTACGCTGTTACTAACGGCCAGTGAAAATGATGTTAGACATATTTCCCAGTAACCGATAGCTGGCATCTTCTGCTTGTCCAGTCGGCCTGCAATGACGTCACAGATCTTCACATAATGTCGACGCGACTTTGACAGGAGTGTCTGAGCCACTTCATACATGAGCAGTTACATCGCGGCCGAATTGCCCCCGCGTTGCATTTTCATGCCATGGTGCAAATTTCACACCCTCCAGAGACACAAAAGAGAAGCCGGCTTGTAAACAGCGACACATGGCTGTGTTTATCGCTCACCGTCTTATCCCGCGTGTCATTTTATCTTTTTATAATTTTCTTTGGCAGCCGCGCAACAGCCGCCCGTATTTCCTGAGAAACTGTAAACAAAGAATAAAGCAAAACGCAGTCCTGAGGTGTAGTTTAGGAAGTCCAGAGTTCACCAGGCAGTCAGCCAAAACAGAGCGCTCTTTCTGTCATAGCATTAAGGAACTGCAGTTTCTACGGATATAAACATTTGGGAATTGTTATTCTTTCTTGCGCGAATGATAAGGAGGACCGTTAGCGAATAAATGCGTGTCCCATTGAAGAAATGTTTGTGTACAAATGTTTCGGTCGGTTATGTATTGTAGGAATGGTTGGTTTGTTTGTTTTTATTTTTCGCCCACATTTATTTTCATCCGTTCGCTTGGGCGCATTCTGCATGTGTAGCCTACTCTCCGAGTCGGGGGTACTGCTGTGTAAAATATAACGGCTGCTGACAGGCTGTGAGAAGCCAGCGGCGTAAAAGCTACTGCTGCGATCCGCTGTCACGCTCTTCGCGCTTACATACCGACAAGCTGCCAAGCCCGAATAGCCTCCAGCTGGACTGGACACACCTGCAAACGCAGCTGTGGATTCAAGGTTTACAGTCCACGGAAAGTGGCTTGGCTCTGTCTCATAACATTTCCCTCTTTTTTTTTCTGAGTAGAATTATGAAAGCTGTTTTATTCATTAGAATAATACTTAATAACATGATGTTCACTGACCTTTAGCAGGTTACATGGGGACTACCTACAGTCTGGTGGCTAAACCCCTCTATTGCTATAATACTATAATATAACTGTTTGGCCCTTGAGCTGGGCCCTCAACCCCTCAAGACTCTGTTTGGGGGGGGGGGGTGGTTTATTAGCCCCTCTGTAGTCTAATCAATTCTTTGGTGGTTAGGTGGTTTGGATAAAAGCGTCAGGTAAATGATTTTATCTTGTTATTAGGTTGCTGTGATACAGATGAGATCATAAAACTTGTGTAAAAACTCCCGAGCCCTTTCCAAGCCTTCTTTCTGTGGGTGTGCCCTTGTTGTGTTTACTGGTGACTTGATAACAATGACTGGATGCCAGATTTAATGACATTATGATTCAATGTGTTGTGGAGGTAGTGTTTTAATATGGCGTTGTAACCTGTTCCATGAAGAATATGAAATATTAACCCTTAGAGCACTGAAGTAAATTTTTTTTTCAAGTAGGAATTTAATATATAGTATATTAATTTTACTTGCAAAAAAGATGAAAGTGGTTTACAGTTTTGCTGTTTTTGCTGTTGAAAACCTATCCTTTAGCTCCCTGCGGAGCTCTTTTAAACAAGTTGCCACATGATAAGTTTTGACAGCTTTGATTTTCTATCTTACACCATTGAGCAGCAGTAGCTACATTTAGTGCTCTAAGGGTTAAAACGCATCTCCCAATCTGCCTTCCTGGTGTTTGAAAACTGTAGTTTCTCAGGGACACCGCTTGTTAGAGTCATAAGTTTCCCCTGTAATATTATGGACCACCTATTACTTCATGGCACGAATGGCCATATAAATGTGACCATTAAGTTACTAAAATAGTGCTGTGCATTGTGTGGATTGACTGCTCCTATAATGGACTGAATCTTAATCACGATGAATCCCCAGTGCACGCACTGTACTGCAGTTTTTACATAATCCCTTAAAGCTCCGGTCAGGGTGCTCCAGTTATGCATTGCACCCTGGCTGCATGTGAGTTCTTGGTCACATGGGCGGCTCTCGCTCTTGACCAGGCAATCTGGATTACGAGGCAGGAGGAGGCAGGTGGGGGGGCAGCCGGAGGGCCGTAAAATCCAGCTTCTCTTTTGTCGCACCATATTTCAAGGATCCAGCCACTTCCTCCTAGTGTGAGGTCTAGCTGTGCTGCCGCCTTCATCGTCATCGCTCAGTTTCAATCGTCTCAGTGCTCAGCGATGCGTCCAATGTTGCTCTAGTTCCTGACAAACAGAATTGGAAAAAAAACAGCTTGTTGAGCCCCTGTGAGGTCAAGAGTACCTTCATTAAACAAAAGAGAAATAAACAAAAAATTCACCGACACGTGAATAGGGCTCCTCACGTTCAATTTCCGGCAAAATTTGTCTTTCCCAGGTTATTTAATTCAGTATAGACCAATGGTAATAATGGATGTGGATGGAAATGTAACCTCTGGAAGGAGTAGGTATGTGGTTTGTTAAAAGGATCTTAAATCATTCGGAGATGTGAGCCCTGTCAGTTGTGAATGTGCACCGGTGTGGGGCTCACTATTCTGATGTCAGGTCATTGAACTTTAGTGGACACTTGGAGTGGCTGTGGTTGTGATCCGTGCGGTAATCAGGTTATTGTGCTGGCAGGCTCTGTAGGGTAAATACTAAGGCGTATGGCCGGCAGAAATATTTGATGCTTAAAAAAGACTTGGCTCTTTTTTTATGGCTAAAGACCGAAAGGACTTATTTCCTTGTCTCGCATTTATGGGCGAGTAAAGATAAGTTTCAAGGTTTATCACCTCCCACTCGTGGAGGAAGTACTGGGCCACGTGAGCGCGGAGTTTGTTTGATGTTCCGACTGGTTTTACTGCGTTATGGGGCAGTGGGTTCACAGTAGCACTGTGTTCTCTTTATCAAGCCTTCAGAAGATCTTGCTCAGGATAAAGGGCTGTGCAGCGGCACATTGGCACAGCGGGCAGCCCTGATGCCTCACAACAAAGGGGTTATGGAATTGAATCCTGTCTGGGGCCTTCATTGTGTGTGGAGTTTGCATGTTCTCCCTGTGTTCGCATGGGTACCAGGTACTCAGATTTCCTCCCACCCAAAAAAAAAAAAAAAAAACACGTTGGGCTGATTGGTACCTTGACAAGCTCATAGGCATGAATGTGTGTGTGTGTGTGTGTGTGTGTGAGTGAGTGATGTAATGAACCAGGAATAAGCAGGTTCATTAGTGGATGGATGATTTCTGGATGGCTCATTTGACTTAGGCTTAATGGTGCATGCATGAGTCCCATTTTACAGTCAAATTTGTGACATTATAAAATGTGTCAGGGTTAACTGTGGCCGGCGGCTCTGTGTGTGTGTGTGTGTGTGTGTGTGTGTGTGTGTGTGTGTGTGTGTATGGGGGGGGACCGGATAAACAATTCTCTATTGTGTTTCACCAGCGTATAGGTGGGTTCAGTGTTCGTTTTGCAAATTCGATGGGCAATCGGGCAACCGTTTGGTACCTTCCAGCTTTGTTTCAGTGGTCTACCTCTGACTCCGCTCTTTGTGAGCTGAGTGGCTGATGTAGTTCTGGAGGAAGTCCAATGGTCCACATGCTAGGTTGTCCTATTCAGTAAAAACTGTAAACCATTTTCATCTTTTTTGCAAGTAAAATTAATATACAATAAATATTATTTGAACAACAACAGTAATGAAAAGTATTAAACATTTTACCATGAATTACAGTCTTTTTCAGGGCCACTTACGCAGATCATGTTTTTTACAACAGCGATTCTCACTGTGGATCCTGGGGACTCAATATGCTTGATAGTTTTGTTCTAACCACAGTTGAAATTTTAGGAGCTTAACAAACTGTTAATTTATCATTGCAAATAATTCACTGGGCGAATTTCATGTTTATAGCTGTTTTAACAAAACTTTTTACTCTTGTTGGCCACATTTTGACAGAAATATCCAAACATGCCCTGAATAATAAAAGACCCTTGAACATACTGAATTTTTTTTTTTTTTGTATTTAGGTAGTTTCAGGTTATGACATTTTTGAACAGAACAAAGAAGATACTGTGAAAATCGTTAAGCTCCAATTTAGGTCACTGAACACAAGTGTTAAATGTTCTTTCAAAATACTTGCTTGAACTTATTAACGTAAATATGACACAAAACAGGTATGACTCATTATCATCTGCTAGCCTAATAAATAGGCTGTTTTTAAAACTGCGTTTCCATGGTTTCACCAGTTACTAACCTGCTGATTCTTTAATATGATCGTTTTTTTTTCCCCTCTTTCTACGCGGTTGTCTCCATGATCACGATGTAGATGTGGTATTATTATTTTACTTCGCATACGTGGATGCTTCTGTTGAAATATGTTTTTCAAGAGTAAATTACTGCTTCACGCATGAAATGCACCTAATTAAGACAAATTATTAAACTACAGTTTTGATTGAACCAAAAACAGCACAGATTTTTTTTTTTTCAAAACCACTGATCTGCAGTACATAAAAATTCCTCATACATTTGGATATTTTTCTGGGAAGTTTACTACAAGTGCTTGTCCTGTTCCTTGGGCAGATCTGTAATGGTAACATCAGTGGTGGTCTGTTAGCAGTATCAAAGGCCTTCGGTAACCTCTCCTTTCAGTGCTTAATTACCTAGTGCTCTCGAAAATCACGTCACCTGGATTAGTAATAGTTGCAGAGACTAGAATGACTGTAAAATGTATTTTCAACAGCACCAGGCTAATGTACATTGCATCACGAAGTCATGCCTTTTTTTTCTTGCGTAAGTGATGACCTAGATGTCTTTCAGATATTTTTAATCATGTAGTTCATGCAATGGCATTTGCGTTGATTAGTTTTGGAGGGATGTTTAACAATAAGGTACGAGAGTCCATGCAAATTTTGCATATAGTCAAGGCTTGAGGGCGTTGTCAGGCGTTAGGCATGGCACTCAGCAGAGTGACATTGTAAGGATGGCAACAATCTGAATATATGTGAAAAACAACTTTCACTGACCTCCATCTCTTGTTTTAGCATGAAAGCAAAAGTTATAGATTTTTTTTTTGCATTTTTTTCATATTATTGCCATCCTTATTATGTAATAGCAGTTATGTAAATGTAACCAATAGTCAATCATTTTGTCATTATTGTTTCTTAATCATTACATGCCATGTATTTGTCTCACTTAAGTAAATAAATGCTTTGTTTGTTCATCAGGATCAGGCAAACTAAAATGGAACAGCTTGAGAATGATCATACAGTAAAAGTTGAGGTTACTTGACATCTGACGGCTACTGGGCTACATTAAAGCTAGGGATCAAACCCACAACCTCGCAGTTATTGGATTGTTTTTCTTCTCATTCTGGTGCAACACAGATAGAGCTGCTGTTTCGTTGCATTGACATGATGGTGCGCAAATCAGCGAAGATTCGCACCCAGCGATGAGCCACACAGCTGTGGCTACAGGATCAGCTCTCAGTACATCCTGTTTCGCAGCTGCAAGCTTCACCGATTGCGACACGTTTCAAGGGATGACGCGTGACTTGCAGTTCACTGTCGCCGCTGAACTGCAGCATCAATTGGCGCTCAGGCACATTTCGGAAAGAATTTGCGATTTACATGCGCATTAGAGAGGAAGGGAGGGGGCGCGACAGATCCTTTTGATAGACGGTCGCCAGCGTGTTGTTCGTGATGCCAGCGATCCTGAGGCTCAGCTGTGGAGACCGTGATCTTGAGCTGCAGTGCAGAGTCTATTGTGGTCACAGTTTCCAGACATGAGAGGAACTTGACTGTTTTGGCGTGTGTAGAAAATCTCACCTCAGACAGCCTTTTACCTCTAAATCTGGATCGCTTTTTTGAATCCTTTGTAGAAATCGCTCATAATGTCCATTTACTGTTGTACATTTACGGATGTTTTCTAAGCAATTCTGTAAGTCGGGGCCTAGGCAAAAAACAGTTTCTTTCTTTTTTTGGTCTGTCAGATTCATTTAGCATGAAATAGTTAGGGAGTTGCTTGGAATTGAAATGAACTGAAAAATGGTCATGGGAGCATTCTGCCATTCCCGGTTAGTGTGTTTAAATGTTATTCTCTTTCTACACTGACTGCGCTGAAACGGGCTTTAAAAATTCACAAGCAGCAGCAGGACTATCATTTCTCGCCATGGAAATGCAGGGGATGGGCAAAATATCAGAGACACCACTGAGAAATGGCTTCAACAGTGAAGCTCTACAGCCCAATTACCAAAGCAGCTATACACATCATTCCCATTCATTTGAAAGCAATTTAGCACCATGCCTCCCCTTACTAGAGGTTTAACCAGCAGCTTGTTGCTTCAAGTCTCCAAAGCAAGATGATGATACTATCAGCTACAAAGGGGCAATGTTTTCGTGCCCTAATTGCTGATGAGTTAGACAAAAAAAACTGCAAAAGAATTTAAAATTATTTAAGGTGACAAGAGGAACTCTTGAATTGCAAAAGCTTATGCCACAAAGTAAAAAACAATCACAACAAAAAAAGATTTGTTTGCAAAACTAGCAACCACAGGACTTCAGCTCTGAAAATCACCACAGAGCTGATTTAGTCCATATCTAACCCAGTTTCCGCAGTACATTTTGAGCTTCAGAAAACTGGTATTTACGGCAGTGTTGATTTGACCGCCCTTCGTATTAATTCACTATTGCTGCAGAAATGCGTAGGTCGTACGTCAATGGGGGGAAAAAATCTGCTGTGCGTCTGCTGTATGGGCCAATAATGCTGCTGCTCTCCCTCTCAGTATGTGACGCGGGTCGAGCGCGGCGCTTAGCGCAGAGAGGTTTGACCTTAGGCGCCGCGTCACTCCGCGCTGTACACACGGAGCCTGAGCCAATGCTGATACCACAGGGACACCGATGGGAAGAACACATCTTACAGCACTGCTGGAATCCGCGGAATTTCTCTGCGCTTTCCCCACACCCACGCAATCTGACTCCTGCTCTGCTTATTATACATTTTTAGCCAATTTACGTGATTTACTCGAATGGCTGCAGGATGACAGATATTGCTCCTTTGTTAGGCGAGGTTAGTAGGCCTAAGAGCTGCATTGATTTGGTTTTGAATCGGTCCGAAATTACAGGTTAGAAACGTCGTAGATGCCCACAGGAGATCGCAGTTAGAAATTGTTATCTTTGCCTGGCAACTCTGACGGCTAAAAAAAAAATCAGCGGAGCAGCGCTGAAGTACCAATTAGTGAGGAATTTGGCATTGAATTACCTCACAAAAGCCTGCATATTTGCACCACAGGTGTTCGATGAGGTCATGGCGACTTGTATCGTCTTTGGCCTCCCACGACGCTGATGGTCCCGCTCTTTTCCGTTTCGTGGAAAAGGGCTCCAGAATTTGGACATTGCGATCCTCTTTATTTGCTCTGATGTACTGTTATTGTTCATAATGAACTGCTTCAAATTAATTCATTTGGGAAAATACACCACTGTGTATTGATCTGCACTGAAAGTAGTCTGCAAACCTATTTCACACCAGGGCTAAATGGGTGAAATTCTGCCTGTATTTGATCAGTGTCGCAAAAAAGCTCTGTAATTGCCCGAAAAGCTTTTTTTTGAAACTGGGGAACTGCACCTTTTATGATCAGTCATTTTCAGTCAGTCAAGTATCTAACACTTGCTTTAAACAACTTAAGGGTTCAAAATGTCAAAAAAAAAATAAAAATCAAGAGTGATATTTAAATATTGAAGATTTTCTGTTAATGCACGGAAACAGATTTTGACAGAAATCACGCCTACCTGGAGTACAAACAAACTATATTTTAGTTTTCAAAAAGTATGTTAACATCTCACCTCTCAAATTTCAGAGCAGTTTTTCAAAAACATTTTTTTATAAATGAGTATCATGAAAAGCCCTGTTTCTCAAACACTAAAGGCTAGGAATGTGACTCAATGCTTTAATTTTTTTTTTTTTTAGCTCATGCATGTCATTTAATGCGAGTGTTGTCTGTAGAGGGCATTAGCTATGAAATTGGCAAGCTCATACCATCTCTTCAGGGGAAATCCATTTCTCTGTGCAAGAGGACTGTTGGGAGTGCAATGTTAGCCTTAGCCCCCTATCACTATTTGAGCCAAGCCCTGGAAGGGTGGCTGTGTTTGCCATTATCTCGGCTAGTTTGTCTCTTACTTCTCAGCCTCCTTTCGAAATCCCAGAGCCGTGATTCATTTGGAGACGACGGCCCTGAGTCTATTTATGTTCCTCAAACCTTCGTCACAGCCAGGATGCTGATGCACAAGGGGCCATTTACCGTTGCATAATCTGGAATTGATTCATCATGGTTCGATTGCCCAACCGCCTTGCTTCACATTTCGCATCTGCTTAATCCATCTTCTGCTCCAATTCATCCACTTTTTTTTTTTGCTCTTTGCATTTTAGTGTCTCTGGTTTCATCTTTGTACTGCCGGAGGTTGTTCAACGGAGCTTCAATGATGTCAGCACCTCAAAATTACTGCAACGCCTGTTCCATTCTAACTGCTTGTCAGGTACATTATGAAGTGCTGCAGACCGAGGCAGTAATTTGTTTATTAACCTCCAGAGACCTTGCAGAAGAAAAGTCTGCGCGTTCTTAATACTAGTGTCTTGGATGACAAAAGCATGTTACAGTGAAAATATTTTGGAAAATGTATTTCAGCAATATGTGTTTTCTTTTGTTTTGTTTGTAACTTGTATTGTTGGGCTTTGCACAATTGAACATATGGCCCGTTGGAGTAAAACTAGGGGATGAAGGATCTAATCTTTGGAGGGTAATACCTTTCGTGACCTAATTTCAGTGGTAAATAAAATTCCTTGGAGGAGGCCTACCCTGCCACAGGCAGTGTGTGATCTGTAGTGGGGAATTCCAGCACAATGACCCACTGACTGAGCTGCCGTGTTCTGCATTACCGAGCGCGAGACTGGGATGAATAGGTCAGGGTGTGGTATAGCGAAAACCTCTCCCCTCGCTGAAAGAGACGCCTGTCTGGATTCGAGGACAGGAAAGAATCGCGCATAAAACATGAGTGGTGTAGTCGGAGCGGTCAGGAAGACCGAACATTTGCAGAATAAACAGACTCTTCGGGCCTGCAGGTGCGGCTGTGTAGCTGTGACTGGTCGTTGGCACGGAGGCCATCAAAGCTCTCCTTGTTCAACACAGTCGAGCTGCAGAAGGCTCAATTCAACGAGGAAGTGGCACCAACGTGCGCATATTTTCAGCCGGATGAGTGAGCGAAGTGTCAGAGTTTGCTGTTTTCATAATTTAATTATTTATTTAACAGCAAACGGTATCCCGCAGAAACGCAACATGCCTCCTTTCTCGTGGGAGCGGCTGTCTAGATTTGGGGGGGAAAAAAAAAAGTTTAGTTTGCTGGTGGAAAACTTCAAAACACCCAGCAACTGTAAATGATTAGCCGGCCCTTCCAAAAACACGGTGGGTTCGTAGATTTTCCGAGCTGTGGGCTTTGTTATGTCAACAGAGCTTACCGGAGTGGAATGAACACTCATGAGGTAATAGCCAAAACACCCAGCTGGGTCTGGTCAGACATTATCAGATTGCATCATTTGTTTGCGGAAAAAAAGAGGGCCTATTCTTCAGGCGTATTGCGGGGGTCTGAACTGGAGAAGCTGAAGACTGGAGCTCTGCTTGAGTCTAATTTGGCTGTAGAATATGTTCGGTTTGAGCGTTACACTATATGATATGATAGCGGGGCTATTTTTTTTTTGCCACTCTCCTTTCTAAGAAGGGCAGCCCTCGAATAGTCCTGCGCCCACAGAAAGTGCCTTCTGTAAATCTCAAAGGCTTAACACAGACAGCTGACAAAGTGCCCCCCCCCCGACCTCAACCCCTTATACTGCAGGCAGCTAATACAGCCCATGCATGGTCAGGGTTTTTTAAAGGAACTTTTCCCTGAGGTAATTAGATATCCCCCTAAGTTCTTACAACTGTCCAAACTGTTGACGTTACGAAAGTCAAGCAGGACAGACTACAGGAGAACGTTCCACTCTACAGAGACTGCCACTGTAACAGCATGACTGACATGCATGTGGTCTTTGATTAGAGCTGTATAAGGTTCTGTATTTTGCAAGGGGAACTCCTAGAACCGGGAGAGAGGGCAGGAACGGGAGGCAGGGGAGGGGAGGGGAGCGGGTCTGGCCTAGTTTCAGGAGTCTCCGCCCTCACCCTCCACCTTGGCCCCACCCATCGGCGGGCTGTAAGTGTATTGCCTGAGCGGGTTCACGTGAGGTTGTGGAGCGAAACACGTGTTCACTGGAGGATGGAGGTGGGTGGGCGGGCCGACAAGGAATGGGGAGTGACTGACCTACATTCTCTCTCTCCCTATCTCTCTCTCTCACTCTCCCTCTCTCTGGCAGTCATTTCTTGGCATGTTATTAATTTCGATCTCTATCACGCTTTGTCGTCCGTCTGCAGAAGCTATTAAACACGGCTCCTTTGTCCATCGCTGCGATTACTCAGCTCTCAACTTCCTTTTCCTGTTTGAGTGCAAAGCTCGTTTTTGAACCAAGAGCCTTCAGTAAGCGCCGGGGCCTCCGATTGGAAACCCTTTAAATTACGCTGGAGCCAAA
The DNA here is from genome assembly GCA_029721435.1 of Gymnothorax reevesii. Taxonomy (NCBI): domain Eukaryota; kingdom Metazoa; phylum Chordata; class Actinopteri; order Anguilliformes; family Muraenidae; genus Gymnothorax; species Gymnothorax reevesii. Next base: position 22,529,944 of record CM056582.1, on the reverse strand, counting down.
TGGCGCACGGCAGCCGAAGTAAAAAATAGACGAACCGACGCACCCCCAGAAAGCGGGGCAGGGGCCAGCTCACACTCTGTGACCCGCTGGTCTGCGGTGTGACACTCGCTGCCACATAATGGTTAGCTGTGATTTTTTTTAGTGGGGCGTTGGACAGTTTTACACCCATCTCTTCTTCTGGCCCCTCTCTATCTTTTATCTCTAACTGCGCCTTCGGCCCCAGTTTTAGTGCCTGTTTGCGCCTCACGTGGATGTGACTGACCTATTTTTTTTTTTAAGCGAAAGGGGAAAAAAGCACAAGGGAGCAGTTATGACAGCAGCGGCGCTTCAGCTTTGAAGCCGGTCTCCTTACGCACACAAAGCAAGCCGCACCACGCTCGTGTCCTATCTGCCCCCGTCCAGTGCGCATTCCTCCGTGCGTATGCCTGCGTTCCTGCCCCAACAACGCCCACCCTTTGTATCCACTCTGTAGTCCTAGGGCCAGTGCGGGTGACCGCTAGGCCGTTGGACCACATCGGGACTTCAGTGCCATTCCGTACTCGTCCTTGCGCAGTTTTCAGACTTTTCTTTTAAGTGAGAGACTTACAGATTCCCATGATTCATATTGTGGCAAAAATAGCGCTGATTCACTCAAATATGTGCACTGTTTTGAGCTTAATTGTGGCAGCATTTGTGATAAATATACTGCTGTGCCCTTTACTTTGGATTTCATTTTGCCCTTTGATATAGGATTAGTTCACCCAAAAATGAAAATTCTCCACAATGATCTCTCACCTACAGGCAAACTGAAACACAGGCGAAGTTTATTAGTCCATACACTCTCAGAATTAGGGGTACAGCAGGAGTCCATTTCTGTTCCCCAAGGTATTATGTACTCTTTAGGGCTAATTATAGGACCTCAAGGTTCCTCTCTGAATCTTTTTAGGGTGTAAAAGGTACTTTTATATTCCAAAACAAATAAAAACCCACTTATAAGGTACAACAGCAGTACCTTTGAGGGTACTGCTTCAGTGACAAGCCTCGGACGTCACTAGGGCAGTACCCTCAAAGGTACTGCTGTTGTTGTTGCTTGGGTTTTTATTTGTTTTGGGACGTAAAAGTACCTTTTAAACCATAAAAAGGTTCACACAGGTACCTTGAGGTTGTATAATTAGCCCTAAAGAGTACATAATACCTTGGGGAACAGAAATGGACTCCTGCTGTACCCCTATTTCTGAGAGTGTACAATAAATTTGGAGCATACTAGCTAAAGTCTCCTGAAACCCAAAAATCTCACTGTGACTGAATGCCTTACCCACAATGCTTCACTTTTGGGTAAAAGTCCATCCATCCATTATCTGGTCAGGGCTGTATGGGGACCTTCCCAGAATGCTTTGGGTGAGAGGTAGGAACACATCCTGGACAGGTGAGTACTCTGTAGCGGGGATCTCTATCTATTTGCTCTCTCACAGGATTTGAAGTCTCTAGTTACTCCAACCTGCGGGTCTTGGGGCTGCGGAAGGAAACCAGAAAATCTGCAGGAAACACACAACTCCACACAAAAATGCATTTTCATTCACACAGGACCGCAGATGAACTGCAGTATCCGTATGACTGGCGTTTTAAATTATATACTGCCAAGGCGTACTCACTGTATGTGACACACTTTGTTTGCTGTTTTACCACTAGGTAAGCGTAGTCAAAATGTTTATGCACCCTGTTCTTACAAATGCTTAATTAACCCCTTAAACTTAGATTTTAGCTTAATTCCACTCTTAGGCGGGTTCAAAGTTGGAGAAAGCATTTTTTCCTCATATTTAGGACACTGTTACGTACGTATTCTTGTATCTGCTAGTTACAACATTTCAGCAAAGCTACATCACACTTATATTGCGAGAATTATTCAAGCCCAGGATGCCATGTAAAGTCTGCAGCATTACATCTGATTGAAAATATCTAGATCTTCTTCATTATCCATCCATCCATCCATCCATCTGTCCATAATCTAAACTGCTTCTTCCTCACTGGGATGGCGGGGGGAGTTGAGCCTATCCCAGCTGAGTCTGGGCAAAACACGAGCATCCACCCTGGACAGCTGGACAATTCATCGCAGGGCGCGCACACCATTCACACACCATTTACTCTCACACTCATTCCTACGGACAATCAGTGTCTCCAATTTGCCTGGCATCCATGTCTTCGGACGAGGAATGGAAACCGGGGTACCCAGGGAATCCCATGCGAACACAGAGAGAACAGGCACACTCCACACTGGAAGGCCCCAGGCCAGATTATCCTGCTCATCACACATTTCCCTGTAATTCAGCAGGACATGTTTGGGATTTTTGGTAACCCAGGGATCCCTACTACAATTCAAAATAGGCCTGAAGTTCCACAGGTTTGAATAAAGCAGCTGCAATTGACAGACCTATTTATTGGATTGACAGAGTTTATGAGGTAAAGGTAAACGCGTTCATTCCTGCACAGGTTCTGTTCACTCGGGATCAGAGACACAGAATCACACAATCCAATAGAGCTTTTCTGTCCTGGATCATCATGTATACTGAATTACATAACTCATATCTATGCAAAGTGGAGTGCTGGGTTTCTTTAGAAACATCTGCAGTTTTGTTTTTTACAGCTCAGTGTTATAGCCAGGCATTGGGCCGATGACTCGTCGAGCGATCCTTTACATTTTGGCGGTGAGGGGAGAGCCTTGCCCTCTGTACCCGCTGACCCGGCCCCTTCCGTTTGAGTGACAGCTGAACATGGTTAGGTAAGGCATCATCAGCATTGTGACTCCAGGCTCTTAATCAGAATCAAACAGGGCTGGGCTTGAATCCAGCAGGAAGGAAACATGAGAGGGAGTGATACAGTGAGCCCTTTGTTTGGCTTTGAGCCCCCCTTCTATCCCCTCCCTCCCTCCCTTCATCTCTATCCCCCTCTCCTCTCTCTCTCCCCTTCTCCCCTCCCTCTCTCTCCCTCTCTCGCCGACCTACTTTCGGGATGCCTTGGTTACATAACTGGGCCGATGTTACCCCGAGCAGCCAATCCCATCGCGCTGCAGTTGCTGACCTCCAATGAGCTTTGCTCGCTCACACAGGCAGGAAGTGGGGCAGACGGAGGGGGAGGTGGGTTCTGAATTTGCCGCAGGTGCCGAGAGTGAGCGAGGGCAATAGGTGCAGGGCGGGGTCACGGCTCAGGTAGACAGGGACAGGTGGTGGTGTTGTTCCAAATTATACAGCCCGTACTCTCCCTGAAAATGAGCTCCGAGCTAGCTTAGCATAGCATAGCCAGCCCCTGCCCTGTGTGTACGCCCGTTTTCTGCGGGATCGAAGCCGGCTGAGAACAGCTTGGGTGAAGGGAAGCTGGTTGTGTAATACTGTAGTTTTTGCATGTGTTTTCTGCGTTAACACGAACACTCTCAGTTTTCGGGGAGAACCAGATAGAAAGAGTGAGAGAGTCTGAATCAAGGCCATGATGTCACCACTGCAGAATTTTATTGTCACACTTTTTTTTCCTTTCTCCGATGTCCCGACACTTAAGGTTCGATTCTCAGGCTTGCCGTTAGCATGGTAGAATTCTCAACATTATCTTAGGTAATCAAGAACATGGAGGTTGAGCAGAGGTTAGCAATGTTGCTCTAGCAGAAAGCAGTTTTGGGGTCAAGTCCTTGCTGACTTTGCTTGCGTGTTTTCCTTATATAATACTCCGATGACGCATAGCCAATGCATTACTGATGTAAATAAGGTACCCTAGCTAACCCTGGCACATTTGCTTAAAATGTATATTGTCCCTGTCAGATAAAACTAGTAACTCTCTTGTACTTCACACGCCTATGGGTAAAATAACCAGGTGTTTTTTCAAAACAATGGGTTGACATAGATCGATATGGGTAGCGCAGTAGCTTCAGAGCTGAGTTCTTGTGACCTGCGCAAACACGTGCAAACATGCTGTGATTTGAATATGGAAATATCCATCCACTTCAGACTGGACTGCTCTGCAATGACCTAATTTTTTAAGCTGACAAACACAATTGAATTTTGAACCATGCCATGCAGTTTATGAGCGACTTGTCATGGAGTTACGGCGAGAAAATTCCCATACTGTTGTGACTTTGCGTGGTTGCAGCCTCTCTGCTGTCAACTGGAGACTGAAGTTGGGAGTGGTTCCAAATTGGGTTCAGGATCACGGAGGTTAATATGGAGATAGAGGCCTCCATTAACAGGGGCAAAAAAGGTGAATTTTATTACCTGTATTTGATTTTGCACGTCCCAGATGAGTGGCAGCCTTCCCGTCTACTGAAGGCCTTGTGGCTTATGCCTGAGGTGAGGCCTGGTTATAACACACTCTCCCATCTACATAAAGCCACCCCTCTGCCCTTGTGTAACTGACGTCAAACTGCATTTGCAGACAACCGCAAGCATCACAGAGAACATTTTTGTGGTGAAAAGTCAGTTAAACACCTATCTTGATGGTCGGGTGAAATCTTCAGGTGGTTGAGAAGTTTTATTGCTGACTAGGACATCGTCAGACTGTATCTCAGCTGTTCTGGGGTAACCCTGGTGCGATTATGTGAGAAATCTCTCAACGTAAATTTGCATCCCATTAGATTTTGACTGTTGCACCCTGGGATATTTCAGTCATGTCCTTATTGTGGATTCGCTCTCTTTCACTTGCAATGTGGGGTTTTTCCATCAAATATTTTACCTCTTCTATCCTAACTCTCCCGGTTTTTTTTTGATGGATTTTCTGTGGCACGCTGTCAGAGGTATAAAAGCCTCTCACCGTTTAATGCTTAATTGTTCTCAACCTGTTTCTGTTAAAGATCGCCTGATTAATCATCAAACAACTTACGAAATAATCAAGACGAATGCATAAGCCTTTTGCAGGTGTGAAATTATGAGGAAAGAAATCACCAATAGATCACCAATTGGATGATATTAAGGACAGCAATAAAGCAAATAATTCATCCAAACTTACTCTGAAATCCAATGCCCACTTTAGCATTTTTTTTAAGCAGTGTAATTTAAGAGCACTTTTTCAGAATGTTTTCACTGTTAAAAAGAAAACATTTAAAATGGGAAACACCATTTCAAGCGTAGAGAATTATGAACATTGGTACAAAACTGCATCACTGATCGGCCTATAGCTGACAAATATGTACCTGTCTATGAGCTAAGGAAAACCATAATCTTCAAAATATGTAATGATGTTTTTTTGTCAACATTTATTGTGGATTTAAAAAAAATACCTAATATGTTTGTGATATAATGAACAATAATGCCAGCTAAAAACATTGGCCGGTCATTTGACTGATTAGACTTTGCAAATGAGCAAATTAATGTTTGGTTGCCAATTAGATGTTAAGAAGGGGAGTTGCCATGATGTGATAATTATTAATTAATAAAATTACCAAGGTTTTGACATAAGTGTTCTTTGGGGCATTGAGGAATGATTTAATACACTGAAGAAGACTTACATCAAAACCTCTGGTCATCTAATAAATTATTTAGGTCTATTATTGCATCATGGCTACAAGTTTGCGACCATTCTTAATCATATTTGTATATTACTGTGGCCAGCACCTCTCAGATACTGGTGTTCGTTCCCTCGCTCCTGACTTGGTTGCTAATTCAGAAGAGTGAATGGGAGCTGGTTTGGCGTTATCTTGTGTCTCAAGGTGAGGTGGTAGTAGGGCTTGTTTACCTCCGATGGTACGTCACTGAAAATCCTGGGTGGAAGATTTTTTAAGGAGAAAATTTATCATGTTTGTATTTTAGCATTATTTTGAAGGAGGAATTCTCTAAATACATCTGAGCAGAGTGAAGTGCTTTTTTGCTGTAATGTGCATCTCAGGTCACACCGTATGCAGCATTTGAGCATGAGAATCAGGGTCGTGAAGCATTTTGAGTTTTGTGTCATCCTCTTTGGATTCTGAGAGGCCAGTTAAGAGGCCAGCGGGCTGACTCCAGCGTCTTTCTCCACATTTGCTCCTTCCCACATCATAAACTGAGCAGAGTGTGGTGGAATGTCCTCATGACCTACTTTTCCCTGAGAACACGGGCTCAGTTTGGATTGGTGACAGCGGCGGGAGATAAATCCACAGTTTTTGCTGTGCTGTGAATTGGTGCCAGGAGGAAGGGGTGATTCTCACAGCAGTTATTTAACGCCACGCCGTTAAGTCACTGACAGCGAGGTGCGCGCAAACCAGGCTCACGAGGCGTCTTTGAGAACGTATTTACAGTATTGTGAGCACAGGAGAGGCCTGACGGTGTTTTTCTGCCTGGTGCTCATCGAGCAGGTCAGCTCAGATGCTAACTACAGTCACAGACACCGCTGGACCTCTTCAGACGAGGGACCAGACATCCCCACACGGCTGTTATGCCCTGCTTTCGCTGAATGCACGACTGGAGCCATTTTGTGATGTAACTAAACCCCCTCTCATCCCCCCCCCATCACCCCCGGCTCTGCCCCCTCTCCTGACTCCTTGGTCCTCCCCTCTACCTGCTCAGCCCCCCCCCGCCCCTCCCCTCCTCAGCAGACTGACCTACTTTCTCCTGACCTGCTTTTCCAAGCCTCCACGTGTTTCCACTAATTTCACCACGGCTAAAAAAAGAGACGGGGAAACCATAAAAGAAGAGTTCAAAGGGGAATGTCACCGTGTTATCATTTAGGTGGGCCGCCTGGGCGATGAGATGAGGGGGAGGTGGGGGTTATTTGGGACCCTGGGTACGGCCAAACAAAGGGAGAAGGCACGGTTGGGTTGGGGGCAGGTTGAGCATCTGATTTCAAAGAAAGGCTTTGTTCGCTGGCTTTGCCCAGGTTTCGGCGGCGGAATAGCGCTGTAGCGGAGCTTTCTTTGTCCCCAGACGTTGGCACAAACGCGACCTCCTTTTTGAGCTTCACATGCGTATCTGAAGCTCGCCTTGACCCAATGATCTCAGATCTGCTCCGCTGAATCCCCCCGCTCGTCCCTCAGCTTTCGCTGCGTGTGTCATCGCTCATGTTCGCTTTCTCCATCTATTTATAGGGCATTATGGAGTTTGGGCAGCGGTGTTCTTTTGTACGTACTTTCAGGTTGAGGAATGTTTCACTATGTTTCAATGATTTCAAATGTTTCAGACCTATAGAATAAGGAACACAGTGCACCCAAGAGCTGGTGAAACCAATATTTTTAAGTAATAACCAAAACAAAAAAAGGGTGCAACTCCCCGATTACACTTAACTACTTTATTGATACCTACTGGGGAAAAACTCCTTTAACCTTGAAGGTCAGAGAACATGAATGAAACAAATTTTACAGCAGTTATGTCGCAATCAAGCAGATATATTTCATCTCCGAGTGAGAGTTACACCCTTTTTGTATAATAAATATTTCAGACCTACCATAAAAATACAGTTTTACATGACTCAATCTGCACTATTACACGAAGGAACCACCAGTGAATGAAGATTATTTCATAGTTTTAGAGTAATGTTTCCTTTCTCTGAGCCAGGAATACATTTGCTATGTTACATAAATGTTATATAAACATTAATAGCGGTCTCATCAGTTAGGCTGAAATGGCTTCCTCTATATCTGCAGTGATCAGGAGTTGTAGCAATTGGAATATGCTTTGAGTGTAGAAATTTAAATAATCAAACGGAAGATGCGAAATTTTAACTATCATCAAAACAGTAATTCGTGCATCTCAGTTAATGTGTCTTACAGTTGCACCGGTCTTCTTGTATTGATGATTTTAAACCCAGATACAATGGGACATTGCATTTCAAGTGACAAAGTAGCCTGGCTTGTATGCATCGTGTGCTTGTGTGTATGGTTTTTTGCGGACTGCTTTGTGTATAGGGGTAACTGGGTCACTGTCTGTCGTAGACATAAGTCACACTGTTAGAACACAGTGTGCCCATGCGTCACTTCAGTGCTTTTCTGTCTCTAGTTAATCTGTCGTGCCAGGAGGTGTGGACATGTGTGCATGAGGGAGACTGATTGAAGGGACATGGGTTTGTATGGTAAATATGATGAGGTTTCTCTCAGTTGAGGGTGCAATATATCGGCAAATTTCTGCGCTCAACGCATTACTTTGGCTTCCTGAGAAAGGATACTCTGTAATGGAAAAAGGTACCACGTGCACTTCAAGCCCGCTATTAAAAAAAGGATGAGAGGTGCTCAACAATGAGGCTGTGTGGCAGAACTCCTTATCCATTTCCATTATGTCCATTTCATTAGTCCTTAATCAGGAGAGATGGAGCACTATTGAGCTCAGCCAGAAGACACTTCTAATGAACAGCAAAAATTGATGTTTCGATATCAACGGAGGAAGACGTCAGACCTAGAAATGTCCGTGTCCGTCGTTCATTTAAAGTGTCTTTTTGTCTGAGCTCTGTGCGCTCGATTTCTCCTCATCTTGGGCTGGTCCCACTGAAATGGTCCAGGTAAGGAATTCTGCTATACATGGTGGTCTGTATAACAATGCGCAAACCCAGCAAATGTGTCTGGTTGCTTTAATGTGTTCATTCAATGACACCTTTCAGTACTATGGGATGTTTCACTGAGGTAAGGTCATTGTTACTGTGGGATATCAACCATCCAGAGTCAAATTTTGTAATTTTATTGACGAAAAACACCCATGGTCACAAGGATCAGTCGAACTCAGCCAGGTCACTGCTGTGTCATATTTCGACATGCGCTGGAGCTCTAGAACTATTGCGGCACCCGTTTTTCCCTTGGTGCACAGCGACTGCAGCCGGGGTCTATGCGTTGTGAATTGTACTCACTCACTCCCTCAGTCATGAATGTTTTGCATCAGGGACGGTTAATGTGTCAAATGCAAATGACGTGCCGCAGGTCTGTACTGTATCGCTCTTGTTATGTAATGTTTTCCCATATGACCTCTAGAGGCCAGATCATTACATTTTCATTACAGCCTTTTAGCTCACATTAATATCTATGGCGACGTCCACTTGATAAGAGTAAGGATGGGCCAATCCCACCTGGGAAGACGGTGGCACTTCGGGCTTTGTTCGTGGGTTGAACAGCTGCACTGGTCTTATTGTGAATACATCTTGGCTTGAATCATCAACACCTTGGCCCAAGTAGCCTCCAACCCCGTCGCTGGAGAAGTCCCGTCCTGAAGGTTTTCACTCCATCCAAAGCAAAGCACACCTCGGCTGAGTCCAAATAGTTAAAAAATTACAGCCTATCGTCTAATTCCTAATCACTTTTCTTTCACCTCCGTGTAAAACGACATGAGGTAAAGGAAAGGTGTAAAGGGGACTCTCTTACAGTTTAGGAAGAGAACCACGCTAATAAGAGAACCCGAATGCACTTACACTCCGCACAGTGATCACCCGCCTCCTGCCCGTCATGTTTGTTTATCCCCCGCTGCGTGATTAGCGCGAAGCGCGGGATATAGCATTGGGCTCCGTCCGTAGGTACGCACATATAAAATTGAGGCGGCGGGGGATATTGCCATGTTAGTGGCAAACACTTGTTGTTTTCATGATCGGGCGGATGGATGTTTATCGCGGAATTGCGGGATAGCACTTCCTCCTTTCTTTTTGAAAAGGATGCTTCAGTGTACCCTATGCTAAAGGTGATAAATTAGGAAGCACTGAAGCACCTTTCCTTTACATTTAAAGAATCCAAACACACTTATCATGGCTGCCACGTAAATACTTCCGGATCGTTTTCTAGGAGTTAGGAACTTTCTTAGGCAAAAAAGACTATTCGGACGCAGCCCTCATTTCCCATTTAAAGGTCTTCGTGAGCTGCTAATTATCCGAATCAGGAGCGCTGGAGTAAAGATGGGGTAAAAGCCTACAGGACGATGGCTCTCCAGGAACAGGTTTAGAAACCTCAGGGCTTATGCTGTTGGCTACCTTCAAGGATAGGAAAACCTATGGTGAACTTGCATTGTCAAATAAAGTACATAATATCTGCTGTCCAAAATGATAAGCCATTATTTTATTTACATTTTTTACACTGTGTTATCGGCGTTCAAACATCGCGGAATCCTTCAAACTTCGGAATCTGCTATCGCCACCATTAAAAAAAAAGTCAACCAATCAAACAATGGGAAATATTCTGTCCAGACCAGTGCGTGACGTCATGAGTGCTGGATATATCTTTCGAGCGTGCGTAGTTAAAGTATGAGTAAAGTTGCGTTGACAATCAAGAGTGTTTTGAGAGATACTGGTTGTTTGAATTACACCCGATTGTTGGCTAGAAATCTATATTTAATCCTCGACAGTGCGTTGTTGGGTAATCTCACGAAACGGGTGATCCGAACCTGACTGATGTGATCTTTCGCCATTTTATCATTAAAACAAAAGAGCTACCAGCCCGGGTGGCATAAGCATCTTCTTCCAGCCAAAGTAACATGGCGGCTGATTTAACATTTAATTGCAGTTTGCACGATTCAAAAAAAAAAAAGTATAAAGTGCTTATCGTTTTGGATAGCAGAAATTACGTACTTTATTTGGCCATGCAAGATTTTCTTATCCTTTAGGGTCTTATCTGACTGAAAACCGAGTCATTCAGTCAAACTGGAATATTAGATTCAATAAGAAATCAGTGCAGGTAGCAGTGACCATCTTTAAGCTGCCAACATTACATTTCTTATAGCTGGTTAATGCTGCCTTTTTGAATGATGGCTTGTGTGTGGGTTTTGGGTTTGTATGGACGCACGCATTTCATACTGCTGTCCCTCAGGCATTCTGGCACCTCACTTCCATACAGCTGGCACACGGTAATGGTAGTCACTCTTAAAATATCATACAGCTGGCCTACCGTAACACTGCAAGCATAAGCGTAATGCTATACTGCTGACACATTATGGTCATTCTGGCGCAGTGTAGCACTGTTGCCCCGCTGCAGTACTGGCAAGGAGGACAATGTAGCACCACTGACATAATGTGATCCTGTTTGTGAAAAGGGCTAGTGCTGACACTGTAATTTTGCCGGTGCAATACGATACAGCTGCCACACAATGATAGTACTGGTGTGCAGTGACACTGTTGGGCTAGTGTTGTACTGCTGAGAAACTGTGGCACTGCCGCACTCTGTAATTATGCAACATTATGGCTCCGCAGATGGCGTAAGACGAGAGAGGCTTCCTTCAGTGAACAGCCAGGTATTAAAAGTCCCATATCATGAAAGTTTTGTCTTATTACATTCTTGGATGTTTAAAAGGGAGGTTTGTAAACTTTATAGCGCAAACCCAATAAAAATCCACAATTTCTTGGCCATTTACTGACCATTATTCTCTCCCCTCTGAAAAACAACCGTTTTGAGCTGCCATTCCCTCTATGATGATGAGCTATGCTGTGATTGGCCAGAAAACAAAGCCATTCACAGCAAAGAAACTCTAATGCAGGGGTCACCAACTCTGTTCCTGGAGGGCTACCATCCTGTAGGTTTCTGCTCCAATTCAGCACGCCTGATTCAACTACTGTAATTAGTCACTCGATTGCCCAGCTCATGATCTTGTTAAGTAGCTAATTAGTTGAATCAGGTGTGTTGAATAGGAGGAAGAGGAGAAACCTACAGGATGGTGGCCCTCCAGGAACAGAGTTGGTGACCCCTGCTCTAATGCTATGGCGGGGGGTTTGACCGCGACCGTGGGGGAGAGCAGGGCACACAGGTGGAGCTGATGGGCATAAACTATGCAGAGCAGGGATGCGTTTCCCGAAATCACAGATGCTAACTTACATAGTTGGGCCCTTTGACTGTGAATGGATGAACTATGTAAGTTGCTAACTTGGTTAGCAACTACGCTTTTGGGAAAAGTGCCCCAGGTCTGTTTGTGACATAGAAAACAGCAGGAATTTAAAAAGCATGTTTCAAATAGTGATGTGGAAAAAGTAAATTGTCACTGAGCTGTTGGATACAGTGGAGACCATTTTTAAAAAGTATTTCTGTAATATGGAATGGATCCTTTAACACTGAATTTGGGTCAAATTATCAAATGTGGACCATATCCTTCAATCTCCATACTTGGCATTTTTACACTTTTTTTTCATAATTATGAGTTAAGCAATGAGTGGGCATGAAAGAGCACTTAAATTCCTTTGTCTATTTAAGTATTACTGGTGCTGCGCCTGTTAAATTTCTGGTGTCCTGGTGCAGTACTGGTGTTGGCAGCTTTTTCCATTTCTCAAGATCCGGTTAGCCAAACAACTGTAAACTCAACACCAAACTTCCTTGAGTCCTTTGCAACATAGCCACCAAGTTTGAAGTCGATCGGATGAACAGCTGCGGAGATACACTAACGACACACATACACGCGCCCACACACACACACACATACACATGGATGGAGAGCGATTCCTTGCTTTATGGTGCGATGATGAAAGCTGAGAGCAGACAACAGTAATAAAATTCACTTAAATCCATTTTGAGAAATTCATCAAGTTTTTATTTGTATTTCTCCAGCCTGACTTTGACGACATTTAGTGTCTTTAGTTGCACACACAGGTATTACAGGAGGGTTGATGAACACTGAGACCCCGCCTTTCCTAATATAATCCTGTTTTCTTTCTTTTTCTTACAACCATTTGGCAAAAAAACCAAACCAAAAAAAAAAAAACATCACTGCTGGAAAGGAAGGAGCACATCACTGTCAAGACGAGGAGAACATCGAAAGGAACAGGAAGTGTTTACCAAAAAATAACAGAAATTATAATAACAACAATAGTACAAAATAATAAAATAAACCTTACAACATTGTTCAAGAGAGAAATAACTTTACATTTATACACATGGGCCAGAGGCGGGCACCTGAAACAAGAATACATCTAACACAGACAGACTTTATAAACCACTGCTCTCCAACCTTGTTCCTGGAGAGCAACCGTCCTGTAGGCTTATACTCCAACTCTAATTCAGCACTCCTGATTTGGCTAATGAGCAGCTCATCAAGATCACTAACAGGGAAATGAGGTGTGCTGTGCTTTGGCTGAAGTGAAAACCTTCAGAATGGTGGCTTTTCAAGAGCAGGTTTGGAGACCACGGTTATAAACTGTATGATCCAGTGCAGGCTTACACATGCCCCCCCAATACGAGAAAGCGAAAGACTGGGGGCTGATAGAGATTTTATATTACAGAGGCACCTTGGAAAAATAGAGAAAGGCTACACACTCAAAAATGGTGTCAATAAACAACACACTCTCCGTTGTATCACTATTTTAACACTGCGTGCCTTTTTGTCTTGACCATGTGTTAAGCAGTTAACTGTAACACAAACTGTGTTATCCTTCACTGAAGACCGGATGTACAGAGGGAACACGATTACTGCGTTGTTCACAAATTCTAAGAGTATAGAGAGCAGTGTTGCTAAAACAAAAGATGATTGTCCCGGCGACTGCAGAAATATTTTCCAACCAATTGAATGATTCCAACTGAGAACATGGGTAGCTACTGTTACATAATTACATACACTATCTGCGCACCAATGTAAAATTAATAGACCAATTATGAACGGTGAGAGTAGCTGGAACTCTCAATGGGTAGTGTGGGACCTCTCAAACTGTAAAAAGCCTCCCTGGATAGCAGGGGTAATGTGAGAGCTTCCTTCAAATGTTAATCTCATAGGAAGAGCTCAGGATATATTTTTATGACTCCCAATCGTGAACACTGAACACGGTGCTTTGTGTAATTTGCGTGGAGTTCAGCTCAGGATATCATGAGCCTGTGAGGACACGCACCGCCGCCTTTCAGAATGATTTCCACATCGTCTGGTTTAATATCACGGTCCTGTATTTACACAGACCTCGCAGCTCATGTTTGCCATTTCAACTTGAATCCTAAATAAATTCACACATATATTCACTTGGTTACTTTACTCGGACAAGATATTTACTTTAATCAGTCATATCACCTCAAGCTTTTCTCACTCGGCTGCAGACGTAGGCACAAAAAGCTAAGACTAAAGGTCTTTTCACGCGAAAGACAAAACAGAAAAGTGAAACAAAAATGCGTTTATTAAAAAAATGGAACCAATTTAAGCTCTTTAAGCTTATCCTCACCGAACCGGAAACTTCGCTATTTTGCTGTCAATAAGTATTCCGCATTTTTCATTTGTGTTTCCCTTTCTGTCCTTGTTGTGAAAAAGATCTTAACGGGGTAGAAACAGGCTCAAATCTTCTAGACCAGTGTTTGGTTACAGTATAACGCACAGTGTACTGGTGGCTTGCAGGAAAGTCTATAGACCCAGTTTGGGAAGGCACTGGTTGATTTTATACTTGAGGTTGACTCTGAATGGGCAGCTAATCCCCTCCCCCAAAACCATTTAAAAAAGTTATTTCAGTCACTGGAATGTCAACAATCTCTTGAAAGTACCCCAGGTTCGAATTACACTCCGTATGCTTCGATCTGGCTGAGGCATACCTAGATGATCCACAAAAATACTAGTGCAGGGTGCAGATTTCTAGGAAATATCGGCACTAATATGCACGAGTGGGGGAGTGCGTACCCCCAAAAGCTGTCTGGTGATTCATGCACTGAGTACAGTGCTCAGTCTGAGAAGGGCTGGTTGCTAATGGGCAGTACATACTGTAGGGCAACTGACCAGTGGTTAACTGATCAGCGTGAACAGGGCTAAGGGTAGGTTCTGGTAGACCAGGGTTCAGCAGTATAAGAGGAGGAGAACCAGCAGTGCAGTAGTTTTAAAAGCTGTGGTTGATAGTGCCATTAAAAAAGAGAAAGTAAGAAAACTATAAAAATAACATCAGAAGCTTTTTTCCTCAAAGTGGTATCTGCAACAGTTACAAGATAGGACTGTACAGTAAATTCCTCACAGGCAAACTGATGACCTTACTGCAGTCAGCTCCCTCCTTTACAACTTGTCAACTTTTGTCCTGTTTTTATCATTTTTTTTTTGTTTATTTCTTAAAATATACATATATATTTATATTATAAGATATATCACAGTAAAATACAATCCAAGTGCTTGAAAATTAAAGGGTAATGAGGCCTGGGTAAAGAAATAACAAGTACAGGAGGCCTGGAAGTTATGGGCGTTACAGGGGGATGGAGCTCAGGGATATTGAACTTTGGTCAGGAATAGTTCTCAGCATGCCTTGCTGATGTGTAGTGGCCAAATATCTGCCGCGTCCACCACACAAGGGCACTTGGAAGTTTGCAGCTTTTCCATCAAATGTTACTGAGATTGTAATTAATGTGTAGTGGTGACTTGATATTTCCTGAAAGTCTAATACACGAAATATCAAAAGAGAGCTCCATTTCCCGCCTTCTAATACATTTCTTCTGATCTGTAAGTGCTACGACTGTGTTACTCAAAGAACAGTCCATTGACAGGTCCATGCAATAGCACCTGCCGAGAGTGCGCTACAGTCTAGCCGGTACATTTACAGTTTTACATTGTGAGACCAGCTCTCTGATTCAAGGAACGGGGGACGGGGGATGGAGACTGTCCCTGGAGATTTTTGTTTTTCTTCAACACCAGTGTAAGAGAGACCTTTTGCCACAAACCAAAGTTGCCCCGAATCATGAAACATCCTTGAGTAAGAGCACCGATTTTGGATCAGTTTTGTCTTTTTGGCTCATTGTGGACGTACTGAGGTGGAAGAAAGGAGAAGCTGATGTGAGATCAGTGCTGCTGCTTTTGAGGGGCTTCATGAGTTCATGCCATTGAGTCCATTCCTCATGTTGCTCTCTCAGTTGTGTCTCTAGTTTCCGACATTCTGACCGCTTAACTCCATCCTCCCGTTCTCCAGCTTGTCCTCTCCGCCATCTTGTGATGAGGTGGATGCCGGACTGTTGTAGTTTACGGGCGACGCTCCCTCTCCATCCATGTAGCCACAAATGCTTCCAGCCAGCTGAGAGCCATTCGGGAGGGCTAAGTATGGGTGCTGGGGCAGGGCTGGGGAGGTGGATCCCGTGGTGGGGGAGGAGGAGGTGAACTCACATTGGGGTCCAGCCCCGCCATTACTGAGGGCCCTGTGCTTGAGCCTCAGTTTGTGAGGCAGGGCAGTGCACTTCACCTCCATCTGGTTCTCTTCGCTTTGGATGTGGGATCCATCTGTTTGCAGGCAGGCCAAGATAGGGGAATTCAGCCGCCCCGTTGACAGGCTCTGGCGGTAGCCGCCTGTCTCGGAGCAGGAGGACGATGGCGACTCATCATCGGTGGAGGCCTCTTTGTCAGAGCTACGGGGGTCCCCATCACTGGAAGAAGTGTCTTTAACCGAGGAAGAGCGCACCTGGTAGTACCCTTCTGTCTTGACGTTGCCCTCATAGGTCAACTCGGGAGGACTCTGGTCTGTTGGGTTGAGGTAGGAGTGTTGGTGACTGTATGTGCGGTGTTCACCATCCTCGCTGCTCTGAAAGAGATCTGGGGTGAAAGAACTGGTGCCACCATCACCTTTCAGGAGTGTGTGGCTCTGATAGTAGTGTCCCTGTATGCCCTGCTGCTGGTGTTGGCTCCCCTCATCAAAGCCTTGCCTTTCTCCTTGGTCGTTACCACGATCAGCATATTCATATGGCGGGGAGTCTGAGGACTTCATCTCCAGCTGCTTCGCTACCTGCAGTCTGTGGCTGTCGACGGGGTAGGAGGTACTGCTGGAGCCATACAGGATAACACTCCGCTGGGGGGCGGCCATAGGTTGCGGGGGGCTTAGGATGGCCTCGCGGTGGGCACAGTGGTAGTCGGCGGCCTCTTCCATCTCCTGGGTAAGGTGATGCTGTGAAGAGGAGCCCATGCCATGTTGGACACTAAGCATACCGCTGACCTCCATTCCGCTCATGTCCAAGGAGGCCTCTGCTTCATCTTTCACCTGGTAGGCCGGTGGCTCTGGGCTGTCACGGGAAGAGCCGTCAGACATGTCGGACAGGGAGCCCCGCGGAGAGTACTTGGGCAGCGGGGTTTGGCGCTCACCCCGGGTGGACTGCTCGGCCTCGGAAGAGTCGGAGTTCATCATGACCTGAGAGGAGCTGGAGTAGCCGCTGCTGGAGAAGTAGGCATTCCTGGTGGAGCCGCCAACCACTGAAGATCCGCCAGTGATCTGCTGGCTCTTCTCCATGTAGGCGGCGGTACTAATCAGGCCAAAGCGAAGCTTCAGCTGCAGTAGTTCGGTTTTCAGCCTCATATTCTCCTCGTTGAGCGCCATCACGCGGTTCTCCAGCACCATGTCATTGAGCCGCCGTTTCTCCCTCGAACGCTTGGCCGCCTCATTGTTCTTGCGCCGCTTCTCCCAGTAGGAGGCGTCCTTCTTCTCATCGGAGATAAACTCCCGCTTTCGCCGGCAGGTCATGCTGGGCTTGGGCTTAGTCTGCCGTAGGCCCCGAGCTGGGTTTCCGAGGGGCGAGGTCGCGCTCTCACTGTAGCCGGACAAGCTCTCCAAGGTCTTGAGATTGCTGGAGTTGGACGAGAGAATTTGCAAGTTCAGGCTTTCCATATTCCTTTACAGGAGGCCAAAGTGGAATTCTGGCGCTTAGCTGACATTGAAAAAGGATTAGTGGAAAGCTGAGGAAAATTTAGAAGTAAACGGAGTACTCAAAATTATTCTTATTTTGATCTCGATTTGATTTTTCTAAGTAGCAGGATCTGCAAAAAATTCCTGGCGAGGTATTCGTGCTCTGTCGAGAGAGAACCTCATTGATTTTGCCGTTGGGTGGGCTCTCTCCTCTCCTCCCAGAGTACAAACAAAAGCTTACGTTTCTACGTTAGTCAGGAATATCAAGAAAAGGTGTAACTCCACATCAATGTCCTGTACTTATCACACAATCTTGCAGTACTGCTTCTCTACCTCCAGGCAGGACGCTTGTTGCAAGTCACAGTAGTCGCTAACGTGAAACACCAAAGCGGGTCAAGGGTGCCTGAAGCGATTCCTCCGGGTTTAAGTACGCGTAGTGTGTCCTTTGTTTTTTCTAATTGTGTAGGGCAGTGACCTACTGCTGCAGGCGTCCTTGCGGATGTAGGTCAGTCTGTCTGGCAGCGGATTTTCTGCACCTTGCTGGCTGCTGCTGAGCTGATCCAGGATCTGTGTCACAGCTGACTAAGAAACAGCCTGGAGACAGAAGAGAAAAAGAGAGATAAGTCATTTCATTCCTCGTTGAATGCTTTTTCCTACAAAGATATGAGCACGCACATTCAAAACTCTGTTTCCTTTCTCGATTTAGCAGCTAAATTTGACTGGGTACCAAACAGGCAGTGCACGGTAAATTATCCATGGCACTCGCCGCCTGACCTAATGCCCCTTGTAATGAATCTACTTTCCCATTCGCCACCCACTTTGCAGACTAGGTGCTAAAGACTGGTAATACGATGTAAGCACATATTACTTTGCCAACCACGCTAAAACTTCAACCGGATGTCCAGGAATGGCAAATAAGATTTTTAAGTGCAATGAGATAATCTCTGCGGAAATTTTAAAAACCAGTCCTTTCTCAGTTTCCTTTGTAAGGCAGGCAGCATTTTGGAGTACCGTAATTCTAAAGTATGAATCATTACCTCACGTTTGGCATAAATTGTGAGGAATAGAAGCCAGTTATATTATTTGGCAGATTCTCCATTACAGAAATGACTTCATCTAAGCGAGAGGAAGCATACAAGCCTCTGAAACGCTTTTATCTCGACAGCCTGACTGATGAACATGGACTCGCGCCAATGCGGTCAGACAGGACCGGAGATAAAGCCAGGGGCACTAACTCCCTCTGGGGCTGCAGGGAAGACTTGCTCTGCAGTGGAATATGGGTCAGCGTTCTTACTGTACATACCAATAAAGGCCTCTTTACCCCCCCATCCACCTCAGAAACTATCAACTCTACTTTAACTCACAGAATAGAGGTGGATTCATAAAAGCGGGAATAAATGTTTGAGTAATGTCCCTCTTCTTGGGGCTTTTTTTTTTTTTTGGGAAGGCTAATAAAGATTGAGGGAGGGGTGGATGAATGTGGGTGAATAAGGGCTTGCATGCGACGAGCTAAAGAAGAATGTAGGTCAGTTTAGAAAAGATGCGGTGTGCGTTTATCAGGAGGAATGTGGTGCCCTGCTCTAGACAGCTTGTGTAACACACCGAGCTCGTGACACAACTGTGGTGGTCGAGAGTCGTAACCATGGTGATGCCTGAGGTGGCAGAAGTCAATGAGGAAAGGCTGCCCGATTACGCTCCTTTTGGAAGATAACACGGTATAGGAGGACTGTTGTGACTTTCCGATAAAACACTATTCAGTTTTCATTGTAGCAGTCACGGGTGACTTGATAAGTGTTCATTTTTATAGTGATCACTTGGTAGCTTCACGCAGTCTTCGTATTGGCTGCGATCTCAGAAAAAGCCTTTACACTTAATGTAATGTAGTAATTGTATGGGTTTAGCTTATTCATTCCTTTGGAAATAGAAATGGCATAATGAAAAGTAAAATAGAAATTAATGTTTTGTAAGCCTATTTGAAAAGTTAGATACCATATTACGGGCCTATATCTTTTATTGTGCAGACACAAAGTTATAGGCAGAAATGTATAATTCTTATTTTCCAGAAAATACAAAAAATACCCGACTTTCTTCCAGACAACCCATAAAATCAATTAATAAGTTATTTTAGAAAAATAATTATGTCGTAACTACTTGAGGTATTAATGTTTTTATGCGCCTAATGCATAAACCAACGTTGCGTAACCGTAGAAGCTTTCTGCCAAGCTTTTCCCTGGGTGAGATCCTTCTTATGACCAACCCAGAGTCTGTCAACAGGTTACATAACTGACTGAACACCAGCCTCTTTCCCTCATGCAATTTAACAGCCTTTTCATCTAGTTCCTGAGTTTTCTATTCTGTCCAGATGCATCTCAGCTGTCTGAGACAAATCACCTCACCTCCCACTGCAGCAGTATTCTGGACAGTATTGGACTCCTGCTTAGCTGCGTAATCATGGTGTAAAATGTCAGCATTGTTTGAACTTGAGCTTGCCGGTCATTATCGTTAATTAGAGAAATACAAATAATCGGAGGCCAGAATAATATGGAGGAAAACGCGTCAGATCTTGAGAAAAGGACAGCCAGCGAAAATGCCTCCCAACGTGTCCCACTGACCTAGAAACCGCAGTGCGCGGTAAACACTGCTTTCTGTCATGGCGCTACCGCGGAAAAATAGGTCAGTGGAACTGCTCGCGCGGCGCAGCGCGAGGGAGGGGCGGGAGAGGGGAGGGAGAATTAGAGCACGCGCTAAAAATAGAGCTGGGAGGAGTGCGGATGCAGGATTTTCATTGGCTCAGAGGAGGGGAATTTTACCGGCGCTGCAGCAGGATGGGAGAGGAAAAAAACATTGGCGATCGGGGATTAAAAAAAAAAAAAACAGATTACACAAAGCCATGAATCATAGACTAGATAGCATTAATACCTAATGCCCCTCCTTTCTGCATGTGTCCGCTGTGATAAACAAACAGCGCCAAACCAGGAAGATAAATTAAAAACGCCACAAGGCTCACTTTGTATTCACCCGTTCTCATTATTTTTCTGCACCTTGGGTGCACATACCTGCAGTGTACCTTCCTGTAAATCAATAATTGCATCCGTCTCCCCAGCTAATGTTTTCCAAATTTTATCAACATTGTTTTTTTTTTTTTTGTGGAAAAGATACTTCTCCCAGCCAGACAATTGGTGCGGGCCATTGTTCCCGAGTGAAGGCAAAATATTCCCTGGAGCTATTTATTTATTTTTAAAGGAGAGGTGGAAAATAAACAAATTCAGCGTTCTTTTCTTTTTTTTTTTTTAACATTTCACCTTAATGCAAATCCAGCTTTCATATTTGCAAGGAATGGGGACACACTTGTCTGAAACACCTCTGAAACTTTCAGGGGATGCAATCTGGTCTGTTTCATAATCGGCATCAATTCTTTGTCTGGAGCTGAGACTGGGTGTAATGACTGGATGTAGTTCTCGGGTGTAATTCTACCATCATGGCAATTCACCGTTAGATATGCGGTCTCAATATACTGGCCCATAAAGGGCCATTCCTGAGGACAGGTGCAGAATTTTTTCGCATGCTGTGAGAATCCAATGGCCGATATGACCAATAAACTACATGACCCCGTCAGTCAGTCAGTTAAGTAGGTGTGCAGGCATATGCACGAGAGGCAGTTTGTTGCATTGTACGGACATGCTCAGTCGCGGCACGTGGAGCAGTCAGTTTCCTCCAAATTCCTCATCTCGGCTCATGTTTCCAGAACAGGATTCCGAAAAAGTCAAGGCGGCGTTCCAGCCAAGTTCGGAGAGCAATAAACAAGAGATAAACATGTACCGCTCCACGGGCTCCCATGTGCCTCTCTTGTCCCGTGTGCCCTCCGAGTGCGGTAATTCACTCCCTTCACTCCGGCTCGCTGGAACATTACACCGTTGCCCTTGTCTATATAGCTGATGAGAGAGGCTGAAGCATTGAAAAGCGAAGCGGCACACTTTCGAAGTTCAGCCAGTTAGCGGAATTACCGCACGGTAGGCTAAACACCTGCCACAATGCCGGCACCGATTATCTATTTCTTTCCCCTGCTGAATCAACTAGATTTATGGAATGGCCCGGTTTTCGTTATCTTGGTTACGGGCACAGAATTAAAAATACGGAGGAAGTTTGGCATAAAAAACGCACCGCGTCATTTTTAAATAGGAGTGTTGGTGGTCAGTATTAAATATGTTTTCCAGCAAGGCGTCTCACTGTATGCACGAGCTGAAATAGACACGTGAAATGAAAATTCACAGTTTCGATTACTGCCAATGATGATTTTCTCATGACAGATCAACACTCTCTCCCACACAGCGATATGCACGCACTGCGTCATGTTTCCCTTGCGCAGCTGAATAATTCTGCTCACGTGTAAATAAGGAAGCAGGAAGTAAAAATAATAATAATAAGAAAGGCGCTAAGCCTACCCTCCGGGAAGTTGGGACATAATTTTGACATCCCGCAAAAGCTGAAAATGAGCGACAGAACCACCGGAAAACGTGACAGGAACACACACACACACACACACACACACACACACACAGAGGCAAACAAGCTGTGCTTGTGTGTGGGGGACTTAAGGAATACTCCAGATTGTGCATGCAAGCCGCATGTGAAGGAAGATCATAAATGTATATTCTGCCCAGTCAAAATGATGAAATGGATGCTCCAAGACGAGAGAAGATCATAAATAAAATATCCAGGCTATAAAACATTTCCAACATATGCTTGTATTTACTGATACTGCACATAATGTATGTGCAGGAGATATGCATGTGAGTCTCAGCACGGATGTAATGGCTGCAGATATTATTTGCTCTTTTAAGTATTAAATGTGTCTCATTCATTTTTTTTTTTTTTTTTTAAACCAGGCAAACCATGGGTATGAAAGATCTCATGGATGAAGCGCAAATACCTGAACTGGGCAAATACCTGGTCCATGACAGCAGCTCCCAACATTCTCCATCATTAAAATCACATCATACTTTGCATGTAATGCATTTCCCAGGCCTCTCCTTCTCATTTTATGACTATTTCATGACACATCCAGAGAATATGGGACAAACTCTCTGCCATGTTCCAGCAGTCCACAGTTTGTGGCTCACAGCTGGCTCGGGTTTAAGGCATTGTGTGTCTCAGGAATTCTGGTCTCAATTAAGCTTAGCTGAGAGAATTTTTCCAGCTAGGAAGCCACTGACTTTGAGAAAATGTGCAAAGCAGTGCATGGAGTATCTCGCTGTTGTCAGACACTTTGAAAAATAAAATGAGTCCTGTGATTCGGATGTCCCCAGGAGACTCAGAAACCACAGTTATAGTTCAGTCATTTCAGACATGTATGTATCAGAGGCAACTTGCACCGAGTAGCACAGCTGATTTTTTTTCTGAGGGTTCCAGTTTGATCTGAAACCTTTGACGAAATTCGGTGAGGTCGCTGCAGTCTAAGAAACATGACTTTCGCTATTTTGTTTTGTACTCGACAAAATAACAGAGCACATAGCAAGGACGTAAATAGCTTCATATGCTAAGAAAACTCAACCGGATTGGTACGTGATACCAGCATGCGATGAGTTGTGTATACTGTGTTTGGGTCATAGTAAATAAGATTGCTAATCATCTATCAGTAACAATGAAGCAAAGTCAATAAACAATTACTTATTTGAAAAAAAAAAAAAAAAAGAACTTGACGCATGTAGGAGGATGTGGACTTAGGTAACACAAATGTCAATGGTGACTCACCATTCACAGTCCTTGAGGTCTTAAAGCTGCTGGTTTTCCGCCCTCCCCTTACCTGGGTGTCTGCAAAGGAGCCAGTCAGCCTAATCAACATTGCTCATTGTTTACTCATTTACCCGGGAGGAAAAAAAACCAGGGTTGGGTTTGGATTAGAGTTCCAGAATTGAGGGTCCCTGGTCTATGAGCTGCTCACGGCCTCTAGTGTTTTTATTTTTTATTTGATGCCGTTAGATGTATGGTAATCTGACTTCAGCTGGCCATTGTAAATGGACCAGACTTGATACATAATTGAAGACTGATTTGCATTGCATTTCCCTCTGTAAGGAAACCATAAACATTTTTTGGTGTTACTCCCTGCTGCCGTATCCATTCCCCACATGACTGGTCTGACCTACATTTCACAGCTGGCAAAGTAAACTGGGTTAAGCACCGAGCCACAGGCGGCTCTTCTCAGCGAAAACACCACAGACGTTGGGTTTCCACTAGTTGC
Source organism: Gymnothorax reevesii (assembly GCA_029721435.1). Taxonomy (NCBI): domain Eukaryota; kingdom Metazoa; phylum Chordata; class Actinopteri; order Anguilliformes; family Muraenidae; genus Gymnothorax; species Gymnothorax reevesii. Next base: position 22,506,294 of record CM056582.1, on the reverse strand, counting down.
ATCATCCCCTCAACAAGCAGTTTAATTATTACTTTTATTATGCAACCCATTAAAGTCATCAGGAAGCCTGTTCTTTCTGGACAAGAGCAGAAAATGGACGAAAATCGATGCAGAACACACCTGTATGACACACTGCCAGCGCCGTCTTCACGTTAGATGAAACAAGAGGTTCTTTGATGCTTAAAACTACCAGCCAACAAGGAAAAGGAGAATGTTCACTGTGAAATACTGCTTAAAGTGAAATAATGTAGTGGAGCAAAATGTTTGTCAGAAGCTTGTCAGTGAGCGTTTAGCTGGGGCAGTGTGTTTGTGGTCAGTTTAGTGAAGTTAATACCAATATTGTCTTATTGACATAAGTATTTATCAATTGAACTACACTATTCTCTTGCTTGAGCGCTCTGAAACTCTACAGACAGGCAACCAACAAAATCCAGTCCTTAGATGATTTTAAAGGTCCCCTATCCTATCAGCATATATACAGCCAGTGAGCAGTTACAAAACATTTGAGAGTATGCCCTTTATGACATCACAAGGGGGGGGCACTAATAATATTGAAGGAAATGATGGACTGGTTGGCTAAGGTTAATCAGTCTGTCTCGCCACTGGGCAGTCACTTCACAAAGTCACAAAGAAAGGGATTTTGAAATGGTAGTAATGGCTAACTGGCTGTGCATGTAATTGCATGATAGGGGACCTTTCAACGTCCCCAGTATGACGAACTTCTGTAGGTCACAACGCGGGGGGATGCTCCTGCATCCCCTGCTTGATGTCCACACCGCTGTGCAGTGGAAGAAAATATGCACCGCCAAATCTCAGTTGCATTATAGCAGCTGAATTGTGTGGAAAACAATTAATCAAAAACCGTAGCGCAAATGACTCCTAACAACTCTATTTTATTTCTTAAGGTTACACAGATTTGCAATTCGCAACAATTATTTACGGTAGTGAGGCCACATTTTTTGTTATGTATCACCGTTCACTTTACAGGACAAGATTATGTCATTGCAATAGCTGCTTCTGAAGTTAACATGTGAGTCAGGTTCACGTGTGCAATACTAGTGGCCCCATTCTGCGAGGGAGTGCAACAATTTACCGCAATACGACTCAAAAGCAGCTCTCCTCTGAGCCGGAGAGCACCATATCAAAGAATGCTCTTGCCCCATATTTGTGAGTATCTTGAAATGAAATGCTCTCACTGTTGGCAAATATCACGTTCGGTAAATCAGTATTGAAAATGCGCGAAGTACATCAAAGGGCTCAGAAGAAAGCATGATTATAACTGTATCCCAAACACACTCCAGAGACGTATAAATCTGCCCTCGCAGGTAATTTAACCCCAATTCCAAGTCTAGACAATTCGAAAATAAAATTCTATGTGCAACTTTCCCCACGTGTCTAGATTAATACTGCATACTAGTATACTGTAGACTACAACTACTATTGCCTACCACTTTCTCAAACTAAGGTTTACCGTGTACATTTTTGGCAATTAAACTCATAAACCTGGATTGCATACACATAATACAAGCGCTCTTCCGCAAACGTCACGGAAGTCTATTGTCCTCCATCTCGGCTGCAAGCAGCAACTTTGCTGTCACAAATTGAAGTCACAACAAATGTGACACTCAACATCATTCGCAGAACTTCTGGGCGCCTCTTTGCCAAAAGTTTAACTGAGCTCAGAACACTGTCTCATGCGAGACATAACACCAAATATAGTAAATCACATGCAGGAAAGTTGGCCTGTACTCGATTGCTTAAAGTTATCAAATGAGCTTTTAATTCTAGCAGCTCGGGCTGCGTAGATGATCTGCCACCAGTGTGCATTTCGGTAAGTCAGGTAGGTCTTGACCCACCCCGCCTTCGCCGCTGCATTTAGGGCAAGTAGCCTACACGTGACAGCGAGACAAGTGTTCCTGGTTCTTCGCAGGAATTTCAGTCGTCCGCGTGGACTGATACCTTTCTTACACCGCATTAAATTATCTATGACCTCACAATAAAAGACCAAGATCAGCACCGCAATCCTGCGTTCATCACTCATTTATGGAACTAATGGCACATTGGCAAACAAAATTAAACTGTTTTTTCACAAGTGGGATCACTCAACAATGGTATCTGAAGTGGATTTATAAAGCTCGTCAACACGGAGTCCGTTTTTATTTATGCGTGACAGCGTCAACATTTGAAAGACCCGAAAAAGCAACGGAATGTTTCATCGGCCTATAACGCTCTAAAAATAGCCGATTCAAATATCAATGAGCAATGACGTGCCTGCCCACCCTTTCAATTCAACTGCACCCAAACTCCTAATACATTAATACACCACCGAATCGGATGAGGGGCAGCCTCGCCTCGTCCTGTCATTGACAAAAAGCCTGGCACAACACGAGCTACCCATCCTACACTTCAACCCGCATTAAGGCACATACGATCGTCACACGTATACCGTTCGCAGGAATGGCAATGCGATGGAAACAGACCATAAACAGATGTGAAGTGATTGTGCAGAGAAACCATTATGAAAATGGCAGACAAATGCAACACGTAGTCGACTAGTCTCAGTTTAATCAGTATGGTCCGTATTTCTCTCCGTTAAATCTATTCTAATCTTGCAATAAGCGTTTCCCAGGTAAATTGTGCGTGTAGGTAGACGGTTCGTAAAAGGCATCCTACCTTGCATCGATTAATTACAAATCCACATATGTTCAGTTCAGTATTTAAGGTCCCAGCGTATTCTCGCTTCGTTCCTCTTGTCTCTGAAGTTTTAATTGAAATGTAGGTTAGTGGTGCGGTCGAACAGGAGTCTCTGGCAGCAAGGTAGTGTTCCTCAGTCTCAGCGCCTGGGTTCCGTGTCTCCCGCTTTGCTTTGAATCCTCATGCTATGTTGGTAACTTGCTCCAATTCTCTCTCTCTCTCTCTCTCTTTCTCTCTCTCAAAATGTATGTTAGTAGGTCAGTAGTTGCATAACAGCGCGCATTAAGTGCCTTGTCACGTTTTTGTTCTCCCTTTCCCTCTCGTCCTTCGTTTCAAATGCTACTCTCCTTGCGTCGAAATGTGACGAGGGGGGGAGGGGGCAAGGGATTGTAGTATCAGCATAAAGCCTGGCCAACTCAGATGTAGGGCACAGGGAGAGAGTGCGAGGGGAAAAGAGGGAGACGTTTTTAGAAACATGCCGACAGCTGACGATATGCAAAAGAAAGTGAGGTTTTATAAGCTATTGCCTGGGGAACGTAACATCGATGCCCCGAAGAGGGCGTTAAACCTATTGATTAGCTGAAGGATGCCCTTGGCAAGACTGGAATTTCACATTTTCCGTTTTTCTGAAAGGTCCCCTATTATGTCACCCGGCACACAGCCAATCAGCCGTTACGAGCCATTTCAAAATCTGTCCTTCCCTAAAATCTCAAGGTGGAATGACCCCCCAGAATATCGAAAGAACTGATTAACTGGTTGGTTGAAGTTGATCAGTATTTCTTCCATTTGGGGTTGCTTCCCCATGTGATGTCAAGAAGGACCAGATTTTGAAATGGTTCGTTTTTGCTAATTGGCTGCCCATCTGGTGAAATGGTAGGGGTCCTTTAATTCCAAATCATGACAATAATCTGATATCCTGTCAATCTTGCAGTTTATTGCATAATGATTGGAGTAGCGCTGCAGCTGTTTCATCGGTTTGCTATTTTGTACATTCACAATGGATTGCATATCCACATACAGCATTATTTAATAAGTTGGAATTTCATTTTTGTTACAATACAGATTAAGTGGTCTACCGTGGCACCAGGTATGACCCCAGTGTCACATCCAATATTCTAATTTGCCGCTCCCTTCCTGGTGTATTGCCTGAGCCCACTGTCCATCTGTGTTAATTTGTAGCCTAATATTAACCTCTCTCACATGCTCAGGGCATTTACAGGCATGTTGTGTACGCTATCGAAACAGGAAGTGAAAATGCAGAACTTGGGCCATATGGAAGTTGCAAATGGCTTCTTAGGAAGTGATAAACTCTATTCACTGGAAACCATAAACTGCTTTGTCACTGTTTGTGGATATTGCTACAATAACCAGTTCATAAAATGAAGAACAAATGTACATCTATTGCCTGTAAATATTTTGTGGCACTGGCTTACAAGATATTGTGTTTCATAATTTCTCTTTCACAATAGTATGTAGAATGAGTTTGAGGAAGATTGACTTAGTTTTCGGTAGAACTTTCTGTGAATTAAATTACTCTGAAAGCAGTTATTGTATCTCCCCGACGACGATAGTCGGGAGATACTATGGTTTAGTATACTGCCGCCGCCGCAGAGATTTTCTGTTCCGGGCTCTGGAAGCCACAATTATTACAGGAATTTCTCCAAATTTCACGCAGATGAAGATATTGATTGAACAATGCTCAAGACCGATTTTTGAGAATTTAGGAAGTCCAGCATGGCTGCTAGCAGCCATTTTGTCCGAAATTTGGGGATCGGGGAGGTATACGACTCGGTCCCTGTGGCGACCAAGTTATCTAGTTCTTTTAACATTTTCCTCCATTATATTTTGCTTTTCATATCATTTTTCCTTTGTCAAAATAAATTTAATTGTTGAATTTGTTCTGTTGCTGTCTCAGTGATACTGATCGGTTTCCTTGTTTTCGGTTTGTTGGAGCGAGGAATTAATGCGTCCACGTGTAGAATGAATCGATGTTCAAGGCTGAATGAATGATGAAAACCAAAGTGATTCTTTGTGTTTTCTTTTGTTAGCGGATGGATTTTCTGTGCAGATGATGTGGTGTCCTCAGAGGCAGGCTTCTCACTCAAATCTCATTTATTCGTGTTTTGTGAAAACAATTATCCAAAAAAAAAGTGGTTTTGCTTTGAATTATACAGCTTCATGTTGGGGACGTCAGTTACTCACAATGTGATCCTCACAAGGATCTGAAGATGTATACTGAATACTCATTTTGATTCAACAAATGCCTACATGTAGTGGAAATGTTATTTTATTTGCTAATTGTTTTTGTTATATCATACTGAAGTATTACTATTTTGATGGAGATTGAGTTAATTTGTTGAATTGGTTGTTTTACCTGTTTGGTTCTTGTAAGTGGTAGAATTGCGATTTTTTTTTTTGTTTTAATTGTTTTGATTCTTGAGAGTGAGAGCAGTCCAAATTTGACTGCTGGAATTATTGACAAACCAGGGAAAAGCAAAGTGCCAATATACGTGATGTTTAAATTAGTGAACCAGAGTTATAGAGCTGCCTGGCTTTAGTTACAGTCATTTATGGGCCCGATCCTCCCTTCTCCAGTTTGTTCCTTAGCCCCTAGAGCACTGAAATAAAAAAAAAAAAAAAAATATATATATATATATATATAAATATATATATATATATACATTTTATTATCTTATGCTGTTGAAAACCTATCATGTGGCGACTGCAGGGGAGCTCTTTTAAACAAGTTGCCACATAATAAGTTTTCAACAGCTTTGATTTTGATATCTTATGTCTTTGAGCGATGTTAGTCGTGTATAGTTCTCGAAGGGTTAATTCTACTACACTTGAGGACAGAAACAGGCGGGGCTATTCGGTCTCAGGTGGTGAACATTAAGTGACGGTGGTGGGTCTATGTATGGCTACGTGTTTACAGCGCACACAGTCCTCTCTACCTTCTTACCCTCTGTGTTGGAATTTACGATTGGTGCGAGTGTTCAGATTGGCTCTCTCCCTTTTCCCATCAACTTTACCACTTGACCCTTTGACCTCAACCCCCCCAGCGGTCATGACGCCTTCATCCCAAACGAACATTAATCATTTTGTGTTTTTGCGTGGACGGTCAACGTTGGCAGAACTTCGCCTTTTTTTCTGTTGCATGAAGCAAAACCTGTGTCATTAGCTGGTCAAAATGACTCAGGCCCTCCAATATTCTACCGTGTCCTTGAGCAAATACATTTCGCCACAGATTTTAAAATGTGGCGATTATTTTCACAGCAATTTAACCCTCGGAGCGCTAAGTGCTGTTGTTGCTCAATGACGTAAGATATCAAAGTTGTTGAAAACCTATCATGTGTGGCGGCTTGTTTAAAAGAGCTTCCACGGCGGAGCCACATGATAGGTTTTCATTAACACATAATGTTTAGATTAATATTTTTTAAAAATTTATTTTAGTGCTCTATGGGTAAAACTTGTTTTTAGTTGGAACTTTTTTCAATGTAATTGATTTGTAATAGGTGGCACAAACTGATCGAAATGAATTTTTTTTTTCAAAAATGTTAATATTTATTTAAACAATGCACAAAATTATGTTGAAATGTCTCTCGCAGTATAAGTTTCAGCTCTTTGGACTCCTGTGTCATACAGTGGAATTATTAAACTGCTGGGATGTAAAAGGCTGCAAGGTTTTTTTAGACTGTGAATTGGGGTAAAATTGCATTGTATTCAGACTGATATGATTTTGCCTGCATTTCTGCATGTAAGGGCGCATGTGTATGTGCATGTGGGTGCATTTTGCCTTTACATGTTAGATTTTCCTTCAGAGAAAATGAGTGCGGCGAATTCCAGGAATGTCCAGTATGGGCCCTCCGTTCCAGCACGTGCAGTTTTACATGAGTCACCTGCATTCCTTCCATACTGGATAATGCACTGTCTGTGCGGTAGATGAGGTCCCTCCATCTGCATCCATTGGAGGAACTGGGGGGAAAAACTAAAATGGAGGAACGCTCAACACTCAATCCCCTGTCTTTTTCTCACTCTTTTTTTTGCTCTTTCTTTCTCTCTCTCTCTCTCTCTCTCTATCCCCCTCCCTCTTCCGTCTTTGTTTTCTGGCTGATAAATGGAAAGGAGGTAAAATTCTGCCCTTGAACTTGCTGCACCCCCCTCCCCTCCCCCCCCCTCCCCCACTCCTCCCTTCCCACTCTTTCCCCCATCTCTCCCTCCCTCCCTCCCTCCCTCCCAGCTGTGTCCGCATGCGAGGGTTCCCATGGCAACAGCCATGCTTCCTGCCTAGCAACAGGCTTTCTCGTGCACTGAAGAAATTGGGGGGGGGCAAATGGTTGATATGTGCGTGTCTTAGAAATCCATGTCAACTGAGTAAGGTTTACCTCCGGCTAGCGCAGCCAAGCATAACTTCATTCCGTCTTCATTCCGGGAGCTCCACTGTGAGTGTACCAAAGTGCCCTGCCACTCTTACAGGAGTGCGCAGAGGCTAGCGTGACCACTGCCATTCTGTAGATGGAGGAAAGCTGTCCCTTACGTGGGCGATTGAGGGGATGCTGCTGGCCAGCAATGGGAAATTGGTGTCTGCTTTTATAATTTGCCTCCTGTCTTTGCCCTCCTCCGTCCTCTGGCTTTGATATCTTGTAAGTTCTGCAATGTTTTCTGTGACCTGAGGGGATTGAAGGTCGTGTTTTGACGTGGGATCTGACTAATTAATCAGACGATTAAATTATAAAAGATAATTATTTCAGAGATTTTTTTTTCTGGCTTATTATGTCAATCACCGCAGCTGGGAAGGAGGTCTGACTTCAGTGAACTCTTGTATAGGCATTCATGAGATAAACCGTTGTGTAGAGGAGTTGTATGGTTTTGCTGTCACTATACCAATCCTAGTGAGCTTAGTAAATACCTTTGGTTAGCTGGGTAGTTGTGGCCTTTTGTCTTATCGACACAAACTTGTCATCAACGTGACTCATAGCGAAACGACGCGTAATCCTGATTTTTACAATTACAAATTATTTGTGAACGTTGCTGCCCTCTCGTGGTTAATGGTGAATGCGAGGCCTCAAACTAGAGCGTCTTGAAAGGAGCAGTGAGAGTTTGAAGAAGGAATCCAGAAATGATGAGCTGCCGATGAAAACGTTAATGTGCGACTGAGTGTTCGATTTGGAGGCGATTTCGGTATTTATGTAGTTTGTCTTTGTATTTGCTCGTACAGGAGGTTTTAGGCTTCGTATTGGTTGTGCTATCTATCACATGTTAACCATATTAGTGTAGGGTGGCACAGCGGTGCAGTGAGTGGTACTTCTGTCTCTTAACAAGAAAGTTGTGGGTTTGAATCAAATTTTGGGCTTTTCTGAGAGGATTTTACCTGTTATTCCCATGTTTGCATTAGTCAGGCTTAATGGAGACTGTAAATCATCCACAGGTGTGAGTAAATGGTGCGTGTGCGCATTGCGACGGATTAGGGAGCTGTCCGGAGTGTGTCCCGGCCTCTCATGCACAGTATCCTGACTCCTCTCCCCCTCATCACCCTCTCTCTGCGTATAATTTTGTGATCTTCAGAGGTACTCTTAGTCTTATCTTAACCGAAGGTGGATAATCTCAAGGTGGATGCAGCAAAATATCGGAGGATACAGAGTTAAATAAACTCTTAAGGACTCTATGTTACTCAGCTCCAAAAAAAGTGGACTCTAATAGCCTCTCTAAGAGTTGAATTAACTCTGAACATTTTGCTCTCAAGGGCTCAACTGTAAAACCCATTCAGTGGGACTCCTCAAACACAGGGCATTGTACTATACTGTGCGACTCTGTGTCCTTTCAAAGCAGCTCGCCTTCTGTATTTGTTTTTGTGTTATTCACATTTGTTGAATAAATTCCACATCCCTGCATTTGGGTCCTCTTCTCCAATCCTTGCCCTGGTTCCCTAGAATCATTTTTGGGGACATAAGTTGCCGAACTCAGAGCGTCGCTGGCACTAGGTTGACGCATTGTCTTGGTCTTAGAAAAAAAACAGCTGTATGGCTGAATCTCAAACATATTCTCCGGTGAAATATGTTCGCGAAAACATCTGCATTGCCGTGGCTGGGTTTAGTACATGCAAAACGCACAATCCTCAATCGTGCCGCACCTGTCGCCCGTTGCAGCCAGAAGACACTGCATACTTAAACATTGGCTGGATTCAGCGCCACGTTCGCTCTGTTACTGGAACACACGTTTCCTTGAAATTATGCGTAACACGCTTTTCTACACAGGAGCAAGTTCTGTATTCTATTCCATACCTGTTTCTTGGTGCAGTTAAAATGGTTTTATTGTCTTGTGGAATGTATCAGTAGATACTTTATGGGTAAAGCCGACAGTGCAGGGTCTAGGAAATGACCCACTAAAATGCAGCCCTTAAACTGTGTTCCAAGGCAAACAGGAAGGACTGAGGTAAATGCACATGCGCCTCTTTGGCCCAAGTCCATTTCTTACATGCAATAGAGGTAATGGTGTGAATCAAGGAGCAGACAGAGTAATTTGCTTGAGTTGTTTAAGGTTGTTCTCTGCTGGTAGTGTTTACAACTGGTTATATAATCATGAAGTTTCTAACTGTGATGGCCCCACCTTCTCACTGCCCCCCCCCCCCCCCCAAAAAAAAAAAATCAATTGCTATTGAGCAATCAAGTTAACCCTTGCAGTGCTAAATACAAATAGTATTACTCTACGAGGTGAGATATCAAATTCAAAGCTGTCAAAAACCTATCATTTGGCGACTTGTTTAAAAGAGATTTTTTAAACAGGTCGCCACGTGGTAGGTTTTCATCGGCACCAGCTAATTAAAAAAAAATTTTTTTTTAATTTATCATTTTTTGAAATTTTATATTGGCACTATTTCTAGCCAGCCTGCACATTAAGAGTGAATTTGATATTAAACAAAAAGTGGAGCTGAATTACGATCAGTGGACGAGGCAATGGCCAGTGCGGCATCAATTACGATGAAGTACTCAAATAGAGCTGATTGAGTTCTTGGAATTTCGTTGTGAATTGTCATTAGTTTAAAACTAGCTCTCAGTTATTAATAACATTTTTGATAGTAAATGGCATTGGAAATCCCAGGGGCAAGATTTAAATAGGCTTGATGCCACCTCTGTGACCTACTGTATGTCCTGAAAGTTTCTGAATGGTATTCCTATCCATTGGGAAATAAGATTTTTTTCATAAATTTGTGATACTTATTTGTGATTGACAGGGTAGTCGAATAGATTCTATTGCTCTGTTTAATCAGCACGTGGCCATTTTGGAAAGGAATGCCCACATCTGTGGCTTTCAGTGGAGGCTTCATGAGATCTGAGGTGATGAGTGACTTTTTCTATCGCAAGCAGAGCTGGTAAAAAAAAACCAGAAACACACAATATTTCAAAAAAAGGGAAACATTTATTAACAAGTACATAAAACCGATTAATTGCATACTCTTTCACAAGACAAGTGCATGATCAAAATGTAATGATATTTAAAATGCATTAAATAAACTCTTTTCGTTTCAGTATTGAACAGTGACAACAGTTGCGTGAATGGACATTAAAATACAGAAAGTTATCGTGGAAAACACTCTGTGTTGAACAAACATGGCGGAAGGAAGCAGCAGTTCGTGTAGTGTTAAATCATGCTGTTGTGTTACTGACAGCACAATGTTTTCAGTATTGCAAACTTAATCCCACAAGTTCATGAGTTTGGACAGTGTGACACAGCATCGCAGATGCTGTTCTTAGTGACTATGAAAGCTAATTGGAAATTACCTGAAGGAAACTGAGGCTTGAGTTTGTGTTGTGGATTTAACAGTGTTGGCGGTTGCCCTGTATTCACAAGGAATTGATTGCGGTTGAGCAGTGCTAGCGCAGTTAGCTGTATCAGCTCACTCATTTTGTGTTAGCTACACGCTCCTGCGCTTCTTTCATCTCTACAGTCTAAACCAGAGAGGTGTTCTCAATTCGGGTGCCCTACCTGCCGCTTGGTATTGTGTACGTGCAAACATATGGTCAAACAGGTTCCCTGTCATCATACAACCGCGAAACTTCTTTTCAACGGAATGTGGAATGATGATACCATGCGACAATCTTGCGTCCGGACTACCTGCTAACTTCCAAGTGGTTACTGACGAAGTGATTGTTCCACTTCATCAAGGGAAAAGGTAGTGAGATGTTGTGGCTAGGGTTTGGACACGTAAAGGCTGGAAAGGCTAACTTAACCAGCCCTTTTTGCCTGTATTAGACTGCGCATTAAACTAGCTTGCTGACCCAGCTGACCAAAGTTATTGCCAAAGAAGTGATCCTGCATTGATACTAATGCCCCTGTTTTTCAACTGTTGTAAACCGTGAGAGGAGTATACAGTATAGTAGTACCTGATATGTCTACAGACGTGCTAAACCGTACAGGAAGTGATGTCACTGAAACGACTCCCATCATGCTTTGCCACCTCACAGTTAATACAGAGATGAGGACAGATGAGAGGAATGCAACGTCGATCTTGTGGTTTTAAAATTAGAAAAATAAAGTCCAATTCTGGGCTGCATGATGATATGGCAGTTCTTTTTGAACTTTATTTTAATTTACAATTCTATTATAATTTGTAAACCAACAAATTTGATTTAGAGCCTGGTTTTAGCCCTATCCGTGGAAAGTGAAGCTTCTGTTTAATGATATCTTTGATAAAAAATACAACTCTCTTCTTGTCAAAACAGGGCCATAATTGGACATCATTCTTCTCATTTTATTATAGCAATATCTGCAGTATATTGTACAATAAACACAAAATTGTATAACAAAGTTACTTGGGTTTAGCCCACGACTACACACGACGCATAACTTATGCAGCACTGCAACCATGTGTATGAACACCGATGTAAAGCCCACACGAGTGCGCTTTGCTCAGAAAACATTTGACCCATCAGAAAACAGCCTTGAAGAAGCCCTGCATGTTCCTGCCAGGGGCATCCTGAGTGTAGACGTGTGCCCAGTCCTCACAGTGTAAAACAGAGAGTGGGAGATAGTTGGACCAGTGCTGTGCCAGCGGACTAGCCTCTTGGCACTGAGCACGTGCACATTTATTCGAGAGAGAGCCTGGAGCGTTCTGAAGAAACACCTCGATCCCACTGTTAGGTACCCCAGTGCAGCCCAGTAAACGCAGGCGACCGTTTTTACCGCAAGCAAAGCAAAGACGCCCTGAAAGCAACAAAGGGAAACTTGTTTAAAATATCAGCTCATGATAGCAGGTTGACTCTGATTCAGGTCATGTGTGTAGATGTCTCTCCACATCTAAGATGACCAGTCTCTCTCTCTCACTCACTAACTCATAGCAGAGTGGACCATCTCATGCAAACAGTTCCTGTCCCTGGCCCTCCTGAATGAAGAGGTAGTGTCTGTCCCAGGGGTGCCAATAGGGACTGTGGGGCCAGTAGACCGATGTAACAAAGGACCCCTCCACCCCAAAAAAATGCAATGTTGTAGTATATCTTGGAGGCCCCTGTTTGGGGCCCTTGAATTGTCCTGACCTCCCCCTGCTCTGGTCTGCATGATCTTAGCTCATCTTGGAGAGCAGCTGCTGGGAGAAGAGCTTCTTCAGTTGGGCCACTTCTTCGCTGAGGGAGCTCAGCTGGGACTTGAGGGCGTGGTTCTCCATGTGGCACTGAGAGTCCGTGGGGCCCTGTGGTGGAGGAGCGGGGGGGCCGTAGGGGGTGGGTGGGGCGTAGTGGTGCTGGTCCTGGCGGGGGTACTGCCAGTGACACGCCCCCTCCCCACCCACCAATCCCGTGTGGTTCCGGCTCGAATCCCGGCCTCCCATTGGCTGCATGGGGCTGCGCCGGCTGTCCCCTGAGGCGTCTGCAGTCTCACTGGTGCCTGGCGTCTTGAACCGCAGCTTGTGAGGCAGGCTCTTCATGCCCTCCCCGGGGCAGGGCTCCCCGACTGTGGGGGGACAGGACGGGTGCGGCTCGAAACCTCCCGCCTCCTCTGGGGCGCCGGAGGGGGACAATTTCCCGTGGTCGCTCAGGCGGTCGTCGAAAAACACAGGGCTACCCACGCTGGATCCGCCTGGCGTGGAGAAGCCTGAATCCTCCGATAGGCTGCCTGCATCTCGGACTCCGCCCCTCGCTGTGTATAGGCAGCCCTGGGTGGAAGGAGCCAGAGGCGAGGCCGCCGAGCCGGGAGGGTGAGCCCCGTCGGGACGAGGGAGGTAATATCGGGGCGTCTGGGGTCCGGAGGCTGCAGAAAGGGGCATGATGGGGGGGTCCGAGGGGTCCTTCACCAGGCCGAAGCGAAACTTTAGGGCCAGCAGCTCCGCCCTCAGGCGCGCGTTCTCCTCCAACAGTGCCATCACGCGGTTCTCCAGCACCATGTCGTTGACGCGCCGCTTCTCCCGCGAGCGCTTGGCCGCCTCGTTGTTCTTCTTGCGCTTGTCCCAGTAGCCCTCGTCCTTCTTCTCATCCGGAATGAACTCACGCTTTCGTCGCATGCTGCTGTTGTTCCCGCCGCCTCCGCTCTCCTTGCGCTTCAGAGCCGAGGAGCGGCCCAGCAGGGATCGGGCCAGCAGGCTACTGGAGGTCAGGATGGACACAGTTTCGTCTGTGAAGGACAACGCTCCATCCGAAGACATGGCCTCTGGTTCCCTCACGCTGGACGGCACAGGGGTGACCAGTTCTTGCAGTACCGCGTCGCTTTGGCCGGTCATTTCCTCGGCGTTCTCCTCCGAAACCTTTACTGCGCCACTCATGAGTATCTGAGGCTGTTGGTTAGCGTCTTGTTTATTGACTTTTAAGTTGCGTGTTGGCGGTTATAAAGTCACCGTGAAATTGAATTCTCAGATAGGCGCCCCGGATTTAACGCCTATCTTCCACGCAGCAACAGCTCCGCCTGGTGGAAGAATAGAAAGAAGTGCAGGGATTATTAAGGGGGGAATTTGTGTAAATGTTACATAAGATTAGTTACAACACATTGTTACGTAACCAGTGACATCTTTCCTGAGAAACTGAAATGTTGTATTTAGTACATATAAGGACTTAATTCACTAAGACGAATCAAGCATGACGGTAATTAAAGACTGAGATGCGCACGACAATTTGCTCCAGTCTTTTACAGCGGTCATGTCCATTGCGGAATATTCCTCTTTCAGTTTAGACCAAACACTGGCACAGAATTAAAATGCGATTATAATAATGAAATCACAGAAATAACTGAGGCGAGATACTGCTGTACAAAGAAACAGACTAAATATAATTTGTCACATAACGTGAATATTTTCTGACGATTAAATGTGAAGTCAGATAAGTCATTAATGGAGGCCAGCCAACTGATTAAGTAGGCAACTACGCGCCGACCGACAGAGCAGCATCTCTGTTGCAAAATAGTTAATTAATAAATCCCGTCGACAGCAAACAGTTGCTTAATACAGTTCATCTGGCTTACAAAACACAACCGCAGTACACTTTTCGCAACGTATAGCAGTTATCGTGAATGTGTTCTGTTGGAAAGCAAAATGAATGGAAAGGGAACGAACTAGGAGCAATTGTTCAAAGTCAGAGCAACTGCAAAGCCTTGGTACACTGAGTCCAGGACACATTGTTCGCTGGGTCTCTTAGAATATAGCCCGATCTATCAGGTGCAGAGAGTGCTTCAAGCCTCTCCCTTCATTTTTCTTTTCTCTGGTTATGCAACATTATCATGAGTGCGATCCGTTCGAACATCCTGTACTCGTATTACATGCATCCTACCGGGGCATGGCCACGGCGTGGCTATTAATACTCGAAATCAAATTTTGGGCTTCAGCATTATCACATTCGCGTCAATGCCGGAAAAAAATATGGGACACATTATTCTGAAACGACCACAGATTGTTAATAACGGCTGATTGCATTTTATTTGCCTATTTCTATTCATACAAAGCGGACCTCCGCAAACTACACGCGCTCTCCTCGTACCCCGACGCAACACCTTTGACCGCGCTGTAACAGTTGGCTTTAGTTCATAGGACACTCCCTCATGTAGTAAATGAAAGCACAAATTATACTGACATAGTATTCATCTACTCCGCTGAAGTTTGAGGTTAGGTGTGCTGTCACTTTATAAAATAAATAATAACAAACCGAGTTAAAATCCAGACGGTGGTCTTACCTATGAAACAGCAGGCTCGTCTCGTCCCCCTCCTATACTTTGACGTAAGGATTGAATCTGGTTTACGGAGAAAAGAAAGTTGTGGACGAATGCGATAGAGTATACGTTGACAGTCAGTCTCCCACGTCCTCTCGCTTGTTTCTGTACCGCTGTGGGTGCCGCAGCTCGTATTTGTTTCTTCCACCGACAAGTTCAGCCGAGGACGCCCCCCTTACCTTAGTTGAACCCAGGGCCTCAACAAGAGACCGGCGTTAAAGCCCGCCCCTCCAAGAGAAGATCCACCCCGACTCGGAAATGCTTCACTTTGCCCTCAGATTATCCGCTTCATTTGCGATCGTCTTCTTTCCCCACCGTCTTTGAATTTCGCGAACTTTTTTATGAAAATTAGCCCCACCCCATTCAGATTTTTTAAAATCGGTTGTTTTTTTTTTTCCTTGAGGAGTATCGGGCCGATCTCAGTTCACTTCTTGGGAGAGTTGCTGCTCAGATTGCCCAAAGTCTTTTTTTTTGAGTTCACTTGAGGAACCAACAGATATGATTTGAAATTTCAAAATTGTTTTTGCCAGAGACTTACCGTCCCCAGCTTTATGTTTATTAGTGCCTGTCTGGCGCTTCCTTTTGTTAACGACCGGAGTGGTCATAATGGGGTCGGCCAGTGGTTCCCAAACTCGGTCCTGGGGCCTGCTGTATTTCCTTCCAACCGCGATAGCAATTCTTGTATTTTTTAAGCCGTTAATTTGTCTTCATTGTGTGCAATTTTTTTTTTATTAAGAACAGTCATTTATGCTCCTTAAACGCATTTTTGAAGTATTTTCCATGTCTCCTGAATTTGAATTTTGCAAGTTATCTGAAAAAAATGTTAAAAAATGCCCTATCTTGCAATGTTAAACAATCCTCCAAAAAATTCCTGGATCCAGAATCCCTTCCAGATCTCGCCCACAATTTAATGGGATAAAGTCAGACCAATTCCCACCTACTGTGAAAATTTTGTGTAAATCCATCCATTAGTTTTTCCGTAATGTTGCTAACTAACTGACTAACCAACAAACAAACAAACTGATTCCAAGGATTACATAACCTCCTTGGCAGAGGTAATAAAAGAACCTTGATTATGTCGGACAGAATTTTACATTGCAAGTGATTTCTGGCACTAATTTTATGCAGATCAAATTGCACACGAGAAAAATTAGTTGCATACAGTCTAAGTAATTTGCAGGACACGTGTTTACGCCTTTTCAAAATATTTTTGCTTGAACTTAGTGACATGAAATGAAACCGGTTTCACGCTTAATCATTAGCTTGCATAAAACGGGTTATATGGTTAGTTAGCGCGACCATTTGTCAGTTTCCATCCTGTAGCAGCCACCTAATTCTTTAATTTAATTGGTAAAATTTTCCCCCCTCTTTTTATGCTGTTGTTTTCAATATGTCACAACGTGGATAGGAATTTTTTATTCTTCATGGCAGGTGTAGATATCGGTCAAAATGTGGCTAAGAAAGGTAAATAAGTAAATTACTGACTAAATAAATAGATAAGCATGAATATAAATGCACTTTTTCAAGACAAATTAACAACTTTTGAAAATACTGGGATTGCATTTGAGGTTGGAGCAAAAACCGTCATACTCTGAGGGCCCCAGGACTGTGTTTGGGAACCACTGGTGTAAACCTAATTTTGATAGGGAATCAGTTAGACACCAGAAGCGGGGTGAAGGGAAATGAGGATTTATTCAAAACAAAATAAAACAGGCACGAGGGCCAACGAAAAACTTGGCCCAAAGGGTTGCAAAAAGACAAACTAAGGTAAGCTACACAGAGCTGGGAACTAAGGATCAGAAAACGACAGAAAACAAAAGCCACTGGAAACTCCAGGGAGATAAACAAGAACAGAAATGAATAACAAGACTATGGCTATATACACAAGGACTATAAACAAGACTTGGAACCATGAACAAGGACTTGGAAGCATGAACATGAGCAGAACAAACTTGGCAACAAACTTGAGACACTGTCTGCCAGCCAACTTCCACCGCATCCAGATAAAGGGTAAGAAATCAAGACATGAGGGGCAACACCTGGAGAAGGAGAAACAAGAGGCAGGGCAAACTCATGACATGGACAGAGATTGGATGACAAGACTTGCTCATTAAGAGAATGAGCGTGCTCAGCTTAAGTACCAATTAAGTATGCAGTTTGAATGTTCAGAACAGAAAAGCACAGCAAGATCTTGAAATAGCAAAGCAGGAATCCTGACAACAAACTCCCCGTCTAAATTAGTAGTATTAGTAATGTGCCTATCTAATGAATTACACCACCCAGTGAGTGTTAGTAAATGTTAGTAACTTAAAAACAGTTAATTGTCAATTAAGCTTAGGCCCGAATCCAGCACAGCACAGAAGGAAGGGGAAATACCAAAGCCAACCAGAGCTCAGAAATGTGCAACAACGAAGGCACGGGGCGGAACGCAGACAAGCGGTGGAGTGGCTTGGCAGACCTGGCGAAAACAAAAACATTGAAAAGTAAAAACATGGGCAAGGAATGAGAACTATGAAATGCGTAATCCTAATACAAGAAACTGTTAAAACTGTGAACCATTTCATCAATTAATGTAATAACCGTTCAGAACAGGCCGATTGCTTGGAGCTTTCCTGAACCGCTCAGCTAAACAATTTCATTCTCGCCACTCTACTTCCTTCAATCCTCAGCAGTACACCTCCCACGTGAGAAGTCAATCGGATGGACTGTAGTCGAGAACATCGTAGGACAGACAGACACAGACAGAATCTCCTTTCGTTTTAGTTTGATGACCAGTCAGACGTCAAAATAATAGAAATTCAGTGTAATTTTCAGCTAAAGCTGAGCAGGGACTTGTCCTGTTAAATTATTAATTTAAAAAATATTTATTGATGAATTAAACAATTGCAAAAATTCCTCAGCATAGTGTTTTATCCGGCTTCATCGGTATATTATAAAATCCATTTATCAATATATTTCACAAATACCTCTTGCTCAAATTCAGAAGAAGGCCCTGACACATGACTCAGCTCTTCCATGTTCTTTGCTTTAACACTGGAACAGGAGACTGAGGGCACGAGCAGAGCCCTGCTGCCCTGCACTCAAGATCATCTGCTTCCCAGAAATATGAAGTATATGAGGTAGACTGATAGACTGATTATCTTGCTTTTTTGAACACAGGAAGGGTGAATTGCGCTTCCTCAGAGCAGGAAAAGGAATATTTTGCAACTTCCGTATGCAGATTAGTTTACAGACTATTTTGCATCATTCATTTGGTTTAACTTGTTCATATGAATGAATAAGTTACAGTATTTTGCGTCATTTATTCAGTTTAACTTTATAAGTTGACTTCATTCATTTGCATGAATTCTGTAATATGCGTTGCCTTTTCAAAACTAATGGGAGCCAAGGAACTTGAGGGAAAAAAAAAAACAGTTTTGGCATGCGTCATCAGTCTTGGCCCATACATCTGAGCTCATTTTCTACTGAGGAAATTTCTATTTTAAACTACCACTGACCATAGTGGGTTACCCCGCTCTACTCGCACACGCAGTTAGTTGTAAAAGCACCGTATATTTGCTGTAATGGCAACACATGGAGGCAATGGAGTCATTTCTCTACGCCCTGACTGAGACATTTTGAATGGACTCGGTTGAAAAAAGTCATGTGTGCCATTCAGCACAAGCTAATCCTGTGGAGCTGTGTAATCAGTCTTTCAACGGTTTCTTTTTTTCTCCACACTTTTTTTTCTCACAGTTGCTGAATTTTCTTGGGAAAACAAAGAACTGGAAATGTGAGCGGAGAGAGATTTGGACCACTCCCAGCCCCAAGAGAGGAGCGTTTTTTTTCCCCCCATTCTGATTGTCTGTTGCTAAATTTTAGCTGTATCATTCCGGCACCACGTCTCTAATGAGCCAAAATGTACACTTGGTTAGTTAACACTAGGGCTCCCTGAATCACGGCCCTCGTGGGCCCAGAAACGCTGGGTTTACACCTTACCTTTACCCGGGAGTCAGGTATGATGACAGTCTGGCCAAGGAGTTGCAATGGTGTTGCAATAATTGCTCAATTAATTGCCTGGAAGAGAGAAAACCATGACATAATTTGAATTTGAGGGCCAGTTTTGGGGAGCCTTGGTTTACATGCTCAAATATCTGTCCAAGTTCAGACAAATGTGCTTCTACTCTGAGTAAGATTTCTGCTTGCTTTATACGCTTATATCAAAAATGAACTGAACTCTGTGTTTTCACTTTGAGCGGAAGTCAGATTATCCTAAAGTGAATCAAAATGGATCGTAAAAATCTGAGAAAAACTGCCAATAGTCTGTGGACGCGCCAAATGACAATTCAGTCTCAGCTGAGACTGTTAGCCCGAGAGAGATTAATGTTTGCGCAGAGTGGGTGGATTCACTGGTCTTTCTATAGTGCCACAGTGCTTTAGTACATAGTATCGTACGTTTGCATATCACATAAAATACCACAGCATGCAGGGCATGCGCATTCTTTACACACTGCGTGAGATTGTGTAGCACACTGAAGACTTTCCATTGCCAGCTGAAATGTGATTTACCATTAAGTAAGACTGCCAACTTCAATGAAAACATCAAACATGGTAATATCAATTGGGCTCACCCACACAATGTTGACCCTTAACCTCACTTGAAAACTCAGAGACGTAATGAATTTGAGATTTTGTACATTTTATCTCAGGAGCAGAGCCAGTTTTTGTAGGTTCTGCTGAGTGCAATTGCGCAAAAGTTTGACTCCAGGGATTTCACCGTACATGTGATTTCTGCGTTCATGGAACAATGATAAACAAACTTTTCACCAGTTTTAGGCAGACAAATTTTCATCTGTTTCCTGTCAAAGACAGTGGAGGAATGTGCATAGCAAAGATACCAAAATTACTCTTGTTTGTAGGGTTTTAATCTATCTAACTCGCCAAGTGGTTTCTGGTACTGTCCCCTGTGGTGCCCTCCTGCCTGAGCCTACTGAGGGCCTACCTCCTTAAATCTTGTCCGCCCCGCCAGGTATCAGCTTTGATGAGACTGCTCTGACCAGGAACACGGTGTCTTCTCCATGGCCGTCCATGGGGATTACTGTGGCGGTGAGCGGAGAGTCATGCCTGTCAGGTTGTGTACGCTGGGAGAAGAAGGTCTCTATTTTCTTGTTGCTCCAGCTTCTGCATGTTGCTTTCCCCATGTTCTCTTCTTCTGAAGAATTTATCAGAGATCCTGTGACTGGCCAGGGATGTGAAAAATTAAGGGTCTCGCTTTTGAGGAAGTGTTGCTCATAAAGTCTTTGTACTGCGTGTATAATGCCTTCATAAACAAGACATGATGTCTTCATAAATCATGCATAAGCTAATGTCATGCTTTGTAAAGGGTGAAATAACATTCGGCATGTGATACCAGATGTGACAATGACAATGTCACCCTTTATAGTATTTAGCTAAGCTAATTGACATTGTCAGTTATATCACATCTAACATCACATGCTGAATTAAGGATGCGTTATTTCTCCCTTTACAAAGCAAGACTTGCTTATGTATGATTTATGAAGACATTGTCTCTTTTATGAAGGCATTATACGTGCTGTATAAAGCCTTTATGAGCAACTCTTCATCTAAACTGTGACCAAATTAAGATTAAGTATGGGCTGCTGCATGCAGACCCAGGGAGGCAACTTTGACCAATCACATTTGCTCAAGGTAACCGTTGAACTTTTCATGATCAAATCATCGCGGCCCCTACCCTTGCTTCTTGGCAAACTCAAAGAGGTGTTCCTTTTTACTGCAAAGTATTATCTCACAAAGAGAGTTAGCGGAGTCCTGTGGAGTTGATATTTGATGAATTCTGATTTGTTGTTGTTCAACCGTAAACTATCGCTCCATGCGAAACTCATTGGAGGCATTACAAGATCACTGCGAGAGTGACTGCTGATACATGATGGTCACTGTTGACCCAAATCAGATGTTTAAAATACAAAATGGAGCCATAATACCGTGATATTGTATGTTCAACATTAAATTTCTCGGTCCGTTTATTCCCTGAACTGCTGCTATGGGAGCCAACCTTGTTAATTGTCTGCGAAAAGCCCACGTTCTTACTTTGCCGATAAAGTAATTTCCAGTGCTGTGGAAAGTTAATGGCAATATAATGTTGCTTGGGATTTAGCGGGAGATATCCTCATTTACCGCCCGTAAATAGTGGTTTACCATGACCATATGACCCTGCAAACTATCTGGATTCGAAGTCAGATGGCCTTGGGTGAATAGCTTGGATAACTATGGTCTTAATTCTTCCATTTCTTAACCTTGTTCCATATTGCTTTGGCCTGATTATTATACTGTTTCCTTGACAGCACCCAGAATTGCCTCTCTGAGGTCACAGAGATTAAACAGGAACTGCTGAACAGCAACTTGTGCATTGTGTTGTTTTTTTTTTTTTTTTAAGGTCTTGGCCAGATTGACAGCAGTTTGGCGCTTATTACGCTTCTTAGATTACACATGAAATATAGTGTTGCTGAATCCCCAAGTCCTGAATCAATCAGGACTTGGGGATTCAACAGCACTACATTTTTGCTAGATTCCTTCGATATTCAATTACTTGAATATCGAAGGAATCTAGCAAAAACGGTCATTTGAAATATAACCTGCTCCATCGTAGCAAACTAACATGATGCAAGTGTTGCACACTAGGCTGACAAACACATTACAAAACACGGTTGTTGTGATTCTGGTTCTGCCTTGCCTTGCTTTGCCATGTCTGACTGCCATATGTGTATTTTGATTCCCTGCTATGTCTGACTATTCCTTAGAATTATGTATTGTGTATTTGGTTGCCTTTTTGTTCATGTATTGCCTTAGTTTTGATTTTCCATGTTTTACTTAGAACCATAGTTTTATTCCAATCCTTGTTTTGATTTTCCATGCATTGCACTTTGTCTCCCCCTGTCTTGTCTTTGCTCTTGTCTTTGCTCACAGCCCCAGTAATGTGTGCCACTCCTTCGGGTGATTTAATGGTTTCTGGTTTCAATCTTCCTTCCCCATCTCGTTTACTTCCTTCCCCTTGCTTTTTCTATATTACTAACGCATACTAACAGTTTGTTGTTTTTGCTAATTTACTAACCAAGACTAACATTGTATATATAGACTAACTCACTAACGAGCACTCGGGATTGTATAGCTGCACTTTACTAATTGATTAACAAGCTCTCAGCACTCGCCCTGTTCTAGTCTCCGCCTCTTGTCTCTCCCTAATGTTCGCTGCAGCATTTCAGTGGAGTCGCCACACCTTCTTATGCTTTTCTTTCTCTTAGTATCTGTGCACGATAGAACTCCCTGACCGGAGCTGTGTTAATGTCTATAGGTTTGTCCCGTGATCCCTGTCCGCGTTTTGGCTTCTGCCAATTTCATGTGATCAGGTTCTACCTAATGTGTTGCTCCCTTGTAATCAGTCTCACTGCTTGCACCTGTGTTCGGTTATCATGTGACCTCCCTGAAGTGTATATTAGATGTCTCTTCACAGCACTGCTTTGTCAGATCGTTCTCTCATGCTTACCTGAACCACATTCATTTCGCCTCGTACCCATTGCGATTATCTTTCTGACTGGACCGTCCTTGACTATCGATTTTTGCATTCTCCCTGTACTTTGCTGCCGCCTTGTGTTTTGAACCTTTTTTGTCTGACCATGATTTTTGTGATTGGTGCCCCGGTTACGATTCTGGATTTCGCCCACTGGACTCTGAATTTGGAATGTGGACTCTGTACTGTTGCCTGCTCTGTTGGGGGGTTTCCCCCTTCAGAAATAAAGCCTCCTTTTTTCATTTTACTGGTTCTTGCGAGTGGTCTATTTCGTAAATCCTCACAACGATCTCTTTATTTCTCCTTTCCAGGTGTTATTACAGGAAGATCCAAAACTTTTCCTGAAAAGTCCCCAGTTAGTTTGATTGGAATTCTGAAGGGGATTTCCAGCAAATTGACGGCTGGAGCATTTCATTAGGAATCAATTACTTTCTTTCCAAACCTTATTATAGTGAGTGCCATAATTCAGCTGACAGTGACACATTGATTTGAATTTTAATAATCTTGCACTCTGAACTTTGTCTGTCAATTTGAGTGTGTTTTTAAGAAATGACAGCACCTTTTGTGGTTGTACAGTGTAATACGTCGAATAAAGTAGTCATTTTTTACATTTGGTTGATCATCCTTTACATGCGATGACTGCTTCTAGTCTGTGACACAGTCATCACCAAACATTGGTTATCTTCCCTGGTGATGCTCTGCCAGGCCTGTACAGCAGCCATCTTCAGTTCCTGCTTGTTTCAGGGAGTTTTGGCCCTCAGTCTCCTCTTGGGCATGTAAGGTGCATGTTGACTTGGATTCAGATGTGGGAATTGACTTGGCCGACAGAGCTAAAATAATAAAAAATGTGTCTCTGTCCAGTGAATTACTGTGGTCACTGTAGATTTAACCACATTTTTTCATACATTTTTACTTGCATAAAGTAATGTGAAAAAGTATTTGCCCCCTTCCTGAATTCTTTTTTTTTTTTTTGCATATTTGTCACACTTAAATGTTTCAAAACAACATACAAGTTTTAATATTAGACAAAGATGACCCGTGTAAATGCAAAATACAGTTTTTAAATGATGATTTCATTTATTGAGGGAAAAAGCTATCCAAACCTACCTGGCCCTATGTGAAAAAGCAATTGCCCCCTAAAAATAATAACTGGCTGAGCCATCCTTGGCGACAACAACTGCAATCAAGCGTCGGCGATAACTGGCAATTAGTCTTTCACACTGCTGCGGAGGAATTTTGGCCCACTCTTGTTTGCAAAATTGTTTTAATTCAGCCACATTGGAGCGTTTTCAAGCATGAACGGCCTGTTTAAGGTCATTCCACTGCATCTCAATCGGATGTAATTCCAGACTTCATTTTGTTTTTATAAAGCCATTTAAAGGTGGACTTTCTGGTGGGTTTCGGATCATTGTCCTGCTGCATAACCCAAGTGCGCATGAGCTTTAGGTCACAAACTGATGGTCAGACATTCTCCTTCCGGATATTCTGTATCACGACCACCTGGATGAGTCGTTGAGGTGGTTGTGGAGTAATTTTGGTAGGCCGGTCACGTATGGGAAGGTTCACCACTGTTCTTAGTTTTCTCCATTCATGGATAATGGCTCTCACCATGGTTCGCTGGAGTCCCAAAGCCTTAGAAATTGCATTGAAACCCTTTCCAAACTGATAGATATCAATGACTTTGTTTGCCATCTGTTCTTGAATTTCTGTAGATCGCGGCATGATGTGTTGCTTTTTGAGATCTTTTAGCTTACTTCACTTTGTCAGAGAGGTTCAATTTAAGATTTAAGGGATTTCTTGATTCACCAGGTTTGGCAGCAATCGGGCTTGAGAGTGGCTAGTGAAATTGATATAAAAATATTGTTAATCACAGTTAATTCATGATTTAACAAGGGGGGGGGAATAGCTTTTTTCCCATAATAAATAAAATCATAATTTAAAAACTGCATTTCGCATTTACTCGGGTTATCTTTGTCTAATATTAAAAGTTGTTTAATGATCTGAAACATTTTAATGAGAAAAATATGCAAAAAAAAAAGAAGTCAGTAGGAGTTGCTAAGCAGAGTTAAAACAAACACAGGCTGCCTCACATAGTGACAATTCCACGTCACCCCAACGGAATGAACAACCTCAGTCAAAACCCACAGTGCAGTAGTTTAGCTGAATGAGCCCTGAGCTGTTTTACACACCACATTGAGTGCCTGTCATTTGACAGCCAATCAGAAGAGGTGTCACGGTTTCTCTGACAGTGAATTTTTTCTCACAGCTGATGTTTGCATACAAGAGGATTTTCTTGTCTGGGAGGCCATTAGAAAATGGAAATAGGATGAAAAAATGTAAAATTGCATTCATTACAATTATGTAAGTTTTAATTGCGGGAAATTATTTACATTTATTTAAAACCAAACAGGCACGGTGAGAAGGAACTTCATTATGCTGAAAAAACAAAGCTGACGTTGGTAGTCAAATAATCTTTGTAAGGACTCTGTGCCACTGTGCTTTACCTTGTGTCACCTCTAGAATAGACTTCCCTGACAAACAGCCCGTGCATGACCTTGCCTTGGCCCGGGAAAAAAAATTGACGCTTGGTAAAGCTATTAAGCGCTCAGTTGTGTTGTTGGAACTAGATCCAGGTTATAGGAGGTCTCTGTATATGACTACTCAATTTCTGTCCCAAGCAGAATGCGAGGGTGTCGAATTATATGGATGTTACTGAGGCTGCCAAGTGGGTCTTGGCAGAAGTGTAAAGGGTTTCTGTTTATTTGGCATTGCGGGTGACATACCTAGGCATGCTTTTATGAGCAAATAAACGGAACCAGGAAGAAAACATGATTAGAAAAAAAACTGTAAAAATGGCAGGAACGGGGAGCAGTGGACCAGTCAATAATCTGCGCGATTCTGTCACAGTATTGGGGGTGGGGGGCATCTCGTTTTATGAAGAGCGTGTTTTCCTCTGGTAAAACAATTAAAAACACTAACATCAAGCTTAACACCACTGCTTTTGCTTCTATTGGAGCTAACTTCACAGAGTTAAATTTTCTCACTGTGGTAGTATTTGAAGCTAGTCCGGTAAACAAAGGAACTTTGTATTATAATCCCATCTAGGTTGTCTTGTGCATCCGTTACTACACTGATATACTCGTGGATTCAGCTTCAGAGCAGAAGACTGGCATAGCAACTGCTCCCGGTTTGGCCCTCTGCACTTCAATAGGCCATGACATTTGAAGCAGAGGTAGCAAGTTCAATGGTCGACCAAACTTGGCAAGACTTCTGATAAAGTCGGTCCACACTTAAGCTTGGGTTAAGATATAGTTCTGGTTCAGTGCCTGAAAGTGACATAATGCAAATCTAGAGGCCTTTCATTGTGGTATTGGCCTGGTCTGAGTCTACATTGTGGGTTCTCATGAGTTCAGTTCAGATTTTAAAGTGAATTTTCCCCAGATTTAGACCAAATTTTCATATCTGAGACATGTACATTAATTCCAATTGAACTGTGTTCTGACAGTAACCTGTTGGAGAAGGTTTACGGAGGATTGTAATGCATTATTTATCCATGGCCACCTTTGCCTGATGCATTACTTCATGGTTTATTAAATATGTTTTTAGGGCCTCCTGTTTCCTTTTACAGCTTTATCTGACCAGAAGAATGGAGACTGTGTGCAAGAGAGAGAGAGATGGGTGAGGAGTAGAATGAAACACTGAATGAACACGTTTTGTTTTCAACACAATCTACTAAACTCACAAGAGCCTAGAGCTAAAAGTACTTAAGTCATATTTTTACTCCTGCATCAGCGAACCTTAAGAAGGACTGTTGTGATGAGACTCCAGCGTCACTTAACAATCAATCAATCAATCAAACAATCAATCAATCAATTTGGCCGAAGCACGACCACAGGCGGTAAAAGAGGATGATCTTGACATGGATGACTGGTCCCTAATTCACAAACGTCTTATCCAGGAGTTAACGATAATGTCACTTTGATTATACTCGGTGAGGTCAAGACGGGAAAACGTCTTTTATTGGTACCAAAGTCGATTTTTCAAAAGAAAGTTTTTATTAATTTTTTTAAATTTATTGACTAAAGTACTTTTTGCACCAGGGTCTTCACTTTTTTTATTGGAAGTTTTTTTTTTGTTTTTTTGTTTCTATCACATACACTTGTGCGAAAGGGAATATCTTAAAAGATCTTTAAAGTTTTCAGGAATCAAACAAAATTTTGCCATTTAAAACGATTGAACTATTCTGTTCTTTTGCCGATATCAAAAATAGAGAAAGATATAGACCTATGGTTTTGACCATATCACCAATGGCGAATTTTTTTTTTTAACAAAGCGTCAAACTTTTGCTAATTGTGAACAAACATACCGATGTTTGTCATGGTTTATAGAAGATTTATATTCAGTTTCAAGAAGATTATTATGCATTACTGATACACTGTGCCAGCGGTAGCAGTACAGTCAGCATCATAAAAAAAATCAGGATTCGTCGGAAAAACTTAAAAAAAAAAAAAAGAAAAAAACTTAATAGTGATAGCATTATTGTAAAACATAGATGCTTTGTCCGACTTGGTTATCGTAATTACTTAAGAGAAAGAAATACACCAAGTTTACTCCAGGTAAAGCGAAGCTGCTAATTCACGAGACAAAACAAAACGCTTTTCATTCGTTTGCGAAATATCACGTCAGCCGTGTTACTGACTGTTACCGGAATAATTTTCATGGGTGTGAATGTTTTGCTTCTTTTTTACCTGACAAATTATGCATAATGAGATTCTTGACAGGTTTCAGGGAACCCCGTGGTGGATGATAAAATAGTTTGTTGAAACATCTACGACACGTTGCGCACAGAGTGGTGTTTGTGTCATGTAAAATGCCGTTGATTCGAGTCGCGAAACAATCGCCTTAAGTCTCGGAATTTGCGAGTCAAATCTAACAGGAGGCTCCCCGAGCTCTGGAATAAAAGCGTTAGTCATCACGAGCGTTTGCGCGGCTTGTATTCAAGTGAGGCAAAGTGGAAAAACAGTGTCCTTGTTTGACTCTGCACCCATTTGCCAGTTCAAGTGAGGAAGCGGCTAAGTCGGCCAATCCCCTCGACCTCTTTTGCCCTCGCTCTCTCTAATCACTGCGCACTGCCCCCACCTACCGCAAAACACACACACACACACACGCACGCACGCACGCACACACGCCCCTTGGTAAAGCCCCCACTAATCTCTAACTCTGACATTGTGCCAAGATCTACATTATGACACTTTGAGTAACAACCTCGGGCAGCCCAGACAAAAGAACTGCCCCACAATAATTATGGAGAGGGGCTCAGAGGTAAAATAGCAAACAAAACATGGAACCAGATGGCACACTCATTAGTTAAGCCTGCAAGATTTGCAAATAAGCAATACAGTATTTTAATTATCTCTGTTAGTGTACACAGTCAATACAAACAAATCAGGTAGTTCTTATTGAACATCTGTGGTCTTCCATGTCTTTATTTCGTGAGCCATATTGATTATTGTGGATGAACGTCATTGAAATGATTCATACCTCATTTCACCCCGCATTAGGTCAGCAGAAATACATACCTTCAGTAATAGCACTGGGCTGTTTGCACGTCCAGAATCCTAATCATATCAAGCGCAAGATCCCAGTTAAAAATAGCCAATGACTCAGTTAGCATAACTTTGGAGTCTGTTACGCAATCAGAGCCTACCTTCCTCCTCGATTGTGTTCCACCCTCCCTAATCCTGTCTGGTTATCTGTCTGTTTTTCTGTGATGTTCACAGGGGCAAACAGACTGAAGAAGAAGAAATGTAAAGTTCTCACAGGCTGATTTTGATACTTCCGAATTTATGGCTGCATCAATTAGGCCATTCTGTTCGACCTCAGGTACCAATGATGAAGCCCTGAAAGGTTGAAATGTTGCAGCAGTAAATTTGGGGGCATAAATATCAGTTTGAGACGCCCTTTTCTCTCTTCTTCCTTATTCTACCTGTGCTCATTGGCGACTGTGTGTGTCTACGTGGATTGGATGTGCACAGAGTCACCTGCTCTATGAACAGTGACACAAACAGACCCAAATACACTACAGACACATGAAAACATGCACATACACAGCCACACTCACATTTTATGCACAAACTGGGTGAAGTAGTGACTAGTGACACCATATATCATTATATATCATTTATATACCTGCAGTAAAAACTGAGCATTTTCAATTAAGTGTGACAGCTACATGTGTAACAGATCACAGGTTAGAAGTAGTGATCACTGCTTTACTTGGCTGATGATTGCATTATGTGGCAGTATTGTAATTAAATCTACGCAACAAACCCTTCCAAGCTCCAGAATATAGGCCCATTTCCAACGCAGGAACTTCGGGGTAATTTTACGGGGCCGGGGCCGTTGTTGCGTGTCTCAACCACCGGAACCACCCCTGAAGGACAGAGTTCCAAAACTTTTACAGGGGCTAAAAAAGTCCCTGCGGCCCCGAAAAACTCCTGGGTGGGGTTGGGGTTTACTTGGCGCTGATTGGATTTACTCAGGGCCGCATGTGACGTCAACAGGAAGCAACAGAATAGCCAGCATTTTTAAAACTCAGCAGACGACGAGGGGTCGGATTTTTAAAAGGAGTTCCTCCTACTTCGCCCTCTCGGTGGAGACACGGCAGTTGAGTGCGCCGAGTGAGTGGACGTTCCAGTAGTAGTTCCTGCCCCCCAAATACTACCAGGAACTTCTTTGGTGGAAACGGGCCTTATATAACTTCTATTCTCCTGCTAGAGATGCGCATAATTTAAGGGTTTCAGTTTCCTGAATCACTCAGCATGTGATGTGAGCCCTATGGAGCTATTGTGATCAACATATGGAAAGTGTAACAGTAATATTCTAGATCAGTGGAGTTATTCATCCTCGCTAATACCAGCTGGATCAGCTGTACGATAGAATAATACTCCAATCATTTCATGAAATGGGGTCCATTTACTGAGCTCAGGTCATGTATATGTAGGCTAGTTACACTAAAATGTTCTCATGCTACTCACTGTGACCATATTGCCTTTGTACCATATTTTCAAAAAGCTCTGCTTTCAGCTATGGTGCAATGTCGATTATATCCACCACTGCCCAGATATATACTTCCTGATCCTGACAGTACACTTAACCTACACCAGAGAGAAAATGGTGACAGACTACATTCTGTAACGTCCTTGTAAGTGATCCTTATCCTGGCAGTCTCATGAAGATAACATGATGTTAATACTGACTGGTAAAGGCATAACCTTGACTCTTAGAAAACTTCCCAGACATCTCCTT
This sequence comes from Gymnothorax reevesii, assembly GCA_029721435.1. NCBI lineage: Eukaryota > Metazoa > Chordata > Actinopteri > Anguilliformes > Muraenidae > Gymnothorax > Gymnothorax reevesii. The sequence continues at coordinate 22,476,548 of CM056582.1, read as the reverse complement.
TTTGCCTTAGAGTGCCAATCTTGAACCAACTTAAGCCCATATTAAGCACCACTTTTTTGTCAAAACAGTACAATAATATACAGTTAGGTTTGTAAATATTTTGGCAGTGACACAATTTTTAATAATTTTAGCTGTGTACACCACCACAATGGATTTGAAAATAAACGATCAAGATGAGCTTAAGGTGCAGGCTTCCAACTTCAATTTAAGGTTTTTGCCAAAAAGAAAAAAAAACTTGTCTGAACCATGTGGAAATTACACCCATTTTATGCACAGCCCCCTCGCTGGAAAACCCACTCTGTGAAGTACATTAGTGTGCAGTGATGATTATACTTCACCACTTTCATTTACAACCCCAATTCCGAAATAGTTTGGACGAAGTGTAAATTGTGAGTAAAATCAAAATGCAATGACTTTCAGATCACATGAGCCAGTATGTTATTTACAATAGAACATAGATAATATTTCAAATGTTGAGACTGAGACATTCTTCTTCTACATTCTTATCCACAAAATGAGCAAATTTCCTGGCTGCAACAGATCTCAAAAAAATTAGGACACGGGCAAAAAAGGGCTGAAAAAGCAATTAATATATAAGAAAATCAGATGAAAGAACATTTAGCAAGTAATTATGTTAACTGGCATCAGATGATTGGCTGTAAAAGGCATGTCTTAGTGAGACTGAGTCTCTCAGAAGTAAAGATGGCCGGAGGCTCTCTAACCTGTCAAGGCTTGCGTAAAAAAATTGTTGGATACTTTAAAAACAATGTTCCTCAATGTCAAATTGCAAAGGCTTTGAAGATTTCATCATGGACAGTGCATAACATCATCAAAAGATTCAGAGAAACTGGAAATATCTCTGTGCGTAAGGGACAAGGCCGAAGACCTTTACTGCATGCCTGTGATCTTCGGGCCCTCAGACGCCACTGCATCACTCACCAGCATGATTCTGTCATTGACATTACCATATTGGCCCAGGAATACATCAAGAAATCACTGTCTATAAACAAAGTCCGTCATGCCATCCACAGATGCCACCTAAACCTCGTATCATGCAAAAAGGAAGCCATTGTTGAGCATGATCCAGAAGCGCCGCCGTGTTCTGTGGGCCAAGGCTGTTTTTAAATGGACTGTAGCAAAGTGGCAAAGTGTCCTGTGGTCAGACGAGTCCAAATATGAGATTCGTTGGAAATCATGAGCGCTATGTCCTCCGGACTAAAGTGGAGAAAGACCACCCCTCCTGTTATCAGCATTCAGTTCAAAAGTTAGCATCTCTGATGGTATGGGGATGCATTAGTGCATATAGTGTTGGACAATTGCATGTTTTGAAAAGCACCATGAATGCTGAAAGGTATATAAAGGTTTTAGAGCAACATATGCTCCCCTCCTGACGACATCTATTCCAGGGATGTGTATTGTGTATTTATTTCAGCAGGACAATGCAAAACCACATAATGCAGCTATTACAACAGCATGGCTTCATAGTAGAAGAGTCCATGTGCGGAACAAGCCTGCCCGCAGTCCCGATCTTTCACCGATTGAGAACATTTGGCACATAATCAAACGAAAAGTCCGTCAACGGAGACCCAAACTCTCCAGCAGCTTGAAGCCTGTATTAAACTAGAGTTGGATCAAATCCCAATGGCTAAACTCAATAAACTTGTCTCCTCAATGCCCAGATGCCTCCACTCTGTGTTAAAAAGAAGAAGGGATGCTACACCATGGTAAGCTGGCCCCTGTCCCAACTTTTTTGAGGTCTGTTGCAGCCATCAAATTTGAAATGAGCTCATTTTGCGGATGAAATTGTAAAATTTCTCAGTTTCAACATTTGCTACATTATCTCTGTTCTACTGTGAATAAAATACTGGCTGCTGTGATTTGAAAGTCATTGAGTTTTGACTTAATTCACAATTTACACTTTGTCCCAACTATTTCGGAATTGGGGTCCTAATACATTACTTCTCTTGGTGAAAATATATTGAAAAATACTACTGTAGGCAATGAGGAAAGAAATCCCACAAGTTTACTGAGGTAAAAATATGAGTAATAAACAAAAACACTGAAAACAACCATTTTTAATTACAATTGAAAGGTGTCACTAATTTTATTTTTTCAACTCTTGAATGGCCTGGGTGCATGTCTGAAGGCTCATTACATGATTATTCATGCAAAAAGAAACTGGTTTCAGGCTATATCATTCTCCAAAATTACCTCTGGTTGTTCCAGTATATAAGGTGACATGAACTTCGAGCAGTTTCACAGTGTTATACACGATGGCATGACAGATGGAGCTCTCTGAGGTTGTTGGTAGCCGCACTGTGGCCTTACATGACGCTGAAGACGTTAAATGCTGCCATGACACTGTAAGAAACACCATCAAGTGTTCAAAGAGACCACTTCGCTGAAAACTAGTGGCAATGGAGGCGAAAAAACTGAAACTAAGTGCCCCTGATGTTTGTTATCGGTGTATGATGAGTAAATAAAAAAATTGGACGTTGACAACACAACTCTATGATAATATAAATAGCGCCAGAAGTGAAGAGATGAAAGAGTCAAGATGTAACATTTCCAGACACCTGTGTGAAAGTGGTCTGATTTGCCATGTTGCTGCCAAGAGCTGGCAACATCAAAAAAAAAAACAAGAGAAATTCAAGGACTGGACAGCAGTGGACTGGGAACAAGTCTTTTGGACCAATGATTCAAAATTTGGAAATTTCTCACCCAAAAGCAGAACTTATGTGCACCACAGAGTTGGACAATGTTTCAAAAAATGACTGGTAAACCCCTTCAGTCAATCATGGAGGTGGTAGTATTATGGTTTGAGGCTCAGTCTGCTCGAAATGAGCTGGTGATCTGATAAGAATTGATTGAATCATGGAACAAAAGAAGTATCACTCCATCCTTGTGAGGCATGCATTGCCATCTGGAGAAAGTCTGATTGGTCGGGCATTTTATTGTCAACAAGATTATTATTCTACACACTTCTAAGTTGTGCAAGAATTTTCTTAGTCGGAACGAAACATCCGGTGAGATAAAAGGTAAGACTTGGCCTTCTCAATGTCCAGAACTTAATTTGATTGAGCAAATCTGCTGCAACATTGAAAGAATCTCTTTGGAATGAACTTCAAACCATTGTTTAGTAGTGAGGAAATTAAAAAAAAAATGCAAAAACTATGCCTGAACGATTAAAGGGGACCTATTTTGCTATATTTCCAAGGTTATATTTTGATCTTAGACTCCCCTAGAGTACTTCTGATTGTTCAAAGTCCAAAACAGGGTCCTTATTTAGCTCATACTGCCATCCGCCATTGCCACTGCCTTTTATAGTCCATTGTAGTCTCTGCCTGAAACGCCTCATTGGGATGGCTCTTCCGCTATGGCCCCCACTCCCCATGTGCCCACTTTCTTCTGACTGGCCAGCTCTGTGGAGGGCGGATCTAGGCGGGACGAGGCAGCAGAACGCAGTTTTCCGGGTCCGCCTCCCCAAAGTGAAACTGAGACGCGTCTCCCATCTGAGAAGGAATCGATGGGCAAATTCCGCAATCAAACACACTACATGCGTATAGATCTAATGAAATGAACTTGTCCTAATAAACACAACGGCGAAAGTGGAGGACGCAGTGCGAAAGCAAGCAGGTTTGGGAGCGATACTGACAAAACTGCCCCTCAAATGATCTGCGGTTCTTCTTTTGTATTTCCAAAACTGTAGACGCTACAAAGGCATTGTATGATCTGCCATTGTTAGTGCCTGCTTAAATAGTTTCCGGTGTAGGCAGGTCCAGTGCCGTGATTGGCTCTGGCTAGGTCTGTACGAATTGGACGGCACAACCTGACATCAGGTTTTGCCCAGATCTTGCGAAGATCTCGGGATGAGCTGAGAGGAAATCATGTTCATGAAATCACGTTCTTGGATTTTTGCAAAACCTCTGTATCTTATGTTTAGAAACTTTTCAGAGGTTGAGTATGGACAACCAACATTATAACATAACAAATATGTATTAAAAGAAGGATCAGCATAATAGGTCCCCTTTAAATGCTGTAATCAAAGCACGGGGTGGCCACACCAGATATTGACTTTTTCTCTTAAAAAGACATTATTAGTTTTGTTATTAATATATATTGTCCTCTGTTTACTTATTTTCATCTATATGGTCCAATATTACATGAAGTAAATATTTGAATTGTGCCTGGTTTCTGATTTATCTTAATTTTGTTAAAGGAGCAATATGTAAGTTTGTGGCCAAAACTGGTCCTACAATCACATTCAAAATAGTGCAGAGCGCAGTATCCCCTCCTCCTCTCCACCAGACGAGAGGTTGCCAGCTAGGTTTCCGGATCCAGCAAGAACGTCTACTACACGGAGCAACCATGGCTACGTTTCAATATCACCAATGATTTGCTCTGACAGGGTAGTGTTCAGTTCATTTCAGAAAAGATCGGGACTAATAACTAACTTTAGCAATGGTCATATTGGTCAACTTGCTCGTCACTCTTCTGTCTGGATAGCCCACTAAAGTCCATTCTGTAAAATGCATAAAGAATGAACGAGGACTCATTTGACTAATGTACTGTCTCAATTACATTTCATATTGCCATAATGGCTGTGCTAATGTTGGAATGGTTTCCACAGCGTCTCATCATAAAGCCAGAGAAATGGACTAATAATGCTAATGTTAGCAATGAAGAGCCACGATTACCTTTATTTTTGTATCAAACAATTTGTTGCCAAGTAAATTCGATGACCCACTTGCATACCCACAAACGTAACATGAACAAACATACATAATGTCATTCGACTGTAGAAAATATTTGAAATGTCCACGCCCACATTAAATAGAATTAAGATAGCCAATCTTTGCTGAATCTTACCTGCCCAGGAGAAAATTAGCAACTTCGGCATCGGTTTTCCAATTCTTCTCTGCTTTCAGTCGTCTCCATCTTTCAAAGGCATGTCTTATACAGATCCTTGTTTTGTTTCTGACTTTGTAACGACGTATTTCGGAATCATAACGAGGCCTTTTAGGTTCAGTAACGTCAGACATTTGTGCTCCGAAACACTGGTAGCTGCAGCTCAGTGGTAACCTGGATGCTGAAATGCTACTGACTTTGTGATTTGGAGATAGTGGGAGGGCGGCGCAACAGGCCAAAACACAAAATGTCAACATAAACATTAGTTATGGGCCGCAAATTCGCTTTTGTAATGACAATATTCTGGCTGGACTACTGTTATCAGTGATATAAGTATTTGAAATTAACATCGTTCCTTAATGTCTGGTGGTATATCAGGGCCTTTTCAGGATTAATCAACATACATTTCTTACATATTGCTCCTTTAAGCGTATAATCATCACTGCACACTACTGTATTGAATTAGTAGACATGACCAGATGTTGGCCTTCCTCCCTAATGATTCCCTGCCAGTGTATTATTGCAGCTGTCATCAGTTTCTGCTTTGTTGTTAAAGCATTTTGCCATCAGTTTTGCCTTCAGCAAGTGAAATGCTTGCTCATTTGTGGTCAGGTCATATATCTGACTTGTCTGTTGTGGAATATACTATTTATTTGCTTCAAAAAATCTTGCGTTGTTTTTGCAGTCTGCCTCCGAGTCATCATCACTCTGCACTGTAGAGTGTTTTCCAATGTTTTCTGAGGCATTTGACTCAATTTGAGCCGATCATACTGTATAACCTTATACAGTAAAGCATTCATCCTGCAGGTTCTGTCAACAGATGTATTTCCAGTAAATACAAGGCAACCATTTAACTTGGGAGTCATTCATGTCCAGTCATGACTGCTCTTCAGATGAGATGATATGCTTCCAATCATGAACAGTCACTTCCCTTTTCTATAGTCTTCCCTCCCCATCTCTCTGGCACATGTTGATATTTGTCTTATCTGTCCACTGGACATTGTTCCAGAGCTACACAGGGTTTTTTTTAAATGCTTTTTGTGGGGGGAGGGGGGCAAATTTTCTGTTATTGACCCTTACTAGTGGTTTACATCTTGAAATAAACCATCCAAATTTATTGTGAAGTCTTCTCATGGCTGCTGACTTTGACACCGATACGCCTGTCTCCCGGAGAGTGCTCCTGATCTGGCTAACTGTTGTGGGGAAAGATGTGGGGTGGGGGGGGTTCTGAACAAGGGAAAGAATTCTTCTGTCCCACCTCAGCTCTTATCCACAATCTTCCAGGCCCTTTTGTATTCCTGAGCTCAGCAGTGCTTTCTTTCTTCTTAAAAATGCACTGCATAGTTTGGTTAGCCACATCTAATGGTTTAGCTGTTTCTCCTGTGGGTTTGAATTTTTTGGTCTAATAATGGCAAGCTTCACAGGCATTTGGATTTCATATTGAGAGTTAACAGCAACAGATTCAAAATACAAATACAACACCTAAAAATCAACTGTGTGCCTTTAATGCGTTCACTTTTAAATGAAATTATCAGGGAAAAAAACACCTGGACATGGAACAGCAGAACAGTCGATGTTTAAATACCTTTGGTCCCTTAAAAAGGAGTTGACCTCAAAGACAAATAATAAAATTCCTCCACAGTTGGGCCAAACCCCATGTACTGTATATGTCCACTAATATATGCTTGGGCTCATACATATTATTTAATTTCCACTCAACTTTCCACGGTCCACTGCTAAAATAACAACAATGTCGACGATTTCCAAATATTTATGAACCTGACTGCAAATGGTAAAACTGGCATTAAATTGTGAATCATTCTTCAGGTAGGATATTTTGCAGAGCTTATAGATTTAAACTCTTCATGGCCTTATTTATATTCAAGTCATCATTTTATGAGAAGCCTTTCCGGGGCACTGGAATCATTTTCAAAGATTTACATCATTCTCTTGAGCCTGAAATTCGGATGAATACAAATATTGTGGCTTCTGAGAAGGAGAGAACTTCACAAGTACACAATTAAGGCCAAGTCAATGTGAACTCATATGAAAGGTAATAACCCGCTTCTGTGTGTTGCAGCAGCACAGAACAAAGGAAGCGGGTTCATCATCTTAATCAGAATCAACAATGCAATACAGCGCACTACTTCTCAGTGCTTATGGAGTATACTCCGCAAGGGTTCCTTTGTCAACCAGGCCCTTCACAGTGAATGAGCTGACCAGTACTATTGGTAATGTTCAAGTTGGTTCATTTAGTTAACTCTTAACTTTGGCCTACATATCTGACTGTTCATTATCTTGCCAAAAGCGGAGCTTTTTGCAAGATATGTTGGTCAGAATGTTTGTTTATTGTTTTTGTTTTTTTGTCTTTTTTTGTCATTTTTCTTGAACACTTTTCTCTGCTGTGCGCGTTGCCTGCTCCTTGCCATCTCTTGTGCAGTTGCCTACCAATGACTCATCACGATTGCCATCATTCGGGGGACTCCATCAAGGTCAAGGTCAGAGGTCAAGGTCAATTTTTGGTAAATTTGAGGGGTCGACGAAACCTTCATTTTTTGAGTAGCTTTGATCGGATCGACTTCAAACTTGGTGTGAATGTAGTGTATGGTCAGGCGCTTAGCCTGGCGCTCAGCTGATCAGTTTTTGGTGGCGATCAACCTTGACCTTCATGGTTCTCGCTGAAAAAAACACGACCCTATTGGCAAGATACCGTTCAACCTATGGTTGACATCCTTCATTTCTTATATCAAAACCTTATTGCAGCTGCCCTGGCTTGTTTTGTCACATGCCAAAAACAGACCTCAAAGACGATCAAAAACCTAGTCTCTCGATTAGATTGGCCACAGAAAACTCTCTTATGACTGTACTTAGGAAGTGCCCGATCAATTAAAACACATATAACGTGTTTTGCCACAAAATTTGTGGTTTCGTAAAATATGGCGATAATATACATGTAAGTGCAATCAATTGATGTGCATTTGAAAATCAAATTGTTTAAAAAATTTTACGAAAAGTTTAGACCCTGTGCAGTAAGGAAAGTTCACTATTATGTGGCCCAAACATTTTTGATCATTCTGCGAGTGAATTTTAATTTGTGGACTCATACAGTATTTGAAAAATGAGCTGCCCTGGGTGTGTTCTTGCATTTCCTCTATAGTGGGCTGAGTTTAGCCGCTTTCACACTGGACGAGAAACGAATTTTTCGCACGACAGATTACATTCAAAGTCAATTGCTTTCACACCGGACGCGAAATGAATTTTTCGCACGACAGATTACATTCATGTAATAAGTCGTGCAAAAAATTGGTTTCGCGTCCGGTGTGAAAGCAGCTTTAGTCTCCAGTTCCCTGCAACCCTGGGAAGGAAGATACTCTTTCGAAAGAGCACAGGGTAAAGATACGGTGTTATCAGTAAAACCACACTGGGCAGCTGGGTGTAACTTCCTCCACAGTTCGGTCTACGTGGTTCGGTGCATTACGTGCATCATTCGGACTTAGTTCACCTTACATTAGTGAGTGTGTCCAGCGAGAGTACGGGCTGCTGCTAAATGCACATTGGCCACGCCTGTCAAAGAAAGATCATTACTGACGTTGGATGAGAAAAATAGAGCCAACTTCTTTCCGGGTGGCGTTAGCTATGCTTAATAGAGGAATTTCAACATCAAGTTTGTCACCAGCACCCTTGTAAGTTTCATATACAGCCTGTGTCTATTGCATCCATTCAGCACTACTGTATTCCCTAAAAACAAATTGGAGCTTTGAATCTGCTGTTTTATCGAAACTGTTATATTCATGTTATAGTTTCATTCACTTTTTTAATCCACACATCCATTATCTACACTGCTTCATCTTCATGGGGGGTCGAAGCCTATCCCAGCTGACTCTGGGCAAAAGGCAGGGACCCACCCTGGACTCCTCGACAATCCATCGCAGGGCGCACACACCTTTCACACACCATTTACTCTCACACTCATACCTGTGGGCAATTTAGAGCCTCCAACAAGCCTGATGTACATGTCTTTGGACTGTGGGCGGAGACCGCAGTAACCGGAGGAAACCCACGGAAACATTGGGAGAACATGCAAACTCCGCGCAGACAGGCCACAGGCAAGATTCGAACCCACAAGGCAGCAGTGCCATCAACTGCACAACTGTGCCACCCTTTTCTAAATTAATGAAATTAAAGTTGGTTATCGTTTGGCAACTGGTAATTTTAAGAGATGGGTTTAAAAAAAAAAAAGAAAAGATTTCAGTGTCCGACACATAAGACCCAATATAGATCATACCCGGCTACTTTCAAGCCAGTTATTTAGTAAGGAAGATTTGACCCTCAGAACATGATCACAGAGCCCTTGTTTAAATTAAATGCATATTCCTGCTTTTACTAGAGTACTTAAGGCTTAAATGCAATGTGTACATTTATGGAAAAGGTCGCTAAATTTTCTTGTTTTGCTATAAATGTCTATCCATGATGTTAAAAGCTCTATGAAGAAAATGGACTCTCCGAAACATTCCCAAGGCAGCAGGCGTTACCGTGCCTTATTCATCATAGATAGCTGGAAACGGGATGGTTTGATGATGAAGGAGAAACATAATTTTACTGATGACTTGAGGGGACAGCTTATATAGAACTGAAGTGGAGGTTACGCAGGGATTTGGGATGATTAACAGTCACTGTTTGTGCCTCAGGGGAAGGAGAGAGAGAGAGAGAGAGAGAGAGAGAGAGAGAGAGAGGGAGCGATATCATCAAGGGTTATGCAACCAGTGCAGAGTTCTTACGTAACACAGTGAAAAACCAGCCAGCAGGACGAATATAGATGACCTACTTTCAGGACACTGACCGGAAATGCTCATCCAAGTCCTAAAGTGTGTGTGTGTGTGTGTGTGTGTGTGTGTGTGTGTGTGTGTGTGTGTGTGTGAGACTGTCATTGAGAATCTGTGTGCACACAAGAATTAGTTTGCACATTTCCTGAGCCCACATGTGAATTTATTTTAATAGACATTCTCACATCACACTGACATTACAGCTGTAGTCCCTACTAATCTTATATTTGAGCTGTAGTCTTCATTTCTAGCTTATAAAGGTGCTTGTGTTCCTTCAACCTTTCATACCTACATACTTAGAGGAAGCATTTTAGTGGTACTGAAAGCCAACACAAACATGTATAGAGGCCTAATCATTTTGTGGTGAATTATGTGTACAAGAGGTGTGGGAGAAAAATCACAATGAAATGTTTTTTTTTTTGGACAAACATGATAACTAATTCTCTGTGCAACTCTATCCCATTTTTATAAGCTGGAATTTTTTACAAGGTTTTGCAGTAATTGGGACAGTATGTAAAATGCAAATGAAAACAATTGAAATGAAAACGTTTTTTGGAAATTCTATTTGGCCCACATTAAGTTAATGTAAAATTTATTAATCCGTCAAGGGGGAAACTTCATTGAAAACGACAAAAGGAAACTGTACTCATAGTTTCACCTCATCTACTGTATTGGTTTTTGTAAATATTCACAAATTCTGAATGAGATGCCTTTAACTTGTTTGAAAAAAATTGGGACGGGCAAATAGAAAAGTTGTGGACTGTAATAATCTCAGTGCACTGACTGCTGTGAACTGACATATACTGTAAAAGTGAAGGCGAGATGATCCAAATGTGAATATGTAAGAAGTAGTTTTATTTGCATTAAGAGCAAACAACACTTCCCAAAAATGACAAAGATTGAGCCAGACTATGAGAGAGTCTGCGAAAATATACAAGCAAATGAAACACAAATGTCTACACAATGAGCTTCACCAAGACTTCGCACCGGACTGGTGCGAGAGCCTAACATATATAGGCTCAATGAGGTAAAAACGTAATTAGGCGCGGCTGTGGAGTCGATTGTACAGGAGCAGGCCGGAGCTCAGAACTCTGATGGTGCGGTCCGTGGTGGGTGCGGCATGACATGGACTCTACAGAACAGCGCACATTTGGCATGTTCCGCGGGTCAACATTTCAATAGGAGACGGGTGATTTGGTTATGATTGGGTATAAAATGAGCATTTACAGAAGGCACGGCCATTTATCAGCAGGATGGCTTGAGGTTTGATGCTTTGTCAGAAGATTTGCGAGAAACAGTCAAACCATTTAAGAACAAGGTTTCATGATGTGTGACTACATGGAATTTTGGGATCTCACCATCAGCCTGTAATATAGTGAAACGATTCCGAGAATCTGGCGAAACAAAAGCCATCTCTGTGCCTTGAAGACAAGGCAGGATATGCGTGACCTTTGAACCCTCAGACGATACTGCATCAAGTACTGATGCTCCTGTAATGGACATAAACACATGGACTTGTAAATACTTTTAACCTGTGTCAGTAAGCGCAGTTCATCGAGGCCTCATCAAATGCAAGACGCTACTATGCAAAGAGGGAGCCAAATATCAGCTCCAGAAGCACTGCTGATTTCCCAGGGCTCAAGCTCATCTGAAATTGACTGATGAAGAAGTAGAAAGGAGTGCCATGGTCTGACAAGTCCATCTTTCAAGTTCGTTTTGGAAATAATGGATGTGGTGTTCTCCGGGCCAAAGATAAGAAGGGCTATCCTGACTGCCATCAGTGACATGTTAAAAAGCCAGTGCCTGCCACGGCTTCGGGCTGCATTATTGCAATCCGACTGAGCAACTCGCACATCTCTGAAGGTAGAATTCACGCAGAACAGTGAGCATACATTTTGGAACAATGTGTGTGCCTTCCAGATGCCATTTTATTCAGGGAAACCCCTACTTATTTTAGCAGGATAATGCCGAACCACGACCTGCGCGTTTTACTGCAGCAAGGCCTTGCGGTCACAAAGTGTGAGAACTGCCCCCTGCCAACAGTACTCTCCCATTGGACACGTTGCTGATTACAAAGTGCACAGAACAAAAGCAAAGAAATGTTGATCAATTAAAGTGCTATATCAGGCAAGTATGGGGACAAATTCTGTCTTTGAAACCCCAACAATTAGTATCCTTGGTTCCGAGATCACGAGTGCGTGCTTTCAAAAGGGGTTCTTTTAGTCCGGACCAGGAGTCAAGTGCAGAGTCATGCATGGAATTCAAATGGTAGTTCATTGACAGCAATGCTGCAATGACAGGAACGGGACCCCGGAGAGGATAGGTGGGGACGGAACCCCAGAGAGAGTGAGAGACAGTTCAGCACAGGTGAAATGGGCTTTGCTTGGGCTGCAGTCACCAGCCAGTGGCTTCCAGGATGCTGCCTGATGTTCTGAAGCTTTGCCAGTACTGAATTGCTCAAGATCAGGAGGAGGTGCTTGAGAGTAACGCAGTCCCAGTCCTGGACCAGGATCAGGGTTAGAAGCTTGTTCCTGACAAACATGACAATGAAAGCAGATTGGAAGGGTTAACAAGAATGCGGTCCCAGTCCGAGACCCTGATAAGGATTGGAAGCTTGTTCTTGAAAACTAGAATAACTTGAACTTGGTCCCAATCCTGGACCCTGATTAGGATTGGAAGCTTGTTCAAATGAACTAAATGACAGTAAAGGTTATGGATTTGACTGTCACTGAGGTACTAGTTGCATTAGACAAAGACTAAGTTTTACTAACATATATATGACTGGAATTTCAGTCCATATATGACTTTACCGTCCAGCAACTTGCACAAAAAACTGTTGCTTTTAATCGCCTGCACTTCATGTTATCTTTATTAATTTATTGACTTCAGTTTGCTCTATATGTTCATTCCTTTATTGATGATGATTTCCTTTTTACTGATCAATTGATTTTACAAATGTTTTGGTTTCCTCATTTTATTCTTTGCCAATTATCATTGTATAGCACTTTGGTTCAACTTTTGTCGTTTTAAATGTGCTTTATAAATAAACTTGACTTGACATGAATTAGAGGGCTATAAAACTCTTCACTCGCCCATTAGGAAATTACCTCATAATGAGATTCATCCGGCTAGTGAGAGACACACAAGATGCAAACCAATCACGACACACATACACCTAATAGACATGCAGGCTGCTGAATTCTGAAGGGACAAAGGTTGTAACAGGAGCCTTTAGTCATGGTAAAGAAATAAATAAAATCGAAGGTTTCCCTTGTATCCCACTTGCAATGTGACAGGTCTTTGCTCTTGTGGAGCTGTCAGTACTACTAAAGAGGCATTTATGGACATACTGTTGGGCAGATTTAAACGCAGAAAGAATGTGTTAATGAGCTTTAGTTTGCACTCTTTTTGCTTGACAGAGAACGGTAGTTTTGACATTCATAATGTAGGGAAATTGTTGGCCTCATTATTGCCAAAATGTTGGCAGGAAAATTGATTTGATGAAATGTGTTTTATTTGCATAATTTGTCAGAAAGAAATGTGCTCTTAGAATTAATTGCTTAAGCCAGTTCAATGCTAACTGGCTCAGAGGTCTCAAAGGTATTTTTTTTTTTTTTGCAGAAAAAGTAGTATTTAAAATGACCTGCCATACAAAAAGGTCTGTTTTGTATCCAGGGGCTTACGGCTCTTCTTGTGCTGTTAACGAGTGATTCTCATCGATGGTAGAGTGCATTTTCTCTTAATTATAGTTTTTCTGCGCGGCCCTACATCTTTCTTTTCTGGGAAAGTGGTTTATATCTCTGTGCAAATGGCCTTTTAGTTTCCACTGAACTCTGACGAGGCCAGTGTTAGGTCATTCAGGTCAGTAAACAGGTCTCTTCACTCTCGAAACTTACATCTTCTCCTTAACATCTGTGGTTGCCTGGCAACCAATCTCTCTACCAATGTCGTCCGGGCCCCCAAGCACCGTATGCAGACATAAAAATGAGTTTGATAATTGGGAACAAAGAATGTTCTCTCCATCTGAGTACGCATTTATAGTTATTTGAGCACTTATGAATTTATTACCGACGACAAGATGCTTTTAGCACTTTGTTCATAGTTGTATGGCAAAGTAAAAATGACAAGGGGTCACCAACTTTTCCAAATGACTCCTGTGTTTTTCAGGATGTGGAGCTCAAATGCTTCAGCGGTCGCTGACCTGCAAGATGAGGATACTCGCATCTATTACAGGACTGATGGTGAATTCATGCTTTATTAATGTGTTTACGCAAGACTACCATTCAAAGTGATGCGAGTCCGTCTCCGGAGGTTATGGAAGTAATGTTTTTCGGGCCACAGGGAACTAATTCTAAAAAAAATAAAAAATGAAGTTGGGATGGAAAGAGTATTTTTTCCAAAGTTTATAGTCAATGTGATTCCATTAGAGAGAAGATAGATATAAACATTAAAAGAACAATTTGATTATTGCTTTTTATCAGCAAAAATGAAAAATAACAGGCCTAATGCCTTCTCACAATTGTTTAACAAAGGAAGAAAGGTTCACTTTTATAGTCATCGGGGAAAAACATATTACTGTTATGCCTGCACATTCCTGGTGCTGTTATGAGTGAAAATAAAGCAGTTTTTGAAAAGAGATTATATATTTATTTACTTTAAAGGGTTATGCCACTAATTTCTGCCTGGGAGCAATAACACATGCAGACAGATATTGTGCTGTGATTTTTACATGCCAAATCGTTTAATTTTGCCATTTTATAGTGATTAATATTATGGCATACATAATTTTTATCAGCTCCGCTAGCAATACAAAGTATTTTGGGGTTTTTAAAATCATAATTATTCTCGAGAAACAAGCTAAAAAGACCATCACAGAGATGCAACCATGTTGGCATAAATTATTTCTCATCGGTCCACATTGGAAATGAACTGAACATTGAACTGGAGGCATAGAGACAGAATAGGTAGCCTGGACGTATCCTCAAAATAATAATAAGCCTAAGAGCGTTAAATGCAGCTATTGTTGCTCAATGATGTAGGATATCAAAATCAAAGCTGTTGAAAACCTATCATGTGTCATCTTGTTTAAAAGACAAGTCACCACACAATGTTCTCAATAGCACAAGATAATAAAATTTCTATATTTTTAAAATTTATTTCAGCACTCTAAGGGTTAATGAAAAGGTTGTAATTTACTGTCAAATTTGTGTTCCAAATGTATTTCATTGTGGCCCCACATCATTGTTGAGTTTGTGTAAATATAACGAGGTTCTTCAGACCCCGTATGCTCTGTAGGCCTACAGATTATTTTTATCTAGCCGCGCTACTGAACGTTATAAACATATCGACAGGTTTGGCAAGTGCTGTTAATGAATTTTGTTCGCACTTTGCTGTCGGCTGTTAATATAGGTTGATTAAGGTGCTTTCTTTCTGCATCATAGAAACAAAATCTTAAGTAGACAGCCATAGCTTTACTCAGGCAGAGGGGTGTGATACAGCCTAATGATTTCATACTTCGAAAGAGGTTTTGACTAAATCCTCATGTCCTTGAAAATGCGGTGGCCGTTTCCAAACCTGCCAATCTTTTTTAATGTTTCCAGCGAGGAATGATAAAAATCAGCTGTTCAAAGCATTCATATTCTCTAGAATAAGCTGATGCAGTCTCGGTTATTTCTAAATTATTAGTCCAAGGCCAAGAGGGAAAAAAATGTAACTGTCTTGAGACACTCCGTCAGAGGTCCGGCACAAGGTCGCTAATTGGCTGTATGCAAATGAGTTTCTGTTGGTGTCTGGACGTTCAAGTGGGAAAAAAAAATTTGCTACCAGCCTGAGTAATAAAATAAAGCCACATACCAGTAACATGTCGAGACAGTTTGGCTGCAAAGTTGAGAAAACTCTAAATGAAGCACTTTGAGTTAAATTACAAACTCCAATTCCAATGAACTCGAGATGTTGTGTAAAACGTGAATAAAAATAGAATACAATGATTTGCAAATCCTTTTCGACCTGGATTCAATTAAGTACACCACAAATACAAAATATTTAATGTTCAAACTGATAAACTTCATTCGGTTTTTTGGAAATATTCACTCATTTAGAATTTGATGCCTTAAACACATTCCATAAAAGCTGGGACAGGGGGATGTTTACCAGTGTTACATCACCTTTCCTTTTGACAACACTCAATAAGCATTTTGGAACAGAGGACACTAATTGTATAAGCTTTGTTGGTGGAATTCTTTCCCATTCTTTCTTGATGTACAGAACCCAAAACCAGTGAAGTTGGCACGTTGTGTAAATCGTAAATAAAAACAGAATACAATGATTTGCAAATCCTTTTCAACCTATATTCAATTGAATACACTGCAAAGACAAGTTACTTAATGTTTGAACAGGTAAACTTTGGAATTTTTTGCAAATATTAGCTCATTTGGAATTTGATGCCTGCAACATGTTTCAAAAAAGCTGGCACAAGTAGCAAAAAAGACTGAGAGAGTTGAGGAATGCTCATCAAACACTTATTTGGAACATCCCACAGGTGAACGGGCTAATTGGGAACAGGTGGGTGCCAAGATTGGGTATAAAAGCAGCTTCCCTGAAATGCTCAGTCATTCACAAACAAGGATGGGGCGAGGGTCACCACTTTGTGAACAAATGCGTGAGCTGATTGTCAAAAAGTTTAAAAGCAACATTCCTCAACGAGCTATTGCAAGAAATTTAGGGATTTCATCATCTACGGTCCGTAATATCGTCAAAAGGTTCAGAGAATCTGGAGAAATCACTGCACGTAAGCGACAATGCCGGAAACCAACATTGAATGCCCGTGACCTTCGATCCCTCAGGCGGTACTGCATCAAAAACCGACATCAGTGTGTAAAGGACATCACCACATGGGCTCAGGAACACTTCAGAAAACCACTGTCAGTAAGTACAGTTCGTCGCTACATCTGCAAGTGCAAGTTAAAACTCTACAATGCAAAGCGAAAGCCATTTATCAACAGCATCCAGAAACGCCGCCGGCTTCCCTGGGCCCTAGCTCATCTAAGATGGACTAAGATGGACTGCAAAGTGGAAAAGTGTTGTGTGGTCTGACGAGTCCACATTTCAAATTGTTTTTGAAAACTGTGGACGTCGTGTCCTCCGGACCAAAGAGGAAAAGAACTATCCGGATTGTTATAGGCGCAAAGTTCTAAAGTCAGCATCTGTGATGGTATGGGGGTGTATTAGTGCCCAAGGCATGGGCAACTTACACATATGTGAAGGCACCAATAATGCTGAAAGGTACATACAGGTTTTGGAGCAACATATGTTGCCATCCAAGCAACGTCTTTTTCATGGATGCCCCTGCTTATTTCAGCAAGACAATGCCAAACCACATTCTGCACGTGCTACAACAGCATGGCTCCGTAGTGAAAGAGTACGGGTACTAGACTGGCCTGCCTGTAGTCCAGACCTGTCTCCCATTGAAAATGTGTGGCGCATTATGAAGCGTAAAATACGACAACGGAGACCCCGGACTGTTGAACAACTTAAGCTGTACATCAAGCAAGAATGGGAAAGAGTTCCACCTGAAAAGCTTCAAAAATTGGTCTCCTCAGTTCCCAAATGTTTACCGAGTGTCGTTAAAAGGAAAGGCGATGTAACACAGTGGTAAAAAACTTTTTAAAACTTTTTTGCAATGTGTTGCTGCCTTTAAATTCTAAGTTAATGATGGTTTGCAAAATAAAAATAAAGTCTCTCAGTTTGAACATTAAACATCTTGTCTTTGCAGTGCATTCAATTGAATATAAGTTTAAAAGGATTTGAAAATCACTGTATTCTGTTTTTATCTACGATTTACGTAACGTGTCTACTTCACTGGTTTTGGGTTTTGTACAACTTCAGTCCGGGGACTCTGTCATCATATTTTGCGCTTCACAATGCGCAACACATTTTCAATGGGAGACAGGTCTGGACTGCGGGCAGCCTAGTCTATTACACGCACTCTTTTACTACAAAGCCACGCTGTTGTAACATGTACAGATTGTGGCTTGGCATTGTCTTGCTGAAATAAGCAGGGACATCCTTGAAAGAGACATTGCTTGGATGGCAACATATGTTGCTCCAAAACCCGTATGTACCTTTCAGCATTAATGGTGCCTTCACATATGTGTAAGTTGCCCATGCCTTGGGCACTAATACACCCCCATACCATCACAGATGCTGACTTTAGAACTTTGCGCCTATAACAGTCCGGATAGTTCTTTTGTTCTTTGGTCCGGAGGACACGACGTCCATGATTTCCAAAAACAGTTTGAGATGTGGACTCGTCAGACCACAGCACTCTTTTCCACTTTTCCAGCACACTTTGATGAGCTTGGGCCCAGAGAAGGCGACAGTGTTGTTGATATATGGCCTTGGCTTTGCATGGTAGAGTTGCAACTTATACTTGTACTACCCCAATTCTGAAATAGTTGGGACAATGTGTGAATTGTGAATAAAATCAAAATGCAATGACTTTCAAATCACATCAGCCAGTACCTTATTCATAATAGAACAGAGATAACATAGCAAATTTGAAACTGAGAAATTTAACTATTTTATCCACTAAATGAGCTCATTTTAAATTTGATGACTGCTACAGGTCTCAAAAAAGTTAGGACAGGGGCAGTGGCGGTTCTAGAACCGGGAATTGGGGGGGGGGGACGCAGACATGTCCCTTTATGACAATTAGTCCTGACTAGTTCTGAATCATTTTCCTTTACTGACTTGTTTTGCAATCATCGTACAGTACAGTGGCGGAACCAGAACTGAGAATTGTGACAAAACATCCGTTGAAAACAGTCATTAGTCCTGACCTGTTCTCCATCATTTTCATGATTAACAGAAGGTTCACTCCGAGAGCGTTCCGCACTGAACAGGTGCTGCTTGTTCAAATGGCTTGAGCAGCACAATGCCTACTTAACTGTCTAGTGCCACTTTATTTTGTTTTTTTAAATCAACCCACGCAATACCGAGAGTGAAAGGCAGTATGTGATTGGAGCGTGGACCTGATCAATAAACGCGAAGCACTGGCCTATTAATAAGAAAATTATTTTTCTGTTGCTTCACGGCGGCGTTTCTGGATCATGCTCAACAATGGCTTCCTTGCATGATAGAGTTTTAGGTGGCATCTGTGGATGGCACGGCAGACTGTGTTTACAGACAGTGGTTTCTTGAAGTATTCCTGGGCCAATATAGTAATGTCAATGACAGAATCATGCAGGTGAGTGACGCAGTGGCATCTGAGGGCCCGAAGACCACAGGCATCCTGTAAAGGTCTTTGGTCTTGTCCCTTACGCACAGAGATTTTCCCAGTCCAGTTTCTCTGAATCTTTTGATGATGTTATGCACTGTCGATGATGAGACCTTCAAAGCCTTTGCAATTCTATGTTGAGGAACATTGTTTTTAAAGTATCCCACAATTTTTTTACGCAAGCCTTCACAGGTTGGAGAGCCTCTGGCCATCTTCTGAGAGACTCAGCCTCTCTAAGACATCCCTTTTATAACCAATCATGTTACACCCCTGATGCCAATTAACTTAATTACTTGCAAAATATTCTTTCAGCTGATTCTCTTATATATTAATGGCTTTTTCAGGCCTTTTTTGCCTGTGTTCCAACTTTTTTGAGACCTGATGCAGCCAGAAAATTTGAAAGAAGCTCATTTTGTGGATAAAAATGTAAAACATCTGTTTCAACATTCAAAATGTTATTTATGTTCTATTGTAAATAACATATTGGCTCATGTGATCTGAAAGTCATAGCATTTTGATTTTATTCACAATTTACGCTTCGTCCCAACTATTTTGGTATGACGGTCAAGGGCAATCAATGTTGGTTTTCGGCCTTGCCGCTTACGTGTAGATATTTCCCCGGATTCTCTGAATCATTTGATGCTATTATGGACTGTATATGACGAAATCCCTAAACTCCTTGCAATTGCATGTTGAGAAACGTTGTTCTTAAACTGTTGGACTATTTGCTCACGCCATTGTTCACAAAATGGTGAATGTCCCCCCATCCTTGCTTGTGAACGACTGAGCCTTTTGGGAATTCTCCTTTTATAATTTTTTATTACACTCACCTGTTTACAATTAACCTGTTCACCTGTAGAATGTTCCAAACAGGTGTTTTTTGAACATTCCTGAACTTTCCCAGTCTTTTGTTGCCCCTGTCCCAGCTTTTTCGAATGTTTTGCAGGCATCAAATCAAAATGAGTGAATATTTCCAAAAAAACCAATGAAGTTTATCAGTTTGAACATTAAATATCTTGTCTTTGCAGTGTACCGATACTCAATTGAGTATCGATTGAAAACGATCATTGCACTCTGTTTTTATTCACGTTTTACACAACATACCAACTTCATTGGAATTGGGGTTTGTGCACAAAAGTTAATAATGTGCTGTGGTCATGGATTTTGATGATGATATCGGACAGATTAAAGTGAGAACTCTTAACACCACTTGAGATATTAGCCTAAGTCAGGAAAACCGGAACAGCATGACGCATGAAAAAGTACACAGTTTATTTAAAATAATTGCATTTAATATGAAGTACTGCCTCACATTAATATAAAGTACTGCCTCAACTATGGCAGCCTGCCAAAGCGGGGTGCACTTGCAATTTAATCACCCTGATTCTTTGCGGATAAATACGCCGAGCAAACATCTGAACCACGCAAATGCAGATAATTGGACACGATCCAGGGACCACACATGCACAGACAGCACGTAAGCTGAGGCTGTGAGACAAGATAGGTAAACAGTTTAATGGCTTCAGTTCAGCTATATCTGAAATGAGGTCTCTCCTTTTTTGGATACCTTTTTATGAGTTTGAAAATACTGAAAACTTAAGATTTTTTTTTTTTTTTTTTTGAAAGAAGCTGATTTTCTTACCCACTGCTGACACTGATGAAAAATAAAGCCAAAATTTTGATGTTTAAATATATTTTATCATTTTAATATATATATATATATATATATATATATATATACTATGTATGTTTTATTTCAAAATTTCCATTTGATGGAAAATCCTTACTTTAGCAATCACTATTCCAGTATGATGATAAAACAGCTTACTTCCTCACCCATCAATGATGGTGCTTTTTCGTATCATTTGTCATGCAAGTTGGTTCAAGAGAAATGACATTAAGCATGATAGCAGCTAAAAATATCTTTCTGCCAGTCATGTTTTTGAGTACTCCGGCAGTTATGATGTTCCATTTGGATTGAAATGGCTGAATGGAAGCAGGTTTCATTTGGAAGTTTTCATTTGATGTTTTCAGGGCGTTATTTTTAGAAAAGAAAGCTGAAAATCTCACCTGGAGGTGTGCACTACTGTGTTCAAAGAAAGTTTGCAAAATGGGTGTTACTGGGAAAAGAGAATGACATCAAGGCCCAGATACACAACTGTGGAACACCAAATTTACACCAAGACTAGTCTACATGCAGATTTTTAACAGTGGGTTAACGTGCCTTAAACTAGGCAATTGACTCTCTTCCAATTTCGATGGCTCAAGGTTTTCAGTGTCACATCTGACTTCAGGAAGGTGCCGGAAAAAAGTTAGTAAACGGTAGAGAGCAGTGTGGAGGCCTGTGGCGATGTTAGGGCGATTCGTTTTTTAAATATCTTTTACCTCAGTCTCTCCTTTAAACTCAAACTCAAACTGAAACACCCTTTCTTCCAGCACAATATTAAGAACAAAATTTCCATTACATGTTTTTGTTCCAATGGACTGTAATAAACAATAATTAATGTTCTTGGCTATTTACAAAGCATCGTTCAGGAAAAGGGGCAGAGATTAGCGCGTCCATCTGTGTGTCAAGTTTCTATCACTGCTGACCAGAGCTGGAGCCACTAAAGACCTGTGACGACAAGTCATCTGATACAAGAACGAATGCCAATTATACTCCTTCCCACTGAAAACAAAAGCCAAAGTTTGTGGGTTTTCTGTCCAGCGTGAAAGTAGTACAAGAGTGCAAGTACATCAGAGTCTCTAGTTAAAGATACAGATGCCATAAAAGCTCTTAGCTTGCTGCTTCAGTTAAAAAAAGGTGGGGTGGGGGGTAAGGCCATTTTCCACCGGCCAGCTAGTCAATAAAATTAGGATGACAGCCTAAAACACCTCATGAGAATCCAAACAGTCGCTTCAGGAAATGGCAAGACGTGTTTATAAGTTGGGGTTGAACCAGATCGGGACAGCAGCAGTCAGCTGATGACTCCATCTGAGACTGATAGGCTAATGAAGTTGAAGAAGTTGGTGAACTGGCAAAGACGGGCGGTGATATGGAGGCGGAGGGCGTTATAACCGCAGTGTGAACATGCTAAAGGCAGAGCAAGCATAATAGCAGCAAAATAATGGGTTAGTGATGTGGGCGTGTCGCTGTGCTATTGGATAGATGTCATCAGCTGATAGAACACCTGATATCTCATCTAACAGCCCTAGACAATGACAGAAAGAAATAGTGAGTGATAGTGTGTCAGAGGGGTGAGAGGCAGATAATATGAGAGATAAACTACCGGGTAAACCATGCAGAAGAAGAGTTTTCCTGACAGAACTTTTTCTAGAGCTTCATTTTTTTTCAAACTAGAGACTCTGATGTACTTTGACTGTCACACAGTTGTGCATCTGAATTTTCAACGTCTCTGGGTGCACTGGTGATACCAAGTTTCTCTCTTTATCCTACCATTCCAGCTCTGAAGCAGCTGGTACACAATGGAAAATACAAATGAAGTAAAGAGGAGTAATTTCAAAGGTCCATTTACCTTCTACTTTATTCAAGGCAATACAGCAACACATTACTTAATGGTTTAACTGGTGAATTCTGTTGTTCACACTTATCTCAAATCTGACGGCTGTAATGTACTATATTTGATACACTCTGCAGGAGCAAATTTAGACTAATAAGAATATGACACATTGCAACTGAAGAGTGATGTTAAACTGGTGAACTAAATGCATTTAAGTTTAAAAGGAGTCTCCAAAAAAGTTCCGTACCTCAAGAGCAAAGATTAGGCGAGTCTCACCAATTGGCCAACGAATGCTTAAGCTTGTTACCCACAACCTCGAGAAGAATGTTCCCCAGATAGGAATTGGCTGGATTGTAGCCATGCCACCCTCCATAGAGGGTGACATAATTAAAAGATTTAAGGAATCTGAGCAGTCTTTGTGGACGTAATCCAAAGCCAAAAACCAACTCTGAGTGTGATCTCTGGTCCCTCAGAAGTCTCTGTCATGCAACTGTAATGAATATCACAACATGGGCTCAGGAATACCTTGGTAAACCTTTTTCAATCCACTCTGTTTACTGCTGCATCCACTGATGCAAGTTATAGCTTTACTATGCTAAGCTGAGGCCATTCCCCAACACTGCCCAAAAATGCCACTGACTTCTCTGGGCTTGGTGTCATCGGAAATAAACAGTAGCACAGTGGATAGGAGTTTTGAGGTGTGACAAGTCAACATTTTACATGATTTTTAGGATCAGCATCAGGTCTAAAATCCTGTCAGCCATTGCGTGGGGGTGAGTCAGCTCATGTGTCAAGGGCGACTTGCACATTTACGAGGCTTTCATTAACGCAGAAAGATAAGTAGGAATTTTGGAGGAACATTTGCAACCATCGAGATGTTATCCATTCCAGGAACGTACGCATATTTTCCAGCGAGACATCCAGTCACATTCTACACGGATTACAAGTGCATGGCTGTGTTAGCAGAGATTGCTTTGGATCGGATTTCCTGTCTTCATCTGCTTCTGATTGAGAATGTGCGGCGCACAAGGAAGCAAGATATTTGTCACATGTGGTGACATATAAATGCAGAGCTTAAGACCAGAGTTACAGGGGAAAATTCCATTTGCTAAACTGGACCAACTGGTGTCTTCAGAACTCAAGCTTTTGGTGAGTGCAATTGAAAGATATGATGACGTTACCCAGTATAAACAGTCAACTGTGCCGTCTTCTTTGGACTCTCTTGTAACCGTTACATTCTATGGTGTCAATATGCAAGTAAATTGATGCTAGAACAAATAATTGTGTTTGAAAAGGATGAATGGACTTCTCCAAATCGGTCATACTAGATTTCATTAGCATTTTGCATGCGCTAAATTTTTTGAAATTGCGCTTGCAGACAGAGGTCCCCATCTTTGAACAAAATCTTCAACAGTTTGATGAAAAACATCAAAACCTCTTGGTGATTGAGTGGGAGCGATGCACATGACCCGGGTGCTCGCATTCCGACCAAATTGTGTGTCAGGATTTTTGCATTCATTCCCTGTCTCCAAAAGGCATCCTCCATTCGCCATAAATACTTAATTACTTTTCTTTATTGCTTTCGCTCTCGCACAGTACAATTATAAGCTTTGTTATAGCTGCAGTTTTGAGTTATAATTTGTTAAAAAAATAAGTGGATATTTTTCACACATCATGATCAAAACCCTAATAAAACATAAATAGATATAAGTTAGTAAATAAATAAATAAATACAGCAAAACGAATATTGACAAAAATGCTGAGCAAAGTAAGTGTAATGCGCTGTGGAACAATCTAAAGGCTCTCGAAGATCTGTGTTCTCCTGAATGTGCTGTATAAATAACGTTGATCGAAGAATTGATGATTCCTTGTCACCATTTGTTAAATTAAGTGCGTGGAATATTACGGCTGACGAGATAAGAACTCAAAATTGAAATTGATTTTCCATGCAAAGTTCAATGAAGACTTCCTGTGTTTCTTCTGCAGAAATGTATCTTATTTGTCTTGCAAAAAATGCTGAAGTCCCAGTTTATTTGAACAGCTGCCCTCGAATTCTTCTGTGAGGTTTTTTTTTTTTTTTTGATGTCTGTCACTTCCATTCTACTGACTATTTTATCTTAAGATCTGTTTTCAATCTCTGATTGATCCTTGGTTTTTATTTCATTCCTGTAGCACTTTGAGATTTTAATTAACGAAAGGTGCATTATAAATAAAATATTATTATTATGATTGATTTATATTTGTTGTACCAACTGTTTTCTGATTGCTAGTCGCTGAAGTTTGAGAAGAGGTAAGAAAATGGCCAGTGTGTTTGGTAACAGAAATTCTGACCAATGTTACTGTGTGTGGTTCACGAAATTGTTAAAAAAAAAATCACTTTTTATTTTCTTTGTCCTGGGGCTCCCTCGTGGTTTGAAACATGCGATCAAGTGCTACCATATCTAGCATTAGTAACTGTACTCCGCAATGCCCCCGTGGAAGCATGCACTGAATGAACTCAACCAAAAGTGACAGCCTTGGGCAGCTAACCAATCAAATACCAGCAGTGTGCACGGTAAACAACTTCTGATTGGACGCTTGCCTGCTCTGTCCTAGAGTGCTCTCTCAGACTAAACGGCTGACCTTAAATCACCATGTCCCTGTGTGGCTTCTATGCACAGATTCCACATTCCTTCTGTTTTTTTTCCCTCCTTCATTTTATTCCTCCATCTCAGTTCCCCTGTTTTTTTTCCTACTTTCTCTCAGAACCTGTGTTTGCACTTGTCCGCTCAACCAATAAGTTCTGCCTTAGCTACAACAAAAATAAACTGGAAACTTGAGTGAGTAAAAGACTAAAGCTGATAACCCAAGAGGAGCAAAGAAGGCTGGGTAATGTGCAGTAACTGCCGGCAATTCTTGCCCCTCCCCTCTCAACTGGTAACCTCAAATTACCACGTCTCTGTGCGGATTACAGGCAACATTTCCACATTCCTTCTGTTTTTTTTCCTTCCATTCGATTTGATACATCTGTTTTTTAAAAAAATACTTTAACTCTTCACCTGATTTTACCTTTGTCTTCTCAGCCATCATGACATACCCAGTTGAAAAATACGGAGCTCTGAAACACATGGGATATGCCTGTGGTGAATTAGCCAACTGAAGCGAACGGGTCTGGGTAATCTCTTGTAACCGATGGCAACACAGGTCCTCCAGGAATGGTAGTTTGTTCCGTCTGCCTTACTGATAGCGTTAGCGAGCTACTGCCACCTCTGCTATAAATTACTGCAGCTCCTATTGTTATCAGTGATTAATGGTGTGTTATGTATGTGCTGTGTAAGATGCTATCATCCTCATAACTCAACATGAAAAAATGATCACAGAGAAATTGTGGGCCCTGTTTTCTCCGAGTGGTGGCTGCAGGCTGTCTAGAGCGGAACAATCCATACATTTATTCTCTTATCCGTTGGTCCATACATCCATTTTCTTTCCTGCTAATGCATACACCCACTTGCTAATTTCCTGGTCCAGGTCACGGGGGGCATGAAATCTATACCAGCATGAAGTGAAGAGCAAATCGTTGTTTTTTTTTGATCCATCTCACTCCACCACTATGCTGCTTTGCGAAGTATGAGTTATCAGTTACTCTGAAATGGCGATCATTTCTGTGGCAAACACACACGTTTGCATTTTCCTGTATCTGTCATTCTATTTACTGATCTTTTTCATTTTTACTCATGTGATGTAAAAAAATTGTTGTTAATATTTTGACGGAGGGGAAAAAAGGGCTCAGAGAATCAGTATGAAGAGAATTGTGCAGCAGTGTTGTGTGAGAGAAAGCACCAGCGTGCCCTGAGGAAGCGGGGTGACCCCAGTATCAGGCAGCAGGTGTCATGGCCTGCAATCCAAGTCTGGTGCTGTTATGTTGTTTACACCACACTGGGGCACATTTGTGTGTGCGCTGAGGTGAAACCAGGTTAGGGGAGAGCGAGGGAGAGAGAGAGAGGAGGAGAAGGGTTGAGAGAGAGAGGGGGGAGAGGGAAAGAGAGGGGAGGGAGAGAGGGAGTGAGGTAGAGAGGGGGAAGAGAGGGGGAGAGGTAGAGTTAGAGGGAGAGCAAGAGAGTGATAGAGAGAGGGAGGAGACAGCGATAAAGGGAGAAAAACGAATGATAGATGGTGGAGAGAGGAAGGGAAAGAGGGGATAAAAGGATAGAAAGAGAGAGAGAGGGAGAGACAGGAGATTTTTTCACTCTCCCGCGCGGAACAGCACTTTCCAGTTTTGTTCTATTTAACATGTTGCTGGAGCAGAGGTGTCTGAGGGCCAATGATTCCCCATCTCATTGAATATGTATGAGCTTTTATGAATATGTATGAACTCATGTGTGTTTTCCTATGCTGGCAGCTCGCAGGCTTGCTTATCCTGGGTGACTTGCAATGCAAACACAAGTGCAAAGATCAGGGATAAAAGCAGTTATTTTCACTGGGGGAAGTTTATATATTCCCAAGGAGACAGAAAGTGCAAGAAGTACATACTTGACTGAAAACTTGAGAGCAACTCCACCGGAAACTGTTTCTCACTTGCTTTTTAAACGCGGACGGACACAGTTAAAATTTCAGAAATATTACATGCCCTGAAAAGAAACAAAAAATGTTCACGGCTGCAAAATGTTCCCACCAAGCAGATGCTGGGGTGGGGTTCACATGGAGAACAGGAGGAGCATAGTGGCTGGCTGAAGGTGTGGTTATCAGTCCGAGATACAAGATGGCCGCCATCTTTGCTGCTTGGTGCTCGATCCACTGCCCAGCAGAGGAACAAAATAAGCCGTGGCGTGAGAAAGTCCTGTCGCATTTTTCTCCCACCTGCAAACTTAGCCTGCTGATTTCACAAATTACTTCAAATGCCTGGCTGAAATTCGGCTGGCTTGAAGACAGTATTGGGACAGACTTTCCTCAGAATCTGGAATTCCCACTTCTGTCCCAGAAGAACGAAATGAAGCTACGAAGCTACGAAATGGATTCTGGCTGGCTTCTGACAGCCAAACAGGGTGGTACATACCAAATTATCTTCTTATAACGTGACACATCATACCACAATAGATAATGAGAACAGGCCATTTAGCTCTACAGAGCTCACCATTGCCCTTCTATTTATGTGTTTTGACACTTGGGCATCCTTAAGAACTAGTAGTGGCTGCTGGCTTGAATTACATGGCCATGGAGCAAAGGTAATCGCCACAGCAACTGGTCAAATGTAGCCACATTAGTGGCGACTGAGGCAACAGTCTTGTGAGAACGGCGCATGATCAGCTTTGTGCTGCTCAGGGATATGGGAGGGTTACATTCAGTTGACATATATTTTGTTGTTGAAGAGCCTTCTGAAGAGCATCCAGGTGCATGAAGCACATGTTTGGATTTCATCCACTCTCTTTCCGTGCATGGGGTGGTCAAGTAGGTTTGACTTGAGATCATAAGATCCTGAGTTCAAGGCCTGGCCACGGCCTTTGCGGTGTGTTCTTGGGCAAAACACTTCATTCCCGCACTCCACGCCTCACTTCGCCCGGGTGTATAAATGGGTACTCGCAAATAGTCAGGGAAACCTGCCTAAGAGCATGGGGAATACCTGCGAAGGACTGGCATCCTGTCCAGATGGAGTAGTAATACTCCTAGTTCATTCCACAGAAACCGGGTTTAAGCACCGGGCTGATGGGCCACTGGCACGAAACAGGCTTACAAAACTTTCTGTGCGTGGCAAGTTTGAAACTGCAAGTGCAAAGAGATGGTGGCTAACATGCACGTTTTGGGGGCGAACCTCGACCTGTCTGCATGCACTCTCCCAAAGATGGCAGCATGAGCAGTGTCCGAGTACGCTGGTACATGAAGATTCCAGATCAGATTTAGGCCTCAAGGACTGTGCTTTTGGGAACTTTGTAGTTGTATCTACTGCTGTATTGAGCCTGATCTTGTAAGACCTCCCCACCCCCTCCCAGATTTCCTGCCTGACCTGGCTTGTTATTCCGCACTCTGGCCACTCTGGAAAAAAGCACCTCCTAAAATGTTTGTGTGAAATTTAACTGAGACTAACCTCCATTTACGACCCCTAGTTATGCAAACAGAAAGATATCAGAAGAAGAGGCTAAGATGTTGGACTGAGGTTTGGAGTTTCAGCTCCATTTTAGCTCCAATAAGATCAGAACAGCTGTTAGGCCCTTGAGTAAGGCTCTTAACCACACATTGCTCCAGGGGTGATGGGTCACAGCTAAGCCAAGCCTAATCCACTGTGAGTTGCTTTGGATAAAATCATCTGTGGAACGGCACTAATGAAATGTTATATGGTGGGCTTGCAGTACTCATGATATGAACTGGCCCCATGCGGAATGTTCCAGTACTAGTCTATAGGGGCAGCCTACCTACCCTCACCCCCCTGGACAGACGTTGTTCGGCGTGGGTATGGCTGGGGGTTGGGTTGAAGGGGATTGGATAAAGTGGTGACTCATCCCCTCTGCCTGGCGATGGTACTGAAGGCCTCATCTCTTCTGCCCTGTTGGAGGGTGATGTCAGACAGAGCAGAGTCCATCGCCTCAGAGAGACACTCCAGTGCCTGCTGTTGTATGTGTGTGTGTGTGTGTGTGTGTGTGTGTGTGTGTGTGAGAGAGAGAGATGAATGAATGAACAGCACTGTCTGTTCCCCCCACCCTCTCAACAACACCCCCCCCCCCCCCCCCTCTGCCTTCGACTGCATCTCTGAATCTCTGATGAATTCTGCCCCTGCTGCGGAGAACACGGATGCTGACGTCATGTAAAAGTCAAACAAGGCTTTCCACTAAATGCTTAGAACATGGACCTGCACTGGAGAAGGCACACTGGCATCTGTTTAAAGCTACTTTTAGGGCTCCGTTTTAAAAAATTGTTGAAATTTGAGTGCCTCCTTGTTTATTGGTGCAGATCTGAATGAATGACAGTTCGTATACGGGCTTAAATAGGTTTTTTGGTATATGTACAATATATATATATATATATATATATATATATATATATATATATACATATAATCAAGAAGGCCATTTAGTTTTATTAAGCCAAACAGATGACTACATTTTAATAAATATTAAAAGACCTAAACATTAACTCTGTTGCATGGCTGGTGGCTATTGTGACTGAACCTATTCTCAGTTTCTAGGTCATGATGTATAACATAAAATAGGGGGGTTGCGGGAAGCCGCCAGGTTGACGAAAGTTTGATGAAAAACACGCAAGCTTGATAGCGTGCATTTGTTTGACATAACATCTGAATCACAGCCCAGTGTGTTACGTAAGGAACTCCTTTTTCGTAAGAATTGCTTAATCCGTTGACTCATTCCCCGGCTCGGTTCAGCAGAAAAAGAGGCGCTGAGCCAAGCGAACAAGGATTCCCGTGCACCGTTTCCCTCTGCTGGGGAAAAGTTGAACGACATCAAGTGTTTATCTCACTTAACTGCTCGGAGAAAATACACGAAATTCGCTGAACAGTTGTGCACTGACATGAAAGCTCTCACACAAAGACGAACATTTCCAGCAGAGCTTTATTTATTAGTATAGATTTATAACAATAGTTATGAAAAAATGCTGGATGACAGTAATGATGATGCAACTATTTATTTTTAATCATATCAAGGGGACACACAGGCATTTGGGACTGGTGATCAGACGTGTGGAGAGACGCCTGAGAGACATTTCATACGGTGCTTCAGTTTAGTTTAGACTCGACAGATATAATTATATGCATATTGTGACAAATATATAGAAGTTCTTGCACATTTGATTATGTGAAATATCACATTTTTGAAATGTAAAACCAGATATAGCATCAAAATAAATGCCATTAGAGTGAGCAAACTTTTTATTTATTTATTTGTTTATTTGTTTATTTATTTATGTCTTAGCTTTTTGATTTAAAAAAAAATTGTTGATTCAAAAAGCCTAGCAGTTATTTTGTTATTATTTCAGATTGAACTCTTCAAAAACCAGCAGTTTCAATAAGGGCACGTATGGCCTTTTGAGTCAAAAATACAAAATGTGAGCTTTTAAACAGACCTTGCTCATGAGTGTATTCAATTCCATTGAGCTTTTTTGGCATTACATACATAACTGCATATTATCAAAGCATAAGCAAATTCAATAGAGATAGAAGAAAAATGATAGAGTGGTATGTCATCACATCTGTTCCTGAATATTGATGTGCTATGTCATATTGCTGTGGTACTTTTGGAAAGAATGCGTCCCTTCGCGTTTAGTCCAGAATCAAAGACAGGAGGCAACAATTCATAGGCTGGGCATGTTAACGTTGTTACCCCAAATATTACCGGGAAAAGAATGCGTACTGAACTCAATTGAACTTGACAGTTGTTCCGGGAAGTCTGTACTCTAACCTGTTATGCAAACTGATAGTGGATGACAAAGAGCAGTTCGTTTTGTTGCTTGTATCTCTGGGAAATTTGCAATAACCCCAACATTTTTATTCAGTTTTATGTCCCTGTGCTACTTTTCATCCCACTATTGGTGGGCTTTTGGTTTTCTTCATCAGTATCTGAGCGCTGTAGCCTGTTAGTGTTTATGACATGCCACTCATGATATCCAATGACAGGCAATTCTGCGGCATGTCAGTGTTTTTTATGTAAATGATGTCAAATTTTGTGCCGCAACCCGTCTGTATTTATGATATTATGCTCATGATATTTAATAACAGTTAATGCAGTAGCCTGTCAGTGTTTGTCATTATTCTTGTGATATAATGACAGTCAGTGGTGCCGCTGGTTTGTGTTTATGATATTAAGCTCATGATTTCTAATGACAGGAGGTAGTGCTGTATCCTGTCTGTGTTCATGATGATATTGTGCTCATGATATCTACTAACTATTAGAGCTGTAGCCTGTCAGTGTTTGTGATATTATGCTCATGATATTTAATGACGGTTAGCACAGTCACCTGTCAGTGTTTTATGATATCATGTTTATGATATCTAATGGCAGTTATGCTGGATTCTGTCATTGTTCATGATATTGTGGTCATGATATCAGATGACAATTAGTGCTGTAGCCTGTCAGTACTTGTGTTATTATGCTGCTGACATTTAATTACAGTTAGTGCATGGTACTCAGAGAATGCTTGTCTCTCCATTTATCTTTCATTCTCTATCCCTCTGCCCCCTTTGATCTCAATCGCTTTCTCTCCCTCCGTCACTCTTGTTCTCTGCCCTTTCACGCTCGCATTGTTCTCTCTCTTTCCCATTCATTTCCCCATCTCCTCCCTCTCTCTCTCTCCCCCTCCCACTTTAACTCTCTTTCATCATTCCCTCCCTTCCCTCTCTCTCTCCTCGTTCCCTCTCTCAGGTGCGTCTCTTCCTGTGCAGGGACAGATGGGCGGAACGGGTGAAGGCTCGTTGGCACAGCGGGCGCTCCTAAGGCTTCAGGCTCGTGTGTTTGCGGTCGTGCCGCGTCAGCTCGTCTGAGCGGGCAAACCTTCAGCCGCGGCCCTCCCACGGGCAGGAGTACGGCTTCACACCTGGGCACGCGGCAGGGGTGCAGGCGGAGCTCCATATTACATCCTCACTTATTTTACAGCAGCAAACAGCTACTCCAGGGAGAGATTCCCTTATATTACAATACCTTACATTTTTTTTTTGGCAGACACATTCACTGTACCTATAAAAATGTTCAATAAGTGCATAAGGAAGGTCTTTGAAACAGTTGAACAACTTGGCGTCAGTGTCGAATGAAAACCTTCCATACAGATTTTGAAAGTTTTTCAGGAGACAGAAAAAAACTGATGAATTTATTTGCAGTTCCTTTCATTTCTTTTGTGAAATTTTGGAAAGAAAGATTGTTATTTTTTGGAAAACAGTTTATTTTCATTTTTTCATCAATAAATAACTAAACATCACATACAGGGTTTTCCTAAAGGTCCTCATTCAGATTTCAGCTTGTGTCACATAACATTTTTCTCTCCTTTCATTGGTCCATTTGTTACGAGGTTTTTGCAGCAGTTGCAGTGGTTATTTCCACGTCTGCTGATACGAAAGTCTCAAAATGGCCGAATTGTCACAGGTGAGGTTCTCGTTTCACACTGACAGTGTCACATCCTGTGAATGCCCTCTGTCTCCTCCCATTCAGCAGTTTGTGTGCCTGTGTGTATTACAAGCATGTCTCCTTTGATTGGTTTACGAATTGCTTATGCTCCGTGTCATTGGTTCATTGTTACTTCCTGATGTACCTGTGAATTGTATTTAAACCCCCTGCTTGAGTTGCAAGTTGCTGGATTGTAATTCGCTATTTGTGTCAACATTTCCAGTATTTGGAGCAATAAGCAGTGTTTGTCCACATCACCCTCCTGTGTGAGTGCATAAGCCTGCCTTAAGTTGGGAGCTCTTGGCAACAGTCCTTTTCTCTCTGACAGTCTTACGAACATATTTTCCCTCCAGGCCACCAGGGGGCAGAGGAAAGACCACCGCTAATATATCAGGGCATAAATTAACAAGAAATGAAAACACATTTAGACTTTTACCTTTCTTTATTCTCCCCTCTTCTCTCCCAAAAAAAAACATATAGCGCCTTTTCCAAGTTTTAACATGCTGTTAGTGAGTGGCATAATATGAATATTTAGCATATGCTCATTAGCTTACGTCTTGTTGTATCACTCTTGCTCTGTCAAAGTAGTCGTGAGTGAAATCATTCTTTTTTGCCTCATAGAGAAATGGTCTTTTTGGCTGTGAATCAACTTATATAATTTTGTGCAAGTAATATGGTAATGTGCCCATCATGGTCCGAAAGGCCTATTTCAAGGGCAGTTAATTAGTTAATTAAATGACCAAATAAGCATTTAGTATGTTTTAAAAGTTTCTGCTTTTGGTTGTCTGAATGAAGTTATTCGTTAGTCGGGATGGTTTAGAAGCTGTTTTTGTCATAGTGCAAAATTTACATTCATATCTGAGTGAGATGAGCCAACTTTATGACCCTATCTGTCCCTAGTGCAGTGGAAATTTTTTTCTGTGAAGACCTGTGCTTGAATGGTGATTATGTGTGCTAGTCTTTATCAGCTTGAGAGGAGAGGATCCTTGTCTCTGACCAGATAATGTCAACCTGACCCCTGAAAGCTAATGATGACTCATTAGTGATAACCACACAAACTTCTGTCCCTGAAAGAATAATAAAATACACTAATGAGTGCAGTGCTAAGGCTCATCTTCACCTCCAGCAATGCATGCTATGCGCAGTGTGAATATATTAACACACTATTTTTCTTTATAAATTTGGCATCTCAAATCCCACCCGAATCTTGAATGCCCAATTGGTGAACTATGTACAAGGCTTGTTCGTATGTGACCCCTTGCTGCCAACTCAGGATGGTGAAGACAGCTCGCGGCTCTGCTCTGAAGCACGTGCCCATCAGCCACTGCTTCTTATACACTCATTGGTTGAATCTTCGCAAGTTCAGAACGAGGGCGGAGGATACCCGGACATGACCAGGCTTAGAGTCTTCCTGACAACGAAAAAAGCTGTTTATTTATTTCCCTTACCCGACAGTCCCTTCCCAATTTGAAACCCTGTAGCGCGATGGCCAATTGTGGGCTACTCTGAAAAATCTGCCGACCCCTGCCGGTTGGTACGACCGGGGCTCAAACCCGCAACATGATAGTGAGCTACCGAGTGAGCTGTCCTGCAGCTCCACAGCATTTTTCAATGCACGCATTCAATAGGTAAAGCACAGAGAATGCAGTATGGTTTGCCTCTGTCCGATTGCTCTTTTACTCTAGACTCATCATAATCATTCAACTGCGTTTGTTCTGGCCTATGCGACAGTCCGGTGACTTTATTTGTTTGTATGATTGTACAACCCCTTTTCCATTCTTTTGGGATGCTGTGTAAAATATCAATAAATACAGAATGTAATGATTTGCAAAGCATTTCAACTCTATATTCAACTGAAAATAGCGCAATTTTTAAAAAATATTTGCCCATTTCAGTCTTTCACAGTGTGGCGAGGCCCTCACGTTCTGCACTTCTGTACCTTTTACATTCAATCATGTTACTGACCTGTTGCCAATTTAACCTAATTAGTGGTGAGATGTTCCACCTGGTGTATTTTTTTCACTTAATACAACTTTTCTAGTCTATCGTTGCCACTTTCCCAACTTTTTTGAAACGTATTGCTGACATCAAAATTAAAGCAAAGG
This sequence comes from Gymnothorax reevesii, assembly GCA_029721435.1. Classification (NCBI taxonomy): domain Eukaryota; kingdom Metazoa; phylum Chordata; class Actinopteri; order Anguilliformes; family Muraenidae; genus Gymnothorax; species Gymnothorax reevesii. The sequence goes on along the minus strand of CM056582.1, from coordinate 22,441,862 downwards.
GATATTTTTTTTTTCATTTTTCGAAAAACAAAATTTCTCAGTTTAAACATCTAATATGTTGTCTTTGCTCTATTCTCAATAAAATTTAAGATTTACGTGACTAGCAAATCATTGCATTCTGTTTTTGTTTACATTTGACACAGCGTCCCTGCTTTTTTTGGAAATTGGTTGTATTTTGTCAGGTTTGTTTTGCAGGGTGTTGAGTTTGGTGCAGCTCTGAAATGAGAAATCAAATGAATTTAACGTGAATAATTAGATCATTCCACTGTTCACACATTTTTATAGGCTATTTGCAATACTGCTTCCATTATCAAATTAGTCATTGTGCAACCAAGGCCAATACAATTGGCTTTATAAGACCAGAGAGCGGCAACCATTTGTTGGACAAGTTTGGGTTTGACTACCAGAGTGTGCCTTAAGTTGCTATGATACAAGTTTTGTTTACAGGAGCATGCGCACTTCATTACTGACTTTCAAGAGCTAAAGACTTGTGAAACTCCAATGGGATTCAAACATAATATTTACTGAGGTAAAATAACTTCTCTCTGGGATCAATGTGACTGTTATGGCTAAAACTTTACTTGCGTTAATAGAATTATGATGCCTATCTTAGCCAATCAACAGCAATATTAATAAACCTTAATTTAGAGTGTTTTTTATTCGAATGGTGCTGTTTGACATGACAGCCACATTAATGATTTGCTTTGTAAAAACACACAAAACTATTTTTTAACTTATACCAAAATGTTCTAGGATTATGCAGCTCAGCTTCACCTTATCTGTATGAAGACTAACCATTTATTCAGCCTGATAGGACTGCACTATTGAAAGATTAGCATATTTAGCTGCATGGTAGTGCAATGGGTAGCACCATTGCCAAAAAGCATGAAGGTTGCCGATTCTCCCTTTGTCTGTGTTGGTGTCCTCTAGGTAGCCCAGTTTCCTTGCACAATCCCGAGACATTCATGTTATGCTGACTGGAGTCTGAATTAGTATGAACCCATAGGCATGAGTGTGTGAGTGAACGGTGTGTGACCCCTGCAGTGGAATGGCAAACTGTTATTACATTATCTACTAGAATAATCCTCACCTGTATAATCTTATTCATCTGTATAATTGGCTTCTAATGGACTTTAAAACACATGTACAACACAGACTCGTAAACATTCACTCACCCATCCTGCGGAGGATGGGCTCCCCCACTATAGCCGGGTTCCTCCTGAGATTTCTTCCCTATGGGGAATGTTTTCTCATCACAGCTTCAGGATTTTCCTCTCAACTGGGATTTTTTATTTTTACCTCATAAGCTAGTTTAGAGACTCCAGCCAGGCATCTGGCCCACTGCTATTCTATAACGCGCGTTTGAGACAGCTCTTCTGTTAAAAGCACATAACAAATAAGACTGAACTATCCAGGCTGCATTCTTGCCTCTCTATTGTCGAATGCTCGGAAAAATCTCCCTCCGGAACCTTCCGGTCCAGAGAATAGCAGGTTAGATGCTGGATGGGTGAAACTACATTGAAGATATGAACAGATTGTTTCTAAAACGCAGTCTATCTATTTTACTAATTTTGAGTAAATCAGCTTTTTCTGTGTTGGCAACTATTGCATTTATAGTTAAACACAAACTTTCATTGAGAAAAAATAGACCTTATAGTGTAAATTTCTAAAAAAAACTGATTTTTGCACCATGTGAAAGAAGCAGAGGGCTATTGCTCTATGGTATTATCTCAGTTTTCGTAATCTTGGTGCTTATTGGATTTCGGAAACAAACTCTTCGTACAATCTTCTCTTTCTCTCTCACTCTCTGTGACTGCAGAAGCACTGACCGCGGTGATGGCGCCCCCTGCTCAGCGCTCCCTGCCCCTCCATGAGCTGCCCGGCGTTCCCAGGCCCAGCGATGCAGAACAGGCCCGGCAGCTGAACCAGGTGTGGAGGTACTTGGAGGAGACAGGCCTGCAGCGGTGTGCGGAGAGCTTCTGTGCGGACGCCCTGCGAGATCCCCGCTCTGTACCGGCTAACCCCTACCCAGCATTCACCCACCGCACACGTCAGCTAGCGCAGAGCCGCAGGTACACAGACACCCCACGCTGATGCAGGAATACACGGCCCATCAAGAGTTTTCATGCACCCATTTTTAATCTTTAGTGGAAAAAAAAAATCATGTATATTTCATGCGTATAAAATATATAACATGTAAATATACAAAATGATAAAACTTATAAAAGATGTAAATATAGAACAGTATATTGCTTTTATTATCTCCCGCCACAAAGTGTGAGGGGGATATAGGTTTGAGCTCCGTGCGTTCGTGCGTCTATCCGTCCGTCCGAAAAGGGGACAGCTTTTCTTAGGAACTATTACAGACAGGACAACCAAACTTGGTGTGTAGCTTCAGACCACCAAGACCTCGATGGTGTTCGAAAAATAGGTGCGAGCGATTCAGGCAATTGGCTGGGGATGTTGTTGACCATGTCTACTTGTTTTTGATTAAAATATATAAATCTATATTAGTCAAGATTTTTGTCACCTTTTACCATAATAACTTCAGAGAATATTGATAGTAATTTCAAATCAAACTGTTTTGAGAATCCAGCGTCCTGGCTTTCAGCGCAAAATAAACAAAAAGTCTGTCACCCTTCAAGTGCTTAATCACCTCATTTTTCTGTATTCTAACAGACCTCATTTAGCTGATGTGTTAAGAGTGGCTGAGCCAGTTGTCTCACTGATTGATGCTGTTTTTCTTCCGCAGGTTGAAACTGGAACAGGCGAGCAGCGATGAGACGTTCAGGAGAGCGGTGTCTTTCCCCGTAACTCTCACTGCTGTCAGACATATTGCAGGTTAAACACTGTATTTCTCATAACTGTTGTCATTAGCTGCTGTAACCATTGCGGGATGTCTGCATCCTGCGCTTGTGTGGAAGAAACTGAGGGTCGAATGATTTGTGAAGGCTGAGCTTTGGTGGCCCCAGTCATTTGTGTTTTTTTTGCCGTTTACCTCAGGTGCCAAAGGCTGCTCCCATGTGTGGGGCCTTCCCAGCATCCTTCGCAGTGTTAGCCCTCAAGAGATGGGGCGCTACCGCTGGCTGCTGGAGGATGCAACCCCTCCTCTCTCCGCGATGTGCAACCACAGCCCCTACACTGTGAGTTTAGAGTTTGTTTATACAACCACAGCCCCTACACTGTGAGTTTAGAGTTTTTTTATACAACCACAGCCCCTACATTGTGAGTTTACAGTATTATACAACCAAAACCCTTACTCTAAGATTAGAGCATGTTAATACAATCACAGCCCTGACGCTGAGTGTTCAGTATTATACAACCACAACCCTTACACTGTGAGTATAGAGTATGTCAATACAGTAGTCCATACTCTGTGAGTTCAGAGTTTGTTAATACAATCACAGCCCTCACACAGTGATTTTAGAATATATTAAGGCAACCAGAGCCTTTACCCTGTGAGTTAAGAGTATGTTAATACAACGACAGCCCTTACTCTGTGAGTTTAGATTATGTTAATTCAAACACAGCCCTCACACTGTGAGTTTGAAGCATGCAAAGGCAACCATAGCCCTTAAACTGTAAGTTGTATGAGGGCCATCAAAGCCCTTATCCTGTGAGTTTGGAGCTCATAAAGGTAACCACAGCCCTGACACTGTTAGTTTGGAGCTTGTAAAAACAATGGCAGCCCTTAAACTGTGAGTTTTTTTTTTTTTTTTTTTGCAAAAGGGTCATCAAAGTCTTTACACCCTTGAGTTTGGAATATGTCAGGACCATGAAAGCTCTTGCTATTTCGTTTGGCGAACGCCTTGGCTGCTGTGACTTCCTGTCTCCTGTCCCAGTCGTAGTGATGGTCTTCGCCCACTTCCTGTGTATCAGGTCCAGGTTGCCTGTGCTCTGACTGGGCCCTGCATTTTCTCCGGAACATTCTTCCCAGCCTCTCCGACACCTGGCCTGGACCTGCTGCAGACCTACATCATTACTGGACCCCATCCACACTGCGCCCACACCCTCTACGCCCAGAACGTGCGCAGTGATGTCATCAGAATGAGCCAACAGGGTCGCCATCATGTGCTGAGGTCAGAGAGGTCGGAGGGCAGGGCTGGCCTATCTGAAGAGGGGAAAAAAAAAGTCATTTTCTGGAGTGTGGTGTTTCTCCCATACACTTACAAAGATCATTTCTTCTCTGGATAACAAAAAACCTTTTCAATGTTGAAATATATCTAGAATTTTTGATGTATTTTTACACTGAGTATAGATTGACCAGTGGGTGCATATCATACCGTTGTTGATTTTTACCTCTACCTCAGGCCAAATAATCCATTGGAACAGTAAAGACTGCTTTTGCTTGGCGTAAATAATGCTATTCTACATCCCCAATTCCAAAATAGTTGGGATGAAGTGTAAATTTGAATAAAATCAAAATGCAATGACTTTCACAGGCCAATATGTTATTTTCAACAGAACATAGATAAAATTTCAAATGTTGAAACTGAGACATTTTACATTTTTATCCACAAAATGAGCCACAGGCTCTCCAAGCCTTGAAGGCTTGCGTAAAAAATAGTGGAATACTTTTAACACAATATTCCTCAACGTCAAATTGCAAAGGCTTTGAAGGTCTCATCATAGACAGTGCATAACATCATCAATAGATTCACAGAAACTGGAAAAATCTCTGTTCTTAAGTGACAAGGCCGAAGACCTTTACTGGATGCCTGTGATCTTCAGGCCCTCAGATGCCACTGCATCACTCACCGGCATGATTCTGTCATTGACATTACTAAATGGGCCCAGGAATACTCAAGAGACCACTGTCTGTCGAAGGAGACCCAAAACTCTCCAGCAGCTGGAAGCCTGTATTAAACAAGACTGGGATCAAATTCCAATGGCTAAACTAAAAAAACTCGTCTCCTCAATACCCAGATGCCTCCACTCTGTGTTAAAAAGAGGAGGGGATGGTGCAGCATGATAAATAGGCCCCTGTCCCAACTTTTTTGAGACCTGTAGCAGCCATCAAATTTGAAATGAGCTCATTTTGTTGATAAAAATGTAAAATTTCTCAGTTTCTACTGTTATGGCCCCAATTTGTTATTACATTACAACACAACAGCAACAGCAACAGCAAGGGATGACAGACACAGTTTTAACAACTAAAACACATTTAATTTTTAACAAAGACAATAATGACTAAACAACTAACAACTAAGACCAAGATTGATTATAACAAAAACAAAAAGAAATATTTACAGTCCCTTTTTGTGGGGCGGCTTGGTGATGTCCTGGATGATGAAAATGCTCAAACACAGGCAAAGAAATCCACAAAAGAAACGTCACAGGTCTTGAACAGAATGGCAGGTCTGGTCATCTTCTTGCAATTTCTCCTACTACTTTACTGTCTCAATTCTTTTCCTTATATACTCTTTTGCAGACCCCACCCACATTTAGACCTCTTTTTTTTAATTTTCTGAGACTTGCCCCAGACATGTCCAGGACATGTCTAAACATGACTCCAGTCTGAGCTTAACAAAAAAAAAGGTAAATACTGCCATCTAGTGGCCTATATTCACATTACACTACATTTGCTATGTTATCTCTGTTTTATTGTGAATAAAATACTGGCTGCTGTGATTTTAAAGCCATTGCATTTTGATTTTATTCACAATTTCCACTTTGTTCCAACTATTTCAGAATTGGGGTTGTACACCAGTGTGGTAAAGTCTTGATGCTATGGCCGCAGGAGAAAAAAGCTTGCAGAATGTTTACAGTGCGATTTTAAGTGATTTTATTGCCCTTTTTTTAAAAACAGAGATAAAAATATTGGATTATACAGCAATAAAGAAGTTCAATTCAGATTACTCAGTGTGGAAAATAAAATACCCGGACTTAAAAAAAAAACCCCAAATATCGTTTTCTCTCACTGAAAATCTATGCACTGACCTTTTAAGAAATAATGAGATACTGTAATGGTTTTTCTTCTTGATTTCTTTTCCCCCTAGAATTACTGTTCCTTCAGATGTTTCCGGAGGGTTCCGTACGTTCTCTAAGGCATGTATTTCTCTGCCTGATCACAGTCGCTAGAATTTAGTTCAGAAGAGAAATGCTGAGCTGCTGTGTGTGTCAGTAACACAAGGCTGCTAATGCATTGCAGAGGCACAGCTAGAACTGAAAATTGAGTCGTCACAGAACATCCCTTTAAACAATTATTAGTCCTGACTTGTTCACAGTCATTTTTCCCAGTAACAGTACATTCACTCCAAAAACACTAAGGTGTTACTAGTTACCCTCGTAAAAGTAAGATGGAAATCATCCATTTGGACGCACAATTTGGTGCGGATCAATCAACCTCATTCAAAATAGTGTGAAGGTGTTTCAAGTCTGTGTCTTTGATTTCATTTAAATGATTTAAACAATCGTGAAGCACAGGTTAGATTGCCTGATATGCCGAAAAGGTAGCGCGGAAGTTCCAGTTCACCTTTCATAAAGCATAGGCCTACTTATGAGTAAATCATTATTGTGAACTGAATTTAGCCTATTAGTCGCCTTTAGATCGCATTAATACAGAAGTTGTCTTCAACTGCCAATGGATATTTCTTATAATTGGAAAATGTGTCAATAAAGGAAAGTAACTGAGCACAAGTCAGGACGAATGATCGTTGTAAAGAGATGTTCTGTGCTTACACAGGTGTCAGCTTTGACAGAACCACTGATGCGTTTTGCAGGAGGAGGTCTGTCTGCAGGGCTCAGGCTTTGAGGAGGCCGTGAGGAGGTGTCTGGACTCTGGAGCAGAGGAGCTGGTGAGGGTGGAGTGTGTGTGGAGAGTAGACCCCCAAGGATCTCACTATCAGTGCGGCAGCAAGGCCTACTGCCTGACTGTCGTTCAGACCGCTACTGGCCTCCAGGACGAAGAGAGGTGAGGAAGTGCGGGGTGCGGGGGGGGGGGGGGGGGGTAGGCCACTTTGTCAGTCACGTATTAAAGTCGAATTGATTACATGACCGCTGTTTAGATTTTGATCCAATGACTTGCAGTTGTTTAAAAAATGAACAAGTTCCTGTATCTGGGACAAAAGACATTAGCCACTTGCTTGCAGGCTTCCCTATATAACTCCTAATGTCTGAATCACAGCTGGTTCTTCAGAGTGAATGAGTGGTAAAGCAGTGATCAAGAGGCCCTCCAGGAGTGCAAACCTCCACCCAGGCAGCACAGTCGAAATCCTTCTGAGGGAACATGGGGCATAAGGAATTTAAGGATAGGTTCCATCCTTGATGCGAAACTAATCAACCCAAAAATTTGAGTGATATCACTGGGAGTGAAGTTCAGTTAAAGCGTTTCATAGGATTTCAAGATTGCTGCTGTGGGGGCCATGTTATTTACAATAGAACATAGATAACATTTCAAATGTTGAAACTGAGTCATTTTACTTTTTTATCCACAAAATGAGCTTATTTCAAATTTTATGGCTGCAACAGGTCTCAAAAAAGTTGGGACACGGGCAAAAAACGGCTGAAATAAGAGAATCAGCTAAAAGAAAATTTGGTTAGCAATAAAGTTAACCGGCATCAGGGGTATAACATGATTGGCTATAAAAGGAATGTTTTAGAGAGGCTCAGTCTCTCATAAGTAAAGATGGCCAGAGGCTCTCCAACCTGTGAAGGCTTGCGGAAAAAAATTTGTGGAATGCTTTAAAAACAATGTTTCTCAACATCAAATTGCAAAGGCTTCGAAGGTCTCATCATCGACAGTGCATAACATCATCAAAAGATTCAGAGAAACTGGAAAAATCTCTGTGCGTAAAAGACAAGGCCAAAGACCTTTACTGGATGCCCGTGATCTTCGGGCCCTCAGACGCCACTGTATCACTCACTGGCATGATTCTCTAATTGACATTACTAAATTAGCCCAGGAATACTTCAAGAAACCACTGTCTGTAAACACAGTCCGCCGTGCCATCCACAGATGCCACCTAAAACTCTATCATGCAAAAAGGAAGCCATTGTTGAGCATGATCCAGAAGCGCTGCTGTGTTCTGTCAGCCAAGGCTCATTTAAAATGGACTGTAGCAAAGAGTCCTGTGGTCAGACGAGTCCAAATTTGACATTCTTGTTGGAAATCGTGGGCGCCATGTCCTCCGGGCTAAAGAGGAGAAAGACCACCCCTCCTGTTATCAGTGTTCAGTTCAAAAGCCAGCATCTCTGATGGTATGGGGATGCATTAGTGCATATGGTGTGGGACACTTGCATGTTTTAAAAAGCACCATGAATGCTCAAAGGTATTATTTGTTTTAGTGTTTAATGTTTATTAATGTTTTTCAAAGGTATTAAAGTTTTAGAGGAACATATGCTCCCCCCCCAGATGACATCTGTTCCAGAGGAGGCCTTGTGTATTTCAGCAGGAAAATGCAAAACCACATACTGCAGCTATTACAGCAGCATGGCCTCGTAGTCGAAGAGTCCGTGTGCTGAACTGGCCTGCCTGCAGTTCTGATCTTTCACAGATTGAAAACATTTGGTGCATAATCAAACAAGACGTCTGTCAAAGGAGACCCAAAACTCTCCAGCAGCTGGAAGCCTGTCTTAAACAACAGTGGGATCAAATTCCAATGGCTAAACTCAAGAAACTTGTCTCCTCAATGCCCAGGTACACCATGGTTAACAGACCCCTGTCCCGACTTTTTTGAGACGTGTAGCAGCCATCAAATTTGAAACGAGCTCATTTTGTGGCTAAAATTGTAAAATTTCTCAGTTTCCACATTTGCTTTATTATCTCTGTTCTATTTTGAATAAAATACTGGCTGGTGTGACTTGAAAGTCATTACATTTTGATTTTATTCAAAATTTCCACTTTGTCCCAACAATTTCAGAATTGGGGTTGTTGTAGCCACCCACCTACAAAATTTCAGAGATATTTCTTCATTACTTTTTGAGTTATCTTGTGCATCAACAGACAGACAAACAGACAAACACCGCCAGCAAAACATAACCTCCTTGGCGGGGGTAATAATTCTGAAAGAAACCCTACTATTTCCATGGGGTTAAGAGGAGAGGGAGTTTTGAAATGTTCTCATGTCAAATTAATTGCTTGCAATTCAGACTTCAGAAGCAGAAATAAAAAAAAAGAATTGTTGAAAAAAAGAATGCAGTTCATCAGTGTGCAAACCTTAAATGGGACACATTTGCGGTTAGCCCTTTTTTTTTTGCAGATAAGCTGTTTTTTCCAGTATTTGAAGAATGCTGAAAAACTGTCCTAAAAAGCAATTTAAATCGTGGAGCGTAATCAGTCATGACCACAGTGCCTTGAAGGACTTTGTTTTGTATCTTCATAGATAATATCAGACAATCTTTATTATCATATTGCTGTATCTTCATATATTATCATATATTATATCTATCATTGCTCATTCGATTTGCTGTTAGAAGCTGGAGTGGAGGAGAACTTGGGAAAATGATTCTCTCTCTCTCTCTCTCTCTCTCTCTCTCTCTCCATACAGGGTTCTCTCTCACCCACAGTGCCCCCTGGTGTTGCTGTCCTGCAGTGTTTTTCCCCAGCAGGCTCAGGCAGAGGCGTTCGCTTGCGCTCACATTCCCACAAACCCAGGTCACACGGCAGTTCCTTTCATTGGTCTGTGATTTCAGTAAATTAAGCCACAGGACATCAGGACAGCTGTGGAGCGGCTTCCTGATGGAGTTGCGTTATTCCTGTGCTCTTAGCAGATGGCGAAGCGGATGTTTTCGCACCGGTTCGGGACGTCCTGGCGGAGAGGCTGTCTGCTCTAAGGCTCCCCCTAGAGGTCATCCCTGCAGCTCACATCTGCTGCACCCTCCTCCTCCTGCTGCAGGATATCCAGCCTGTACACACACACAGCGCCACAGCACAGACTCCTCTCCTGGAGGTAAAACACACACACACACACACACACGCTTGCACAAAGCGCCACAGCACAGACTCCTCTCCTGGTGGTAAAACACACACACACACACACACACACACACACACACACACACACACACACTTGCACAAAGCACCACAGCACGGACTCCTCTCCTGGAGGTAAAACACACACACATACACACACAGTGTGTGTGTCACACACACTCATGCGCACACGCGCACACGCACACACGCGCACAAAGCACCACAGCACATACTCCTCTCCTTGAGGTAAAACACACACACAAATGTGCGTACACACACACACACGCACACAGCGCCACAGCACGGACTCCTCTCCTTGAGGTAAAACACACACACAAATGTGCGTACACACACACACACGCACACAACGCCACAGCACAGACTCTTCTCCTTGAGGTAAAACACACACACACGCGCGCACATACACACACACACATGCACACAGCGCTACAGCACAGGCTCCTCTACTAGAGGTAAAACACAGACGCGCACACACAGACGCGCACACACAGACGCGCGCAAACTCTGACGCCAAGCCCATCCTTGGATTTCCTGTAAATAAGTAGGGATAGTGTGTTTCATATTGTACTTTTGCCGCGACTTCCAATGTGGGAAAGTGGCCATGGCGCTCGACATGGCTCTGATGGTTACGATACGAGCTCTACTGAAGGCATAATATGATCAGTGAAGACCAGCAAGGCCCTTAACCTCACACAGCTCCAGGTGGGATTGGCCCCTGAAGTCTTATCATCTAAGCCACTTTGGACAAACCTGTCAACTAAATGTAGCAGGAGTTAGTACTATGTGACTATCACTTCAACACTCAAAGTAACATTCAGTAGTCGTCCCATAAATGTAATGATACTGTGTGCAGCCATGGATTATAATTTAATGAAGTGTTTTTCTCTCGAGCACAGAGCACAGACTCAGCAGGGTGAGGTGTCTTGGGGTTTAAGATTATCTGATATTCTTCCTCCTCATTTCTGTCCAGAGTAATTTAGCACATTTTGTTTTAAAGGTTGTTTAATTAGATTACTGTCAGGTTGTTGGAAGTTGTGAAAATGTGGCATTCTTCTCAATTATTTTGACATTAGAGACCCACACCTATGTAAATAACACCCTGAGAAAAAAGTATGCTTGAGCTGTATGGGTAACAGAAAAGCTGCAGGTTATGGGGGCGCTGCAAAGCTGTACTGCAAAATACTTAGTGTGCTTAAGGTGCACTGTGCCTGCACGAAAAGTACGCTATCATTTCCAGCAAAGCGCTCTGTCTATAGTTATCATGAAACTGCAGTCTATTTTCATCATTAGAGCACAGTCTATATGCATCATTAGAGCACAGTCTATATTCATTATTAGATCGCAGTCTATTTTCATCATTAGATAGCAGTCTATATTCATCATTAGAGCGCAGTCTATATTTCTTCATTAGATCACAGTCTATATGCATCATTAGAGCGAAGTCTATATTCATCATTAGATCTCAGTCTATATTCATCATTAGATCACAGTCTATATTCATCATTAGAGCACAGTCTATATTCATCCTTAGAGTGCATTCTAATTTCATCATTAGATTACAGTCTATTTTCATCATTAGACTGCAGTCTGTATTCATCATTAGAGTGCAGTCTATATTCATTATTAGACTGCAGTCTATATTCATCTGTAGGCACAGTTATGCACGCCAGCTAAATGCTAATTTGAATGGGAGTAGCGAACCGTGTGTCGTCTCAGTGCTGACCTCAGCAGCAGAGCCGTTAGCCTCCCCATCCATATTTAGCGCATTTTCATTAGTGGGCGATGGTTCCCGTGGCGGTGTTTGTGCTGTCTGCCCTGCTCCAGGCTCTGCAGCAGATGTGGGGGTTTGGGCAGAGTCCGGCTGCCAGGCTGTGGGCGGTGAGGCTGAATGTGGTGCGTCTGTGCCAGCTTCTCCGGGCCAGGCCTGCCCGGGTGAGTCAGCGCGGGTGTGGGATATCGTCAGCTGGAGATACTGTGAACAGCACTGTGCACCTATCAAACACGGAGGCTGCACGTCTCGGGGTCTTTGAAGGCCTTCTTGTGTGTTTCTATATCCTAGGAACTTGGCCCGCTGTGTTAAGTCATGAGGTCATTAAATACGAGGCTGCCTATAGCTAAGTGATAAAGGTCACTGTTAAGGTTGTTAGTTCAAGGCCCACTGTAGCCAGAATGGGATCAGTGCAGCTGTTGGGCCCTTGAGTAAGGCCCCAAACCCCACTTTACTCCAGAGGGGATTTGCCCAGAGCATAGTCCAATCAACTTTAAGTCACCTTGGATAAAAGTGAAAAAATGGCTCCGCAATGTTGTTCCATCTCCTGACTGAGAAATGCCTGCAAATATAATTAACCAATCAATAAACATCCTGCGGACGGAATGTTTCCGTCCAATCTTGGGGCTAATTCATAAAAATTTGAGCGAATTTCAGATCCTAATATTGTGTGCATTCAAAGAAACAAAAGAAAAACCGCATATATTAAAAAATACCCTAATTTATGGAACTATGGGTAAGGTAAACTGCATGAAACTTATATAAGTATGGTAATGAAAATTAACTTGGGTTTTTTTAGACGTGCATCATCTGATTAATTTTGTTTGTTAGAGTTCAATTTGTTTGAATTCTTCTGAAGCCTGTGAAAGACAGTGGCGTACGCATCATTTCTGTGCTGGTGTATTGTTTATAAACGACGCACCAGTGATGGCTCATCCCGGCGGCGATGTTGTCGTAACGCCGCGCGTGTTTTGTTGCGTTTAGAGCGAAGACGCAGAGGTGAGCCTCGTCCTGGCCCGCAGGCTGAGACAGCAGCTGTTGGAGGGGTGTGTTTGGGAGGGAGACCCCCTCAGCAGCTGGTGCAGAGACGCGGGGGGGTCCCGCGGAGGTCTCATCGGACGGCTGCAGGGTGTGTGCGACCAGCTGCTCCTGGGCTCCAGTCAAACAGCCCTGAACGAGCTGAGAGAGGTGAGATCAGGACGAGGTGGGAGTACAGGGGGGGGATCCGGAGTGTGAGATCATGTCTGCTCTGTACTTTGGCTCAATGGTTTTCCAAACAATGGCTGTGAGGTTAAATTGGTGGGTAAATATGTTCATACTGTGTGCACTGTGGTTGGAGGTTTGTGTACGATGCTCTGTGGTTGATTGTGCAGTGTCACTGAACTGTGTCCCCCTCTGCTCTGCTAGAAGATAACATGCTGTCCATAAGTCTTTGGACAACGGCATGATTTTTGCTTTGTGCTGTAGCACAATGGGTTTGAAAAGCAGGAACTGTGAGGTAAGCCGAGCCACCCGGGTGTACAGCCATATTTTGCGAACCATATAGGAACGGCAGCCATTTCGTGTTTCCTTTTTCCACATAATTAAGGACGGCGCTATACGTTGTTTACACAAAGGTGCAGGTGAGGTTATGTGGAGTGTTTGAGAAATTGAAGCACCTGACAAGGTCTCTTTGTCTGGTGAAGACTGTGAAGATAAAAGGTGCCCGTATCATGTAGCCGTATTGTGTGTGTGTGTGTGTGTGTCAGTGCTGTTTGGCACAGGGGCAGGTCTTTGAGCCTCGACATGTAGGGGCATGAAATCTGCTGGGAAAGAATTGAGGCTTCCTCTTTTACCCCTGATAGCTGTTATAACTGCAGGTACTGTTAATACGCCTCTATCATATATTGTATGGGGATATCATATATCCTGTCGTTGACGTTCCGTGAGTCAGGATGTAGAACACCTGCCATGTTTTACTTCATCCATGATATTGATCAGCTGATTTCGCTAAATATTTTATCTGCTTGTGGAATGACAACAGATCCAGTCTCTGTGTCTTTTCTGCTATTGGTGAAATACCTAGAGTTCAGTCATGGATGCGCGCCAAAGGTGAATTCGAGAAAAACATTTTTTATCTTTGAAGGCATGTAAAAGCACTTTCTGGAATCTTGTCGAAATAAAAGGATTTTACAATGTCAACAGGCACAGTCAAAAAACTGTGTCGCTTCAAGCTTCTATGATACATCCTTCTATGAGATTTTCTTCAGAAAATGGAATTATGTATGAATATGCCTCTTTTGTGCACAGATAGGATCATATCAAACTAAAACCCCAATTCTGAAATTGTTGGGACAAAGTGTAAATTGTGAATTAAATCGAGAGACAATGACTTTCAAACCACACCAGCCAGTATTTTATTCACAATAGAACAGAGATAACTTAGTAAATTTAGAAACTAAGAAATCTTACAATTTCATCCGCAAAATCAGCTCGTTTCGAATTTGATGGCTGCTACAGGTCTCAAAAAAGTTGGGACGGAGCCTGTTTACCCTGGTGTAGCATCCCCTCTTCTTTTTAACACAGTGTGGAGGCATCTGGGCATTGAGGAGACAAGTTTCTAGAGTTTAGCCATTGGAATTTCATCCCACTCTTGTTTAATACAGGCTTCCAGCTGCTGGAGAGTTTTGGGTCTCCTTTGACTGAGTTTTCATTTAATTACGCGCCAAATGTTCTCAATCGGTGAAAGATCAGGACTGTAGGCAGGTCAGTTCAGCACACTGACTCTTCTACTACGAAGCCATGCGGTTGTAATAGCTGCAGTATGTGGTTTTGCATTGTCTTGCTGAAATACACAAGGCCTTCCCTGGAAGAGATGTCGTCTGGAGGGGAGTATATGTTGCTCTAAAACCTTTATATACTTTTCAGCATTCATGGTGCTTTTTGTCAATGTCAATGTCAAAATTGGACTTGTCTGACCACAGGACACTTTGCCACTTTGTCCGCTTTTAATGACCCTTGGCCCACAGAACACAGCGGCGCTTCTGGATCATGTTCAACAATGGCTTCCTTTTTGCATGATAAAGTTTTAGGTGGCATCTGTGGATGGCACGGCAGACTGTGTTCACAGACAGTGGTTTCTTGAAGTATTCCTGGGCCCATTTAGTAATGTCAATGACAGAATCATGCTGGTGAGTGATGCAGTGGCGTCTGAGGGCCCGTAGATCACGGGCATCCAGTAAAGGTCTTTGGCCTTGTCCCTTACGCACAGGGATTTTTCCAGTTTCTCTGAATCTTTTGATGATGTTATGCCCTGTCGATGATGAGACCTTCAAAGCCTTTGCAATTTGATGTTGAGGAACATTGTTTTTAAAGTATTCAACAATTTTGTCACACAAGCCTTCACAGGTTGGAGAGCCACTGGCCATCTTTACTTCTGAGAGACTCAGCCTCTCTAAGACATCCCTTTTATAGCCAATCATCTTACACGCCTGATGCCAGTTAACTTAATTACTGGCTAAATATTCTTTCAACTGATTCTCTTTTTGTACATATAAATAGCTTTTTCAGCCCTTTTCTGCCTGTGTCAACATTTTTGAGACCTGCTGCAGCCAGAAAATTTGAAATAAGCTCATTTTGTGCATGAAAATATAAAATGTCTCAGTTTCAAACTTTGAATTGTTATCTATGTTCTGTTGTAAATAACATACCGGCTCATGGGATATGAAAGTCATTGCATTTTGATTTTATTCACAATTTACACTTTGTCCCAACTATTTCGGAATTGGGGTTGTATATCAAATAGGGTCTCAAACTGAAGAACCCAGTGCTAAAAGTATTTAAGTCACATCATGTCCATTTTGAGAACATTGAGGAAAGTGTCTCAGGCTACTATAAAAGATATTTCTCCATCATTACCTCATGGTGTGTGAGAGAGTGATTTCAGTTCTTTCAGCACTGGGCTCTACAATTTCACATTATTGCTGACATACCAGAAATATGAATTTCCAACGTATGGCGCTAACATCCTGAAGGGTTGTTCAGCAAATCCAGCTGTTTGGAATAACATAACATGACATGAATGGCAAGAACAGGCCTTTCAGCCCAACTAAGCTCGCCAGTTTCTTTATACTATTGTGAATATATCCCTTCAGATATTGAATGACTCAGTGGTATCTAGCTTTAGGTCAAGCCTGCTCTTGAAAACCCCCAAGGTCTCTGCATCAACGATATGGTCAAATAAAATAAAATGGGAATAAAATACTGTGGAGGACTTTTACATGTTGAATCTGGATGGTTCTCCCCTGCTTAAATCTGATAGTCCCGTGATTATTCCTGTGGGAATCTTTTCTGTTTTCGTCTACTGTTTCCTGCTCACCTGGGCTAACCTGCTGTGTCCTGTCTCTGGTTTCTTTATGCTGTCGCTAAAAGGGATGTGTCATGATAGATTAAGTGTGAGTGTGGTGGTGTAGTTACCATTGCCCCAGGTTGCCTGTGTGATACGCAGGGTCAATCGGTACTGTGGTTTTTGCGCAACCTCGTCTGCGTATTGTGTGTTCAGTTGTGCGAGTGCAGATGGTGCGGTCTGTGTGTGTTCTACGGAGCCCTCGGGATGCACTTAAACCATCGGCTATCGAGGTCCGCTTCCTTTTCAGGATCGTCTTTAACTCTCTCTATATCCCTCTTGCCGTCAATTTTTAAGATACTTTTGGCATGAATGATGCATGATGATGAATGTGACAGATAATAACAGAGCAAAGTATTATGATTATATGTGTCGGGTGTGCAGTTTATTCATAATACATACATATACGCATGAATGGTCATGCTAGTAGTAAGAAAATGCAAAAGAAAAGCTATCTCTCTTACGCGCTCACAATGACAATAGCTTGCATGCAATTCGAATTTTTTTTTGCAGATAAGCTGTTTTTTCCAGTATCTGACGAATGCGGAAAAACTGTCCTTAAAGGCTATTTAAATCGTGGAGAGTAATCAGTCATGACCACAGTGCCTTGAAGGACTTTGTTTTGTATCTTCATAGATAATATAAGATAATCTTTATTAGCATATAGCTATATCTCCATATATTATCATATATTATATCTATCATGGCTCATTCGGTTTGCTGTTAGAAGCTGGAGTGGAGGAGAACTTGGGAAAATGATTCTCTTTCTCTCTCTCTCTCTCTCTCTCTCTCTCTCTCTCTCTCTACATGTGTAAATACAGTGGTACTGGAGCAGCAGTGTTCTGGAGTGCCAGCTTGTATCAGACATCCTGCCGTCAGTTCCAGTCCTCCAGAACATTGTACAGAGAGCCGCAGAGGGGGCCGGGGTAACGGAGGTAGTTTTCACAGTAACTCTGAACACATTTGGACACACTTTACTTGAGTACCGTTTTCAGCATAAGTTATATTCTTCTGCAAATTACCTCAAATCAAGCTAGTTTGTAACTCACTAGACAGGTGGGTCAACTGGAAGCATTATAAAAGTACGGCACAACAGTGGCACCTTCCATAAGGCTTGGTTAGTGCTTGGATCGGAGACCATGTGGCACTGGAGGGCTTGTGGGTGGCGATCTTCCCATTGGTGAAACATACCCCAACTCCTCACTGCAGTGATGTGGACACTGTACTGAAGATGATGCCATCTTTTAGACGAGACGCTAAACAGGAGCCCTGACTCTCTGTGGTCATTGAAGATCACATGACACTCTTTAGACTAAGGAGTTTTGTGGTGTTGTGGCTGAATTCGCTCCATTGCTCTGCCATCCAATCATCCTCTGATGTAACTGGTTGTGCGGTTTGTCCTCCCTCTCCACCTCAAGCCGATGTGTGGTGACAGTTCTGACACAAAATGGCTGCTGTCGCATCGCCCAGGTGGGGGCTGCACACTGGTGGTGGCGAGATGAGATTATCCCATGTGGCTGTAAAGCGCTTTGAGTATCTATGAGAAGGTGCTATCTAAATAATGAATGATTAGAGGTGGGATTCTGAGGTCTGCTATTTATTCAGATTACTGACACTCTTTCAATCTGACACAGCAGCCTGCTTAAGTCTGTCTGCTTCTCATTATCACTTCTTAATCATTATTGGTCATATTTTGGTTTTGATCAGTCAGTTGGCTGAATGAATGGCTTGATTGCAAGTTAGGCAAAGTACACAGGAATTGATTTAAGGTGAGCTAATTAGGCCAAGGCAATGGAGGCTGTCCAACCTCGCTGGTAATTAGCGGACTCAAATCACAGTTTTCTTCCCTGAAGCATTTCAAATGACCGCATTAGGTATGTGTCATAGAAAAGTTAATAAGCAAGCTTGTCTGTCTGCCTCATAGTGGCAGTTACTTTCATTGCGCTTTCGATAACCGCAATTCCGTATTTCGTGCTGCCATACTTTCTCCTGGATTACTAATCATGGCCAAAGACTGCAAATAGTATACAGTATTTGACCCCCATGGAATGTATCTGTTTGCTGGACATACCTGCACGATATATTGCACTTATCAAATTTTGCAATAGCTGCCATTGTGGTGCACTCTAACAACACAAGCAATGAGAGAGCACCCACGTGATTTCGATAGCCTCGTGTTCATGCGACTGCGTGGTACTCAATTTAGCTATTGTCATATCATTGCAACTACATTGTATTATACCGCGGAGAGTGGGATGCAAGTATATACTGGGTGTGCATGCAGTACAGACTAAACAAGTATGTGGTTCTGAACACAGCCGAAATGGAGGTCTTGACTCCGCCTCTATGCGTCACTTCAGGAACAGGAATTCAGAGAGCAGAGAGGATTGTGGGAGGGAGAGTTGCTCTTCTGCAAGCCACTCACCCTGGATTTCCCTGTGGAGGCAGCCACAGACCGCGCATCCCTCCAGCGAAAACTGTCGCAGGTGGCCACTCTCAACATGTCACATGCACTAACTATTTACTTCCTGGGTTCCTGATCTTTCCCAGAAAGGGCCGGTGTGGGGGCAGGCTTTCATTGCAACCAAGCAGCTACGCTCCTGATGCTACTAATCAAGCTTAGCGAAGAGTCCAGGGGTTGATTAGTAGCATCAGGTGTGTGGCTGCTTGGTTACAATGAAAGCCTGCACCCACACTGGCCCTTTCTGGGGAAGATTGGGGACCCCTGGCTTACATGATGCCACCTGTGCGCCTTAAAATGATATTGAGATGTGTTAGCATTCAAGCTCAAATGTCGCAAATGAGAAGTTCTTGTAGGTTGTCCCTTTCAATAAATTACTAATAAAACAATTCTGTGATTCATACTAGTTGTGTGCTTGTGTGTGGTCCTGTGTACTGCGTATGTGTGGGGGAGTATGTTTGTGTGTGTATGTCGGTATATTATATGTGTCTGTGTGTGTGACTGCGTGTGTGTGTGTGAGTGTGTGTATGTGTGTGTGTTTTATTATCTTCATTTAGCTTTTTGACATGGAAACCCATTGAGACCTCGGCGCTGTTTGCGATGATGCCCTGTTTACAACAATCACAGTATCATAAAAACATGAGGAAAATATATTACAAACAATAAAATCAACATACAGCAATACATTTAAAACACTCAGCTGATAAAGTCATGGCAGCATTATTGGAAACTCATGTCTGCGTGTGTTTCAGTACCTGGCAGATTGTGCAGTGGACCAGTGCTGGGAGCAGTGCCTGTGGGGGGTACTCTCTCTCTCTCCTCTGCCCTCAAACCCTTTCCCCTCCGTGGCCCAGGAGTTCAGGCTTGCTACGCTCAGGTACACTCTCCGTAAACTCCATTTCCCACAATCCCACACTTCCCCTCCAACTCATGTCTATTTAATGGCCATTACAAAGGATAGGAGAAAATAAATCAGTCTCCCCACCTGTTCACGCATGGCTTTGTAGAGGAGTTGTTGTTGAACAGAGGTTGCCTCAGGACGGGGGTCTGGGGAGATTACACACACACGCACACACACACACACACACCATATGCTGCTGCTCGTCACAGGAGGGCTCACTGGCAGCAGTCAGACGCCGAGCTTCAGAAACAGTTATGGCCCCCACGGACCGTACAGCCCTGCGCTACAGGAGGGCCCCTGCACTGTGGCCCCGGGGGAGAGGGGTACGGCCTCGCCTGTGCGCTCAGGACCTCACACCCTGACCGGCTCCGAGACTGTCTGGCTCGAGCTCGGTGTCTGGAGAGCCCACTCTCCATCACAGGAAGATTCAAGGTATGGTGGAGGAGAGCTGAGGCTTTCACTCTTTAAGAGTCACATAGGTCCTCTCGACTGTATGTTATTTGTAAAAAGTATGAGGCTCTACAGATTCATTGACCATTGTGTAAATGCCGGTTTCACGCTCGCTTTTTGGTCAAGCCGTTTATATGAAACTGGCAATTAATAACTCAAGTATTAGAGTACTTTCCTGTTGATTGTTGAATGTTAAGCTAGTCTTGTGTTTATGCTGTTTGGCAGTCAGTTGTGCACTAACAGTGACAAACATGGAAGACGGAGTGTGGTAATTTCAGAAGCTGCTTTGTTGATGAGCTGTGTGTGGTCTGTAATGCTATCAGGCGGCACAAAGCACAGCCGTCCTGTCGCCTCGTGCCTGGCTCGGAATGCTGTCCCCCTTCCTCTGCGGGCTTCAGGTGGTTGAGTTCTGCTACATAACAGCGCCACCTGGCTGCTTGGATGAGGTGCTGCAAGTGTACGCCAAACTGGGTGAGCGATATGACATTGTGTTACGGCGGCTGTGATTTACTGCCGCGCTTCACCGAGGGTACGCGGGGCCGTTAAAGCGACATAAATACGGTTTTATATTTCCGGGGAAGCAGCTCTGTAAGCAGCCATGCTTCTAAGTCACTAAGTCAAACTATCATTCCCTCTCTCATTGAGTTATAGGGTCCCTGAGTGTACAGCAGTAAATGTCAGTAATGAATGACCTCAAGCCAAAGGAAAGGGCAAAGTCAAACTGTTTCAGCTCAGCACTCATGCTGTAGCTCATATTCTTTATACCTCTTCCCTCTCTGTCTCTCTCCACCACCTGCGTACCCTTCCTGCAGTCCTGGCTGGGCTATCTGGACTGTCTGACCGGGACGGGCTGATTGTCCTTGCTGTAGACCTGGGCCCAGGAGGGATGTGGGACCTGCAGGAGGTCACTGCTTACCCAACCCACTTCCAGGAGTGCTTTTCAGACGCCCTGCGACACAGATACCCCGTACACCTCAGGGTAACTGCTGCTAAACTGCCGAAAAGCGTGCTACGGAGTACTGCTGCTGCTTTTTTAGCTCGCTAATTGAATACACATTTTACATTACACTGAAGTTATCAGTTGACGCTTTTGGCCAAATTGACTTGCAGTTTATTAGGCTAAACATGAGGTTGTTCTACCTGAAACAAGGTGGGATTAAGGGCATTACTCTTGGCCCAACAGCTGCACTGATCTTTATTGTGGCTACGCTAAGATACGCTAAACTAAGATGCTAGTTTACAATTGTGCTTCTGCTCACTACGTATTGTGCATTGGTCGGCATGGCTATTTTTAAGCATCCAGGCCTTTACTGCAGTCCATACGCAAGGGCACAGAGTCCCGATGGCGGTACAAAACTGCACCAGAGCCTGTGGTGCTGAACTAACACAGCAGCCCGCCAGTGCCTGTGGGTACGACAGGAAGGTGGTCATTACGCTAGCTCAGCAGCTTTGCCTAGTGAACTGAGTTACATTGAGGTTCAATATTATTGGGACACCTTTGTCTTATCCTGTGTTAACTAATACTTTTTGATTCAGGATTTTTATTCTGCAAATGCAGGAAATTAATTACGAACAGCATTTGTATAGACATGAAACTGTGAGAAAATGTAATGCATGGCGTTTGGTATGATCAGTTACTTTTTATGCACGGTGTTAGGTTTGATGTTCCAAGAGTTTAGCCATTCACTTTAACATTATGGCAAAAATACAAGCATCTGAAATATGACTTTTTAAAAAATTTCCAGTGAACATTTCAAAGTCATGAGCAGCAAACATCATGATACAAGCAATATGTCTCAAAATAGTGCGTTAGCTGCAGTCTCAGTCAGAAATTTCACTGCTTTAAAATGGTTTGTTAACATGGGATAAGATAGGGATGTCCCAATAATACTGAACCCCAGTGTCGGTGCACTGGGAGGACTGGGAAAGTGTGGCAGACTGGGAGAAGCGTGGTGAGCTCGGTCTGTGTCCCCCCCGCAGGCGCTGCAGCCTCCTCGGGGCAGTGCGGAGTGGCGTTTCCTCACTCTGGAGAAGCGCTTTGTGCTGTACTGCCTGCGTCAGGATGGGTCCGCCTGGCAGTGCCTCCCGCACCACGACCCGCTCGCCCACCACCAGGCCGTCTTCACGTCTCGGGAACAGGCAGCTCTTCACTTTAACACTGTTGGTGCGTTCTGCTGCGCGGCGGTGCCCCAATGAAAATTCCTGCTAAAGCTGAACCAAGCTGCTCGAGCTGGTATATGGTGTGTTTTCGACACGAAAGCTGGCCCATCTGTCTGACCACAGCCTTGCTCCGCCAGCTTAACCCGCTTTTCCCAGCGAGAGACCAACTGAGCGCATTGAGACCGGCTATGACAGGGTACAGGTCTCAGAAACACAGCTCTGACCATCGTAAATCTCCTTATGACCTGGGCTGGTCTTCGCTGAAATTTTTTTTCAGAGTACGAGCTGATGGCAGTTTGTGTTGGTCATCATTATTGGGCCGTACAGCGCCGGTCAGTCTGGACTCACCCACATTTTTCAAGCAATCGAATATTTCAGAAAAAATCACACCTTTTATTTTACACATAATGATCTAAATCCTAAATTAATCAAAATCACCACTATTTGTAATCATAATTGCTGGCCAAACTCATATATTTTTTTTATTGATTAGCACTGCTGCCTCCCAACAAGAAAGTTGTGGGTTCGGATCCGGCCTGGGGCCTTTCTGTGTGGAGTTTGTACGTTCTTCCTATGTTTACGTGGGTTTTCCAGAGGTACTCTGGTTTCCTCCCACAGTCCAAAGACCTGTATGTCAGGCTAATTGGAGACTCTAAATTGCCCATAGGTATGAAAGAGTGTCTGAGTGGTCTGCGCACCCGGCGATGGATTGGACTGTCCAGCTCAACAGTGACTATAATCAGGCAGAAGTGGTAGAGAATATGTGCAGAGGGATTTTTCTAAAATGGCAGTAATGACCCCCTGAGAATTCACACCAGCACCACTATAGGAGTTCCCGTGGACACACTGCACTTGAGGTTTGTTTCCTTACTATATTGTCCAGCAAGTCCCAAACCAGCTTGATTTTAATTCACTTGTCCACTTTAATACACTTGTTGTAAAATGGATGGAATGGGAGTTGTTTGTTTATTCTCCCAAGTATTGCTTCTTTAATCATTCCAAAATTCTGGACACTATCTTGCGAAGTAAATTATTCGTTTTTAACTTTGGACTATTTACTGCTTACCTTGTGCTGTCTGAGGTTATTTAGGGAAGTTCAGAAACTTAAATTTCACCAGAGATTAGTGTGTCCAAACTTTGGCCCAGTGCCGTACGGATGGGGTTGTTTAAGCCTCTGCCTCTCTCTGAGTGCGTCTCCTTCTTGGCCCCGCTGGACCCTGGGGGCCGGTTGTTGTTTGTACCCCTCAGTGTCTGTGTGAGGTTATGTGGGAAGCACAATTCCCTGAACTCTCTGTTACTGTCAGAGTTACAGGGAGAGGGGGGAAGTGGGTAATGTGCGGAATCCTAAACAGTCTGGCCGCGGGGTAGTGTTAGGACACGGCGGGCTTTGCACACTCAAGGATACCACTCAAACAGGCCACTTTGCTGTGTTTTATATCGGCGTGTCACGTTCTGTCCTTGTGAAACCCAAATAAAACAACATGATGGAACGCTCTCTCTGCATTACAGAGACCCTCCTGCCTCATTTTCACTTTTATCACTAAAGATCCGAAAAATATTTTTTTCCCCTTTAAATGCAAACTGATTCATTGAGCCCACGTGTAATTGCCTGTTTTCGAGTTAGGAAACGCTGCTGTACGTAATTGTCGCGTAAATCAGGGTTTCACTTTGTGAATTACGCGAAGTACAGTGCTTCCACAAGGTGTCAGTCTCTTCACAGCTTTCTGAGTTCGGGTTCAGTTCTGTTAAAAGCACTCCATTCATGAGAATGCGGCTGGAAAATTACGCTTATTTGGTGCCATTTTGCTCAGGGCAGGACGCAACCACTAGCAGCGGTCTACAAGAGGCGATGTCTGTGCTGGAGTCAGAGATCATCGATGCTTTCCGGGAAAACCAGGTTCTGCAGGGCTACCGGTAAGCAGCAGGAGAGTAAGTACCATCCAATGTTAAACACAGCTGTGGATGGTCAAAGAAACTGCAGTATCTGAATCACACACTAATGCATTGACTGGGTCACATTAATCAGAAAAGTCCCACACACTCATTGCCGGAAAAACTTACAGTTTTATGCGTGTTGACCAGAGGTTTAATCCCTCCGTATTCCCTTTAACTGCTGCCTCACTTTTGTTTGAAAATCAGCTCATCTTCAACTTAAGGATTCATAATTGAATTAATTATTCATCATTTTCTATACTACATTATATTTTCGGTCAAATTTTATTACCAGACCCTCTCCAGTGCTACCTCTGTTTGGCAGTTTGTTCTTCCGCAGTGCCTGCCTCCCCAATCCCCATGTTGACGATTTCAGTCCAACTGGTGTTGTTCCCTTACATTATGTGCAGTTATTTACAGTACAGCTGCACTCATGTTATTGTTAATACACTGGGGCCTGACCCACTGACCATCTAAATCTAAGTCTAACATTTTAGCCCCTTGGCTACATGCCACTTTCAGCATTTCTGCAGAGTAAATGGACATTAATACGCCCTTGTGCCCCTCGGCCAGGCTGGCGGCCATGATGGCTCTGCTGAATGGGGAGGTGACCTGTCTGCCGGACTGCTGGAGAGTGTGCCACAGCGTTTGCGCTCAGATGGAGTATCTCAGCGCCGTCGCTGACTGTCTGCAGGTCTGGGACAGAGATGACTCTCTGATTGCTCACTACGCTCAGTATTCATAATGCACGTGAGAAGAGAAGTGCTGATCTGGGGTCAGATGTTCCACCGTCCTTACTTCAGAGTGAACTCAATTGCTGATATGAGATGCCTAATGAATTTGTAGCTAACCCAGACGTGCCATCAGTGAAGACAATAACTTTTCTAATGCAGGATAGCTCTAAAGCAGACTTTGCATACGTTGCCTGGTTATCCGTCAAAAAATATTTTCACTGAATAATGATGACCAATATGTCAGATATAATGATTAATCCTTTGGCACCCAGCTTTTACAAAACCAAACATGACTGCTCTGCCCAAGTTAATACCACTTCATTTATCTAATTTAGATATGTTTAGATATGTTCTAAGTTTTTTTTTCGTTCTAAGTTTTTTTTTATTATTATTAAATTTTGAGTTTAGCAAAGCATTTCATGGTAAATAATAAAATAGTAAAATCAAACGTTGCTAAGAAATTTCAGCACAAGTAAGATACATTTATTTACAGTAGCAGATTTTTAAATATAAAGAGCTAATATTCAGAGATGCGTTATGAGTTTGAATTTAAGTCTTTCCTGAAGGTATAAGGTATCTAACTGCCTATCAGCTGGACTGAAGGTCTGCACCCACAAATAGGCCCTTTCTGGATGAGATTAAGGACCCCTTGGCCATTGAATAACCTGGAAAAAGTCCTATTTGAGCAGAGGAGTCAGTTAGCATGTAATGAAAATTTCCATACGCGGGCGTGAAAAGGGTTAAGAAGTGATATTAACAGAGATGACTCGCCTATAATGTGAGATTGTGAGAATGGCAGTAATCTGAATAATTAATTTGAAAAAAAGACTGCCTCTGAATGCCTTTGAATTTTTAAATTTTCTCTGAAATCCCTCCCTCATTGAAGCATTTTTCATCCGAGATTATGAAAGATTAATTAAAATTGAGAGATAGAGTTAGCAAGAGTAAGACTGCGCATGAAATAGTTTTAGGAGTGTAAAAGTAACATTGAACCAGTGTTAAATGGAGCATATAAAACATGTTCAGACTTGAGTTTAGCGCCTTTATGTACAATTAGCCTGGCTAAGTTTTTATGCAGATTTGTGCTGTTTCATGAACCCTTAAAACTTAGAATACTATGAATAATCATGCTCTCAAAATATGGATAGGCCCGTGCTGAGTATTTTTGGTTATTGAGAGAGTCGATTTGATCGTTAATCAAGCCAAGTAAATGGTAACAGGTTGAAAGTAATGCTTTGTTAAAAGGTGCAAACTCTGCAGTCAGCCATATTGTACCTCAGACAGCATGGCGCTGGGGCTGATGTGATTATTGGCTGACTGGGTTTGGTGCTGCTTGTTTCTCTGTGTCAAGAGGACCTCAGATTACATTCTTTCATTTTTCACTTCACCTCCTCACACTCCAGGGCCTCTTTGAGCTGTGCGGGGAAGATAAGAGCGCAGAACCAAATCCGTTTGCTGCGAAATACCAGCCTGCAGTCGGTAAGGCTATAATCTGCCATTTTTGCCTTTTTAAATCAAACTCTTAACAGCTTAACATTTGATTTTTTATGGCATTTTTGAGGGGTTTGAAAGTATGCTTTTGGAGGTATGTTTACTGAAATTGCAATTTTACAGCTGAGTAATGCATAGTATCATGATCTAAGACATTAAATGTTTTCACATTGTATTCACCTCATACTGTCATTGAATATTGCTTTTATTAACCTCATACTGCCATTGAATATTACTAATATTCACCTCATACTGTTATTGAAGGTTAATAATATTCACCATACTATATTGCCATTGAATATAAAAATATTCACCTCATACTTTCGTTGAAGGATACTAATATTTACCTCATACCGCCATTGAATATGACTGATATTCACCTCATACTTCCACTGAATATTACTAATATTCACCTCAAACTATCATTGAAGATGACTAATATTCATCTCATACTGTTATTGAAGATTATTAATATTCACATCATACTGTCATTGAATATTACTATTTTCACCTCATATTGCCATTGAATATTACCAATATTCACCTCTTACTGTCATTGAATATGACCAATATTCACCTTATACTGCCATTAAATATAACTAAATGCTGTAATCTTTGTGGAAAATTTATTTATTTTTTACTGTGTTTAATTGTTCGTCCTCTTTACTTTTATCTTTAGACCGCATGTATGATGGCCTCTCCTGGATGGTAAAGAGAACACTGGAGCACCCTGAGACTCTTGCCCCCCCTGGTGTGTGGGAGGCAATACTGCAGGGGCAGGGGGCTGTGGCTGGAGGTAGCAGGGTGGAGTGGCTGAGGGGAATGATTGGGGGGTGTCAATCTGTTTCGGAAACTCTGTCCCAGGACCTGCACTCTCTCTGCCCCTGGGTGCGGACGCTGGTAGAAAGACTGGAGTCCCAGAAAGAGAGAGATGCACTCAAGGCCCGGATCAGCTGCACAGAGACTGTGAAATTACCTCCCCCAAACTCACAGACCCTCCCTCAGTGTGTCAACAAACACCTGGACCAGAGCACAAGTCACAACACACTCCTCACTAGAGCACGGGCTCTGGCTCTGTTCTGACCCACAAACACAGACAGACACACACGCACTCTCATACAACAGGCACATATACTTACCGTTGCACACGCACATCCACACTCACAAAAACGCTCACACTCATACAAAACTCACATGCTTATCTGAACACACTCATACACATATAAACATACTCCCAGATACACCCTTTTCTTGTCACTTATCCACACACACACACACACACAAGCACATACATGTGTGCATACTCATATACACACACACCCATACACATATTCACCTACTCTTTTTCACATACACACACACATCCATACAAGCACACATGCACAGACACACACGTATAATCACTCACACACACAGGCACTCACATCCACCACACAGGCCCGAAGGCTCTCACACACAGATATGAATGCACACGCACTCACACGCAGACACACACACACATACACACATACACACACACACACGCACATGCACATACACTTACACACACACCCATATGCATATACTCACACTCGCAGACACACACACTCACACGTACACAGGCACACACACCGAGATAGATAAACGAGAACAAAGGCACCCATGCACACACACACACACACACACACACGCACACACGCACACACGCACACACACACACACACACAGGCGCGCATGCACGCACATAAGCCCAAAGGCTGTCAAACACGGACATGCACACACTCAGACACACACACACACCCACACGCATACACACAGGCACACACACACGCACACACACGCACACAGGCACACACACACGCACACAAACGCACACAGGCACACACAAACGCACACAGGCACACACACACACATGCTCACACTGAGCCGCAGCATTAATGCCCAGCTGTGCTTGTTGAAGAGACTGCCGGAGTCCTCAGCTGAATGAGGATGAGCAGTGTTTTGTGCTTGTGTCTGTGCTAATCCCCACTCGTTTGAGGCAGTAAAAATGTTTAATGGCCTCGTAATGACACACACGTTGTCAAACTGAATGCACAATTCTAATTACCGCTGATGATTCATCGCTGTATTTTCTGTTGTTTTGACTGGAGACTCGACTGATGGGTGTGTGACGCTTTGACTGAGCGCCTCAGGAAATGAGAAAGGTCATAAAAGAAGATGGACGCTTTCGCTGGCTCAGGTGCTGGCATGCAGTGGAGTATAAATGCAACTAAATGCCATTTTTTTAAGATACAAAATTGTATTTACCCACCTTTTTTATTTATTATTGCTTACATGTTTATTGTTACGCCATTTTTCAAACACACCAAGGCTTGCCTCTGAGTCCAGAAATGTCAATGGCTGTTCATGCAGAACAGCTTGTACCTCCTGTATGCGGTTTCCTGTCAGTTTTAATTAGACACCTCTCAGACAGGTCACAGGGCGACATAGCTAAATGGAGCCCGCGCATTCTGAAGATGACCTCCCATTTCACCCAGCTGTTAGCGTGTAAAAATTATTCTAAGCCTAAAAGGGCAAAATATGAAGCTTTTAATGGTCTGAACAGCCAATTACTGGTCAAGAAATAAGCCATAACAAATAGAGAAAGTAATTTTATTTAAAGTTGCGGTCTATTTAAAGTCTTTACAGAAAGAAGAGTCATTATTGTTCCACTCAATGATGGTGGCTTGAAACAGTTGATGAGTAGCTGAAAAACATCTCTTGGTTAATTTGCATTTAATATTTTCTGTAGGATTCAAATCTGGATTCTCTGCCTATTCCTTGATGCTGAACTGTGGTAGAGATGCCCATTTAGCCCTTCTCTGCCCAGGAGTGTAATGGCTGGTTAGAGCGGAGTTTCGGATGCCGCGGCAGGCGAACGTGCACCAAGCACAGCGCCGACACAGCTAAAAGTGATAGGTCGAGATCAGAGAAGAAAGGAGCTCGCGTTTCTCAATAAACGAAAGGCTTAAGTGGCAGAAACGGAGCGAGCAACCAGATAGAAAAGAAATCTCAATAAAAGAGAAAACTAACAAGGCACCTTCCAAAACCTAAAGAAGCAAACCTTCCCAGAAACAAACAAACAAACAAAAAATTATATATATATATATATATATATATGTGTGTGTGTGTGTGTGTGTATATATATATATATACATACATATATATATATTTATGTGTGTGTAAATCGGCAAACCCCTGACTATAGATATATCGAGCCGAAGTGAGCAAAGTCATATCAAACACTCCAGCGAAGGAGACGTGGCAACCTCCAGCTTAAATAGACTCTGGGGAAGGACTGCCCAGAAATAATCAGCCAGCTGGGCAAAGAGTCCGATGTGGAAAGAAAACGATGTCGTCAGGGATGAGAGCAACAAAGAAAGCAAAAAGCACATTCACAAACCATGACAGGGAGTGTATTGTCTGTAAATCTGTGTGCAATTTATGGGTCTACTGCAGCACCTTGAGGTGATGACGGGCATATAGACTTCCTATTGGTACTTTTCCGTGAAACATTAAAATGTAACCAAGTCCTTGGGGGTCGAATTCTTATTTGCACTGTACTGTGGTTGATGTAAGTCATGGTCCATCTCCTCTTGTATGCATGTCAAGGTTCCTACATTTGTATTTATTACAACATCCCTGTTCAAGTGAACACCATGGCAATTGCTACATGAGTTTGGCTTCGGTCCAGCACTTGTAAACCGACCATGAAATTCTCAAGAAAATACGCCGATTACTTCTCAGGACCTTGCAAGTGCAAAAAATGAGAACTGTGCAGTCATTGTCTTTACTCTCAGGACCTTGCAAGTGCAAAAAATGAGAACTGTGCAGTCATTGTCTTTACTCTCAGGACCTTGCAAGTGCAAAAAATGAGAACTGTGCAGTCATTGTCTTTACTCTCAGGACCTTGCAAGTGCAAAAAATGAGAACTGCGCAGTCATTGTCTTAAATACTGGTAGATAAACATGTGGAGTTAATGTGGGTCAATTCCACGAAAAATGACGTAACATTTAGAACAACTTTAACTTCAGTTACTCTGTAATTACATGGTGGATCACTACAAAATATCACAGGGATTCAAACATTTGTTGGTGCTTGAGAACCCATGTGATAGATTTTATTTTGCGTACTGCACTATCCCACAGTTTGTCATTCTACTGGGCAACTGACATAACATGAAAAAATCCCTCAATTTTTACATGCTTTTTTAAATTGAAGATTTCTCTGAATTCTTTCTTTCAATCAACTTAGTCTCTCTGTCAAACGAGGGTCGACGGTCACTTCTCCAGCAATCAGAATGAAGGAAGTGTTTTATGTTGGCTGATATATATTTTCTGACTCAAAACGAAGAGTAACTGACATAACATTCTTCAGTAACTGATGTAACGTGTCTGGGACTAAATGAGAAAACTGAGCTTCGTTGACTTTTCTGTGGCATATAATTCTGAGGAAGGAGAGCAGGCATGTTTCACTGACAAAAAAAAACATGTTTTCAGTGCAGAGAGAAGTTTAACCCTATAGTAGTCTATGAGAAAATGACCCTAATTTTCCACCTGATTTATTATTTAAAAAATGATTTTCCACATTACTTTATTGTATCCATAGTAAGTTTCAAGTCTCCTTCGATTTATCATGATGTTCCTTTTTGTAAATTATGGTCCTACATAGACTAGAATAAAGGATAATGCCAGAATGTGCTTTAAGGGGCGTGGCTATCCTCTGGCCCTAGTCTGATACGGTCAGATCCACTCGTAGATCCACCCCTCGCTCCTACCTGGATATTCAATTCACGCTCTCATCCAATTGGAATCACATCCGGTTTCAAAATGACAAAATGGCGCAATTCAAATTGCCAAAATGGAGGCTTCCTAAATGGTACGCTGACACCAATGGGTGACGTCACGGTTACTTTGTCCATCTTTTTATACAGTCTATGGCACTAATAGAAGTAAATTATTGGAAAACAAAAATTTTTCATAATGTATGACAAAAAAAATTTCGCCTGAGGTATCATTTTGCATGGAATTGACCTGTACTGCACACGGCTGAGTTATACCCATGAATATCCAGATGATTATATTCTTTTGCCTTTAAAAATAAATGAGGCTCTTCAAGTCCCTAAAATTGTTGTCATGTCTTGCTGATGTTTTTGCCACCTCCTTCAGCCCTTATGTAATTCTGGAATTGGCTTTATGGGGTCGCGATACAAAAATTTTGTGAAAGTCTTTGCACAGCACTCAAGAAACAAGTTATTG
Source organism: Gymnothorax reevesii (assembly GCA_029721435.1). NCBI lineage: Eukaryota > Metazoa > Chordata > Actinopteri > Anguilliformes > Muraenidae > Gymnothorax > Gymnothorax reevesii. Next base: position 22,410,371 of record CM056582.1, on the reverse strand, counting down.
GGTCAAAGACCATGTTCATGAGTTGTTTTCAACAGGTTACAAACACTTCTGAAATGTCAAGCAAATAATTTCATTGCCAAAATGTCTTTTAGCCTCTTTAACTGTTTGGGGTTCTGTCAAATGCAGTTCCCGTATTCTAACCTGTGGATCTACAGGCCCGTCTTAACCCTTTCAGCAACTATAGTTGCCCAGTGATGTAAGATATCAAAGTCAGATGTTGTTGAAAACCTGCCATGTGGCAACTTGTTTAAAAGAGCTATCCTGTGGGAGCTCTTTTAAACAAGTTGCCACATGATAGGTTTTCTACAGCTCAGGATGAATGCATTTTTAATTCCTTGAAAATGTAAATGGCGCTCAAAGGGTTAAGCTCTGATGGAGATCCCACAGTTTCAAGAGGTGCCAAATATGTCCCGCTGAAACGCAGGGAAATTTGTATAAAATGATGTGCAAGATCTAGATATTTTCCATTTGATGTAATGCTGTGGCCATAAAAACACGATGGGTCCTGGATTTGAATATTTCTCTCAATGTGATGTGTGCTGTAGCTTCAGCAAAGTGCTGCAACCAGCAGATACAGAATATAGATGTTACCTTGTCCTACAACATTAAAAAAAATGTTTTTTCTTACCTTGAACCAACTGCAGGGGAAATTTGAGAAAGAATCAGAGTTGTAATGTGAATATAGGCCACTAAATGGCAGTATTTACCTTTTTTTTATTCAGCTCAGACTGGAGTCATGTTTAGACATGTCCTGGACATGTCTGGGGCAAGTCTCAGAAAATAAAAAAAAAGAGGTCTAAATGTGGGTGGGGTCTGCAAAAGAGTTTATAAGGAAAAGAAATGAGACAGTAAAGTAGTAGGAGAAATTGCAAGAAGAAGGATACATGTGACCAGACCTGTCATTTCTGTTCAAGACCTGTGAAGTTTCTTTTGTGGATTTTTGCCTGTGTTAGAGCATTATTTTTCCTTATCCAGGACATCACCAAGCCACCCCAACAAAAGGGACTGTAAATATTTCTGTTTTTTTTAATATTCAATCTTGGTCTTAGTTGTTAGTTAGTTGTTATTGTCTTTGTCTGTTTAATTAAATGTGTTTGAGTTTGTTTAACTGTGTCTGTCATCCCTTGCTGTTGCTGTTGTGTAAATGTAATAACAAATTGGGGCCATAACAGAGTGTAAAGTGGTTGTCAATGATGACATGGAGACAGTAGGATCCTAAACAAAACATTAAGGTCAAAGATGTCCTGCTTCCTTCCTAGATACTCTCTCCTCAAGTAAGATGGCCCAACTAACACTTCTGCGCCAGTTTATCTGACTCTTCTGCTTGGATCTGTGGTTTTGTTTCCTGTTGAGATGACCACATCCTTTCTTGCTGACAGAGGAGGTTTGTGTCTCATAGATGTGTAGAAAGAGCATATTCCTGTTTCATGAGCTGAGTGTATTGTGTGGTTAACTGAATTTGCACCCCATAATCCGATGAACTGTCTAGGCATTCGTACACACCGCACATGCTCTGTACACCCGGCATCTTAATTGCCCCTGACTGCTGAAGGACCTTGTCCGTGACTGAATGTTGACTATCTTGGACCCTGGGGAATGGCAGTCTTTCCACATCACTGCTTGGTTAAGAATTTGGTCATCTTGGTCAGCTGCGGTCTGTCACTGTGGGGTAAGCCTTTCTTTCTCTGTCACCATAAGCAAATGACACTGAATGAGCGTTTTTGCATGTGGTTTTATTTTGACTGGATTGGTTTTACGTGCTTGTTAACCAAAATGTACACTACAATGACTTAGGCAAAGAGCTGGCAAAACAAACAAAACTTATTGATATGGTGCTGTTTGAACCGGATAAACATTATCATCAGAACTAAAAGTAACACTGGACAAATAAAAAGGATATTAAGATGTTAGGATATGTCTTTTCAAGGCAGGGCTAGCAAATCCTGCCCTTGGACATTTATCATCCTGTAGACTATCATTTCAAACATGATTTGCGTTATACTATTGAGGAACTGAACAGTAGCTTGTGCCGTTCAATTATGTGTGTTTTGCCGGGGGTGACACAAAGCTTATCTTAGGGTAAATCTCCAGAATCATAGTTGGGCAGCCCTCAAAAGCTGCGTTTCTGCCAAACGCTGTCGGTAAAGTGTCTTAAGAACTGGTACATAACTGACTGGTACCTAAACCCTGTACAGTACCACCACAGACTGTGCTCATGAAGGTAGGCATGGTTGTCACCAGATGGTAATAGCTGCGTCAAGCATATAAATGGTGGATCCATGTTCAGTCCTTTTTCAAGCAAAAATGGACAATTATCTCTTGAACAATCAACCAGCTGTAGTGTTTCCAGCTCCAGTTTTTAGAATCAGATCAGTGTACTGAGTACCTCAGCAGCGGTGTAACGAAAAAGTGGGACTATTTGGAACGGTCGTTTTGGTACCGTCCCTAATTTTTGACAATGTAAACGGAATAATGGCTGTTCTAATGTGTAACGAACTGAACCGAACCGAACTGCTTGGTGGATACGGAACTAAAGTGATGTAAGATTTTGAGGAAAGTGTTGCAAAGATTTCTATGGTTGAGCTGAAATTGGACAGATAATAAGTCATGGTCTCCTGCCCTTTTTCAGGCTCGGTCTGTTCAGCAAACTCCCTCGCGTCCAGCCCACCGCCCCCCTCTCTGACCGATCAGATCCTTCCAGGAGGGGCTGGTGTTAACCTCCACTGCCGAGCCCCCGATGGCCACACGGGGGTCCTGTTCAGCCTCTACAGAGGGAGAGAGCTGCAGGACGAAGCTGTGTTTCAGCAGGGGAGTAAAGAGGCTGTCTTTCGTCTGAGAGCAGAGGCCGGGACGGGCCAGGACTACTACTGCTGCATGTATCAGGACCCTGAGGGCAGGCGGAGTCCGTTTAGCCCCTACATGCGTCCTGACGGTGAGTGCGGTTCAGCCTCGATATGTGCGCCTGCAGTGAGGTTCAGCCTCAATATTCAGCATGTGCCAGCAGTGAGTGAGGTTTAGCCATTATATGTGGACCAACAGTGAGTGAGGCTCAGTCTCTATATATGGACCTCCTAACAATGAATGAGGTTTTATCATCTATAAGTATACCAGTGGTGAGTGAGGTTTAGCCTCTATATACATACATCTCAGCAATGAATGAGGTTTAGCTTCTATACGTGTACTGGTGATGAGTGAGGTTTAGCCTCTGTATACATCCCAGCGATGCATTGCGTTTAGCCTGTGTATACTGTATGTGCAAGTAGTGAGTGAGGTTCAGCCTCTATATGCTGTATGTACCAGCAGTGAGAGAGGTTTAGCCTCTATATATGTACCAGCAGTGAGTAAGGTTTAGCCTCTATATATGTACCAGCAGTGAGTGAGGTTTAGCCTCTATAAATGAGCCAGCAGTGAGTGAGGTTTAGCCTCTATATATGTACCAGCAGTGAGTAAGGTTTAGCCTCTATATATGTACCAGCAGTGAGTGAGGTTTAGCCTCTATATATGTACCAGCGGTGAGTGAGGTTTAGCCTCTATATATCTACCAGCGGTGGGTGATGTTTTGCCTCTATATATGTACCAGCAGTGAGTGAGGTTTAGCCTCTATATATGTACCGGCGGTGAGTGAGGTTTAGCCTCTATATATGTACCAGCAGGGAGTGAGGTTTAGCCTCTATATATGTACCAGCAGTGAGTGAGGTTTAGCCTCTATATATGTACCAGCAGTGAGTGAGATTTAGCCTCTATATATGTACCAGCTGTGAGTGAGGTTTAGCCTCTATATATGCACCAGCAGCGAGTGAGGTTTAGCCTCTATATATGTACCAGCGGTGAGTGAGGTTTAGCCTCTATATATGTACCAGCAGCGAGTGACGTTTAGCCTCTATATATGCACCAGCAGTGAGTGAGGTTTAGCCTCTATATATGTACCAGCAGTGAGTGAGGTTTAGCCTCTATATATGTACCAGCGGTGAGTGAGGTTTAGCCTCTATATATGTACCAGCAGTGAGTGACGTTTAGCCTCTATATATGTACTAGCAGTGAGTGAGGTTTAGCCTCTATATATGTATCAGCAGTGAGTGAGGTTTAGCCTCTATATATGTACCAGCAGTGAGTGAGGTTTAGCCTCTATATATGTACCAGCAGTGAGTGACGTTTAGCCTCTATATATGTACTAGCAGTGAGTGAGGTTTAGCCTCTATATATGTATCAGCAGTGAGTGAGGTTTAGCCTCTATATATGTACCAGCAGTGAGTGAGGTTTAGCCTCTATATATGTACCAGCAGTGAGGGAGGTTTAGCCTCTATATATGTACCAGCGGTGTGTGAGGTTTAGCCTCTGTATATGTACCAGCAGTGAGTGAGGTTTAGCCTTTATGTATGTGCCAGCAGTGAGTGAGGTTTAGCCTCTATATATGCACCTGTAGTGAGTGAGATTTAGCCTCTATGTATGTACCAGCGGTGAGTGAGGTTTAGCCTCTATATATATACCAGCGGTGAGTGAGGCTTAACCTCTATATATGCACCTGCAGTGAGTGAGTTTTAGCCTCTATATATGTACCAGCGGTGAGTGAGGTTTAGCCTCTATATAAATACCAATGATGAGTGAGGTTTAGCCTCTATATATGTACCAGCGGTGAGTGAGGTTTAGCCTCTATATATATTCCAGCGGTGAGTGAGGTTTAGCCTCTATATATGTACCAGTGGTGAGTGAGGTTTAGCCTCTATATATGTACCTGCGGTGAGTGAGGTTTAGACTCTATATATATACCAGCGGTGAGTGAAGTTTAGCCTCTATATATGTACCAGCGATGAGTGAGGTTTAGCCTCTATATATGTACCAGCAGTGAAGGAGGTTCAGGGTCTATGTATGTAACAGTAGTGAGGCACACCCATATACCACTGAGCTCCTGCCACACAGGTTGAGTGGACTGTAGTGTGCTCTCGAATGCCGGTTTAGTGCCATTGTGACATTTCTATTTAATACAACAATATTAGGTGGTGGAGTACTTCAGTGCTGCTTTATTTAGAGCACTGGTGGACCTGCTCTGTGGTTGTATTAGTTTTATGGAAGGCACTGACCTCAGCCCAGCTGTAATGGAGGCCTGAAATTTACTGTAACACTACCGGAAGCACAAGGGTTGCTTTCTCGCTGCAAACGATTGAATGACTCTATCTCACATCTGCAGTGAGATTTCCTTTGTTCACAGACGCCGGCTGAAAATGACCAGACTTCACGGCAGACTCCCCATGAATGACTTTCTCCTTTCGGTTAATTCATTGCTCACCAAGTGTCTATTGTCATTGTCCTCTTAATAGTTTTGGGGCAGTCCAAAAAAACCTGGCCGGTTTTTCTGTCCATTCCACTCATTGAGGGTAAACATTTGCTCTTTTTTTCAAAAAAGCCATTTTTGTTTACGATGTAATTAGAAGACCAAACTGAGATGATGCCATTCTGGGAAATTAGATATGGCTAAATTATGACGAGGACAGACCAAATGGTAGCCTTTCATCATCCAAAACCCTGCATCGGTGGTCAGGCGAGAGAGATTGGTTAGAATTCAGGGCTCTCGAACCGATTTTTAGCCACAAATTCTCAGCTTTTTTACATTAGTTACTGGTATGGGCCACATTGCAAATAACAATCCAATTTCCCTCGCAAAATCATCCTACCGTGCTAAAAGAATTAACCCTTAGAGCACTAAATGCAGCTATTGTCACCCAATGATGTGAGATATCAAAATCAAAGCACGTGGCCACTTGTTTAAAAGAGCTCCTGCAAGTTGGCACATAAGTTTTCAGCAGCACAAGAAAATGACATTTATATAATTTTTTATTTATTTCAGGTGAAGATGATCAATTTTTTTTATTTATTTATATTTTTTCAGCAGTGCGGCTAATTTCTCAATACATTTCTTCTTACATTTCATTTCTTCATTTCTTTATACATTTGTTTCTTTGAAACTGGATATTGCCCTATTAACAGTCCACCAAGCTGTTCTTATACAGCTCTTTGGCTACGATAAAGTGTCATAAGACTCAAAGCATGGTTTCACCGGCTGTCTGTAAGATATGGGTCCGAGAGCTGTCTTCGGCTATAAAACCGCTTTATGACTTTGCTCCATAATCACTGAAAAATCTCGTAATAGCCTCTGCCATAACTCTAGCTATCAAGCCACTAAAACTTTGGAATTATTAGATGAAATCGCACATTATTTGTACTCACTTTGATTGTTTTGATTCAAAGTCTGCCAAGCCCAGACTTCCAACATGTTATCTTGATACTTCCCCCTTGTTTTAACTGACTGCCCCTCTAACTTGTATTTGTGTGGACTTGGAAGTTCCGAGGACCAATGGTAACTTCAGCAAATGCCATAATTTGTTTCGTTTTTGTATAAATATGTAAACAGCACATCACAACAAATATTCAAAATCTGCCTCTCATGGGCCGCACACATTCATTGTTCCTCTTTGATTTGTGTTCTCCCAAATGTATCTAAGTTACAATGACAAAATATGTTTAGAATAGTTGCTGTATTAATGTGACGCTGTGCCTTTAATGGCGGAGTTCATGTAGGAGGTCCAGTCATCAGTAAGAGGTGTGTAACTGGAGGCTGAATAAAGCCCAGATTGATTTAAGCTCTGTTCGACTGCAGCTCTGCTCTGACGGGGGACAGACGCCTCCCTTCCGCTCTGAGAAACGGCTCCAGACTCTCTGTTTACAGATTTACTGCTCCCTCTCGCTGCCTTGAGCTGGGTGTGTCTCCCCTGCTCTGCCAGTGCCTGCAGGACTGCTGCGGTGAACACACACACACACAGACGTACACACACACACACACACAGACACACGCACACACACACATACACACACCCCCACACACACACATGCGCACACGCACACACAGACGCGCACACACACACATGCGCGCAGACGCACACGCGCGCACACACACGCACACACAAACACACGCACACACACACAGACACACACACACACACACACATGCACACATGCGCACACACACACGCACACACACTCACACATGCACATACACTCACACACGCACACACACACACACGCACACACACGCACACACACACACACACACGCACACACGCACACAGACGCGCACATACACATGCACACACATACACACACGCACACACGCGCGCACACATACACGCACGCACACACACACACATGCACACGCACACAGATGCACACACACTCATGCACGCACACACACATATGCACACAGACGCACACTGGCTCTGAGACACACACACTCACACAAAGACACACACACTCCTGCGTGTACAGGCATATAATCTCACACACACACGCACTCGTGCGCACACCACCCACATATTCTCGCACAGGCACACACACTCCTGCCAGCACAGCCATGCAAACACCTACATACGCACATGCACTCAGTTGCACACGTATGCGCACTGGCTCGGACACGCACACACACACACACGTCTCACACACACACACACACACACACACACACTCACTCTGGCTCAGACACAATCACTCACGTATTCACACACAGGCACGCGCAGGCCTGGACACACCCGCATGCACATTCACACACACCAGGTATGCACACACACAAAGCATACAGACATATGGACAGAGGCATTGACACACCCACACAGGCACGCACACATACATACAGTCACACCCATACAGACACATACACAGACATATGCCTGCATTTGCGCACACTGGCATGCACACACAAACCTATATAGCCGTATGCACAACCATTAGTGCACACGCAGCGGCACACTCAGGTGCACTCACACACCGAGGCACATCAATAGAGAGCTGGCGAGGGAGGGAGAGATAACAATATGTGACAGTTAGAGTGACAAAGCCACTGTAGCAGAGCTCATTCTGAGGCAGGATGTACCTGACTCCAGCCCCCAGACATCACAGACAGAGCCACAGGCACCGAGGCTCTGCACACACCGCTACGCGCTAACCTGCAGTGTCCCCCATTCTGTCAAACACAATACGCTTGCTGTCGCAGGAGTTTTGTGGTTCATTTCACCATCAGCTGAAATGTACATTTATCTTTGGACATATCCTTCTGATTTCTGCTTTTGAGTGAAATAGAATGAAGAACAGCTGCTTGGCTTTATACTGGGCGTAGACTTTGGGCTTCACTGTATGGTTCAAATGATCTAGATGAGGACAGTGACTTTTCTGTTTACCCCTGTTTTTCTTGCTGTGTCTCTGTATTCAATTCAATTCAGCTTGATTTACTGGCATGAATGTCTGGTGGACAATATTGCCAAAGCATCACAAAAATAAATAAAAGATAATAAATATATACGTATATGTCCATGTACAGTTCATAAATTAAAGTAAATAGATAATCTATGTTATGTCCCTGTATTCCGCCACAGGTCTGGTCCCACTTTCGTTACCTCAGCCCTCTTTATGGGCGGAGCCTCGCAGTGGGCAGGTTCATCCAGGCCAGAGTCTGTCCTTCCACTGCTCCGCCCCTCCCTCACAGAGCCCCGCCCCTCAGGCCTTCTACCTGCTGAGGAAGGGGGCGGAGTCTGGGGGATCGCTCGTGGCTCCTGCGTCGCTGGTCTCCCAGTACACCGGTGGCCCGGGCTCCGAGGCCTCCTTCAGTTTGGGCCCTGCGGAGGCCGGGGAGAGTGACGGGGAGTATTCCTGCTTCTATCAGGTGCTGCTGCCCGGGGCCAGCTACGTTAACTCCAGCTCCAGCATGCCTGTGCGCATCACTGTCTCAGGTGAGGGGGAGGGGGGAGAAGAAGAAATCTTCCTTTCTTGTTGGGAAAAGAGAAAAGTGCGGCATGGGTAGCAGCCAAATTTGTTTTCTCCGGCTTTAATATCAGGCTAAATAACTAGTGCCAACATGTTCAATGATAACATAATGGATAATTATCCCAAGATTACATTTAGTTTGATTATTATATGTATTTATGGTTTATAATTTTATGCTTTTTTAATTTAGGCTTTTCATGCTTTGGCGACCAAGATGTATTGATTTGTAATGCCAATAAAGTGAGTTCAAATTGAATTAGAAAAAAATTGGGAGAAAGACAGAGATAATAGTGAGAGAGAGAAAAAGTATGAAAGTGTGATGAGACAGACAGATGGAGTGTGTGAATGAGAGAAAAACGGAGGGAGGTGAACGTACAGAGGGAGAGAGGGAAGGGACCAGACGAAGAACAGGGGTGGGAAAGAGAAATGGAGTAACTGTAGAGGATACAGACAGAAGAACGAGAGAGAGAGAGAGAGAGAGAGAGATGGAGTAACTGTAGGGGATACGGACAGAAGAACAGGAGTGAGAGAGAGAGAGAGAGAGAGAGATGGAGTAACTGTAGGGGATACGGACAGAAGAACAGGAGTGAGAAAGAGAGATGGAATAACTGTAGAGGATACAGACAGAAGAACGAGAGAGAGAGAGAGAGAGAGAGAGATGGAGTAACTGTAGAGGATACAGACAGAAGAACAGGAGAGAGAGAGAGAGAGAGATGGAGTAACTGTTGAGGATTCAGACTGAAGAACAGAGAGGACAGGAGGGATATTTTCCATGTTACTTAACATGCAAAATGCAGCGTCATTATATCTACGCCACCAAATCTGTAAAACACCAATAAGAGAAAAGTAGATTCAAGTAAAAGAAAGGAAATAACAGAAATAGTGTGAGGTTGGGAGCAGAGGGTGTATAGAGGAGATAGACGACGGGGCTTGATACAGGGGAAGAGAGGAGGAGTGAGAGATGAGAAAAGACAAGAGAGATGGGTAGAGAGAGGGAGGGAGTGACATGCTGCCCTCGGGTGGGCGGTCTGGGGCATCGGGCGTTAGAAGATTTTGGCTTCTCTGGGCACATTGATCTTTTCAGAGGGCAGTGTGGCTGAGATCTCAATCACGAAGTGCACTGGCCTTTATCCCTGAGAGATACTCTGTGGATTAGAGATGACACTGTAATGAAGACACTTCCTGTGGGTCACCGCTGGGATAAGTGTGCAATTGATGCTGGGAGAGACCAGAGTAATTGCCTGTCTCTGTGGGAAAGGGACTTCTAGGATTTCTCATGGTTCAAGCCGTCCCAGTTTTAACTGCGTCGCCCTCTCTTTATCAGCGGTTATAAAGGCGATCTTCAGGGCCTGACTTGACACTTATGCGATTCAGTGATTATGCCATCGCTTATCATTCTTGCATAATGTGACTTTCTGAGTGTAAATCATGGATTGATTGACCGTAAACAATGTGCCCAATTAACCCCTCTGGGCGGAATACAAATAATGCCAATTTTTCTTGTCGTCACGAGCCTATTTCGGCTTAATTACTCTGTCTTTGTGTTACAGAGACTCTGGAAAATTATTCCAGTGAAGCAAGACAGTTGGAAATTCAATTACAGAATTACGTAGGAATTTACTAACGCCAGCATCTATATTTGCGTAATGGGGTTAAGAGCGATGTGCTGTCCGTTACTAAACAGAGCTGGTATTATGGTTGGAACAAAAACCAGCGAAATCAGTGAGTCCTCAAGACTGTGTTTGAGAAACTCAGGGATTAACCCAAGATGTTGGACCACTGAATGAAAAACCAGAGTGTAATTATTTGTATTCACTGTGCGACAATATCAGGGGATTTTATGCATCACACACTGTTCTGTGTCCACTGCGTCGGTATGATTCTCATTATCGCTCTACAGGCAGCAAATGAAGTTGGATTAGTCACGTATTTGGTGGAATTATTCGCGTGAGATGGTGAGATGACACCACCCATAGAGTTTGGTTTGGATCAGCTAATAAGATATAGTAATTATTTCCAATATTTTTTTGTGTTAAACACAGATTTTAGGGTGTGGAGCTTGCCATCGTGCTTCAGTTCAGAAATGTGACTGGAGTGATTTTACTTTTTATGGGATGATTTGTGATGTGGAGATCACGCCGCCTTTTGGTGTTGATTGAGATCGGTTAATTATAAGCATTAATGACTGTAGATTTAATATGGTAACATGGTGAGTTATTGTGGAGTGTCTAGTAATCATCCTGTAGCTGCCACATGTTGTTGTTTTTTTCCCCCAATGGGGGGATACACAATTGATGGATTGGCAAATCATCCCAGGTGTATTCCTAATTTAGGCCAATTGCATGCTGGGATAGGCTCCCATACCCTAGTCCCCAGGTAACCCTGATTAGGAATAAGTGAGTGAGATAATGGATGGATTGATGGATGAATGGATAAAAAAATTGCGGACATCTTGAGAAGCCTCCTCATAAATAACACTGTACAGTCTCGGCGGAGGTTAATAATCCAAAGGCTGGACGGTAAAGTTCTAGCTTGTCTTCCTTCCACTAGGCTGATTAATTCCGCCCCCTGAGTTGAAACGATTGTGCTGATGAGCAAATGCACATAGTTGGAGCGAAGTCCTGGTGGGATTTTCTGAGCCTGACCTCTGATGTCACTCTGACCCTCAGAATTGCTGCCGAGGCCTGAGATCTCACTGTTGAGCCCGGACCCCGGTGAAGAGGGGGCGACCGTGCAGTGCTCGGGGCCCCAGGCATACCCCGGGGCCCAATACACCCTGTTCCGCCTGGGCTCCTCCATCCCAGCAGACACCCGCCGCGCTGGCCTCGCCCACCATGATGTGTACTTCTCCCTGCCCGCCCTACCGCCCCGCCCACAGCCCTTTCAGTGCCAGTACAGCATGCAGGTCGGCCGAAAGTGGAGAAAGTCAGAACGCAGCCTACCACTGACTGTGCCTGGGTCCTCAGGTATGTATGTGTGAGTGTGTATGTGTGTGTGTGCGTGCGTGTGTATGTGTGTGTGTGTGCTTCTGAGAGAAAGTGAGAGAGCAAGAGACATGAGAGAGATCGAGGAAGACTGTAATCTGATTATTACCGTTTATGTCTGCAAGAATATGCTACACACAATCATGTCGTTCCACTTTGTTATTCCTTGTTTATCAAAATGTTTTACATATAGTGAGAGAGAGAGAGGCAGTACGTGGATTTGAGTGAATATATGTGTAAGAGAATGAGTGTGTGTGATTGACAGTGTGATTTATGGTATTTATTTGCCTGTGTTTAAAAGTGAGTGAGTTAATTTGTGTATCAGAGGTGGAAATTCCAGCAGTCAGGCTGTAAAACTCCTACCGCCCTTTTCTCCTTCACACAAAATGAGCCAATCACTCTGAAAAAGTAAATGCAGGTGGTTGGAATAAAGTTTTGGGGTGGATTTTTACTGTCTGACCCAGGCCTTTCCCCCTCTGAGTGAGTAAGTGTGTTTGCTCTTGTGTTTGTGTACGGGAACAATGGATTTTAACTGCGTTTGAAGCTGTATTTGGAGCTCAACTCCTCCCTGTCATGTCACACAGGAACAAACTTCATCAGCACTGCAGTCTCTCCTCCCACATCAACTCCTCTGTCCTCAGGTAACAAGTCAGAACATTCACTCTCCCAGGATGCCTTGCTCTAATCATCACAAACTCCGTGGAGCCCATTGTTCTAAAAGTACCATCAAAATTCTAGCACACCTCAGGTTATGCTTCAAATGTGACTACAGAGGCTTAAAGGAAGTATTTAAGTCTCAATGTTTAGTCTCGCTTACCTTCTTTGACCTGTTCACTTCCTTTCTGTAGTATTACAGTGCAGCCGGTCTGCTCTTCAATATGTCTGCTGTTTACTTAATAAAGGTTCCTTATCCACAGGTGAATTACCATGTGTGTGCGTGTGTGTGAGTGTCTGTCTGTCTGTGTGCCACGGTTTTAGTTGTTTGTGCATGTACAGTGGGCTCCAGAGTATTTGGCACCCCTGCAAATCAACAAAAAATATTCTAAAAAATAACAATGTAGAGATAAACTCAAAATGCCAGGATGTGAAAAATACTGTCGTTGATCAATATATCAGCGGAACCAACCAAAATCAAATATTTATTTAATAAATGAAAAAATTTACCGAAAAGTTTTATAATTACTGGCACCCCTGGTTTCAACTTAGTGCGATCACTTCTTGCCAGGATGAGCAGTATGGAGTCTTTCCTGCGCTGTCTGACGAGGTGAAGGAACACTTTTGGAGGGGTTTTGTACCAGTCGTCAATGCAGACCCTCTGAAAATCAGTCACTTTCTTGTGTGTGTACTGATTGAATATTCAGTTCAGCTCGCAGGTGTTTGATCAGAATGAGATCTGATGAAGACGGCCATTGTAGAATATTGATTTTGTTTTTTAATATTTACCGCCATTTATGAATCCTCTTGTGGCCATCACTGGATTGGTTAGGGTCTATGATCCTCTGCACCCTCTGCCGGTTCTTCTGTTTTATTCAAGAAAAAACACCAGACTAATGCACTGTGATGTAATGACTGTTTTGATGGTATTGTCCCCCCCTCAGGAGCTCTGGACTGGCCGCTGATCGCTGGGTGCGTGTCTGCAGCGCTGCTTTTCCTGGCGGTTCTCGTCGGGCTCGCCGTCGCTGTCCACAGGAGGGGTAAGGCACAGCGGGGTATCGCAGGGGAATCAGACTTCCAGTATATTCTACAGATCAGGGATCCCGAAATCTGGCCCTTGAATCCGAATCCATCCCTGGTTTTCTTTCCTACCCTGTAAGTCATGAATAATTAACACAGCTGGGCAGAGCCGCCTTTACTCCTGACTTCCAGGTAAAGGGAGGATGGGAAACCAGCAGCTCTCTAACCTGGAAGTGATTTTTGGAACAGGATGTTGCAATGCTTCTCAGACCTCTCCTAGAGGACCACATGTCCTGCATGTTTTAGATCCGTCCCTGCTCCAGCCTCCAGGGCCCGGTTGTTCAAAGCTTTGTTAACTTTATCCGGTGATTAAGTTTATACCACAGTATCTATATCTCTGAATGAAAGTACAGACGTTTGTATATTTTTGATGCATTTTGCAGGTTTCCCCTGGATTAGTTTAAGTAGTGAAGAGCATTCCCGAGAATCTTATTCGGAGAGTGGTCATAATGTCAAGTGTTTAGCGGTAACCAGCCATTATATTAACGGAGCTTTGAACAACCGAGCCCAGCTCAAGTGCTTCAAACGATCTGTTCATTATCATGCAGCTTTATAGATTGATAATGACCTGATCATGTGAATCACCTGCGCTGGAGCAGGGAGAGATCTGAACCTGCAGGACAAGCGGTCCTCCAGGGGAGGTTTTGGTAGCTCTAGGCTTTATACATCAACAGGGGCATTTTAAACACTGAGATGGGCAGCCCTCACTTTCAAAAAATTGAAGTTTGTCCCCACGCTTTTTTGAAGTTAAGTATTTGGAGTATTAGGAAAGCATACAGGAAATGTGTAAATCTCACCCTCAAAACCACTCATTCACCCTCTGATATTATTGAATGATGCTTTTTTATGTCATAAATAAAATGTGCTCTACCCTTATTTGGGGCTATCGCACTGAACAAGCCCAGTGGCTCAGAGTGTGGTTGCTATCGTTACCTTTTCATTAGCTTTTCTCATTAGCCACTTATGTGCTAGGTGCTCTTGGCCTATCGGTGCAAGTGCTGTACTGGTGAGGCACAGTTTGGGCAGAGCGGAACAACTTAAATTCCCAAATTAGCGAGATTAAGCGGGGGACATTTGTTTAATGTGAAATAAATATGTAATAAAATGGAGTTTTACAGTTGTGCAATTTTGTCTCTTTTGCAGTAAAGGCCCTTGCTGAGAAGAAGAAGAGGAGGTGGGTATCTAACGTAATAAATAATATTTCAATAATATCCGGCACATACATCGCCCTCTGCTATTAGCCTTCATGGAAATGTTCCGTGATAATAGTGTTTTGTGTTGTGCAGGGAAGAAGATCGCTTCTGGAAGCATCTTCACTCCACGGACCGCACCCTCGGCAAGTTTTCTCAGTGATTCGGGCTCAGTGATAGTGTTTGAGTGAAGCAGCATATGTTTCTATGGCAACCATTCTGCTTCTCAGTCGTCTCTGTCATTCCAGGAGTGATGAGTGTTTGTGGAAACATTGGTCAGACAGGTTTGGCAGTGTGTGTGCGCTTGTATCTGCATACAGATGGGTGAAAAATTAACAGAAAAATAAACATAAAGGTTTTGGGCCTTCAAAAGCTCCCAGGTTAGCTTGAACATGCCTTGGCATGGAGTCTGTGCGTGTAAAGCTTTCCTGGAGTGATTGAATACCTTTCCTCGGAGAAATATTCACTCATTTTGTGCTTAGCTGATAGTAATAGAGAGTGCTGTCTTCCATTTTGTGTCAAACTCTCCCATAAGAGTTCAGTTGGTTTGACATCTGGTGTTCGTGAGGTTGGTGGCATGTGCTTAGGGTCATTTTCATAGTTATAAAACCATTCAGTGACCCCTTGTTCCCTGTGCGGTTTGGTCCATCATCATCCCGGAAGAGCCCACTCCCCTCATGGTGGGAATGCTTCATCATAGGATATAGAGGTGATAAAACAGAATAACCCTGCAATGATCTGCAGTGGCCCCTCTGCCTTTAAGGGGATAAGTGGAGCCAAACCATGCAGGAAAATGGACAGGATCATCAGCGTTTGCTGTGTTTGTCCGCACATTTATTCAGGTTTTTGCTTTTAATTTGTCACTTGTCTGTACGTGCGTCTGCATGTGTGTGCGTGCCTGTGCATGTCTGCGTTTGCGTGTCCCCTTGTTAGCATGTGTGGGCATGTACGTACTGTAAGTGTGTGTTTGCATGTGTGTGTCCTCGTGTATGTCTGTGTTTGTGTGCCATTATGTGTGTGTGTGTGTGTGTGTGTGTGTGTGCATGTATGGGCGTGTTGAATATCTTTTCTGGTATTCAATCCAATCTAACTGCTCTATTGTGCTTTTCCAGACCTTACCTTGAGACACGTCAACATCAACACACAGGTAACCCCACTCATCTCCTCCCCCTTTCTCCCTCCCTCTCTCCCTCAGTACCGCCCACTCCTCCCAATCTCTGCTTTGTGATTCAGCCTTCGAAGCTATAATCAATACACCATCCCAGCGAGCTGCAGCTCATAACAGCCTCGCTCTAATCCGACGTCGGTGCTCACCAGCAGAGCTCTGACGGCGGACCTTTTTGTGGAAGGAGGCAGTCTGTCAGACGGCGGATGTTTTTCATGTGGAATAGCACAGTAAAGCCCATTACAAATCTGCATTGGGCGTACGGTGCATCATATGAAAGCTCTTAATATGTTCCCTCCTAGTTGTCTACCCCAGGTGACCTCAGCCTGACTCGGGTGCGAGCTTTCTTTACGACCAAGCAGTTACACACTTGATTACACCAGCCAAACGCCAGTGTCTTTGCTAAAGACCTTGATCGGTATTATCAGGCTTGTAAATACTTGGTCGGTGTAAAAGCCTGTACTGACACTGGTGCATCCTGGGGAAAGCTGAGAGCCCTCAGTGTGTTGAGAGACCTCGGTGGTCGGCTCGGGCAGTTTGCTGTGCTCTGGCATATGTGACGCATTTCCTTCCTTATTAAACAGTGCAGCTGTTAGGCCAGACCAGACCAGCTCGCGTTTAGAGGAAGATGACTCTTACTTTCCGGAAATTTCGACGGGCTATGATCTCAATATTGCTCCACACTGGTGACATTCTGTCCTGTGCGACGTGGCACTGGGCTTCATCAAGTAAATAAACTGTTTTTTGTCAGCAGTGTGCCAATCAGCCGGTCGTAATTGAGCTTTGTTTTTGAGGCATATTTCCTGTTCTTGTTGGGGGAACTTGCTCATTTGGTTGACTCCATACGTCATGAAGACCATACTGTCCATTCAAGTTACTGGCACCATTGATGTAAAAATACTACGTAAATAATTTGTTTCCCATAAGAAAATGTCCACTCCGAACAAATTTCTTCATCTACTGGTCCCTTTATGTACCGATTTGTTATGCTAGAGTGCTATTTGGACAATGGAGAAATATTATGCGGACGACCCAACAGCTCTTGAATGTTATGGAAAAACCAAGCAAGTACCAAAAAGCAGATTTAATTAAAGACTGAAAACTGTATCCTCTGGGTTTAAGCCCTTGTCCAACAATGAAATTGACTTGGCACTTATTTGTTCATTACATAATAAGAAATATTTGGGGAAGATTTTTTTTCCCCTTTTTTGTCAGCATCCGTGGCACTATGATGACAAGGTTTTTCCATCAAAAAAATGTAAAATATCAATAATCAATATGATGGGTAAAAACCTTGCCTTTATGTAGTTGCAGTGGTGTTTGACAGTTTTTCAGTTTTGACTCCATCATCTCCTTCCCTGTTGAAGCAATTTTTCAGTCATTATTACCACACAAATTACGTGAATTATGGATTCAAACCACAAATGTCCTGCACATTCAACGCCCTGCGCGGGAACTAACCAGGCAGATCATGTAATAGGTTTGCTGCTTTATAACTGATTAATTCAACATGCTAAGTTTTGCCGTAACAAAAAATAGAAAATTTAATGCGGCAAAACCCAGGAGGATAAACTTGCTAGGTTTTTGCTTTAGAAACAATTAAAAACCGACGACTTGTTTGGTTTTGCTATAGCAAAACATAAAGAATCAGGGATTATTTTTTATGTATCTTACTATATGAGATGAAGCAAAGCCTAGCAAGTACAAAAATGGACCAACCGAAATTAGACTTACTAGGTTTTTCCATAACACTCAAGAGCTGATTATGTCTCCTCCTCCAATATGCTGAGTGGTCGACTACGACTGTCACGCACAGTCGCACATGGATTCTGGCTCCATATTGTACAACATGGTGGCACCAGACAAAGTGCTCCTGCGTCCTGAAATGCTTTTTCTCAATCCAAGAAAAGTAAATGTCTGATGTCACAGTGACCTGGCCGATGGCTCTTCTACCCTTAATGGTACTGATTCCTGTATATGGAGGCAGCATTCGGAGTGCTTTCCTTAGTGAGAAATAGGCAATCATGCCTTGTTGCCAGGGTCAGGCTATTGTCTGAGCAGCATTGATGCAATTGCACCCTGCACACTCCAAAATCTCCTCCTTTAAACTTAGCTCTGGATTAATGTTTCTGACAGGGACCCATATCTAATTTATCATAATTATAGATTCCCGCTCTAGTTGGCTTTTTTACACTGAGGCTACTGCTGTGTAGCTCTCTCTTACATTGGGCTGCTCAGTGCTTTCTGATCGGAATAATCAAACTAGGCTTATGCCGTCGGAGGCGGCGGCTTGGGGTATATCCTCGAACGCCCCCAATCCTCCAATTCCCCAATCCTTGAATAGACCCAATACTATATAAAGCCCCTCAGGTCATGACCTTTCATTTGAACCTAATTTTCGGTCAATCGGACAAATGGTTCTGAAGATATGGCCAAAATGGTAATTTTCCATCACAAAGCTCTACCTGGTAGCAAAATATTGAACCATACAGATATGATGTCACCATGTGACACTTGTGAGGTCATGACCTTGCAGTTGCACAAAGTTTCATGTCAATTGGACAAATGGTTCCAAATATATGGCATAAATGGTGAATTTTATGTGACAAAGTTCCACCTTGTGTCAAAATTTTGAACCAAACAGGTATAATGTCATCGTGTGACACATCTTCAGGTCATGACCTTTCATTTGCACTTGATTTGAGGTCAATTGGACAAATATTTCCGGAGATATGATAAAAACAGTGATTTTTCCATTTTTGGCCCCTGGTTGCCAATCTAGAAATTGTAAATTGTCCAAAATCGAATTAGATCTTCCTCTATATGATACTTACTTATATGCAAAACATGACATTTCTGATTGAAATATTACTTAAGTTACTGCGTTAACATGTAGGGCTTCGCGGCGGCGGCGGCGGTCGGACCAAAAACATAATATCCCCGAACGGCGTTTCGGGGATATTATGTTTTTGGTCCGACAGCATACGAGTTTGTGGGCATCTGCTCCGCTATTTTCACCATCTTCACAGAGGTAGGTTCGGTGGCACAGGTGTTAACTCTGCTTCGTAGCAATAAGGAGGTTCTGGGTTTGAGTCCTGGTCGGCCATGATCTGGCTGTGTTGAGTTTGCATGTTCTCCCTGTGCTCCTGTGGGTTCCCTCTGGGTTCTCCACTTTCCCACACTCTAAAGAACATGCTCCAGTTGATACGCACACTCTTGCTACACTGTAGCTGTCAACTTCTCCAAAGCAACAGATACTGGTCAAATGCAGTGGATAAATTACCCCCACGGAGTTCAACAGAGTGCATTTTATCTAATCTAAGATTACCCTGATTTGGAAAGCCATAAGCGGTCAAAATTCATTTGCAAAATCTGATCGTAACCCTCCGTTTAAGCCTTCACGTTCAGGTGCTCGACGACCCGAGACTCCTTCGATGCTGGTTCAGCTCGCTGTGCTGTCAGTACCGTTACTCGCTGCTCCGCACCGGGGAGGAGTTTAGAGATTAATGCTGTTTGCAGCACAAGAAAAACAACGAGAGAAGCCTCGAGCATCACAATCGCTCTTAAGAACATAAGAACATTACAGTGGGCTTATGGCCACAGCTGGCTGTAGTAGCGCAAAGGTACGGCTGTGATTAGGTCTTTTAAATGCGCTCTTTTGACTTAACTTTTCTCATCAGTTACTCTGAGTTCTAGTTTTGGATGCAATTCAGATTCTTTTTTCCAAACTTCGTTTTAATCTCGCTGTGAAGCAGCCTGCGGGCCAGTCCGGGTGAGCAGTGCTTGTGCCGTGTTGTATTGTACTGCGTTTATCGCCTGGCATTGTGGTTTATTGATCGTCGCTTTGGCTCGGGTGTCAGATTTTTTTCCATTGTAGAAATCTGCACATTGTGCATTTATGAAGTACGCTCGGGATTTGTTCCAGTTCGCCATCTCCTGAGCCTGTTCAGTTCTCCAACTTTTAATGAGAAACGACCGCAATTTGTTGCGAGGCCACGACGCCTATTTCTTTGACAAGGCAAAACCATGCAGACCAACTTCTTCAAATATGAATTCTCCCGCAGAAGAGGGGCGAGGGACAGAGCACGAGCCGAGGAGCGGAGGCAGGCTGGGGACCGTGGGCGGCAGGGCTGTGATTTTTAACCCCTTAAACTCAAAATTTTCACTTGAATCTGCCCTTAAGAAGATTAAGTAAAGTCCAAAAAAGCATTTATACAAATTATAAGACAGTGGCACATACATATTCTGTATCTTCTGGTTACAACGCTTTACTGAAGCTGCATCATACTTATATTGAGAATAAGATTCAAACCCAGGATGCCATGTTTTTATGGACAAAGTATTACCACAGATTGGGTGGGGAAAAGCCTTGTGCACCATTTTATGCGCATTTCCCTGTAATGCAGCAGGGCATGTTTGGGGTGGTTGTCAAGCTTGGGATATCCTCTATAGAAATTATAACGGGTGTGAAGTTCCACGGGTTTGAATAAAGCAGTTGCGTGACAAACCCATGTTTGGGGTCACGGGTTTCATGGGGTGAAGGTTTGTTTGATGAAAGAACAGACAGTCTGGGTCAGAGATGTAGTCCTCCTAGCGCTGGTTAGTTTCATTGTGTATTTTGCTCATGTAACTTGACGGAATGGCACACTAACGGTGACCGTGTTCTCTGGGGTGTGTTTGGGGTTTGTACACAGGAGTTGGGAACCTGCCCATCAGCTCGGCTGAGAACTTCCTCCCTGTCAAGTCCACAGTGTCCACTGACCACTTTTAACAACCCCCCAGTCAGCTGACCACGAGCCCTTCCTCCGGCCCCCAACTCTCTGTTCGTATGTGTACCACTGTCTACGGGTCTCCCTCTTTATCTCTCCCTCTCCCTCTCTCCCCCATCTCTCTTTATCTCTCTCTCCTTCTCTCTCTCTTTATCTCTTGCCCTCCTTCTGTCTTATGCTCCTTTGTTCAGCGCAGTATTTCTTTCTTTGTAAATACCTGCGCTATGGGTCTCAGAGAAAGGTTTAGTGTTCAGTAAATGTGTCAGGTGAGCATTTTGGGTCCCTCAACCTTTATTTGTATAGTTATTGTACAAGTCATTGAAATTGAAAATTATACAATTTACATGTGATTCCTAGAATTGAAATTTTCTTTTTTTCCCAAACTTTGTGTGTATATTCAACAAAGATAACAAATGCTTATGCTCTCACAAACACACACACACTTTGACTTACGCACAAACTTTGTATCTCTCATGCAGGCACACATACCATATATCTTTTATACACACACACACACACACACACACACACACACACACACACACACACACACACACACATGTCCACTCTCTCGCGCACATGTAATCTTTCTCTCAAATGCACGCACACACAAACACTGTCTTTACCACCCACACGCACTCACACCCTTGGCCACACACGCAAGCACTCTTTCACATGCTCTCACACACACACACACACACACACACTCCCAGACGTGCATGCGCACAGACACACACACACACACTCACACGCACTGGCACATGCAGTCACGTTGTCTTCAGTTCATCTGCTCTTTATTTTTTATCTTTTCCTGCTCTATATTATAACCACTCTCATCTCACTCTGGCTTCTGTGAAGATCCCTCAGTTAATTCTGCATACTCCGCGTAAATTTCTGAGAGCAAAAGAACGCTCAGCAAGTTTTTCTTCCCCAAAAATGCTGCTCTCAATTGCCTTCTGGAACTAAGCTTTTCGCTGGCCTGTCTTTTCAAATAGGCTATGTTCACGTATTGTTCCTGCTCTGTAATTACTTTGTACATTAAGTCTTAGCGTGTCTACTTTTTGTATCAATTTTGTGTACGTGCGAAGGGTTTGTTTCTACGTTGTAAATTAAGAGACAGTTCAAAGGTTGAAATGATAAAATGTATAGTAAATTTGTTCTTGAATAAATGTATATGATTAATGACCTTTGGAGCAGAGAGAGGTTTCCTCCATCCAGTAATTTGAGAATTAGCTCTGGATTTTCCCTGATTTTTAAGTGCGGATTTACTGGGCATCCACTCGGGGCAGCGATGAGATCCTTTTCCAATGTCACAAGAGGGCGCTGTAACCCATAGAAATGCGATGGGGCTATTGCTCATCATATCGCTCAGTAAGGTTTTTACGGAAGCATTAGATCAGCATAGCTGTCAATTCCGGTGGAGCGCGAGTTTATATCAGAACGTTGCGACGAACTATCGGCGGTTGTGTTTGGAAATGTGCAACGGACATGGATTTACTTTACTCTAAGCCTCTGAATGAAGCATATTTTTTTGTGGCCACCAGCTCTCTGGAGGCGACTGAATTTCCGCCTATGTTGTCTAGGAGACAGTGCCCTTTCCAGCAGAGGCAATGCTATCCCAATTTCTGGAAAGGCCAGAAAAGCCATGGTGTCGCTTTGCATCGACTTTTCTGCGGTTTCATGTTGTCAACCGAAAGAGGGATGACATAATTACTGCGTGTAGAGAGCTCTTAAGCAATAAATAAATAAATAAAAATTAATGCAAGTGCCGTTTTGGCAAGCCTTTATTGTTGTTGTGCTTCATAATTTAATTTATTGGTCGCAGAATGTCATTCTCAAAGTATATTCTTTTTTTCAGAATGATATAAATGATAAATTGCATAGCAAAGTGTGTATGTGTGTGCGTGTGCGTGTGTGTGTGTGCGCGCGCGCGCGTTTTTTTTTTTTTATTAATCACTGGTGAGTAAATAAATCTCAATTGAAATTGCTTCACACCCTGGATTCAATCAGAATGTGATCCAACTTTTCCTAAAAGTTCAAATATCAAATTATTTACATGATATCGAGCATCACAGCACTGATCAGTGACAATCTGACGCAAGTTTGAGAGTCTTTGTCAGCCAACATTTTAGGATGCCCCGTCAGAAATCTGCGGGCAGGCAGTTACGTTCCCTCCATTCTGCAGTCAGGTCGCGTGACGATCGCGCAATAATGGGCGGTGGTTTGATTTTCCCCATTCAATTCATCGGCTGTAGGGAGAGATTATCAGGTTTAATAATAGGTTTCTGGGCGTGTATGAAGCTTTATTGATATCGTGGAATCTCAGACACGTCGCCTTGGGTGAAGACTGTAGCCGTAGCGCGGCCCTGGGCTGAGTCATTACTTCAGGTCAGGATTAATGGCACAAAGCATCGTTTCCATTAAAGAGCGCTCTCCTTGTCATGAGTCATCCAAAATGCCAGAGGTCGGGAACTGCGCACAGTTTCAGCTAGCAGTCAAATTACACCGTCCTGTTATTCATCCTCCATCCTGAGACACGATATAAATGGATTTATTAGATATATTTGTTTGGGGTAATGCGATTTAACATTGTTCAACAGGAAACAGATGCGCTTTTAAAACCCAAAGTTACTTTTCTACCCCTGTCCTTGTTTTACCTTTTGTGCCAAAATAAATAATGATTGCAAGAATTACAAAATCTCTAATTATTTTTCAGCACAATTTCAATAAAAAAGTATCTGTGGTGAACATGATGTTTCGGTCGTGACCGCTAAGTACACTGAGTTATTTTGTTGGTGTCTGACATTTCCATTGTTGGATCGAAAGAGGTATTTGAGGTGTGTCCCTGGAACAATGCAGTAAGGCTGTAGTTTATGCTTGCTTTGTTGTGAAATAATATGAGGACATGGAATCAAGGTGGAGCTGCTTATCAGTTTTGGTCAACTCCTCTTTTCAACTTTATTGAATCGACTTTGAGTTGGGAACGTAAGAAAAGGCTTTGGAATTTATTTCAAAAGAGGAAATAATGAATAATCTTAGAGACTGTAACTATGGAGTAATGACTGGGGAAGCTAATGTCTCAAGGATGCTCTATCCTTTTCCGAGTACAATATGAGTCAGTGTTCTAATTATACGAAACCTTGAATAACAGGTTCTGACTAACTGAGGTTTTTATTTGGCTTTAGCTGCCTCTAATTCATTTCTATTCTGACAGAATTACTTAATTGTACTGAAACTTATTTGAAATTCACCTGATTTGGCGTGTATCAGGGCAAATTATCTCCCAGCTTTTTACATAATGGCAACTATTGATAACATTGGTAGGTTAAGGTTAAGGTTTAGGTTAGAGCCAGTGTTAGGCATGTACAGTTTATGTTTAAGGTCAGGGAAGAGCCCAATCTCATCCCGACGCATAATATATTGACGCTACCCCACCAAGCGTCAATATATGATGCAAAAAGATGCTTTTGGTATCCTTATTTGATGCCAGGTTCAAATGAACTCTACCCCCTAACCCTTAACCTGCACCCTAACCCTAACCGTCAAATAAAGACACGAAAAGCTTCCGATATGCATGGTATAGCGACATTTAGTCGGGTAGCATCGGTATATAACAAGTCCGAATGAGAATGTATTGCAGAGAAAAGGGTTTGGGAATGAATGCAAGTTTATGGGATGTCTGTGCAGGAGAGAGAGAGAGTGGTTGAGAGTGAATGACTGCAGGGGAGTGAGAAAGAAGAAGAGGGTTAGATGAATGTTCTGGAAGTTTTGTAAAAGCCAACGCTGAGGTAAATCATGTCAGGTGAGCCGTAAGGTGTATCACGCTTCGGAATTTGAGGGCCAAGCTCGTCATGTTGATCTATGGGGAGGGCTGTTTGGCTGTCGGCCCAACCACAGCGAACTTCAGTCTGCAACTACACTTTGCGAGCCAGAGATGGAACAGTGATTCTAAGACAGGATTAGAAAAGTGCAGGTTGGTGTTCAGCCTGCCGGCCGAATACATGTGAATGCAGCTGCCGCAAAGACTGCTGTAATACCAAAGTAAACAGTGTGCTTTATGTCCCTTCCTGTGTAATGTTCTTTAGATTTACACCACAGTTTGCATCCGTGTTTGGCTTTCTCACAGAGGGATATGGTACCATATAATGCTAAGAATCATCTCCTGCGCAAACGCTGCGAACAAGCAATAAATCACTCGTAGTTACGATGAGAAACATACCGAGTTGACTAAACATTGTGCTGAACATGTGCAGCTGCACACGAAAGACTGTATAACAGTGTTAAACCCGACCGAAGGGCTTTTTAGGGAAAGTGCAGTGTATAGCGGTGAAGCACAGTATCACTTAGGCAGGTTTATGTTCTCACGCTGACGCTAAAGGTTGTCCGAACAGCAGACTGGTGTAAGCGTTAGCGCTGTTAGCACCGGATTTCACTCCCCGGTTGTCTGGATGCTGTGCTTACGGCTGCTGTCAGCTCACGTTCTTTGATAAGTATTGTGGAACAGAGCTGAGGAGCTGAGCTAAGTCTCCTGTCCTGTCAGGCTTAACACTGATGGAGGAAAAGAGAGACAGTTTCGTAAAACGGAAGAAAAACACTTTACGGGGCTCTGGCACTCTGGCTGTCCTTTTGGCCGGTACGCCAGCCTGCAGAATATGCCTCTCTCTCTCACTCAACACACGCCTCGAGTCACATCCGTCACAGAGTCAAACGGAATGACAGCTGCCCCGGGGAGAGTGATGTAAGCTAAGCTAAACACGCTAATGACTGGAGCAAAGCGTCCGTTACATACGCCACATATAATTACCCAGGAATCTCTTAGGCGCAAGTGAGTTTTACAGGCAACCCCACTTCCAAAAAAGTTGCAACATAATGTAAAATGTAAATTTAAAAAATTGTAATGATTTGCTCATCATTTAAATTCAATATTTAATTGAAATACAATTAAGGTCGATATATTGTCTTTGTACTAAATTCAAACAGATATGGGGGTTAAGTGGTTAATATGGCGGTCAATCATTGCATTTTGTTTTTATTTACATTTTAGGCAGGTTTCCAGCCTTTATTGGAAATGGGGTTGTAATTGATATACCTCACTTCATAAAAATTGAACTTTTCTATACATGTATTGCAGATAAGCATGAAAATAATATTGTTGTACACACATATAGCACACACACACACACACACACATTCAAATTAATCCTGCGTGTCATTGTGTGTTCGTGTGTATGGCTGCATGCGATCACCTTTCTTAATTTGCCTGGGCTTCGGGGAAATGCGCGCAGGGCCGTTGAATGAGAGCGCACTTTCTTCCTTCTCATGAAATGAACTCTTATTGCCAGCATGTTCCTGGTGTTACACTACACCAACCCACTCCACCCCCTCCCCCTCCATTGTATGAACTCCTTTCTTACAGTGGACTCTTATGTAAGACCAGGAAGTCTATCTCTTGGCCCTGGAGCACCTACGCGCTTGTTTTCTATGGGGAGAGCGCGAGACAGAGATGGGCACCACTCAGCTTTATTTATCTTTGAAGGTGACTCCAGTATCACATTGCAACCAGGCAGAAAATAAGTATTTTATTTTTCTTAATTCAAATGTGTGAGGTGATAAAAGTGCTGCATTGGAAATATTTTCTAAAAAGTATTTGTGAAGATATTTCCGTTGAAAGTTGGTCGTAGCGTGGGTCTGAGTAAAGCTGAATATATGCGGAAGTTCCTGTGATTTACAATGAACTCATGTACCCTATGGGGATGGAAATTAATTTCTAGGTCATTGGGGAGACAGGGTTTTAATGGAATCAGGTTTGGGTCTGTATGAATAGGTTGTGATATTTAAGTGCCCAACTGTGGCGGTGTTGTCATATTATCCTCAGAAAAAAAAGGTTTGCTTAAATGATACTAACCTGTCTCCGCCCACACTGACATACACAACACAATTTTATGCCTAAGATTGAACACTAGGACTGCTTTTGACTGTTGGGAACAAGACCCATCCATAAAACTAAACACACAAACTTTCCATGTGCATATTTCAGCCTGAGTATGAGAGCTGAGTGAGTTACATTCAAAACTAGAAAGCACTCAGAGGGCGCACACCTCTGTAAACACATTTGTCTCCAAGAACAGAACAAATATATACCATGGTGGCCATTTTTCATTTGAATCCGTCCCAAAATTTAAGCAATTGTTCCTTGGCCCACAGCCCACATTTCCATTAAAATATCATTGAAATTTATGGAGAAATGTGAGAGATGTTGTCTGGACAAATAAACAGATCTGGGTAAACACATAACCTCTGCTCAACTTTGTTGGTGGAGGTAATTAATGAAATAATAATCAACAATGATAATGTTAATAGTATGCAAAATAATTCTTTGCTTCTCCACTGGTAAAATTAATTCATTTCTGAATGCATATCACTGAAACATTAGTTCTGGGACTGGAGTACCAGAAAGTTTCAACTGTGTGGGAGGGTTTGTAGCATTTTGTCGTATTCGTCTCGTCTGAGGTACGGTGGGTAACTGTGCTGCATTCCAATGCCTCATTCTTTCGACTTTACATAATAATTGACAGCTTCAGATTTAAAATCGGCTCATCATCCTTCCTGCAAAATTCATCTCTACCCACCTCTTCCCACACTGCTCCATTATAACAAACCAAATATGCAAAGACCAATTTCATTTAAATCTGAGATGTTTTTATGAATCTGCGCCTTTATACAAATGGAGCGGGGCAAAAAAAAAAAGGCATGAATGTCTGCATTTCAGAATAATATTTAGATGTAACTTTTACTTCTCGATTCCCTTCTTTTAGTTGAAGGGGTCTCGCTGTTCTCTTGAGAAATGTGAACCTCTGACCTATTTACACACCTGGGCAAAAGTTAAGCGCCACCTAATTCTTAAAACAAGTGTCACTTCTTTAAAGGACTATATTAATAACTTAAACATTGCCTAAGTCTTAAAAATATGGCTTGGACAACCTTTTCCGATCATTTAAAATCAGTTTAAAATGAGTTGGATCTTTAGTGCTTTTTCAGTATAGCTTGTAAAGAAAGGGTGTTCAGTACATAATGCTGTTAAAAGTATGGCCCTTCTGTTCTTTAAAGATGGCGAGGAGACCTGTGTTTGCTAAAAAAAAACTGTCTCCTGAAGTCTGAACTTTAATGGGAAGAAACAGAATCACTAATCAGACGAAGATGAAACCAAAGTCTTGAGAAGTGCTCCCCAACTGCTGACATTCGGCATGTGCACTTCAGCGCAGTTCATGACGAAGCTAATTAGTCATGAAACACGCGTGGAATGAATGCTACCACCTTCGAACACATGTATGTAGTTCAGGACATGACAATTTTCTGAAAATTTATTTTGAATGTGGTGGTGCTTGACTTTTTCCAGGTGTGTTATCTTAATCAAGTGAAGTCTTAAGGTCATAAAACAGTTTTGTGGGAACAGGAGGCCATACTTTTTTATGCACACCCCAGAGCCTCAAGAGCTATTGATTTTTATGAAGTTCTGTCTTCTGAATTAACCCCAAGTATTGTATCATTTAACGTATACAAGTTGACATAATCCCAGTAAAGACAGAGTCTATATCATGAGTGCCTAAACTGCAAAAGAAGTTGTCAATTTAAAAAAATAGAGTTCGAGCTACCTTCATGTTTCAAGTTAACTGAACTTTAGATGACAAATTGAGCTATTCCTCTACTTTTTCTATGTTAAATCAGCTTTTTTTTGTACTAAAGTGTGTATATTGAGGGTGCAACCAGAGACCAAAGAGGTCACAGTGTGAAAATACCTCATTCTTACACTACTAAATGTTCAGTCAAGTGTGAAATCTCCCAGAAATTGTATGTTTTAGTGTAAATTTTTGTGTAAATTTGCCATAACATACTATTAGGCCATGTCTCCAGATTTTTTTTCAGATTTTTGATTGAATCATTTTTGTCCGTTTTATGGGCCCTTTAAATTTTGGCCCCAATGTTAAAGATAGGACTGAGAAATTTAAATAAACAATTTCTCAAAAACTGCGATAATTTTTTTTCTAAATCAGGCAATCAGCTTTCCTTGGAACAATCAATGTACAATACGAGTGCCATTTTGATTGAATCGATGGAAGTGGGCCTAGTGGGGGCGCTGTACTTTATGAATAAGCAAGATGGCCTGTGGTGCCAAATGGTTGCAGATAGAGATGAAGTCTGTATAATCAACATATAGGAAGTCATATATGACCTATACATTGATTATGTTATTATGTTAAAGTTGAACTCAGATGACTTTGAAAGGTCAAACTTGAGGTCAAGGAAAATATGATCAATGTTTAAAGATAGGATTTGAAACTTCAAAAAAAATTATTTCTCAAAAGCCATGTGATAAATTTTTTTCTAAATCAGGCAATCAACTTCCCTTAGTACTGTCAATGTACAGTGTAAAAGCCATTTTGATTGAATAGATAGAAGTGGGTCTAGTAGCGGCCATGTACTTTATGAATAAGCAAGGTGGTCTGTGGAGGCCAAATGGTTGCAGATAGAGCTTAAGTTTGTATTATTGACATATAGGAAGTCATATATGACCTCTCCATTGATTATGTTGAAGTTGACCTCAGATGACCTTGAAAGGTCAAACTTGAGGTCAAAGCAAAATGTTCTAGGCTTGAAAATATTGAAGATTGAGAGCATATGTGTAAATGGTAAACACTTATAGGGGCATATATGAAATTAGTGGCCTTGAACTTGCACCTTCAGTGACCTTTGAAGGTCAAACTTCACATAGCAAAATTATAATGACTTCTATCACCAAAACTATTATACGTAGATAGAGCTTTGTATTGTGAGCATATAGGAAGTCACGCATGAACTTTCATTTGGTGACATTCAAGTTGACTTGGTGACTTTTGAAGGTCAAACTTGACATAATACAATTACAATGACTTGTATTTCCAAAACAGTCACAGATGGAGCCTAGGTTTGTATTAGAGATGTATAGGAAGTCATATATGAGCTTCATTTGGTGACCTTCATATTGACCTTCGAAGGTCAAAGTAATAGAAGTAAAGGAAGATTCAGTGACTTGTATCACTAAAATAGTCACAGATGAAGCCAAGGTTTGTATTACTGACATCTAGAAAGTCGCAAATGAACTTTCATTTTGTGACATTCAACATGACTGTCAGTGAACTTTGGGGTTCAAACTCAACAGTGAAATTACAATTAATTCTATCACCAAAATGGTCACGGATTGAGCCTAGGTGTGGAGAAATTTAAAAAGTCGTATATGAAGTCCATTTACTGACCTTTACCTTCTGTGACCTTTAAAGTTCACAATTGACATATTGAATTTTCAATGACTTGTATCACCAAAACTGATTCAGAGCTTAGGATTATATTTAGGTCTTATAAAAGTTGTGAACTTTTATTTGGTGACCTTGGCAATGACTTAATGATTTGAATGTCAAACTTCACATGAAATTTTCGTAACTTGTATCATCGCTATAAGATTACTTGCCGGTAAGCTACAGGACCCTTGGTCCTATTTTTATTGAACATTGCTATGACTATTTACAGAGGTAGCAGCAAATTATGGTAAACGTTACCTCACAAATTACTCTTACTGTTTGAAATAACTGTTTTTAATTAATCTTTACATATGATCGCCAACCCCCATTTTCAGTGACTATCACTCCAGTGTTACTGCAGCATATTGCGTTGCTTATTTCTTTAGTAATCGTTCTCATGTATTAATTTATACATTTGTTTTCAGAGAAATCACTCCCATCAACCTAAACACAGAGTTGGGCTATTTATTACTGTGGCATCTATGAAGTTCCAATTGGGTATAAAATGATAGGGGAGTGTTCCCTGCATGACATTAGCAAGAAACTGATGCTGATGATGTCACGCGATGACATAAATCGCTGTTTTAAAAGAAAAGAGGGTCCAAGTCTAAACTAGCACTGAACCAAAACTGAAGAAGAAGGCGCAAATGCTTAACTGTGCAAGAGGACATTTTGTACATCAGAATGTCTCGTTCAAAAAACAGACCTGTTAAATGTCAGCTGGCCACTTCATTGAATAGTGCCTGCCAAACATCAGCTAAGAAAGTGCAGATTATCGCATATTAAAATGTGGAAGATTCAAATAAAGCGTACACGCCATAGCTGTTTAAATGTGTAGTTTAGCAAGACTGCGCATACAAACGCGCTGGCACTACTCACCAGAATGCACTGTGCCTTCAGCAATACAGGTTTTGATAGGGCCGCTGGATGATTCTGCTGATTATAATTCTGTTAATTTACTGTTACCATTCTCAGAGCTTCGCTGGTTAAACAAAAACTCATCTTTGATCCGATTCTGCCAAAAATATGTGACTGAACACTGGTCAAAACGTACTGAGGGCAGCAGCAGTGGAACTGAGGAATTATTCCAGTTCATCGCAAGCTGAACCAGTGGGTCAGAGCGCCTGGTGAATATAAACGCTGTTAGCTAACCACGTTAGCGCAGTCTCACCATATTAGCGCACTTTCATGGCCTGAGGCTTTATGTTCAAATCAAAAAGCAGAAGCAGGGAGACCTGTCTGATTTTATTTCTTTCTTTGTTCAGCACCAAACACTCCATAAAATTAATTGTTGAGACGGGGAGAAAAAAAGCAGAGGCATTTTTCTGCGTAAAATTTATTCTACTGAATCCAGTTATTTGATCATCTTTGAGAAAAACTGTATAAATGGCAACATCTTTGCTATCGATCAGACAAATAAAATAAGATTTTTTTTTTTTTTTAATTGGGCTGGATCAGAGTTCTATAACTGCAATTATCTGAGCAAGTCTAAAAAATACTGATAAGCAAAGTACTATATGTCAAATAAGAAGAGCTCTGAGGCATTTTTCCCCCTCAGTAATTCCTTTATAGCCCCACTCATAAAAGCTACCATATATACAGTCATAAAAAATCATAAATGGCAAAAAGTGTTGCACAGCTGCTGGAACAGACTGAAAGTGGAGCCTTGTTTGATGGGCTGCTCGGAGGGGAGGGGCTGAACGGAGCGCTAATATTGTCATGAGGCAACAGTCCAATGAAACCTCAGTCAAGCAGGCCTCGCCCCGGATACGGACAGAATCCTCTCAAAGTTGCGCATGGAAAATGGAGCAGTTCGTCAGACGCTGCCCTGCTGACTACCCCAGAACATTTTAACAATGTTTCTGTGGACCAAAACCGGGATGTTCCGGTTCTGCATCTCCTTCCGTGGGAGGAGGTCTGACGAGGTCTGGCGAGCAACTGCAGTTCCTGCAGTGGCCTGCAGGGGGGCACGATCCTCAGTCCTGCTCTTCCAGATGCCCGTTCACCATGCCAGACTCCCAGCGCTCAAAAAGCGCTGTCTTCTTCCGACTCTTCGCGACCTGAAGAAGCGAACAGAGATACAAGGAAGGAAAATGAGGAAGGTAGCGTTTCCAGGCCACTGCCAGATCCTATTATCGGAATCAATTTTATTACATGTAGTTTAGCACTGCAGCTTACTAACTAGCTTCCTGGAACACATTGTCATACTGTCCACAGTGCTTGTCAATGAACCAATGAAGTTAGCTCTTTATTACGTGCAGTGACCGTTCACACGTGAGAGGAAATGATAACATCAGATCGCATCGCGATGCTGCTGTAACTGTCAATGGCAGTGGCTAGATTTGTATGAGTGTGTCGCTTATCAACATGTACATAACTGGTTTCTTACACACCATAATCTGAGCGCCTTCCTTTCTGACATCAGGCTTTATTAGTTTATGGTCATATTTACAGAAGGAAAGGCAGTGTGGAAGCATGTGTTACTAAGATAAGACTGTACACATAGAACAGGGCTCGTTTCTGCGCGGTGTTTACAGTAAAACACAATTCCCCTGCGGTCCTGGTTATAGTAAAGATGGCAACGGGGACTAATTTGTATTGCAGATTTGGAGGTTGTTCTCTGAAGCCCCACAGACAGAGACTGTCGGTGTGTGGAAGTAATATACCTCTGTCTGTCCCTTCACACTGGGCTGGGTTGGAGGCCAGGTCAGACCCAGTTTCCCAAGAGACTGTCGGGCTGAACCTAGAAATGAGAGAGAGAGAGAGAGATATCAAGAGTTTGTGTGTGTGTTTGTAGTGTCTGTAGGGGGGGTGATGTTTACATTACAGACAGGCTAGCCATCAGTTGACAGGTCAGCATGAATAAGTAGTATTTACAATTCAAAACAAAGTAAATTAAATGTAAGGGGGAAGCAAAATAACATTCGTCATAGTTTGTGGACAGAGAGAAGGCTGGAGTTAGCGGCAAGCTAATGGCAGCATGAGTAGATTATACAGATGTGTCATGATCGAAACTGGAGCTACACTCAAGTCGCTGAAAAAGTTGAGCCCTTTAATTGCTGTTGGCTGGTTCAAATCAGCACTCGGCGTCAGTATGATGTCATTGGCATATAGTCTATGTACACATATACCCTTCCACGTGACACAAAAATCATTTGCCTGATGAAAACCACGTTGGGTTGAAATGTAGCTCGGTAGTCAATAAAGTATTGGAGGCTACAATTCAGTGTGCAGACATTTATTGCTTTTAATTTTCAACTTAGGGCTCGGTCATAGCTCTCTTACACAGCAATGGAGTTCATGTCTAGTCTACAGTGATGGAAAGGCAGCTTTATCGTGGATGCAGTAGAGTTAGCCAGTCGGCGAGTAGGTTAGACATAAAACTGGACGGAATGCAGTGCAAAGACAGTGGCTGGTTACCATGACGACGCACTTTCTAATTATATAACCTTCAAACTATCACCGCTGCCCTTGGCTTAGGGGCAATTTTGCCCTTAGCAGACTGGTATTACATTGGACTGTTGCCAGGGTTCAAATCCCCCTTCAGGTGCAGAAAATCCACGTCCTGTTACACAGACACTGCCACTAAACGGCTTGGGAGTGCGTTAACGCTTCCAGTTTCCAACAAAGGACCCTCAGTGTTGAGGAGTGAAGGGATTTCAGGAGGCAGACCCTTTAAAAGCATGAAAAAAACTCTAAGGGAATTTATATCTCGAACCAAATAATTATAAGTTCACTGTGTCTCTGTCAGCTAGTCCTGAAGGCAGACTTTTTAATAATGTCCTCCTTCTGTGATAAATTAATAAGATTTGACTTTTCTGTTAATTTAACAATATTTTACATCTCTTGGCAGTTAATCTGCTAAGTAATGTATGAGAGCATATAAGCTGCTATTCAGCAAAGTTTCATGAATATCTTACCTTTCAGACTTGGCGGTCTCAACTTGGTTTTACAAAGAAGTCTATTATTCAAGGCCTAAATCCAGTTAATCGTCTAATTAATACTATCCTTCTTTTATAATATTTTTCCATATTAGTTGATATAATTGATTATAAAAATAGTTGAGAAACATATACCATTATATCTTTTGGTCAATCCAAACAACCTTCTAGAAATGTTTTATTGACACTACCTCATGTACACACACACACACACACACACACACACACACACACGCGCACACACACACACACACACACACACACACACACACATCAAAACATACACCCTCAGCGGATTTCTCTACTGGTGCATTATTCAATTATATAGTAGGATATATTTCATCTCCAAAATAAGCATAGCCCCTCACTCCTCCAAGAGGAAATTAATCCTCTTATTCTGGGCACGGCCACGATGCAAATCACAACCAAGTGCGTGAGAACAGCGAAAACCTTACATACACACACACAGAAAAAAACAAATCTTTCCTCACCGCCCCATCCACACTATTTATTACCTGCAGTGTTTGCAAACATTTGCCAGCTAACTATAAACTTAAATCCCAGGACAGACACTGCCAGAGGTAGCATCTGGGGTGAATATTCGTTCAACTAATATTTGTCTATCATGAGGTGAAGTGTACTTCTGCTTTGTTTTATCAAACACCCTCACCGTACTGTGTTTCTAAGTTCCCAACGGACTCTTTTACAACATTCTGTCTGATCCATAATAACTTGGGCTCAGGTTGCTGAAGACCTCTTCACAGTAACAAAGCGCAGAATCAAATCATGAACAACCTGTCGTTGGCTTGAGGTATGTTAGCGTAGCAGTTTCCCAGCACATTAGGAATGCTGTTTATGCATTTCATACAGAGCTAGGATTACCACCACCAGCATGTTCCCTGTCACTAATGCCCCATTACGGTGCGATGACATCACGCCTCCTTTCTGCTGACATGCCTCAGTACTGATAATCTGCAACCTCGGGCTACAGCCACGACCCCTTCATTAAATCTCTGCAGACTCATCTATTGCCACAGTGACTAAGCCCGCGAGATGTCTCTCAGCTATTTGAGCATCGAGCCCTGGGGAGTGTTCAAACAGCGCCTTCTGAGGACCTGTGTTACTTTCTGGAGTGTGACTGGCTTGCCTGAAATTGCTAAACTCATACCTATCTGTTATTGCAAAAAAAATAGCCTTTGCACAGCAGAATACCTCCTGAAAATTATATTCTTCTGCACCCGAAACCTTAGAAAGGTGACAGAAGGGTGTATTGGTGTGTGCAATTACGCAGTACAAATGACAACATTGCACAGAATGCTTTTGTGAAGTCTTACATTGCAGCACTGCATTACAGGGCTTACAGTAAGTTTTGACATGAACTAAGTAAGCACCACTGTATCTATATATTTAACAATCTGAGCCAAAGTTATCCGGGGAAACATTCCTGATATGGAAAAAAAAACTCAAATTCTACAAAGTAAAATATGTTAAAACAGTTTTTTTGCCAGTCAAAACAATCTATCTACCTTAATCCTTGATTTTGTGCTTCATTTGGTATATGTGAAATAAAATTGATTCCATATCAAGAGCAATTCTGTGACATAGGCAATAAATTTAATAATAAATAAGGCAATCTACCTCCATGCCACATAACAACCTCCACCCATCTACAGTAGGCAAAGCCACAGAGAGCCTTCATTAGCACTTCCTCACTTTCTCAGTTTCTTATCTGGGATAGACTGAACTTTTACTGCAATGACAGTCTGTCCAACTACATTTCTAGCCTTAGAACAAGATTTAAAATGACCCGATTGTTTACCGTAGGTAAGAAATATTAGCTAGTTTGAAGTTCCTGTTTGCTTGAGGATTAAAATTCTCCAACCCGAAGGCCCAATTTTTAAACCTTAGAGTGCTAAGTGCAGCTATTATTGCTCAAAGACGAAAGATATCAAATCAAAGCTGTTGAAAACCTATCATGTGGCTACATGCTTAATGGAGCTTCCGTAGGGGAACTCTTTTGAACAAGTTGCCACATGATAGGTTTTCAACAGCACAAGATAAGTAAATCTATATATTTTTTACATTTATTTCAGCACTCTAAGGGTTAAAATGTGTCAAATTGTCTCACTTAATTGTGATAATTCCATAATTATAATTAAAATTCTAGGATAAAATTAACAATTCTGTCTGATCAACTCCAAATGAACAGGGATAAGATAAAAGGACTTTGCCGTTTGGACAATGATGTCCGGCTCTGAAATTGAAATCTGATTTTCCTTTCTCACCGGTAATTAGCGAAACGATTTGTCCCATTGATTGGCCTGACCGTGTTCAGGCCTGACTTAGGGGTAAAGGATGGATTGGAAATAGGCGCGTTTAAGCTCTCAGGATTATTGTTAGCCTAACGGAGGGAGACAGGATGAGGAGCATGAGTGAAATGCTCATGAGAAACTCTTGTGAGAGATTACCGCCGGAGATTCTGCTCGTAACATTACTGACCTGAAGAGCTGGTCATCTAAAGGCCTCAGTAACTCTTATATCACAGCACAAACCCGCCTGAGGAGAGTACTGAGGGAGAGATACAGGGAAGTTCTCATTAGAGAGACGCTGCAAACTGTCTCAGGAAAGTCGTCCGCTGCCTCGACAGTCCACGAACAGCATTTGAAGAGTTTGATCGCAAAACGGGTTAACTACCAAATCCACATTTTGCTTGTTTATTATCTCAAACAATAGAGAAAAGACAGTCTTAGGTTGATGTGAAATCAGATTTTTGACAGGAGAAATATATTTAGAGCTTTTAATCGACAAAATTTATGTTTTTTTGCAAAACGGCTTAAGTGCCACCTTTGTTTGTTCGCAAAACGGGTTAAATCCACCTTTGGAGTAAAAGTTTCACAGCTAAACAACAAGGAATTAGTGTTTTATGTGCATGAGTGTATAATATTTTGTGTTTGTGTGTGTGTCTTTGCTTGATTGGATGCGTGCCTGTCTGTGTATGTGTGTGCGTGTGTGTGTGTGTGTGTGTGTGTGTGAGTATTTTTGTTACATCCACTGACGTTTGTGTTTCAGGAACACAGTGTTTGTGTGTCCATTGCACCAAGACTAACGTTGGGTGATGTGTATGTGTGTGTGTGTGCGCGCGTTTGTGTATATGTATATGTGCATGCATGTTTGTGTGTGGTTGTATATGTGTGTGTATTTCAGTTTACATGCACACGCACGTTTGCGTTCAGGACCACAGTGTTTGTCCAGTGAACAGACTGGCACTGGGTGCAGTCATATGTGCATGCGCGTGCGTGCGTGTGTGTGTGTGTGTGTGTGTGTGGGGGAGGGGGGGGGGGTGAATGTGCCCAGGACTGTGAGTGTGTGATTATGTGTTATTCAGCAATATTGAATGAATAGAGGTTCCCGACACCACAACAAACAGACACACTTGTTCTATTGGATTTAACCCGTTTTGCAATAAAAGCAAGCTATGGATTTAACTCGTTTTGAAAAAAAAAACAGTAATTTTTAGTTTATTTTTCAAGATTATTCCTGCGGCTGGATTTGAAATGAATATGCCAATTGGTTACCATTTGGCTCATATACAATAGTAGAAAAGACCATCATTCAAAGTTATACAGAAATGGTAATTACACAGAAAGCCATTTTTCTCAACTCAGACTCAGTGAAGTGAACCTGTTTTGCGATAAAACTCTTCATTTATTCACTGTCCTCATAAGCACATCCTGTTTTCTGTCCATTTAAATATGGAAATCAAAGGGAGAGTTCACCCAAAAAAATGAGTCTCTGACCTCAGGTCAAATTCAGCTCCTGCATTTGAAACACCTCGTCCACAGAGAGTCGGTGCCTTTGAAATGTGTCCTTGCAGAGCTAATCAAATCTGCCCAACAACTGCAGTGGAAAGCAGTTAGGGATTCAAATATAATGGTGGATGTTCATACGAATTAGTCAAATCTGCTACGAACTACTTATAAAGTTACATAATTTCAGTCATAATTGTGAGCTGTAAACCTTTTTGTAACCCAATAAAAAGGAAATACTCCATGGTCAAGTTAAAATACGTTTCAAAGGCCAGTGTGAGCAACATTAGTTTTTTTTGAATGAATACATCCGCTTAGACACAGAAGCAGTCCTGTTTTCTGCATGGCTTGCCGGACACCGCTGCCAAGAGGGAGAAAGTGAGAGTTGAATGCGCTGGAACCGGGTCCGGCTGAGACCGGGGGCACAGAAACCTGTGGAACCAGGCGTGAAAACTGCAGGCCAGTTTCCAGGGATAGGGTTTCAGAGTGGAGCCACTGTCATCCCACACAAAGCAAACAACGCTACGCTGATTTCCTCCCTGCTCACTCGAGCACGGGTACGAGACGACCTCGAGACTGGACTCACTTTCATGCTTGTCGGCACCCCCCCCCCCTCCCACCCCGCCCAAAAGAACAAATGAAAATGTCAGTAAAAAAATAAATAAAAACACAGTTCTCTATCTAGAGGCACTGTGAGAGTGCAAACCTTCGCCAAGGCAGTGCAGTCCTGATCTTGCTGAGTGAACATGGCTCATAAGAAACTGAAGGTCTCTGCAACATAGGATTTCGAGATGGTTGCTGTGGCGGCCATATTGTCTGACCGATCTCAGTCAAAATCAATAGGGTCCATTCCTGATGTAACAGCAACCTACCCTTAAAAATTCAGTGATATCCATTTATTACTTTTTGAGTTATCTTGTACACAGACAGACAGACAGACAGAATAATGCCAGCAAAAACATTACCTCCTTGGTGGAGGTAATAACTCCAGCTATTCTGGCTCCACAGTCCTCAGCTTAGATAGAGTAATGATAATGGCATGATGAGTAATGTTTTCAAGAGTAATATCGTTTCCACCAAAATTCTCCACTCTTTGAGAACTCCATCAGTTTGAAGAATAGATTTTTGGCCAGACGGCAGCAAATCAGGAGTCCAACTCTATAAATGCGAAAGTCTGTTAGCGAGTTAGAGAATGAGTGATGAAGTTGCATCATTGGTCAGTTGAGTGTTGGCCTTTCCTCATTGGCCATTGCTCTTTCAAACTGAATAGCAGTGAACAGTCATGAATTACATGATTGAAAGGCTTGGACTGTGACAGCGGTACACAGTCCAGCCACATACTAGTTAAGTCTTGTCTGATAATGTTTTACCAACAATCCAATTCAGAGTCCTAGACCTCAGATGCTTTGAGTTACAAGAGGTGATTATTACATCAGTGTGAGCTTTTTGTTAACGGCTTTCTAATCACATATTTGTGACCGTACTTCTGATACGGTCAATACATGATTGTATGAGGATTAATCTGCCCTCAGACAGGCCAAAACTGTTCAACGCCAGCCCATAGATGGACATTGAGCTCTAGAATCAGAGCCAGTTGCTGAGTGAAGGTGCGGTGTTATCTCAGCTAATTAAGCCTGACTCAGACCTCGTCACTAACACACTGAAGATAAACGGCGCCGTGTGGAGCACTGTTACCTGTGCAATCCTTGGACCGTCAGTCAGTGGAAACCTGGCAAATACACGTAATTCCGCCACTGCATTTAACGGCCAATGCTATGCAATCTTCAGTGGCGGTGATTCCATGGGTGCCTGGGGCGAAAAGGACCATCACGATAGGCTCGGCCTGGGCTCACTCCTGCCCCAATGGAGTGTGCCAGGACTCGGTCCGTGTCTGAATTCAGTTTACTTTCCTTCTCTTGCACACATGAAGTGATTTCACTCGATGGGAAACGTATAGCTGTTTTCAAGTATCTAAAGCACCTAAACAAGAGCGCACACACAGTGTGTACCTCCCATGGCCCATCAGTCCCCCATATGTCTGGGACACACATGAGAGATATTATTACACAACGTATTATGAACCACCAGGAAAGTAACTAAAATATTCCCAGATCCAGAATTTGATCTGGATCACTCCCAAAATGAAATCAATTCTAAGTTGGGCGAAAACAAACCTCTGATTAAAAAAATTCATTAGCATCTGTCCATAACATTTTCTATAATGTTGCTAACAAACATTCCCACTAACAAAAGGTAAAATCATGTAACCGCTTTGATGGAGGAAAAAAACTATTGTATATATCTCCAAGCTTTCACTGTGCGTATTCATGCTCAAAACAATATGGGTGATCAACTAAACCGACTTTGCAGATGGCCAAATTTTTCCTCAATGACAATTGTCAAAGTGCATCCTAAAGTGTCCAACATTGCAAAAAAAAAAAAACGCAACTGCTGAGAATGATTTAATTCTTGGAAAGTTTTCACTAAATTCACAAGCCAAACCATGACAGATACATGTTGATGATGATGGAGCTTTGAGAAAAGTTTGAAATTTGCAGATAGAACAATCTTTGTGTCACAAAGTAGCTTGTGCGTAACTTGCTGTAGCGAGAAACTGCGGATATTTAGGTAGGTATAGAGGCACTCTACACCTGTAAGGAAGCTGTGTTGGCACCAGGCTGAAAAAGATGGCCTCTCTGCCGGGATTCTTTCTTTAATGGGGAACTTTGTGACCGCAGAATGCAGAGAGCACTTAAAATTGTAGTTATTGCTCCAAGGACTGTGCTAAGTGGCAATGGCCTTTACACTCTTAAAAACTGACTACTTAGC
Source organism: Gymnothorax reevesii (assembly GCA_029721435.1). NCBI lineage: Eukaryota > Metazoa > Chordata > Actinopteri > Anguilliformes > Muraenidae > Gymnothorax > Gymnothorax reevesii. Next base: position 22,369,816 of record CM056582.1, on the reverse strand, counting down.
AAGTGGTGCATTTGAACCTTGTCAAGCTGCATACCAATAACATCCATTAGCAGTATTTTGAGTACAGACTAGTTCCAAAATGTATACCTCACTTAAAGTTTCTTCTTACTACGATTTCTTTTTCACATACAAACACATACTGTACGTACTCTCACTAACACGCACCACACACAAAGACATACACACAGACACGCACACACACACACACACGCACACACCCACGCATGCACGCTCATTGAGACACGGTCAAAGTCAAATTGAGGTTGATTTACTTTGCAAACCAACCTTGGGTGGCCTTTGCTAATTTGGTTTAGAATGAAACTTCTGCTTGTTTTCATCGCATAGTGAGCAGAAAAAAACATGGCGGACTCCATGACAAACCCACTACTTTCAGTTTTTTTATGAAGGTATAAGTCTCTCAAAAAAAAAGAGATTAAATATTGAGTTCAACAGTAAAAGAGATGTACATAAGCTACACCTGAATCTGCTCTCCACATCATAGGGTCATCACAGTGTTCATAAAACATTTACCGGCAGACTGCTTATGAACCTGTTTATCTTACTGTCACAGGGACTGATGCTGCAATGAGCAGAGTGGAATACCTTGATTTAGAGGCTCACCTAATGTACCAGTTCCCCGTGGCTACCTTTTAACTCTCCACGCAGGAGGGCACACTCGCAATTAAAGAAGAAACATGACATTCTCAGTTTTAGTCTTACGGTTCAGAGGTCTGTAATTAGCTATGAGGCAGAATTTTTATTTCAAAACCATTAAGATGTAGAAGTTACCAGGGAGTGTTAAAAACGGAAAATGAGTGAGAGGCTTGGAGTTGAATCTTATGAAGAGCGCAAAACTTTTAGGGAAGTTAACTTGCACATAATCTATATTTTTAAGACTGACTGGGAAGGAGATTTACCTGGTAATGTGGATGAGGATTCGTGTGAAGTCACCACTGGAGCTGTGAGGCCATTTTGGGAGGGGGTGGAAATGCTGGCAGCCGGGGAGGCCGTCCCCCCCCCTCCTGTTCCAGGCGTCCCGTACAGATTGTTCCTCTGCTTTCTCAGCTCCCATTCCCTCTGCTTCCCCAGCTGAATATCCTGTTCCACGTCCGGTCTCAGGGACATAGAGGAGCGAAGCTTGAAAAAGGGGTTCTCTTTCACCAAACTGGTCTCATCTTCCTCCTCCTCTCCCTCCATCTCCACATCTCGACCTTCCTCCCTCCCTCCAAGTTCCCCGATGACCCTGCTGGTCTCTGTCCTGGTACCCAAATCCCCCACCATCGCCTCGTGTGGGTGCACCGCAAGTGAAGGCCCAGACCTTGGATTCGGGACCCCGTTTTGGTTTGGAACGCGTGGACAGAAGATCATATTACTCTCCAAAATAATCACCTGACTGCTTGTCCCTTCGGTTAGCATGGGGCCACAGAGACCCTGATGGTTGTTTCCAGAATCTTCCTCCCTGCAGCCGGCCTTCTCGAGCTTTGGGTGCTGTTTCTGGTTGATCAGCTCCAGGGTGGGCCTGTTGGAGGGTTGCTGGTCCTTCTGGGATCCCAGGACAGAGATCTCACTGGCCACAGAGGAAGAGCGTCTGGTGGACTGTGTCCTCGGGCTGTCGAGCGACTCTTTCGGCTCCTGGAAGGCTTCGAACAGCTGCTTCCTCTCCCGCAGTTGACGAACAGTTCCCTTGTCGTAGCTGCCCGGCACCTTGCCCAATTGGACCAGGACCTCCTCTCTCTGGGCCTCCAGGCTAATCTCCCGCTGCATCTTCTTCCCGGCGAACTGCCGGTCGTGCCCCTCCGCCTTCCCCGACCGTGAGGGCAGAGTGCGGGACAGGACCGGCTTCATTAAGGGGACCTCCACAAACTCCTGAGTCTTGGTAAGACCTCGGGCCCTGCGGAGGCTCTGCTCCCTCTCCATGGTGCGACGGATCTCTCTCTCGATCGGGGTCTCGTTCAGGGGGCCGGGCCGGGGGTCCTCTGGGGGGAAGGAGCAGAGATCCAGGGTGCTGCTCGGGGAGAAGTCAGCGGAGACGCCGCTGTCGCTCTGATTATCATCAATGTTTGAGAAATCCATCCCGCTGCCTCTCAGGTGGACCTGAAGATTTGACTCACTTTCCACTCCCTCTTTTACTCTCGTCTCTCTGCTTTGTTTGCTCTCTTCTCCACTCTCCGTCCGTCCCTCTCTCCCTTCTTCACCGGTGTGAAGCCCGGCGGTACTCTGCTCTCCCTCTCCGCCCTTTTGCCCGATCACTTCCTCCTCCCTCTCTCCCCTCGTCCCCGCCCTCTCCCTCACACAAACAACACAAACGGAGCCATGGCAGCCCTGGGCTTGACTGGCAGGCTCCTGGGCAACCGTCGCTAAGGGTGGGGATCTCTCAAACACCTGTTGTGCTTCCTGGTTCTGCTCCAGCAAGCTCAGATGGTGCAGCAGAGGCTCCCCCTGCTGGTAATCTGAGGTATTGCCATGGATTGGAAGGTCCTCCTGCTCAATGAGTGGTTGTTGCCGGGAAGGCAGAGAGATACCTGAGTTGCACATGTCCACTTCAAAGCCCCACCTCCTGTCTCTCTCAATGTCCCCCTCTCCTGGCCAAGGCTGGTTAGTGCAGACATGAGAGGAGTAAACAGCCTCATCCTCCCTTACCAGATCACTGGGTGTTTCTGCACAGACAACCTGAAGGGCTTCCTCCAATGACAGCCCTGACTGTGCTACATTTGGCCAACTCTCCCCCAGTTTTACCATAGCGGCCCCGCACATCATTGATGGAATGACTTCTTTCTCACTGTCCTTGTTTTTAGAATCTGAATCCTCCATACACGACTCGTCCTCCCAGTCCTCCTGAGAAATCATGCTTTGGGAACTGGCAATGCCCTCGGTTGCTATTGCATCACACTTGTTGCTAGGTTCCATCATACTTTAGTGCGTAGATGGACTTGTTGCCTTTTAACAACCACTAAAGCTCCTTAGATCTCCTCAGTCGATGAACCTGAAGTAGTGATAGCAATAATGATAATCAAATTAGCAGCAGACAAAATGCTTACTTCCAACATAGAGATTTACCTCATTAAGAATTTTAATCAGATTAAAAGGGATCAAATACAACCAGCAGAGCTTGTCCGTGGACAGGTGTAATCCGGATGGAGTAAATGGGACTTATTTTATAACAGCCCATATTCCAGAATGCCTTTGGTGCATCAAAAGCATTTTGTTTATTCACCGTAGTTGTTGAAGACCTAATCTCATTCAGAACGCTGTGTAATATGATGCATAGGAAGGACATAGATCAGTACTCATCAGACATGTGCCTCTGTGAAGAATTTGGAGATTACACAAAACATCAGGACATTAGTCAGGTTCAAACATCTTGAATTATCCTGATCCACACAGAAAAAAGCTGTTGCAGTACACTTATCCCAGAAAAGTCACCAAAATCTACAAAGGCAATATGTTCTATATCTGAAAATCAATACATGACATTTTGACTCATGTTCAATCCAAAAGCCATTTTGCTCAGACATTATCAGAATGTTGTTTTGAATGCGCACGGCTCAATTCTGCTTTATCATAATTCACCTCCTTCTTTACTATTTTATCATTTTTGTTGAAAAAGGCATTACAGCATAACCAAACGTGCACAAGTTTTGACAGATTCCCTCCAAATATTTGACTCATTTGAGTCAGTACGATGTGTTCGAATGTAGGCGTTAAAATATTGGGATACGGCAGGGAATGTTCCCATCCGAATTCCATGTGGACACAAACTGTATGAAAACTTTAGCATTTGAATACAGCTGATTAATGAAACTGCACTTTGGTGGATGTGACAGTGGACAACTAGAGAAAACTAGACAGCGCAAAGAGAGCACATACCTGCTCCAATGCACTTTTCACAAAAACTAAACAAATATGGCCGTGGCGACCTTATTTCAATTTAAATCCATCCCAAATGGAGTCAATTGTTCCTTAATCCATGGCCCACACTTCTACAAAATATCATTGAAATTGATTGGGAAATTTGAGAGATATTGTCTGGACGGTCAATCAGACATGGGTGAATAAACAACCTCCGCTCAACTTTGTAGGTTGCCCGAGGTAATAATCCTGTGCTATAGGTGCTGAGTTAAGACACTCATAAATACATTTAAAACACACTTACTTCTGTTTGATCCAACACTTCTCTTGACAGTTTCAATCCAATGCTCAATATATTCCCGTTTATAACGACAATACAGCATCTGGTATCAAATTGTGCTCACTCTGTGGAGAGCGTGTTTGGGAAACGCCTGGTGACCAGTTGCACTGCACTGCTCAGACTGTAATTACAGTTAAGCCGTGACCCTTCTCACCCGGAGATGTGCCGGTTCCATTGTTGAATTTTGCATGCAGGCTGAGACGGCTCCAGCACCGCTGTGCAGAGCAAGGGCCAGTGTGAATACCCATACATAATATCTGTACAGTAGGCGAGAAGCTGCATGTGAGATGTGTAGTATGTCTGAATGCTCAACATGGATTAAAGTGCCTGCAAAAGATGGCCTCTAGGAGTCAGTGGAATTGCGCAGTGTGTGACCAGTGGATGCTACGCTAGCCCATAAGGCAAATGGCTCTAAGATGAAAAAGATGACCGTGAGCGACAGTTCTTTGTTAATATAAATATAAAATTAGAGGAACTCTGAGAGTGCAAACCTCCGCCAAGGCAGCACAGTCAAAATCTTGCTGAGTGAACATGGGTCATAAGAAATGTAAGGTCTCTGCAACATGGGATTTTGGTTGCTGTGGCGGCCACATTGTTTGACCGATTGCAGTCAAAATCAATAGGGTCCATCCCTGATGAAATAACAACCTACCCACAAAATTTTAGAGATATCCGTTCATGTCTTTTTGAGTTATCTTGTACACAACCAGACAGACAGACAAACCAACGCCGGAAAAAACATGACCTCCCTGGCGGAGGTAACGATACATAAAATAATAGTAAATGAACATGAAAGCTGTATTGATAAAACGGGACTCTCAATGTCATCAGCACAGCTCCCAGGTGACCAGCATCTGGCGGGTCCGATCCGCATTTGACTGGCAAAACCCGCGGACCCGCAAGCAAATGAGAAAAACCCACAATTAGCGCATTTCGGGATTTACGTGTAATTTCTCCCCCCCTGCATAATAATGTGTTATGAATCAACAAAATTAAATGCAAACTCCACCATCTGATCAATAAAATGATAAGGAAATCAATCATTTTCTACCCTCCCCGCCCCCCCCGCCGTTGAAAAAAAAAGAAACAAAATCTCTCGACCCCCCCCCCCCCCCAAAAAATGAAATTAAGCGCTATCCTTATGGACCAGCAATTAGGTCCTCCAAACTTGGGAGGTATGCATCGGTTCTTATCTGAAGTTGTGTCTGGACATTTTTGTCAAGGGGTGGTAATGCTACATCATGGGTAAACTTCCATATCAGGTGATTAATGAGATTTTATCAGATTTTGTACATACTGTTCTGACACACTGTAACTACCACATTGATGGTTAAGTATAAAATATTAAAACCAAATTCACTACATACACAGTGTTTTAGCAGGTTCTCAGTTTACGGTGGTGCCCAAAACAAATTCCTATCTGTAGTGCCCTCAAAATATGCATGGGTGGACACCTTCTGATATATCCTACCTCAGGGAAAGTCTGCACTGTGTGTTTAGTAGATCCCTATCATAGATGCAGCAATGCCAGACAAGACCAAACACAACAAAAGCAATGAAACATGCATATCATTCAGGTATTTTAAGCGACGGTTTGAAAATGGCCACTTTTTTAAGCAGTATTTATGAACGAGGGTGAGCAAGTATGTTCAGCTTTTCCCGACACAGCCAGATGCCCTCTGCCTGCCTGTTACATGACTAGCAGCGTTACCTGCTGATTCAGGGTGAACTTTAATCGACTTAAACCACTCATAGCAGCTCAGAGGAGACTTACTCCACATGTGTACACGCGTGTGTGTAAGTGCATGTTCAGCAAATTAAACTGCAGCCCAGCTTCCACACAGGTCAGGTAACCGTGGACCAATCACAACACCACTCTCCCCCAGCCGTGGTGCTTTTTGCGGTTCCATATCACTCTCACTGCTTTTACTCTCCTACTGCAACATTATTGTTAATAAATTATCCCCTTAAACTGTAACTTTTAAGAAAAGTTTTCCCTTAAGTATAATCAAAGTCAGAAAATGCATTTTTTGGTCACACTGTAGGATACCCACACAAAAAGAACCTATATAAACATATAGGTTTTAATAAAAGGCCAGATATAGGTTTCACATATATGCGACATACATAAAATTGGCCATTTGGACAATGGACCTCAAGCTTGTTTTCCAACCATTTTCATGACAAATGTGTTGCACATGAAAAATCATTTCTCACTTATTACTGCTGGATCTTGTCATTATAATATAAATCCATATTAATAATATAATCACCATTTTGAGGGCACAGTTCAGATTTTATAAGTAATCTTCAAAATTTAAGTCACAAGAAAATCACCTAATTTTATTACTTTGCATAACCTTTATGTTTATTATTTGATTGGTGAGCTGTAAACAGTATTGAATACATGGAGAAGTGCCGAACCTGGAGATCTGTCAAATGGAATATTTTGATGCAGGGAAATGTTCTATTTGGAACGCAATAAAAAACTCTTTTTTTCAAATCACTTTTTATGACAAATATTTAGATTGAATCTGAATATCTTGATTCCAAGGATTCCAAAAATATAAGCTTTGTTTTTGTATGACCACCGATTACCGAGATATTGAGCTTTGAAAACGTTCCAAATACCTCCGAAACATTCCAAATGTCACCAAAATGTTCCAAATTCTCTAAATCATGGTAATTTGGAACATTTGGAATATTTTTTCATCTAGAATTCAACATTTCAGTGACAAATAATCCTTAAGAAAAAATCTCCACTGTTTTCATTATGTTTGAGATATTTTATTTGGCTTTTTCCATGACAAAATTACCTCTAAATTGGCATGTTCTGCTCCCCCAAAGCCTTTTTCATGGCTACTGAAGGACCCGCTTAGTTGAAATGACAGACTTTTTTGGTGAAAGTGTAAAACGATTTGCCTGAGGATTACATGAAAGAAAAACTTGGTATATTCTCATCATACTAAGATATGCCCTTTTAAAGTCTTCCGGTGTGTCCAAAACACAGGAATAGGGTTAAAAATGGTAAAAATGCTAATTTCGCCAACCAGGGTGATCCCACCCCCAGAAAATCAAAACTAGTGGGCCGATTGAGCTAAAACTGGAAGTATTTCATTTGGTACCCAGAGTAACATTCTATTAAAGTATGAGGAAAATTCATGACTATGCCCATGAAACTTCTCCGAAAATTGGTTGATTTCATATGGAATGACCCAAAATATTTAGATTTTTCCCTATCATTTTATACGTTTCCCTGTTATTCAGCGGGAGATATTTGGAAATGTTGGAAATCTTGGGATCTCCTCTAGAATTTAAAATAGGTCAGAGGTTCTACAGGTGTGAATACAGCAGCTGTATTTTATGGACCTTTTAAGGGTTTATATAAAGTAAGCTGTTGGCACCACTAGTAGCCTTTACTCATTTGGTTGATTAAGGCACTGGTCCCGAAATATATTCTAATAGAAATAAATATAATGTGAGAACTCCAGCGGTCATGAGAGAGAAAAATAATAAAAGATTAGCCACTAAAGTAATTACAACTGTGGCGAAAAAAGCAAATGTTCTGACACGTCATAGCCCACTCCATTATGTACTTTGATATGAAAGCATTGTTTTATACACCTCTGAATTCCGTCTTCCTGCAACACCCTGTGTTTACGTCTCTCTACTACAAGTAGCAGTTCCTGAGATGAGCTTCTTCAGAGCAGTGGCAGTAGTTTTTCCATGAGTGGATCTGAGCCAAAGAATTGCCCATTATTCAACCTTGAAAACACTCTCACTCAGACCACTACCAATATCCACAAGAAAAAAAAAAAAATATAATAAAATTGAGAAGGGCCATGTCTCGGACAGTTCAGACCAAAACACATTTTTGCTGCAGATGAACTATAAAACATGCATTAGAATACAGAATATAGCGCATTAAATTGAACTGCTTTCTGAGTAACAGGAAGTTTTCTCACCTGAGCATAAAAATAAATTGCATACAAGAGGTTGCAAACTTGGAGATGGGGAATGTAATATGCAGGCTACTGCAGCAAAATCCTCAGAACAAATGATGTTACGTGAGGTCTATATTCAGTTTACATTCAGGTGAGGACTTTCTTCGCCAACAGACAAAAAAAATAAGCAGAAAAAAGGTGAATGCGTATTTTGTGCACATAGGAAACTAACATTACATTTTCAGAAGAGCTCCCAAAATCAATGGCTTATTCCTTCACGCTTTTGCAACGGAATGGTTTGCAAACCTTTATTAATATTCAAGTTCACTACGTTTCACTCGGTCAAAACTGTGCATAGTGCTTTCAAGGGGCTGGGATGAGGGTAGCCTGACTATTCAACTGCAGAGAGTATACACCTCTTCATTTTAATATAATTATAATAATCCACAACCCAAGTAATCACCAATATATAATTTTCCTAAAAATACTTTCTGCTGTCTTCGCTGCGAGTCGGGCTGACTAGTGGCTCACATCAGATTGCGCCAAAATGATATTCAACATGAGAAAAAAGGATCATTCTAAATTTGTAGTTGCCTACTTGAAATACAGAGCTAGCCTACTTTCCAAATCGATGCTGTCAAAAGGCCCATCGGTCCATCTTAACTATTCTTCATTGACGTTTTCTGCTGCTAATTGTGGATGCACTGCAAGCGAAGACCCAGAGCCGGGATTTAGGCCCCCTTTTAATTCGGAACCTGAGGACAGACGATCATGTTACTCTCTGAAATGATCACCTGACTGCTTGTCCCTTCAGATGGCATGGGGCCACAGAGACCCTGATGGTTGTTTCCAGAATCTTCCTCACTGCAGCTGGCCTTGTCTAGCTTCAGGTGCTGTTTCTGGTTGATCAGCTCCAGGGTGGGCCCCGTAGATGGATCGTAGTCCTTCTGTGGCCCCAGGGCAGATACATCACTGGCCGCAGAGGACGAACATCTGGTGGACTGCATTCTCGGGCTTTCCAGCGACTCTTTCGGCTCCAGGGTGGGCCCTGTGGATGAATCTTGGCCCCTCTGTGGCCCCAGGGCAGATATATCACTGGCCACAGTGGACGAGCGTCCGGTCGACTGTGTCCTTAGGCTGTCGAGTGACTCTTCTGGCTCCAGGGTGGGCCCCGTGGATGGATTGTGGCCCTTCTGTGACCCCAGGGCAGACATATCATTAGCCTCAGAGGAAGACCGTCTGGTTGACTGTGTCCTCGGGCTGTCGGGCAACTCTTCTGGCTCCAGGGTGGGCCCCGTGGATGAATCTTGGCCCTTCTGTAGCCCCAGGGCTGATATATCACTGGCCACAGAGGACGATCGTCTGGTCGACTGTATCTTCGGGCTGTTGAGTAACTCTTCCGGCTCCAGGGTGGGCCCCGAGGATGGATCGTGGCCCTTCTGTGGCCCCAGGGCAGAGATATCACTGGCCACAGAGGACGAGCCTCTGGTCGACTGTGTCCTCAGGCTGTTGAGCGATTCCTCCGGCTCCAGGGTGGGCTCTTTGGATGGATCGTGGCCCTTCTGTGACCCCAGGGCAGATATATCACTGGCCTCAGAGGACAAGTGTCTGGTTGACTGAATCTTTGGGCTGTTGAGTGACTCTTCCGGCTCCAGGGTGGGCCCCGTGGATGAATCTTGGCCCTTCTGTGGCCCCAGGGCAGATATATCACTGGCCGCAGAGGACGAGCATCTGGTCGACTGTGTCCTCGGGCTGTTGAGCGACTCCTCCGGCTCAAGGGTGGGCCCTTTAGATGGATCGTGGCCCTTCTGTGACCCCAGGGCAGATGTATCACTGGCCTCAGAGGACAAGCATCTGGTTGACTGTGCCTTGGGGCTGTCGGGCAACTCTTTTGGCTCCAGGCTGGGCCCCGTGGATGAATCTTGGCCCTTCTGTGGCCCCAGGGCAGATATATCACAGGCCTCAGAGGATGAGCGTCTGGTCGACTGTGTCCTCGGGCTGTCCAGTGACTCTTCTGGCTCCAGGGTGGGCCCCATGGATGGATCGTGGCCCTTCTGTGGCCCCAGGGCAGATATATCACTAGCCTCAGAGGACGAGTGTCTGGGCGACTGTGTCCTCGGGCTGTCAAGTGACACTTCCGGCTCGAGGGTGGGCCCCATGGATGAATCTTGGCCCTTCTGTGGCCCCAGGGCAGATATATCACTGGCCTCAGAGGATGAGCGTCTGGTCGACTGTGTCCTCGGGCTGTCCAGTGACTCTTCCGGCTCCAGGGTGGGCCCCGTGGATGGATCGTAGCCCTCCTGTGACCCCAGGGCAGATATATCACTAGCCGCAGAGGACGAGCGTCTGCTCTCTTTCGCCTCAAAGAAGGCTTCGAACTGCTGCTTCCTCTCCCGTACTTGGCGAACACTTCCCTTGTCGTAGCTGCCTGACACCATGCCCAGTTGGACCAGGGCGTCCTCTCTTTTGGCCTCCAAGCTAATCTCCCTCTGCATCTTCTTCCCGGCGAACTGCCGGTCGAACCCCTCTGCTTTCTCTGACCGTGAAGGCAGAGTACAGGATAGGACTGGCGTCATTAAAGGTACCTCCACAAACTCCTGGGTCTTGGTGAGACCTCGGGCCCTGCGGAGGTTCTGCTCCCTCTCCGTGGTGAGACGGATCTCTCTCTCGATTGGGGTCTCATTCACGGAGCCGCGCTGGGGGTCCTCTCGTGGGAAGGAGCAGAGCTCCAGGGTGCTGCTCGGGGAGAAGTCGCCGGAGACTCTGCTGTCGGTCTGGTTGTCCTCGGCGTAGAAGATCTCCATCCTGCTGCCTCTCAGTTGAACATGAAGATTCAACTCAGCTTCCACTCCCATGTTTACTCTCGTCTCACTGCTTTGTTCGCTAACCTCTCCTCCCTCCATCTGTCCCTCGCTCCCTTTTTCACCTGTGTGAAGCTGCCAGTGCCCTGCTCTCCCTCTCCGCCCGTTTGCCCGATCACTTCCTCCTCCCTCTCTCCCCTCGTCCCCGCCCTCTCCCTCACACAAACAACACAGAGTCATGGGAGCCCTGGGCTTGACTGGCAGGCTCCTGGGCAACCATCGCTAAGGGTGGGGATCTCTCAAACACCTGTTTTGCTTCTTGTTTCTGCTCCAGCAAGCTCAGACGGTGCAGCAGAGGCTCCCCCAGCTGGTGGTCTGAGGTATTGCCATGACATGCATTGGATGGTCCTCGTGCTCAATGAGTGGTTGTTGCTGGGTATGCTGAGAGATACCAGAGGTGCACATTTCCACTTCAAAGTGCCACCTCCTGTCTCTCTCAATGTCCCCCTCTGCTGGACAAGGCTGGTTAGTGCAGGCATGAGGGCAGTAAACTGTCTCATCCTCCCTTACTGGATCACTGGGTGTTTCTGCACAGACTACCTGAAGGGCTTCCTCCAATGACAATCCTGACTGTGCTACATTTGGCCAACTCTCCCATAGTTTTACCATAGCGGCCCTGCACATCACTGGTGGAATCACTTCTTTCTCACTGTCCTTGTTTTTAGAATCTGAATCCTCCATACACGACTCGTCCTCCCAGTCCTCCTGAGAAATCATGCTTTGGTAACTGGCAAAGCCCTCGGTTGCTATTGCATCACACTTTAGTGCGTAAAGCGACTTGTTGCCTTTTAACAACCACTAAAGCTCCTTAGATCTCCTCAGTCAATGACCTGAAGTAGTGATAGCAATAATGATAATCAAATTAACAGCAGAGAATTGAAGTGCTTTCTTCCAACAAAGAGATTTGCCTCATCAAAAATTTTAATCAGATTAAAAGGGATTAAATAAAACCAGCAGAGCTTGTCCGTGGACAGGTGTAATCCGAATGGAGTAAATTGCACTCATCTTATAACAGCCCATATTCCAGAATGCCTTTGGTGCATTAAAAGCATTTTGTTTATTCACCGTAGTTGTTGAAGACCTAACCTCATACAAAACACTGTGTAATATGATGCATAGGAAGGACATAGATCAGTACTCATCAGACATGTGCCTCTGTGAAGAATTTGGAGGATACACAAAGCAACAGGACATTAGTCAGTTTCAAACATCTTGAATTATCCTGATCCACACTGAAAAAAAGCTGTTGCAGTACACTTATCCCAGAAAAGTTGCCAAAATCTACAAAGGCAATATGTTCTGTATCTGAAAATCAATAAATGACATTTTGACTCATGTTCAATCCCAAAGCCGTTTTGCTCAGACATTATCAGAATGTTGTTTCGAATGCGTAAGACTCAATTCTGCTTTATCATTATTCATCCCCGTCTTTGGTATTTCGTCACTTTTTGTTGAAAAGGCATAACATCGTTGCCGAAAGTACACAGATTCTGCCAGAATCCTTCCAAAACCTTGACAGTCAACACAGTGCTTTCAAATGTAGGCATTAAAACACCGGGAAACGGCACAGCATGTTCCCAGCAGGAATTCCTTGTGGACACAAAATGTATGAAAATTTTAGCATTTGAACACAGCCTAGCAATGAAACTGCACTTTGGTGGATGTAACAGACATGGGTGAAGAAACAACCCCTGCTCAACTTCATTGGTTGCCCGAGGTAATAATAATCTTGTGATATAGGTGTTGAGAGACGAGACTAATTTAAAAACGCACTTACACTTTCTGCTTTTTCTGACGCTTCTTTTGACAATTTCAATCCAATGCGCAGTATATTCCTGTTAATAGCAAAAATATGGCATCTAGTATCAAATTGTGCTCACTCTGTGGAGAGCGTGTTTGGGAAACGCCTGGTGACCAGTTGCACTGCACTGCTCAGACTGTAATTACAGTTAAGCCGTGACCCTTCTCACCCTGAGATGTGCCGGTTCCATTGTTGAATCTTGCATGCAGGCTGATACGGCTCCAGCACCGCTGTGCAGAGCAAGGGCCAGTGTGAATACCCATACATAATATCTGTACAGTTGGCGAGAAGCTGCATGGGAAATGTGTAATATATTAGAATGCTCAACATGGATTAAAGTGCCAGCGAAAGATACCCGAATGGCTTCCTGCAGTCGGTGGAATTGCGCAATGCTTAACCAGTGGATGCTACGCTAGCCCATAAGGCAAATGGCACTGAGATGAAAAAGATGACAGAGTGAGCGGCAATTCTTTGTGAATCTAAATGTAAAACAATAAATAAAATAACTGTATTATAGAATGAACATGAAAGCTAGATCAACCTGTATTTAAAAAAGTACCCTCAATGTCATCAAATCTGATGTAAAGTTGCGTCAGGACATTTTTGTCAAGGGGTGTGAATACTACATCATGAGTAAACTTCCACGTCAGGAGAAATCATGCTGATTTTGTACACACTGTGCTGATGTACGGCAATCACAACATTGACAGCTGGAGTATAAAATATCAAACCAAATTCAGTACATACACATGTGCAGTAGTTGAAGTGGCCCTAAGATTTTGGTTGTGTCTGAAACAAAGCCCTATCTGTAGTGACCTCAAATTATGGACTGTACACCTTTTGACATGTCCTACCTCTGGAGGCCAGGACAGAGGAAAGATCAGACAGTCTGCACTGCTTGTTTCGTAGATCCATGTCAATAATGCAGCGGTCACAGACAAGACCAAACACAACAAAACCAAGGAAACAAGCATCTCATTCAGGTATTATAAGTGATGGTTTGAAAATGGCCACTTTTCTTTAAGCAGTACTAATGAGCGAGGGTGAGCAAGTATGTTAAGCTTTTCCCGACACAGCCAGATGCCCTCTGCCTGCCTGTTGCATGACTAGCAGCGTTACCTGCTGATTCAGGGTGAACTTTAATCGACTTAAACCACTCATAGCAGCTCAGAGGAGACTTGCTCGACATGTGTACGCGTGTGTGTAGGTGTGTGTTCAGCAAATTAGACTGCAGCCCTGTTTCAACACAGGCCAGGTAACCGTGGACCAATCACAACACCACTCTCCCCCAGCCGTGGTGCTTTTTGCGGTTCCATATCACTCTCACTGCTTCTCCTTTCCAACTGCAACATTATGGTTCATATATAATCTCTTTAACTTTTAACTTAAGCTTTCGTCAGAAAAAGTTTTTTTTTCTACATTGTAGGATAGTGTCACATATATATTCCGTATCTGCTGGCTGTAACTCTGTCTTCACTGAAGTTACATCCCACTTATATTAAGCAAACTGTTCAATCCCAGGCTGCCATGTTTTTCTGGCAGCAGCATTACATTAAAGGTAAAATATTTCCCATCATTTTATACGTTTCCCTGTGATTCAGCGGGAGATATTTGGGATTGTTGGAAACCTTGGGATCTCCACTAGAATTTAAAATAGGTCAGAAGTTCTACAGGTGTGAATACAGCAGCTGTATTTTATGGACCTTTTAAGGGGTTATATAAAGTAAGCTGTTGGCACCACTAGTAGGTTTTACTCATTTGGTTGATTAAGGCACTGGTCCCAAAATGTATTCTTATAGAAATAAATGTAATGTGTGAGCCCCAGCACTTGCGAGAAAAAAAATGAAACATTAGCCACTAAAATAATTACAACTGTGGCGAAAAAAGCAAATGTTCTGACACGTCATAGCCCACTCCATTATGTACGTTGATAAGAAAGTATCGTTTTATACACCTCTGAATTCCGTTTTCCTGCAACACCCTGTGTTTGCGTCTTTCTACTACAGGTAGCAGTTCCTGAGATGAGCTTCTTCAGAGCAGTGGCAGTAGTTTTTCCATGAGTGGATCTGAGCCAAAGAATTGCCCATTATTCAACCTTGAAAACACTCTCACTCAGACCAGAACCAATATCCACTAGTCCACAAGATAAATATAATAAAATAGAGAAGGGCCATGTCTCGGACAGTTCAGACCAAAACACATATTTGCTGCAGTGGAGCTATTATAAAACATGCATTAGAATACAGAATATAGTACATTAAATTGAACTGCTTTCTGAGTAACAGGGAGTTTTCTCACCTGAGCATAAAAATAAATTGCATACAAGAGGTGACAAACTTGGAGATAGGGAATGTAATATGCAGGCTACTACAGCAAATCCTCAGAACAAATGATGTTACATGAGGTCTATATTCAGTTTACATTACATTCAGGTGAGGACTCACTCTGCCAACAGACAAAAATCAATAAGCAGTAAAAAAGTGAATATGTATTTTGTGCACATATGAAACTAACATTCCGTTTTTAGAAGTGCTCCCAAAATCAACGGCTTAATCTTCAATGCTTTTGAACCGGAATGGTATGCAAACCTTAATTAATAATCAAATTCATTACGTTTTCGCAGTGTCCAGAGACAGGGAAGTTTTTATTGTTACGGCAGTCGATTTCAAGAGATAACGATAAGGATTCAGGATTATGGTTAGGGGAAGGGTTAGGGGTTAGGGCAGGGCTTGAAATGGGGCTACCGTGCCTCTCCACTACGGTACTCCACATTGAAATGCATTGGAAAAACTGCCGTACCCGTAGCAACTGCTTTACGTTTTACTCCATCGAAACTGAGCGCAGTGCTAATTAGGGGCAGGGACGAGGTTGACCTTACTATTAAGCTGCAGAAAATATACAAATCTAAATTTAAATTTAACTACAATAATCCATATCCAGACTAAGTAGTCACCAGTATCATTTTCCTAAAAATGGTCTCTTCTGTCTTCGCTGCGAGTCCGGCCGACTGGTCGCTCACTTCGAATTGCACAGAAATGATAGGCATACCATTCAACATGAGATAAAAAACGGCAATTCTACATTTGTAGTAGCCTACTTGAAATATTGAGCTAGCCTACTTTCCAAATCCACGCTGTCAAAAGGCCCATCGGTCCATGTTAACCATGTTTCACCGGCGTTTCCTGCAACAAATTCCTCTTTGATCGACCGATACGATATCACACTACGTTTTATTAATGACTAAATTTCGGAGGGTTGTTGCCTAAATGTTCTGCTACCACTGGATTTGAAAAATAAAAATGTGTTTCAGTGTGGACCTGAGACATATCGTTAAACATCCCAAAGAAGAAAAAACAAGAAATATTTCAGATAGGCCTTTCAGATAGGCCTACAGTAAAATTTATCTAGCCATCTGGAGTCTTGGGAAGTATTGTTGAGCTAATTTTTTTTAAAGACACCGTCATATCTAAACAAACAACGGCATTCAGAAAGCACCATGGTCCGGTAAAATATGCACGACCACCACAGTTAAGTAGGCTAATTTTAAGAGCACAGTATACGTCAGCCTAGCAGAACTCCGCGGTTTTCCAGTCAGCATATGTTCCTCATCACCTATGCTGACAGCATCTCGCAAACCACATACCTGCGAAGTTGGTTGAAAAGTTTTGCATTTATAGAATGATTTCAGAAAATTGAAATCATCTCAATACCGTGGTTCTAAAAAACAGGGGTGACCCTGGGTGCTGCCTCATTCTGAATAATTATCACGGTCCCTCAGCGAACGAGGGGCATAGTGAAGTGCTAAAATCAGAAAGATGTCTTGGTGTTGATTAACCTACTGAAGATAGGCTATTCGCGCTTTCACTCCGTCGAGTAGCCTACACTCCACTGACTATACCATACAGTTCACATTTCAGTCTATACATGATAATACAATTCACCATCGAACTGGCATGCATTATCCTTGCATTGACAGAGACTTAAACGGCGCTGCTAAGAAGGCGCATTGGAAGTTTTGTTTACCAGATTAACAGCGATAAAAACCGGTAAAAAAAACATAAATAAATAAAATACTCACCTGTAGAATGCATAAAATGCTGTTAAGTTCAGGACCCTTGCGTGCGCAGAGATGTTGCACCGAGTCCTCTAACGGAAAGCATCGAGCGAATATTGTGTGGACTAAATCCCGCATCCGCGATTGCTCTCCACCTCTTAACAGATTAATTAGGACAATATCCGTGTTTCGAAAATAGGATCTCAAGTAATTCACTGATCTTAGGACAGGACTAATTGGATGAATGGTTTGTACATCATTTAGCGTATGAAAGGCACCATACGCCACATTAATTAAGGCGCTTAAACTCCAGCAAGATACTTAAAAGCGGTTACATAACAATGATGTAAAAATTAGTCAGCCAAGTGCCCGGTTGAATTGTCCACACAATTTGAAAATATAGGCCTAGCATTCGAAATTGAGCATCCAGAGGCGAGAATAAACAATCTTAAAAAGTTTGGGAAGTCCAGCTCAACTGTCAGACATGAGATAAATCAACCTTACTTAAGATATTAATAACAGACCGAGGAACTACAGTTTCTGTAGGAAACAGAGGAACAGTATTTAAAATGGTCTATTAGGCCTCTATGGCCGACCAATTCCCTCTTCCCGTTGCCAACAAAAAACACATTACACCGAGTCCATATATTTCTTTTTTAATTAAAACATTCCTTTACCCCCACAATAATTCAAACATGAACCATACATTCTATACAATAAACCCCACCCTCCCTAATTAATGTAATATACATTAAGGTACACAGAGACATCGCAAAATAGAAGCCGTGTTTGCACGTCCTCTTGAATTGTTTTGATCCTTGAGAGGGCGGAGCAGTACAAATCTCTTAAAAAAAAAAAAGACCTCCCATAAAACATGATGAATGCAGGTAAAATTCAATTCTTAAATGCAATAAAAGGACCGGGGCCATCAGAATTTTTAAAACCTTAAATTACTACCCCCATCTGGAAATGAACCCAAACCTTCATGCCGGTAATTGTGTCTACAGCTTTAAAAAGTCCATTCGGATTCATACGAACAATAAAAAGGGCTCATAAAAAGCATGACTGCAGTATTGCCACTGCATGTCCAGTAGGTGGATCCATAGCCGGGACTTAGCAATGTAAATGACTGTATTCAATTACGAGGCACAGCACCGTTTATATAAACCGTAATGAATTCCTTACAAAAGGGAAGATTTCATTTAAGGCAATTCAGTGTCAAGGCCATAAACATTATATAGCTGTCTGAAGGTCGCTGCTGTGGTTCAATCCAGGTAACAGCCCACTCTGGTGTGAGTGTCTTACAGTGTATGTTTGTAGTTCCACTTGATTAACCTAAATTCCTCGCAAGGCAGACTTCACAAACTCAGTGTCCCATGATTACCTGGAATGAGACACAGAGGGTGTGTCCCAACACTAAAAATGCAGCCTTCTGTCCTCAACTTGATTTGTCCTCCACAGCCACCGCACTTTCAAATAGAAGGAGACAAGTGAAGGAAGGAAGGAAGGAAGGAAGGAAGGAAAGGATAATACATCTATTCAAGTTTTGGGAAGACATGAAAGAGAGAGAGCTAGAGACAGCATGAGAAAGGGAGAGAATGATCGAGAGAGAGAGCGAGAGAGAGAGAGAGAGAGAGAGAGAGAGAGAGAGGAGATACGGAGACAGCCTGTGCAGGTTTGAGCCGTCACATTACAGAGCAGCACTGACAGGTCTTTCGTTTTGGGGTCCCCACTCCCTCGGCCCGATTCGGGACGGCCTTGGAGGGGTCCAGAAGGGCCTGCTGCTCAGACGGCTCAGCCTGGGCGTCTGACCTGACCGCCGCTGAGGGCTGGAGCTCGGGCTCCTTGGCTGCCTCCGGCTTTGAATTCCCATCCAGGGGGATGTCCTGGAACTGCCCTGCTGCGACCGCTGGAGCTCCGACCTTCTCTGGCTCGGCGTCCTCACCCTCTGCTTTGGGCTGGGGGGCGACAGCGGGCAGCTCCGTCGGATACACAGGAACCTGGGAGGCCGCCAGGTCCGTCTCCGAAGAATCAGCCAGGTGCTCCGCTGGGGGCTCTCCTGCATTGACTGCTGCTCCTGCTTCTGTTACCTCTCCTGATTTTGGGGACCCTTCTTGGGGCTCCTTGTCTGGGTTTTGAAGGTCCTCTGTGCTGTTGGAAGCATCTGGCTTTGGCTCTTCTTGCACAGGGGCTTCTGCTGCGATGGTGCCATCAGGCGCAGAGGTGGGGCTCTCCGGTGCAAGGGTGCAGCTTTCAGGTGAAGGGGCGCAGCTTTCAGGTGCAGGGGTGGAGCTTTCCGGTGCAGGAGCAGAGCTTTCAGGTTCAGAGGCAGAGCTTTCAGGTGCAGGGGTGGAGCTTCCCAGTTCAGGGGCGGAGCTTTCAGGTGGAGAGACGGAGCTTTCCGGTGCAAGGGTGGAGTTATCAGGTGCAGGAGCGGAGCCATCAGCAAGGGAAGCCGTGCTATCAGTAGAAGGTGTGGAGCCATCAGCCATAGGGGCAGTGCTATCGGATGCAGGGGCGGTGCCATCAGGTGCAGTGGCAGTTGTCTCAGCCTCAGGGGTGGATTCTTTGGCTTCAGCTTCGGGCCCTAAACTCTCCCCATCAGTTGGCTCGTCTCCATCTTCCGTTACCATCACTCGCTCCGCTCGCAGGATCTTTCCAGCATCACCATCTTCTGCATCTTTTCCAGGCTCCTCCCCTGGCTTTCCCTCCGTCCCTCCCTCCTCGGCAGTCTCCTGGGCACCAGGGCTGGCCGCCCCCTCGTGATTCGAGGGCTCAGAAGCAGAATCTGTGCCAGGCTCCTCCTTGTCCTCCTCTGTGCCATTGGGGATGACCTCCGCCTTCTCAACTTCTGGCCCCGCCTCCTCGGGAGTGGGCATTGTCTCTCCAGCCGCCTGCAAGTTCTTGATGCCACTATCCGACGGCGCCGACCCAGAGTCCACCCCGTCTTCCGCCGATTCAGGAGTCGTGGACACGGGATCACTTGACTCTACAACACACAGAGGATAGCAGTTTGCGCAAGAGTTCTTTATCCTTACAAAGAAGCTAGCTTTGGTTTAGAGGTACAGGGGGAAAAATTTCTGAATTAGCCTAGGTGATCCAAGGTCAGAATAAACTATAGACTTTTAATGGCACAAACGTCAGAAGACCGTCAATTTTTTGACGTCATTAAAACTGCTCCGTAGCACGGTTGGCTACAGGTTTGTGAACAGTTGTATAATTTAATGTCTGAATGCTGATGTGTTTATGGATTGCATGTTGTGATCTTTATCTCCTGAAACTATTTTCTTGTGTTATTCTTTACTCTTTTGTCAGACTTTTATCTTTTAATATTTCAATTAGTGTTTCTATTGCTTTTGTTCATGTAGGTCTGAACCAGAGTTTTGCACATCCACCAGAAGGCAATGTGTTTTCAGGGAGATTTGGCCCTTCGTTTGTTCGTCACTTAACAGGGTATCTCAAAACGTTATGGATGGATGTCAGTTTTATTTGTCAGCACTTACTGTGCTAAGGAGGATGTCATTACATTTTGGTGTCGATCCGGCTCATATCCTTGATCTAGGATCCAAAATAATTTCCAAGCGCATACAGATGCCACAGTTAACACTCATTTAACACTCACGTTCACTGATAATTTCTTTGCAAATGAATATTAAAATGGCAGAGGTAATGCCCCCTCTGAGTGCCCTCGAGTTGTCACTGAGCTGTCTTTTGTAATAAAAGCATGTTTTTTGCATCATGTGTTACCCTACAATACTTAAAGAACCAATATAAATTATATACCTTTTACTGGTTCAGTCCATCAATTCAGTGTTTTCCACAGAATTTAACAGCTCACAGAGCAGCACTTTGAACACCCTTCAGTATAGGCGTTAGATTCCCTTTTCCAAATCAGCATTTGAAACAAGCATTTTGAAATTCCTACAGTTTTTTATGTTACAAACGGACCTGTCCCAAATATAGTTCACATTGACCAGCCGTGACGGTGCCCTGCTCCTACCCACAGTCTTGCTGTACCTCGCTATATTAGACACAGGGAAAAGCCAATCAGAGTAGAGCTTATTGTTACACAGGAGACTCCCACTTAAAACGGGCTGTTCTCCAGAGGGGAAAGAATAACTTGCAGTGAATATCCCAGAAATTATGGATTTAAATGAAAATTTTTTTTTGCTAAAAATTTATACGCCTCCATTTTGGACATCCAATCATACAGTGAAACTTGTAAGAAGAGCATAATATGGGACCTTTAAATCCACACAATGATTACAAAATAATGCCAGAATAAGGGCTCGAGTCTCAGACTGCCCTGCCAAATCAAGGCCTTCACCGGAAATAACGGGTTTAAACTGAAAAGCACACACTGAAGCCAAAAGACCAGGCAAAGCTCAACAAGCTACACCCCCCTCCCACCAACAATCTCCCAGCATGCTCCACAGCATGGCTTACCCTCGCTCTGCTAATCATCACCAAGAGAGAAAACATCAATCAAAAATGCATTAGGCTACAGCCCTCCACTTCAAAGCAGTTTTGACGCTAACACTTTTCTCCCAACAAAACAAGTGTGTTCAGCTGCACTGCTTCAAGCGAGCCTGAGCCAGTGATTAAATCCCTGATAGAATATGATATTATGCACCAAAACATTCCACTGGAGGAAGTTTCATACTAGAAGCTTTGGGCTTTCACCATTTCCCCCAAATCCATTTGTCCTGGTTACAAAGCATCAACCTAACTTACATGTGCCTGCATATTTTTGAAGCGACTTCACAAAATAAGCCATTTTTCCAATCTGCAGTGCGAAGATTTTCTTTACTGCTTGTTATTACTCGTTACAAGCCATCATCACTTGTCACAAGATGTCAGCATTTTTGTAGGATGGCCTAGATGGGTATTATAGCGAGTTCATAATTAAACAAAACGCAGAAAACAATGGAATGCATTGTGCTGCAGAAAGCCGACGGATAGACTCAATTTACCTCGACCTGGCTTATATGCGCAAACATACCCACACTTACACTGAGATCGCTTCCTGACCACAAGATGCACGATCGCTCCACTATCATGACTGCATGACAGATTACATTCAAAGTCAATGCAAAGATGCAGTTTTTGCCTTGACTTTGAGTGTAATCTGTCGCGCGGAAAATTCGTTTTGCGTCCGGTGTGAAAGCGGCTTTAAGCAGGTTTGGTCAGGCACACGTGTGGATCCTTACCAGATGGGTCCTTTTGCCCATTTTCCAGATTGGCTGGTGGTGCTGGTTTCTCAGCAGATGTGCAGTCTAAAAACAGGAGGAACACACACACACACACCCACGCAAACACACACAAACACACACACACACACACCCACGCAAACACACACACACACACACACACACATGCAGAGTACAAGTTGTAGTTATTGTCACTTGATATTTCACTAGCATAGACTCCCACACACACCCACACACATCTTTTCACTTCTATCCTTGTGAGAACATGTCATTGACTTCCACGCATTCTTTGAGCATCTCAACAGCCTTTCCTTAATCATAATGAGCACATTCCTAACCCAAACCCTACGCCTAACCTTAACCCAAACCTTAACTAAATCACAATTTGCTGAAGTCGTTATCAGGTAAAAATGCACCCAATTTCCCAAAGAAATTCCACACTCTTGTTCGTTAAAAATATGTTCTGGTCCTGACCATGTAGCAAGTTGAAGAACACACATGCGCGCACACGCAAACGCATTCATGCACGTGGGGCTTACAATCTGTGTCCTCACCCCTCCTCTTCCTTGGGATTCTGGGAAGCATGTGACTCAATACAAGAAACTGTATACACTTGAAAAAATAACTGGCTGAGCTCTTACATGCCAAGAAAAGGCCCAAAAACAACATGAGTATGAAAGTATGTAACCTTGTTCACACCCACCTTCCCTCACTTCGCTGGTCTTGTCGTCCTGTTGGTTGGGAGAGAGTGAGACGGTGTAACTCAATAGCTCCACAAAGTTCGCCCCAGCATTCAGAGTTCCACTCACCTCCCCTAAACACTCAATGTCAACGACACCCCAGGCTAATAAATATTTCATGCTGGCCAGACACGAAGTAGCGGAACAGTGACCAAACAAACATTTACTGTAGCTGACATTCCTAGCAGTTCTCTTCAGCAGACTCAAACTATGACTGTAGATCGAGCCTCAAGCAAGGACATGTTGTAATTTTCCACCGCACTTCATCAAAGTTGTCCGTTATTTTTGAATTAAATTTAGATAAGAGACCATAACGGCTGTAAAAAGAGAATGGCGCAGACCAAACACAGCTACCGTTTAACGACACAAGAGGGCCACACTGAGTCATGCAGTACATAAAGAGTATGCAGAATCCGGGGACCGTTTACGATGCCGTGGGGTGCGCAGGAATTTGTTTGGAAAGCGCGCAGAAAACATTTAGACCGAGCAATTGAAAGCACACTAAGAAACGGTCTAATTAAAAGAGCCCTGCTTTGAAACATGAAATAAGCAAACTCTCCCTCGTCTGAAGCATTTAGAAATACCCAAGGACAGGAGCAAAGATTACAACAGGAACTAGTACAGTTATTTAAAATGCAAATTTGGCTTTCCCTGTTGACATGGCTACATGCCATAGCAGTTGGCGGGTTTTTAGCTATAAACAAGCTAGTTTTTTAATTGCGCAAAGCAAGTGGTAAAACTGAATTAAGTGACCAGAGCGGCATCTGTGAATACCATCTGTACAGTTTGAATGTTTGAGTCCGCCCTCCTGGGCTAAATTTCCCTAAAGGATCTTTAGGTATATTTTGCTTAAGTGATCTAGAGTGAGACTAGAGCCCCAAAATATTCAGATGCTACGCCAAGGACCCTAATTACTACAGTCGTAAATTTTCATGTGTACGGTACCTAAAAAAAATAATAGCACAGCTTATTCATAAGTTAAATTATATTACAGGACAACAATATGAGTTGTAAAAGCTCAGTGTTATCATAGCAATCTGAGTTCCACTTTCTGGACGAGAAAATGACTGCTCTCACAAATTGAAAATAAACACAAAAGTAGAGGAAGCAGTCTGAATGTCTGAATTATTCTTTGAATGTCTTGCCAAAACATACAATAAACTTCAGGATCATTATTTTGACAGCACAAATTAGCCCCAGAAGTAAGAGGAATAATTTTTATATTTAGAACAATCTGCACAAAAGACTAGATGGATTCTGATTTTGTGTTGCCTGAAAGTGTTTTTGAATGTGCTTCAAGCCCTTTGCAATGCACACACAGGGAAGTGTGTTTTCTGAAAGGTTTACATGAAGGTCAAGCATTGGTTCGTGCACAAAAGGAAGTTTCCCTCGAAAAGGAGAGGCGCTTCAAGGTTCCAGTTTCAAGCAGACATCAGTGCAATTTATGGGGTGCAACAGTTTCAACATTAGAAACAAAAGAGACTATTTGCTGTTTAGCAGCAAGAGACAGCATTGATAGTGATTTTTTAGTAGAGTGCTTTTAATTAATTTATTGGGGCGATGTGTTTGGGGAAGAATACTAGATGAGGATTGAGAGTGCGATCCGGTGGCTACAGGCTTTAAGTGTTTAACACAAATTCTCTCTCAGTGAAACTTTCGATCCCCAATTTCTCTGCAGGTGCTAATTAAAATTAAACTTCTGACTGAGTCCCTGGAGAAGAGGGAATCCATCGAGGTAGCAGAGTAACCGCGGTAAAGAAAGCTTGTGCCGTCGATCGCTCTTACATCCTGCTGGTCAGTCTCTTCCACCGCCTTCGGGCTCTCCGGCTGCCTACAGACAGAGACACGATGACAACCTTCAGAACAAAACGGTCGCGCGCGCTCACACACACACACACACACACACACACACACAGACAAACTTGGATAGCAGAGGAGTTATGTCTCATCAGAAAAGGGCCAGATTGGGTGCAGGTATTTGTTTCCGCCCAGTATTATAACATCTTATTGAAGTGAATTCCAAAGTACAGCCTTCTGTCAAGACCTTTTTGTGAGGAATCAGACATCCGAGCACTGAGCTTAACCACAGACCTGAATGCGCACCGTTCAGGGCAAGAACGGCGTCAGTCACTATAATAAAAGCTCTCCATCCTACAACTTTCGATCTAAAGCAGACCTGCAGCGAGACGGACAGAGAGCAGGTCAGGGTCTGAGTGAAGCGCAGCTGGATAAAGGGATGATGTTATCCATCCAGCTCATACAGGGACTCGGTGTGGAGGGAGCGGCAGCGCCACGGGGGCTGGGCCAGAGGTCTGTCGGGGACTCACTGGTCAGTTTGTGGCTCCGTCTCCTCAGTGGGGGAGCTGAAGACGGGAGAGTCGGGGGTGGGGCTTCCTGGTGAGGTGGGCGGGGCCTCCATTAGCCACTGGTCTCTCAGAGACTTCCTCTGCAAAGGAGAGGGACAGACACGCTCTAGCAAAACATCTGCACGCGGCCGGCAATGAACCACAGAACACACAACACACACACGCGCGCACACACACACACACACACACACGCGCAGCATGTCAACTGCACACACACTCCCATAGAGCGTCTCAAAACTTTACCCACAGAAATGCAACAGTCGGCATTTAATCACAACAATGCAATTTTTTTTTTCATAAATATGGAGATAAATAGAATCTGACAGAAGAATGCCCCATCACTCATGACGACAGGTTGTATTTTTGGGGGTTTCAATATGGCAGAATACACACAATTTTTGCATAGATCAGTTGCTGAGAATATCCTCCATCTAATTGTGAATGTAAATAAGCGAGAGCATAATTTCCAAAATAGTCGTTTGTGAATATTTAAAGTCCTGTAAAACCCTTTCGGTAGGGCACTTTTGAGTCTGTGACATGAGAAATAATTTAAAACAAAAAAAAAAAAAACAAGAAGTAACAAAACAATGTGAATATACAGTATGTTTAACATAAGGGTCTCTGTAAACAGTCTTCACCAGTCCTGAATCTAGGATGAGGTCACAGGTAGTGTGAGCCTCAGGTCTGTGTTGGTCACTGACAGCACAACCTGCAGTCCTCTTGGTCTCTTCACAATGGGCCAAACGATTCCCCCTCATAAAGCACAATGATGCTGATCTGGAAGGAGCATGCAGGGGGCGCTGGCAGTGACGTGGACGTTACTAAATTAGCCACATTGGAAAGGCAGGAAGTCTCCATTAGGTGAAAACCCCTGAACAACCCCGTTCTGCGCTCCAATACACAGACCAGCTGTGAAGGTAAATAATTTCTGAAAATAAGATTTATTTATATTTCTCATGTACTAACGACAACATTTAGAGCATATACATCTTTGACAATAAATCGGAAGCAAAATGAGTTAAAAGGTCTCATTTTACGTCATCTAGTGCGCAGCCACTTAGTCATTTCAAGCCATTTCCAAACCAGTTTGTGACATCACATGGAAAAGTGAGCCCCCACAGGCAAAAAAGACAGATCAACTTCAGCCTAAAGTAAAACATTATTATCATTATTCTGGGTGGTTCTTCCCCCTTGTGATGTCGCAAAGGACAGAGGTTGAAACGGCAAGTAATGGTTAATTGGCTGTGCGCCAGGTGACATGATAGGGTAGCTTTAAGATTGCCTTACCCCGCTGTGACCTCAAGAGATCCTTTATCTGTCTGCATCAGTACTGGGAGGGACTTCCGCAAATGACCTGTCTCAAGTGCGGCTTTCTAGCCGCAACTTATCACAACCCACAAGGCAGTCTTCCAATTGTGCCCTGCCTTTTCACCATCCCTTTAAGTGCTTCCCTCCTTGAGGAAACAGGCAACTCCATCCCTTTAAGGCAGCACTTTATTTCCAAAACAAATAGCGGCACGGCCCAAGGCGTAACCTCGCCGGTTGGCCGCCAGAGGTACAAAGCCGAGAGCGTCGTGTCAAAGGCAAAAAAGGAAACCAGCCTCCAGCGCTTCCTTCCAGGATACGGGAGGCCGCAGACTTATGAGAGCCTAGTTTCCTCCCGCTGTCACAAAGCTGTGATCACAGGTGAACAGAGCCTCGTTCTATTGCCCAAGTATTGAAGGCCAATGGAGAAGAGAAATTTGACCCCGTAAAGGGTGTACGCTCGTAAAACATGCCACATCATCGCAATATTTTTGGAAGAACATTCCAACACTGATGAACCGAGCACTGTGCGCAAAAGGAAGCAATGAATTTCTGAAAAAGAGAAACCAAATTTGGAGAGAACTGTCAAAAAACTTGTCAAAGAGAAAAAAAATGCGATACAAGGCAAGCACAGATAAATGAGTAATGAGCATTTGATTTATGGACCAAATTTACATTATAAAAAGAGGCGAAGTCTAGCTAACAGGCTTGTATGATTACAGAGAGGAGTATGCCACTGTTTGGCATGCACAGCAGTAGCAAGGCCCTTTTGCTGTGACAGATCTCTAAACCAGCACAGAAAGGGGGGGGGGGGGCTCTGTTTGGAAAGTGTTTTGACTGATAACGAGACCTGGGACTCCATGTTATGTTTGACCCAAAACCACAGAGCACAACTGCCAGGGCACGGCTCTGCGGGCCAACGTTAAAGGCGATAACAACATCCCAGGATACAGTCTACTGATGTGAGTCCTGCTATAGGCTGCGACAGAGTGAGCAGAGTCAGGTCAGTGTGTCCCCAGATCAGTGTGACACCCTGCTGTGGGCTGTGATACAGAGAGCAGAGTTAGTAATGCTCTGTACCCAGATCAGTGCGACACCCTGCTATGGGCCGTCAGAGAGAGCAGAGTTAGTAATGCTCTGTTCCCGGATCAGTGTGAGGACCTGCTATGGGCTGTGACAGAGAGAGCAGAGTTAGTAATGTTCTGTCCCCAGATCAGTGCAAGGCCCTGCTATGGGCTGTGACAGAGAAAGCAGAGTAAGTAATGTTCTGTCCCCAGATCTGTGTGAGACCCTGCTATGGGCTGTGACAGAGAGAGAGCTCCCTCTTGCACACACACACGCGCACACTTATACATATATGCAAGCAGGTGTATGTTTGCCTAAGTGCATATATACAAACTCACACACACACACACATAGAGAGATATGTGCACACATACATATGCACTTCACATATACGCACTCACTCACACACACACACACACACACACACACATACATTTGTACTATGTACATGCACAGACATACCCGCACATTTGCACTTACGCACATGCACACTCACACACACACACACACACACTCAAGCTAGCAGAACACAGTATTTACCTGGAGCAGAGTACGTAACACTAAAGCACAGTGCCACGGTGAAGGACCAATCAGAGAGCAGTGTGTGAGTCTGCACATGGGCAATGACATCACCAGTCCTCTCCACGTATAAACTGTCAAGCGTTACAGCTGGCTTTGCTAATAACCGGCTCTATCCTGGACAAGTCGGCGTACGAGACGGTGGGCGGAGGAGTTCGCACCTTCATCTGCTCCACGCGAAGTCTCTGGTCCTCCATCTCACGCTTGGCTCGGTCTTCCTCGTCCTGCAGGCGCCGCTTCTCCTGATCGAGGACAGGAAGCGCGCGTCAGACGCCAGCGCCAACAGCGCCAACGCAGCGTCACGATAAAGCTCCCCTTCAGAAATAAATGCCCCTCCGCTCCTCCGAGTGCCACCCTAATTTGCTCCACAATAAAATTTCTGCTAAACATTTACTTTTCACATCCTTGCTTTATGGTCTGTGTTTAGTGCACATAAACACATTCTCAGGATTTTTTTTTTGCCAATGGAGTAGTTAAATACTTTATATTCCAACCGGTGAATGCAATTTCTGAAGACAGTTTCCACTAGCCTGACAAGCCTGTAAGTAAGCCCAGTGTGTCAGTTTGTTTGTGTGTATGTGTGCGCGTGCGTGCATGTGTACCAGCTCAAAAATACATGTCTGAATACATGAAAGTGAGCGAAAAACTTTGCCCATACCGCATGAGAGAAGACACGCATTTCTGAGAGGTATTAATAGGATTAAAAAGTTGAATGACACCCTGAATGTCTGCAGGAAGAATTGAAAAGGTGGTAAAGGGATGACAGATGCGGAATATGGTGTCAGCTCCAAGCTAAACTACACAGCTTTACTGATGACTTTGAGCCAAATTACTTATCTGGCTTAAGTTCGCAAGGAGCCTGGCTGAGGGACTATGCAGGCTTGGAAACATGAGAATGGGTGTAATAGTATGAATAGGATTTAAAGGTTTAAACCTCGTATTGTAATATAAGATGTCAAACATCTTTAAGGTTTGAAAGGCGTTACCATGGTGATGGTAACTGCCGATTCCTGGCTCACAAACGTTACTTCATTTTCCCGAGACGCACTTGTCAAGGTCCTTCTAATGCCGCAAAGACCATAGTTTCAAAGGCCATAATGTAGATATCAAGCGAGAGAAAAGTACCTCCTGAATGCATTGATATACATTTTATGACAGTATTGTCAAGAGAACTGGAGCAGGGTAGAAATGTCTCCATTTCTCCTTCCATCCTGAAATTCGTACTGTTTGTGAATATGGGAGTAAATGCTGCAGTTATTTAGCGCTCCTCTCGCTTGAAGGCTCCGAGAACCAAAAGCGCATGTCTGCTTTGCTTCCCAAATTACATGACTTCAGATCGGCACAAATTTTTCAACATTTTAAGATATAAATTACGTACAGTGGGCTCCAACAAATACTTGCACCCCTCACTGAAAATGCACTAACAATACAAAAAAATATACAAACAATTGAATTATAGAGAGGCAGGATATCCCAATGTGTGTGAAATATGTACTAATGTTTCAATAAAAACAACCAAATCATAACAATCATTTAATGCAAAAAAATTACAAAGAGCCATTACCAGATTTATGAAGGTCGACGACCATCTGCTTCTTTTGAACTGACAGCTGTTTTGCTTTCTTCATTGTGTTGGATGACAAAGGAATATTGTATATGTGACACCTCAGGTACCTCATTTTTATACCATAGTGAAACAGAAAGTGATGTAATGGCTCAATATACAACCCCAATCCTGAAATAGTTGGGACGAAGTGCAAATTGTGAATAAAATCAAAATGCAATGACTTTCAAATCATACCAGCCACTATTTTATTCACAATAGAACAGAGGTAACATAGCAAATGTTGAAACTGAGAGATTTTTACAATTTCATCCAAAAAATGAGCTCATTTGAAATTTGATGGCTGCTACAGGTCTCAAAAAAGTTGTGACAGGGGTCTGTTTGCCATTATGCACCTGGGCATTGAGGAGACAAGTTTCTTGGGTTTAGCCGATGGAATTTAATCCCACTCTGGTTTAATAAAGGCTTCCAGCTGCTGGAGAGTTTTGGGTCTCCTTTGAGGGACTTTTCATTTAATTATGCGCCAAATGTTCTCAATCAGTGAAAGATCAGGATTGCAGGCAGGCCAGTTCAGCACACCGACTCTTCTATGAAGCCATGCTGTTGTAATAGCTGCAGTATGCAGTTTTGCACTATCCTGTTGAAAAACACAAGGTCTTCCTTGGAATAGATGTCGTCTGTAGGGGAGCATATGTTGCTCTAAAACCTTTATATACCTTTCAGCATTCATGGTGCTTTTAAAAACATGCAAGTGTCCCACACCATATGCACTAAAGCATCCCCATACCATCAGAGATGCTGGCTTTTGAACTGAACACTGATAACAGGAGGGGCAGTCTTTTTCCTCTTTAGCCCGGAGGACACGACGCCCATGATTTCTAAGAAGAATGCCCAATTTGGACTTGTCTGACCACAGGACACCTTGCCACTTTGCTACAGTCTATTTTAAATGAGCCTTGGCCCAGAGAACATGTGGTGCTTCTGGATGCTCAACAATGGCTTCATTTTTGCATGATAAAGTTTTAGGTGGCATCTGTGGATGGCACGGCGAACTGTGTTTACAGACAGTGGTTTCCTGAAGTATTCCTGGGCCCATTTAGTAACGTCAATGACGGAATCATGCTGGTGAGTGATGCAGTGGCGTCTGAGGGTCCGAAGATCACGGGCATCCAGTAAAGTTCTTTGGCCTTGTCCCTTACGCACAGAGATTTTCCCAGTTTCTCTGAATCTTTTGATGATGTCATGCCCTGTCGATGATGAGACCTTCAAAGCCTTTTCAATTTGACGTTGATGAACATTGTTTTTAAAGTATTCCACAATTTTTTTATGCAGGCCTTCACAGGTTGAAGAACCTCTGGCCATCTTTACTTCTGAGAGACTCAGCCTCTCTAAGACATCCCTTTTATAGCCAATCATGTTACACACCTGATGCCAGTTAACTTAATTACTTGCCAAATGTTCTTTCTGCTCATTCTCTTATATATTACATGCTTTTTCAGCCTTTTTTTTGCTTGTGTCCCAACTTTTATGAGACCTGCTGCAGCCAGAAAATTTGAAATAAGCTCACAGAGGATAAAAATGTAAAATGTCTCAGTTTCAGCATTTTAAATATTATACATGTTCTACTGTAAATAACATACTGGCTCATATGATCTGAATGTCATCGCATTTTGATTTTATTCACAATTTACACTTTATCCCAACTATTTCGGAATTGGGGTTGTAGTTCTTTAAGACTAAGATAAAACTTAAAGTGGAATTTAATACCGGATTTATGTTATGGATTTATGTTATGTTATGTATGTTATGTACAATCATTTATAAGGGCACCATTAATTGTGAAACCATGATTTGGAGGAAATGGATTTTTAATCAAATCAGTAAATGATTTTGATGGATTCCATTGAAACATTAATATCATACAGCACAGGTGTCAAACTGACCCGTAAAAGGGCCAAGTGGCTGCAGGTTTTCTCTCTAACAATGCAGAAGCACACCTGATTCAACTAATCAGTTGTGCAGGCCTAGATCAGTTGATTAAATCAGTGGTTTCAGCTGTGCTTCTGCTTGGTAGGATTGAAGACCTGCAGACTCTTGGCCCTTTTATGGGTCAGTTTGACACCCCTGTCATACAGTGTTTCTCACATGTTCTTATTTAAAAGTTCTCCATAAATACATTTTCTAAAGTATTTTTTGTGCAATGGCAATCAAGTCCATAATTTTGGAGCGCACTGTATGTGCAGTGAAAATTGTGGGAGTGAGAGCAGGTTTAAGAGAGTATTTTCAGTTGACTTCACAGTCCGTTTGCATTTTTACGATGATGTCACACATTCTAGCTCTGAACATTTCGCCCCACACACACTACTGCAGAAATCTCAGTAAGCTGAAAATGGGTGAATTTAACAGGTATTGTGTACAAAGAATGAATGATATGAAAATATTTAATTGAAGAGAAAGACCCAGGTGTCGCAAACAATTTAATGTCCGAATGGAATTTTATGTGAATGAATGGACAAAGTGGTTGGAGATGAGTAGGTGTGAAGGTTTTCCAATTGAATTCAAGTATAAATTAGATTTAAACAAAATCGAATATTTGGAAAAGTTTTAATGGGATTTGAACATTGAATAGCACCTTGAATATAAAAAGGCTGTTTAAATTGAGTTTGTCGCTGAAAGTATGAATGAGTAGAGAAGAGTTTAAAATGCCTTAAAAAGTGTGAAAATGTCATTTTTGAACATTCTATCCATTCATTTCAATGGAGCAAAATTCTCAGAAAACATCGAATATTTTGGAAGGCAGGAAAGTGCAGAAAAATTTTAAAAGATGCCTGAATGTCCAAACTTAGCTGAATATGTAGATGTTTGAATTAAATTTCTGCATTGAAAAATGAGGAGGTAGTAAAAGTGCATAAAAAGTGGTGTTCTGAAAGTTGAGAATGCGTAACTGAATTTTCCCAACAGCTTTTAATAAATGTACAATTTTTTAGGTAGTTACCACTCCCAGTTGAAAGGCGCGTTCTCTTCATACCGTGAGGTCATAATGGCATGGTACACTGATTTTTGACGAGCACCTTTCCCCTTCTTTATCATCCGAGCAGCTCTATGGTACACTGGCAGAATGGTATTCGTCTACGGAAGTAGTATAACCAGGCGATAATAAAATATCACAAAGAAGGTGTGGGTCGCTTCAGGGCCCAACTGTCTGACTGCTCCAAGATGCGCCCAGGCACCTAGTGCACTGCGTACAGAAGACCCGCTGAATTATTCAGAGGTTGGAGAAAGCAAGGGAACTATGGCTCAGGTTTACATGCCTGGCAGCATGTGTGTGTGTGTGTTTGTGAGTGTGTGTGTCAACGAGCCCTGTGGTAGATTGCAATCTCGAATGACATTGCTGAAATGGTAGGCATTTCATTGTCACGGTTAACTGCTGTCTCACAGACACACTGGGATAAGGGACTGAAAGAGCCTCTTGCTGGAACAGGGGCCGGTTTGTTCATTGTCTTGTTGATACAAGCTGGTGAACTTATAAAGCCGCAGTTCAATGCCCCTTATATTAAATAATATTGACGTAAGCAAATTAATGCTATGGATTATCCAGTGATTAAAGATAGTAATCATGAAAGTGACACTGCGGGCTCCATTCTCATGCCTTCACGAACTGCGCGTGGCGACAACGTAATGCACAATTTCAGCATATTTATCAACTTTGCCCTGTATGGTAGGTTCCGTTGAAATTAAGCAGTTTGCTTCACAATGGGTTGGACGATGCATCAGAGCGAGTGTCAATGTATAAAGCTGATGCTGTGCCAACTTTGTGTCACAGACCTCGTTTGTGTTTCTCTCACCTAGACCACCTTTTTTCCCCAAACACAGCCAATCTAGGATAGTTTCATAGACTCGCACATAAACGCATGTCATTCATATCGTTTTAGTTCCCTGTAATTCTCACTTCTGTGTGCACAGTGGCACAGTGGTTAGCACTACTGCCTGACAGCAAGAAGGTTGTGCGTTTGAATCCGGCCTGGGGCCTTTCTGTGTGTAGTTTGCATGTTCTCCTCGTGTTCGCGCGGGTTTCCTCCAGGTACTCCAGTTTCCCCCACCCACATAACATGCATCATAGGAACACTCCCGCATGGCTGCGTGTGAATGTTTGGTGGTGGTCGGAGGGGCCGTAGGCACGTACTGGCAGCCACGCTTCCGTCAGTCTGCCCCAGGGCAGCTGTGGCTACAAAATGTAGTTTACCACCATCAGAGCGTGAATGTGTGAGTGAATGAATAATGTATCCATTGTGAAGCGTCTTTGAGTGCCCAGAAAAGCGCTATATAAAACTGATGCATTATTATTATTACACGAGAAGTGGTGGGTGAAGAGGTATTTTTTAATTATGACAATATTTCCATTTTGGGGGTGGGGGAATACAAATAATTAGCTTCCTGTTTTGATACTATGTGCGCCATTTTATGTACGGTTTAAAGGGCCTACACCTTTTCACACAAAATGCAGTATCTGATAAATAGACCTAAATAGACCCTCCAAGCCCCACCACACTCCGCCTGGGGAGAGTAGAGTAGTAGATTGCGGGGCTGACTGTTGGATGCCCCCTTCAGTGGGTCTGGTCTCCTGCCGTAATGACACTAGTTTTTGCTTCCCTCTTTGCCCAACATCATTGAACTGGTTCTCCGAGGACTGAAGGAGGCGGCGGTAATGCAAGTCAGATGCTTGTTCTACCCCTGACAAGACTGCCAGTCTGCCATCATGTTAACGGACTGATTTCAGGGAATGTCAGCGGCTGATCTGATTGGCCTTAATGGAACCAAATCTTGAGCATGCACTCCGGTAATTAATTCATTTTTGTCCAATCCTTTTGACAACACGCACCACAGTTACGCCCAGTGCTGATCTTGCAATACCGTAAGCGCTTGAGTCTGCCAACAACATTTAGGCTGTCAAATTTCGGCCCTGGGTTTTAAAAAGTAATTTCCTCCCTCAAGAAGTAGCACTATTAACGGATATTGTAACTTTTTTCATTATGCAATGAATAATAAAGTTACATTTAAATGTGCTTTTTGTGCTTTGACCAGCATAAAACTGCAAGCTGATAAAGCCAGAAGAAGCTAAAGAGAGGTGCACTGATGATAAATTAATTACTCTACATGGAGCCATTTTCGCATTTGTGTTCATTAGCGCCGAAGTTATTGAGGAAAGACCAATTATCTTGCACATGTGAATACAAAATTAAAAACCAAGAGGAAAAACCAAAAGATATTACTGAGGAGGGGGGCTAAACGCACACCTGTTCGCCCCATAAAAACCAGCCCTGCCATTACACCCAACCCTGTTACTACCATGGCGACTCATCCTTGCTCCACAATGACTCACAATGACTCAAGCCAAATCTTTATCCACTCTCCCTGCTCCATGTATGCACCCAGACTCCCTGATTCTGAATATTTGAATGCACCTCAAGCTTCCCTCCCAGTCTCCGCTCACTATTTCCCAATTGTACCCTTACCCTCATCCAGCCAATCACAACCAAGCCCTCACCACAGCCTGCATGAATAGTTTTTCTGTGCACATACCTCATCCCTTACCCCCTCTCTCTGGGGCTCATTGGTGAAAGATGCTGTTCTGCTGGTGTGTGTCTGTGTGTGCATGTATGTGTGTGGGCTTCTATAGCTACACTGGTGAGAACCAACTCTTGAGAAACTAGACACGTTGTGAGGACATTTGGGGCTTGGAGACACATTTTGGGTGGTCCTCACAGAGGACTAACCCTTAGAGCGCTGAAACAAATTTTTGAAAAGTATAAATGTATTTACCTTTTGGTGTTGAAAACCCATCATATGGCTACTTGTTTAAAATAGCTCCCCTGCAGGAGCTCTTTTAAACAAGTCGCTCTATGATAGGTTTTCAACGGCGTTGATTTCAATTTCTTACATCATTGAACAATGATAGCTGCATTCAGCACTCTAAGGGTTAATGGTCAAAGTTCGGGTTACAGTAAGGGATATGGTTATGATTTGGGTTTGGCGTAATTTCGTTAAGGTTAGGGTTCAGGAACAGCTGTATAGGATGAACAGAATTCCATACAATGTCTACAAAAGTATAGCTAAGCGAATGTACATGTACGCACAGACACTCACCGCGATGGCCTGCAGTCTCTGCTGGTACTTCTCAGCCTCATCCATCTCCCACCTGTGACAGAGAGCGTACGGTTTACACAGGCACACTTTACGCACTTAACACACATTCCTACTCCAGTCCCAGCCCCGCATCAAGAATAACGCCACACTTGCAAAAAGGTACGCGAAAAATGACGTTGAGGATACAAATGTGTAAAGACTGTCCAGCCAGACTCCTCATTGAGAAAGGACAACGTTTTCTCGCATGCAAAACAAAACCCATGTCACAGAACAAAGGGGCTCTGCAAACCAAAGCAGCAGTAAACCCGCAGAGACAGCAGTAGCCGGGGGTCATGGGACACTACCACAGGGCATCTAACGGAGCTTCGCCAGAGCAGGGCTCTGAAACGGCTCCTTTTTCACACTGACACTGGAGCTTTTCCCCACAGACCGCCCCAGGCAGGGCCCTGGAACATCTTTTGAAGGCCTGACAGAAATGACTCTTCGGTTGCTCTAAAACTGGCACTCGTAAAAAAAAAAAAAAAGGTGGAAAGAACACAGTCAAGCGGTAAGCGACCCAGTTCCCTCCGCACGCCGAGCCCTGGAAGCACCTGCCTGTCTCCTGCGGTTTCTCTCAGCAGACGAAAGCCGTAGGTCAGCAAGTCTCCATCTCTTTGACATGACTCTACATCCGTGAAAAAGCACAGTGTGCCTCACAGCAGGCCCAGAGTCACAAGAATTTTACGCACTTCAGTTCACAAACACGAGTTCCAAACACCCTCACACTACTGTTTACCACGGGTCCTGAACACTACCATCTGCAAACACCTGAACACCACTCTCTCTTATCTCTTCAATATCACAGCCTCTGAACATCAGAAAGCAACCGGCTACTGAGCTGCACCCAGCATTCAGCACCAAAAGAAGAAAAAGGAATTACTCGGTAAACAAAGAGCCTTTGATGCAGTATATCGTTGCGCTCCCTGCAGAAGAGACTGCCTCTGATTTAAAAGAAAAACACAAAACATTTCATCAGGAAGCTTGTTCTTCTCCCTGGAGAGGGTCTGACCCTGGACTTCCCGTCTGAGAGCCTACACACCTCCAGGCGAACACATACCCTGCCCAGCTGTTGCTATGGTGACCAACCGGCCAATACACAAGCGAGTGTATTCGTGTTCAAGCTGCTCTTAGACGCTGAACATATACATGAATGGCAGGTAGAGAAGGCCCATATTCCCCCCGCCACCAACCTTAGATTTTCTATTTGAAAAAGAGACGCCCACACGGGGTCTTTACTGCGGGGGTTGGTACCTTTGCTGTTACCTACAGCAGGAGACGAGGCAAAAGCTTTTAAATTCAGGCTACATGAGAAGCGGAGGGAGCGGGCGAGCGAGGCGTTCACAATTAAGAGGTGACCCTTTTGTACGGCCCCGTAGACGCACACAGCAGGGTCAGGCTTTAGCGAGAATTCTCACGCCAGCGCTCCTGGAGGGAACAGACGCCTTCCCTGCAGGACACTGCCGAAGCAAAGTGGAAACCGACGCTAAAGGAAGCCGGGTTAGCCGTCTCCATCGGTCTGCGAAAGCAGAGGAACATTTCAACTATTGGCGGCTCTTTTCTGAGCCAAATTGCCCGCCGCCGGCGCTCGTCAGGGATAGGCGATCGCGGATACGCGCCTCGACAGCAGCTTCAAGCTGCTCTCCAAGTCCTCCATTACGCAGAGCGAGCGTCGGCTGAAACCCTCGGCGTTTTCCGGCGTAATCGCCGCGAGTCCCCTTCGGCTTTCTTCCCACTTCTGTCAAGCACACACTCAGTATGCCTGACGACCATTAAGAAGTGCGAAGCCTCGTTCCCAGACAATCTGCGAGTTATAGATAAAAACGAAAGCCTGGGCTTTTGAGAATGTGTGTGATTGGTCGGTGGTTGAGGGCCGATGGAGGGGGCGCGGTTGCACGCTGCAGCCACATACCTGAAGCAGTCGCAACAGCACAGCAGAGCGAGCACAAAAATATGCCCACATCAAAAGGAGAAGGCATGACCACACCAGCCGTTTGATCAAGAGAGCGCAGCATCCGTCCAGCTCCACCAGAACCCCTAACCAATCAGTGCCACAAGACCAGCTAACTCAGAGAGCCCCCTGAAGACAACCTGGAACAGCAGATAAAGGAGGGCTTCAGGTCCAGGAGACAAGAACACAACCCACCTGCCAATGTTCACAGAGCGCTCAGCGCACTCTTCCCAAAACAGCTAAAGCACCTTCGTGTTAAATGGCCTTTTTCTGCCAGTGCGTAAAAATCATGACCTCCAGTGATTATTTCGGATCTAACGGGCGTTTGGCATCAGCAACGCCTTACACGCGGTAAAATGCTCAGTGTTAAAGCAACTCCAGTAGAAACAATTTCCCACGCAATGCAAAGGTTTACATCCAAAATTTTGACTGACATAAAATCATTTGGATATTTGTTTGCTTAACCTTTCTTGCCAAGGCAGACGTTAGAATCCACATGTAAATATGTTCAGTGCAGTTTCACGGAGGAGACTTTTTTTCAGCAAATAAAGTACATTCAAACTGGGAGAATTTCCATCTGGTCCTACAGGTGAAGCCTGAAGATGCGTCGCACTGCAGATCCCAGAGGATAGAAAAGCAAATGAGAAGAGAATGAATAATAAAAAAGTAAATGTTCAAGGCGAATGAGGGCATTGAGCATGAACACACTGAGGTGCGTTTTGTAGCTGCTGGATGGTGTACCCAGCTAAAGCACGCACTGTGAATCAGAGGTAACCAACCCAGAACAAAGACATCTACCGTGAGGTAGATTTTCAATCCAGCCCTAACGAACCACACCTCACTCAATAGAAAGAGCGCTTGTTAACCTGCCAATTAGAGGGGGTCAAGTGTGCCAAATTTTTGCTCAAATAAAAACTTACAGGATAGTGCATCTCCAGGAACAAGGTTGCTTACCACGGTTTTAGGTGCAGTGATGCTCACAGGTGGTCTGGAGTCTAATTCTCATCATGGTGTAGAGCTTAACTGGACATGCCCCAGGGAAAGTGCATGGTTGGCCACATGTTGGCCAAGTGAGTGGGGGTCTTATAAAGCAGAATAAATCTCTTCCAAAGTCTGCGATCGTTTAGCAGACCGCCCGCGTTAGTTGTGAGAAAAGCAGAATAGCTTTGGCAAAAGGCAGTTTTTCACAGCCTTCCTTTCATTCCTAACAACCATTTCTTGCTGTTAGTTCCAGCTCCGCCCATCGTCGAGGCAAGCAAGAGAAGTAAAAAAAGAAAGAAAAACAATGCAAAAAAATATGAAAGATGAAATTGAATGTTCAAACGCAATTTTAAATATTTCCATAACCGCACCCAACAGCAGCCATGATGGCAGATGCTCAGCTGGTGGGTTGAATCAAATTCAAGGGTCAATCACGTA
Source organism: Gymnothorax reevesii (assembly GCA_029721435.1). Taxonomy (NCBI): domain Eukaryota; kingdom Metazoa; phylum Chordata; class Actinopteri; order Anguilliformes; family Muraenidae; genus Gymnothorax; species Gymnothorax reevesii. The sequence goes on along the minus strand of CM056582.1, from coordinate 22,330,588 downwards.
TACGTCACGCATTCCAATGAAAAAACTAGATGCTGCGCACTCTACAGGTGCTGGTCAACGAATTAGAATAATTTGAAATAGTGCAATCGTAAAATTTTTAAATGCATTTTTTAATTGCAATTGCAATCTAATTCAATGAAACAACAGTGTCACAGTTAAATGGCCTAAATGGGCCTTTTGGAAAGCTCAGCTGAGCAAATGTTTTACAGCTAGCGAGTTCTGTGAATACTCTAACAAGTAGGACAGGCGCTGTGAACACCTGATTTGCTTTCTGCACAAAAAATGCCTTAAAAAAAATGTAAAGATTGCACTATTTCAAATTATTCTAATTCGTTGGCCAGCGCCTGTATAGAGATGCTAACCCACGCCTCTTGTTGAACTTGACCTTTGACCTTTCGACCTCAAAATGCAAATTTGGACAGGGTACCCTAGGATCATCAACCCCACAAAATTTGGTCACCCTAGCTTCAGTGGTGCCCGAGCTGTCGCGCAAAGACACACACACACACGCACACGCACACGCACACGCACGCACAGACAGACAGACAGACAGACAGACAGACAGAGCTAAACTGTATACCCACACCGCCTCGTCGGGCGTGGATAAAAATACTTCCGCAAAAAAGGTACTGTCAGTCTTTAACAACTTTGGCGAATACTCCATTCCTTCCACGGCACTCATTTAACAGATGGGAATCTCCTTGATGACAGCAGATCAAATTCCGGGCAAGACGCAAGTGAGGGAAAGAGGGAGCGAATTATACAGAATATGGAATAAGCGGCGAGACTGTATGAGTGTGCATGACCTTCCAATGACACGCGGGCTTGCTCATTCCTGCTCAGATTAAAAAAAAAGTAGCGTCAGATGTTGTGGTGAAGAACTCAACGCATACTCGTACAATGGCAATGTCATGTAAAGGCATGTTTTCAGCTCCACGCCAAAATGAGTCGCATAGTCCGCAAGAGCCAAGGTACACATTCAGAACACGCGTCTTTCAGTTTAATACACAATAAATTTGGCAGGCGTACAGAATCGTTTACACCGTTTCAAGCGCGCTAAGCTACGTTTCCCGCCGTATATTCCATAATTGAATTCACCCCTGCTGCCTTTCATCTCGCTAGCTCAATTGATCGTCATCTGTTGTGTCATCGGCTAATTAATTCACCATCCATCACTGTGCCCACAACTTAATCACAGCAAGATTTCAATGGCTGTCACAGTGGCTTATTGTGTGAACGTTTGAAACGCTCAGCTTCTAAGACAATAAAGCGCGGTACTTTGTTTCAATGACGAACTCAAGCCCCCTCTGCCTTTGGAGATGAAAAAGATCATTTGTGAAAGGAAACAAACTGTATATCTAAATTCGACATGAGGTACTTTAATTATATTACTACTATAATCCAGGGGAGGACATATCAATTGCCCCGTCTGACATTGGCGATAAAGAATAATCATTAATAAAAGGACGCCGTATGCATTTCAAAATTCAACATCAGGTTCTTCAGTTATATTAACATTACATTGATGTAGAGGGAATATCAATTGCATCATTTCAATTACTGAGGATTATTAAATAAACAAGCAATTAATCTTTAATTCGCAATTCGGAAGTAATAGCCAGAAAGCATTGCAATAATGGCTGCATAGGTCTAATGAAGACTGAAGACTCTTGATATATAGTGTTTCATACAGCAAATGATGTATAGCGTTGCATACAGCAAATGACACAACATCTATAGGGAATATCCCCGCCACACAGCACAGTCACTGCTTTATCAAACGTCGCCTTCAAACGCACACAATAGCAGTCGGGGCCCAGTTCCTACGTAGTCCGAGAACGTACAGCCCTGCCACAAGTCTACGGTGACATCACACCTGACACTCAAATGCACTGATGCAAATCCTGCTGCAAACAGAAGCCCTCGGGGAGTATTCAAATCCGAACACAGCCCAGAGCTGATGCAATCAAGTTTGTAGGTAAATGAGACGCTAAATGTCGTGAAACACCTGTCCGTATTGTTTTTACGATGACCTAAAGCCAGACGCGTGACCTGTCGGTTGTGTAATTTTACGCTCCCTTATCTACTCGAGATAAAAGAGATACTGGACGTTTCATAATTTGACAATGCTATTTTTCTTCAAACAACAGTGTGGGTGCCTTTGTATTGTCAGCTGCCAGTCCACACAAACAGACTCAAAGCTTGAAGTGCAGCTGCAAGTTCAACCAACTCTGGTCTGTGGCGTTTCATTCAAGATGCAGTGCACCTTGGGAACTTCCTTGCAGTTGGCGGCAGTTGCTTCACAGTCCGTCGCTAATCTTCGTCTGCACACACCACAGCCTGGGCCCGGCTGTGCTCATGCCGTCGCGAACAGGAAGGAAATTTGCAGTCTGGAGGCACCAAGGCTGAACTGTTAACAGATAAACAGGGCCCTGTGTTCTCAGCAGCCAGAATGCACTGCTTTGTAATTTAGTTCTCCAGCAGCGAGATACAATTACTGCCTTCCGATAAATCCTGCCATTGAGCAGCAATACTTAATTAAAGTTCCCACAGGCGCTAATAGCCATTAGCAATTTTTCATGATAATGCCTCCATGTCCAATGCATTATTATTTTACAAGCGCCGCGGTATGATTCCTTCAAACTTGTGATTTCTGGCTTTGTACTTGTTAAAATGTTGACTCAGAGAAGCCCACTGATGGTGTGAGACAATGCTAACAACTGAATAACAACAACAGACAGGAAAGAATGACACCTTTTACTGTGTTTTGCGTACGATACTGACTGCACCTTCCAAAATGCTCAGATAGCAGTCAAACATCCAGAGAAACGGAGGCTTTGCCATCATTACAGTTTAATTCACAATATGTCCTATTGACCTGTGACATCTCAAACAGTGAAAATAAAGACATAAAAACGGAGCAATTGACAGTTGCTTGTCGTCATTGGGAGTCCAATATGATAATAAGGTCACGGTTCAATAACTTGCTTTCAGCAACATGGGTTGATGATGCAAAAATATATTCAAGCAAAACAAATGATATTCATCCAGCATTCAAATTTCAGTAAAAGCAGTGAGGATATGACCACATTCATAATTCAGATAGCCATTCAATTCAGTTAATGCTATATTTTTGGACAGCAAAAAATGCATAATTTATCGCCTCGTCTTTGTAATGACCAATTAACAAGTGGCAAATTACTGTACCACATAATGTGCTTCACTAGTTCCGCTAGAGACACAAAGAGGATTTCAAATGATTCACAGGCAACAAACCTCTGTCGTCAGAATCCAAGACAAGCCGCCAAGGCCCACAGCCCCTCATGTCTGGGACACACACGAGTAGGGCTATTATGTACCACCCCATAAGTATATAAACAATTCCTGGATCCAGAATTTCATCTGTATAACTCCCTAAATATAATCACTTCGAAGTTGGGCCGAAACATACCTCTGGTAAAAAAAATGTCATAAGAATCTGGCCATAACTTTTTCCAAAATGTTGCAAACAAACAAATTAACTTACCCACGAAACAAAGGTAATACATAATCACCTTGGTGGAGGTAACGAGGGGGAAATTTTTTTCTCTGCCAGAGCCTTAGGGACAAGATAACTGTCTCACTGAAAGGCGGTAAATATTTCAAAATAAAAGATTCTCAGTGCGCTTGCTCAGTGAGGAAAACACCAAAGAGGAAATGGGTAGCACCACCCATCTGAGAGGAATTTAAGTCAGGTGGCACCGCAATTTCATACGAGATGAGCGAGCCCTCCGGACGAGGTTTCTGAAGTTAAGCCACAGCCTGAGGCTTACTGACCCTGACTGGTAAAAGAGGACACACCTGGCCTGCCACCTTTAGCAATGCCGGGTGAATTCTCTCAGGAATGAACTGGGAAGAGAAATCTAAATCACCGTTTTGAGGAAAATACTTTTATAGCCTGGAACTGCAGCACAGACTACACAGTTAGCGGCTAATTTTTCATAGCTTTATACAATTATAGCATAATAAAATTTTGCGAGTCTATCTAAGACCGTTACATATTACCACTATCACCGCGCTAATTAAAATCATAAATCCTCTGCAAAGCTTTACTGTGCATTTGACTGAAAACCAACTGCGCTACCGCATTATGCGGTTACTGCATATTGCAATACAATGTGGCCCCGATTCCGCGGTAATAGACTCAATACCCACTCACGCCGCAGGGAAATGCATCTCCGCTCCAGTTTGGCCGAGCGCGAGAGCTATAGCCTCACTCCAGTGCGAAAGGTGTGCGCTCGGGGAGTGTTTTGGGTCGGGCTGCCCTGTGTGTGCGTTCTCCAGTTAGGGTTAGTACCAGAATGTTCTCTAGTCAGAGGACATGTATGTGAGACAGGGGGGGGGGGGAGGGGGTCCAGACGTCAGTCAGGAATGCAGACACTAAAGTCGTGAGCGCATGGGGGCAGGGACGAGGGGGCTAGTTTTTGCAGCTTCATAACCATGTAGTTTTGTAGTAAAATCACCTTCCAAAGTGCACCCTGAAGTACAAATACCATTTACTACTCTGGCCGGCCATCTCTGCTGACAACCAAAAAAATAAGCCAAACTTAACAGCTACTCTAGTCTCATTTTCATACTGCAGTTTCATTTATATTACCTCTTTGCTGAATAAATCGGAAAGTCTGCCAGTGAGGAGAGACTGTTTCGCTCATTTCAAGATTTTTCGAGGGAACAAGAAAACCTGAGTGAAGTAACTTGTTTTTTCCTACAAGAGAAGGAGGAAAAATAAAAGATTTTTCATGTCAATTTACATGATTAATAACTCTTTAGGGCAGATTTTTTTTTGTGTGTTTGCTGAGAGGTTGAAAATGATTTATGGTCCTGTTCATCAGCTGTGATTGACAGGCACGGTCACAACCCCAGCATTTATTGCATCACACCGTCCCTCACAGGTAATCCACCCTTTAATTTCACACTGCAGTGTCAGGAGGGCGAAATCACACTCCTACAGCACTTTTGCTGGGGGGCAATATTCGGGACTCGAGCTTTTGTGTCGTTACCGAACACGGCAGAGAGGACAAGTTTGAGTGCATGACTGTAGAGCAGACGTGTGTGTGTGTGTGTGTGTGTGTGTGTGCACATGACAGGCACACGGGGGGTTGGAGGGGAATGTTAAGAATGTGTTAAATGCAGCTGTAGCCCCACAGATGTCTTTCCACTCCTCGCCCTGGACAGCCATGGGTCAAGGAGAGGAACACTGCATTCCAGCTGGAGTGTTAATGTGCAGCCCTGTGACAAGCGCAGGGTACCTCACCGAGACAGAGCACAGGCCTGTACACACACATGCTCAAATACACACACCAACTAACACACACACACACACATGCTCAAATACACACACCAACAAACACACACATGCATGTGCACCCCCAAGCAAACACACATGCACGTGCACATGCACACGCACACGCACACACACACACACACACATGCTCAAATACACACACCAACAAACACACACATGCATGTGCACCCCCAAGCAAACACACATGCACACGCACACACAAACACACACACGCACACACACAAAAGCGTGTACAAACATGTGTACATGCTCAAATAGATATACATCAACAAATACACACACAGAAACACACACACACACACCTGCTTAAGCGCGCACACACACACACACACACGTATCAACACATGTCCATGCCTGCACACAAGCACACGCACACTAAGACACACAAGCACACACAGACATAAATGCACACACACGTCCGCGTATGCACGCACACAATGACGCAAAAGCCAAAACTCTCAACTGACATTGTTCCAGGTCCGTCAACTTTGAGTAAAACCAAAATACTCACACAGAGTACAATCCTCAGGCATGCACACAGAGCCTGGCTGATCTGCTGTCTAGATGTGTAGTGAATTTCCAACACATCCCAAATGCACTGAGGGCAAAGGTATTGTGAGGAAAAGGCCTTCCAATACTATGCAGATAAGGCGCAGCAGCCCTGCATCATCTCTTGTAAAGCATGACTCGGCAGTACAGTATGAGGTAGTTTTCCATGACAGTCAGGTACGTGAGCATGATTGGTCGCTGTGCCTTTGTGCACGCTTTGAGTAAGTTCCATGTTCTCTGTCTCTCTCTCTGGGGGCTCGTCTGGGAGTTGTAATAAAAACGCCTCACTCGAATGCGAGCTATACCTCTGGACCCCTCATCCTCAAATCACGGTCCTCGATGTCCAAGAACTGCAGGTTTTCCACCCCACATTTACCTGGGAGTCAGGTGTAAACAACAAACTGGCCAATCAGAGGCAGCCAGTGTTCATTTACTCCCTAAGGATAAAAGAAAAATGGGCTGGATCTGGATTCAAGGCCCAAAATCGAGGATAATCCCCGTTCTCTGCTAACGAGCTGGGAGGAGAGAGAAAAACGCGGAATCTACGCCCAACCGGACATGAAGAACCTCTTTGAGTTTTGATTTCTTCTTATTATTATTATTATTTTGTTCTTAATGTGGCCCTGCGGTGCATCGGCAGAGACTGGGCTCCATTAGCTGGGCAGTAATGCGCAATTCACTCGGCTCATTTGAAGCTGTTCCAGTGTTGGGTTGGCAGTCGCCCCCCCCAGAGCAGTGATATTATGGTCCAGATCAATGCTCTCTCTGTCGGGCTTTTCCCCAGGGCTCTGTGTGCAGACAATGGTTCTCCTGTTCAGACAGGAACTTCACAGGCCCAAACCTCCCCTCTCTGATATCCCTCCCCCCCGCCCCCCTTTCCCTCTACCCCGCCCCACAACCCTCCCTTCCTCTGGTCGCCAAGCGCCAGACAACTCTCACCTCACGCCGTTTATTTTCTCCGCAGACCCAGTCTCTGCCAAAAATGGTCAGCGCAGCTAGTACACAAAAACGCCGGTGGCGTTGTGAGATGGGCGAGTCTGAGCCGCCAAGATATCCCGCATTATCAGCTAGTTTGTGTGAAAGCAGCGGACGCGACGGGCGACTTCCGATGCATCTGAGCGCAGACTCGCCAAACTTGAAACTGCGTCTACGTCCCTCGAATACGCTCAAACTCTACTCGGCTGTCAATGTGCGTGCGATTTTTGGAGAAGAGCTTCCCCGCACGCGGACCCAGCCGTCAGTCGGCGACTCGGACAGTGCTGCGTGTTTTCACACGTCGCACAACAATGCCAGGGGAAGCGGAGGAATTCCCATTTCCAACAGGGCGTGTCTCCGTGGCGAGGGATAAACCATGGGGGAGGGAGGAGAGGTGGCGAGTTTGGGGGAGGGGGTATGTGGCGACGCGGAGGGCCGCTCTTGCCTTACGCACACGGGATGGCTCCACGGGGCGCAGGGCCCACACAGGCGAAAAGCCAAACACCCAGAGAGCACACGTGTGCTCACGTATGCACACTTCTCCCTTTGGAGCATCAGTGAGATGTTAACCCCTTCAACTCTGACTTTTTCACTCAAGTTTTCCCTTAAAGGAGAATTCTGGTGTGAAATTGACTTTGGGTGTAATGAAACATGATAACGAGTACTAACTTTTGTCGAATACCCCGCCTCCGTACATGCGCAACATTTCGAAATACATGGATTTTTAGCCGAAGCTCCCAACGGCTTACAATGGTACTGAATTGGGCATGGCGTTGTCATGCAAAGAAATCGCTATCTTTTCCATCATTAACAAGGCTCAAAGTAGCCCCACACTTCATCGCTAGAATTCTGAGGGCCCTGACATTAAAAACGAGGCACCGATTACTTGCGCAGGTAGTTTATTAAAAAGACTGTTTATGCAAACAGTACCTTGAGGTAGTTTCCAGTCGTCTCCATCTTGAAAGTCAGGATACAGAATATGTGTGAGACATTGTCTTGCAATTTGAGAAAAATTGTTCTTAAAGGAGAATTCTAGTGCGAAATTGACTTGGGGTCGATTGACGAGCACGAACGAATAGATTGCAATCTGTTCCCCTATCCTTCCTATTCGTTTGTGCTCGTCAAACGACCCAAAGTCAATTTCACACTGGAATTCTCCTTTAAGAACAATTTTTTTCATACTGCAAGACAATGTCTCACACATATTCATATTCACTGAAGCTACATCACACTTATACTGAGGGAAATATTCCAAAAGAAGACGCCATCTTTTTATATCCACAGCATTACATCAAATGGAAAATACCTAGATCTTCTGCATCATTTAATACACATTTCCCTGTAATTCAGCAGGACATACTTGGGATCTCCACTAGAATGCAAAATAGGCCAGGAGTTGCACACGTTTGCGTACAGCAGCTCCGTTTGACAGACCCCCCAAGGGTTAAATCCGTCGCTCAGTGTTCCGCAGCAGCGGTACTTGCACGCTCACGGCTCTGACGTCCTGCTCTTTGGGGAGCCATTAGCGCCCAGATAACGACCGTTTGTGCGCAGAGGCTGGAGAACACCTGGAGCAGCTGTTAGCAAGCACCTGCACACACACTCCCTCCTCGGGCTCGCATTCACAGCAAAAACACATCCTTAATACAGCTTTTGTACGCATATTAGGACATAATATCATCATTTCCACAAAAGCTGAAGGAAATTAGCTGGTTTTACACGACGGTTCACTCTATAAGCTACATCTTACTAACCAAACGAGCATATATTTTAATGAGTCAAAATATCTCCCCTCATCGGATATATTTTCTCATTTTCAGTACTGTGCAAAAGTCTTGGGCACGTTTAAAGCAATTTCGCAGGGCAAAAATGTTTGCAAAAATAATTAAATGAGAGGTTGCTTATGATTGAGAAGTGAACTACGAATATGTGGTGAGACTATACTTTGCCTAAAAATTAGGGACATGGTCCTGTTGTGGTATAGGTTATAAGATACAAGCCTTTTTGCTTGTTCCAAGCAGAGTGGGAAACTTGCCATTGTTCTTCTGCAGACTGGCTGTCTCACCTGTGTCTGTCCCTCCAAGAAATTGCAGACAGCCATCCGGACTCTGTCAAAACTATACAATCTGTAACTACTGTTCTTGATGAAATACAGACATTTATGTTTAAATCTATTTCATAGCATTAGGAATTTCAAATATGCTCTTCATCTTCAACGCCCATGTGGAAAACAAGACATAAATGTCTAAAGACAGATTTAAATTTTTAAAAATGTAGGGCGCCTAAGACTTTTGTGCAGTACTGTATATTTTTTCTCAACTCTTCCTCCCCCAACCCAAAGCCCTTTACACTCTAACCGCTACAAACCCAGGCCTGTCGAATGAGAGGGGATTTCCAGCAGCTCTCTGTGCAGGGCTGAGAGAGACATCACAGCAGCGATGGAGCGCATCATCGCTCAGCTCCTGCAGCGTAACACCCACACCTCTGCAGCCAGGGTCATACAGGGCTGACGGAGGAGCAGGGGAGAGACGGAGAGAGAGAGGAGAAGAGAGGAGAGGAGACAGGCCAGGGAGGAGCTCGAGGAGACGGGATAAGAGGAATTAGAAGCCGGGGAACAGTGACGGATAAGAGAGAGTGCGTTTAATTAAACCCCATGGGACAATACGTCTTCTGCATTTAACTTCATCTAGCCAAGGAGGAGCTGCGAGCTGATACGGACCAGCACCGAGGAACCAGCCTCAGTTCTGAAGCCACAGCCTTCATCAGGGACACTGGCAGGGGTGTATCTAATCAGACATGCATGTTTGTTAGTGTGACAGGAGGCCAGAGTAGCGGGAGGGAACCAATGCGTGCATGAGATGTTCATACAAACTCCTCGTGCAGAGGATGTGGCTACACTCAAACCTCAAGATCATCCGCTCACGAAGCGACGGTGCTTAGGACCAGATCACTGTGCCACCAACTCCAGCCCCATAAGGCAGCAAAGTCGACAGACCTTTGTGGTTTCAGTCAGTGGCCAATTACCCAGGTCTCTTCCAGGGGCGCGTTTCCCGAAAGTGTAGTTGCTAACCAAGTTAGCAACTTACAAAGGTCGTCCATTCACAATCAATGGGTCCAACCATGCAAGTTAGCATCAGCGATTTTGGGAAACGCACTCTAGAATGACACTGGTCCAAGCCTCACGGGGCACAAGGGGTCACTGAATGGTTACGTGAGTATGAACATGATCCTGAGCACATGCCACTGCCCGCACAGTCACCATATCGAATACTAACTGAACTCTTATGGGAGAATTAGGAACAAGGTGTTAGGCAGCGCCCTCTGTCACCATCGGCAAAACACCAAACTAGGGAATGTCCATCAGGAGAAAGGTACTCCATCGCTCCAGAGAAATTTTACACGTGTTGACGCTGACCTGGCAGCTCATGACGACTGAACACCTTACTAAGACAGCTCATTTTGATTTATCCATTAGTCATTGATTTGTCACCTATGTACCTATATATGTGTTTGCGTGTGCGCGTGTATGCGCGCGTGTGTAGAAAATATAAGGTCCTGGACAGTTAAGTTTTCAAAATATAGGTAATTTCCCCAACCTGCCTGCACTGTAACCATAGTAACATAAATGTCCTGTCGATAATAAAAAAAAAAGTTTTATTTTTAGGACCCACAAAAGTGGGTCTCCAGATGGATGGGCGGGCTGACGCCTCGGGTACAAGGTGTCTTTCACCGATTAGTGGCTTAAACATGCAGGAATACGCCGGAAAGCAGAGAGCACTGCGGCCCTCAATGGCTGGGGTTTGGCGTCACGGCTGTGAAGCAAAGAGGCCAGTTAAAACAGGGGATGGGCGGAGCCACGAAGGGCGAGGAGAAGACGAGCGGGCCGCGGACGGCCCGGGGCCACACCCAGCGAGAGCATCTGCAGATCTGCTCTGACGGGCGGGGCTCGGCGGCGATGACAGGCTGCGGCCGCCTCTGAAGGCGAACTCCAGGCTACGGCACGCTTCAGCCGTCACCTGCAGCAACCAGATGTCGCGCCGCTCCCTGGACGAGCTCACGCGCTCATGCAGCCATCTGCCTCCCGCCTCTCAATAGGATACTGCACCTCTCTCTGCTTATAAAGCGACTGACAACAGACTGCAAGCTCCCATAAGCTTCTGATTAATATTAGTTTATTTAACGGGGACCATGCACTACACAACCTCTGAGCCACAGTTAGCTATGTAGCTCATTTACATCAGCTTCGGCTCATCTCATTACACTGCATTCAATTAGCAGACACTTTAACCAAGACGGCATACTGTAAGCGCGCAGAATAAGCACACTGCAACAGCTGAAAAACGGATCAGACAGGATATAATAACTCAGTGTCAATCAACTTAGTCATAAGCAAGAAACGCGTAGATGACACGGTAGGCATACACCAGCTATGTTTGCGTGGTACTAAATGACAGGTAAGCATTTTAGCTTAAGATTTCCGTTAAAAGATGAAAACAACAGAGGAAGAAATGCTACAATTCAGAGACCTTTTTTTTTCCTCCCACATCATCTTCTGGCTGCGTGGCTTCTCAGTGGGTCGGTGTGAGCGTGTGCGTGCATGTGTGTATGTGTGCATGAGTGTGTGTGCATGTGCGTGATGGCAATGAGTCTGTCTGTAGTCTCCACAGTCGAGACGAAACCACGTCAACCACAGACATTGACATGTTTATCTCAATCGAGGAGTATAAGGACAGGTTAGAATTTCCTTCGCCGTAATTGCAACATGCAACTTCGCTGCCCTTGAGCAAGAATGGCTCTGATTGGGTGAGAGGGCATTTTCAGTATTCAATATAGTGGGATATGAAAGAAACTGCAGCCTACCTGAAACACAAGACTATAATTACCAACCCCAATTTCGAAATGGTTGGGACAAAGTAAGAATTCTGAATAAAATCAAAATGCAATGACTTTCAGATCACATGAGCCGATATTTTATTTACGACAGAATATAGATAACATTTCAAATGTTGAAACATTTTACATTTTGAGACATTTTACATTTTTATACACAAAATGAGCCTATTTAAAATTTTCTGGCTGCAACAGGTCTCAAAAAAGTTGGGACAAAGGGCTGAAAAAGCATTTAATATATAAGAGAATCAGCTGAAGGAACATTTAGCAAGTAGTTAAGTGAACTGCCATTAGCTGCGTAACATGATGGGCTATAAAAGGGATGTCTTAGAGAGGCTGAGTCTCTCAGAAGTAAAGATGGCCAGTGGCTCTCCAACCTGTGAAGGCTTCAGTAAAACATTGTGGAATACTTTAAAAACAATGTTCCTCAACGTCAAATTGCAAAAGCTTTTGAAGGTCTCATCATCGACAGTGCATAACATCATCAAAAGATTCAGAGAAACTGGAAATATCTCTGTGCGTAAGGGACAAGGCTGAAGACCTTTTCTGGATGCTCGCGATCTTCGGGCCCTCAGACCCCACAGCATCACTCACCGGCATGATTCTGTCATTGACATTACTAAATGGGCCCAGGAATACTTCAAGAAACCACTGTCTGTAAACATAGTCTGCCGTGCCATCCACAGATGCCACCTAAAACTCTATCATGCAAAAAGGAAGCCATTGTTGAGCATGATCCAGAAGCGCTGCTGTGTTCTGTGGGCCAAGGCTCATTTAAAATGGACAGTAGCAAAGTGGAAAAGTGTCCTGTGGTCAGACAAGTCCAAATTTGACATTCTTCTTGGAAATCATGGGTGTTGTGTCCTCCGGGCTAAAGAGGAGAAAGACCACCCCTCCTGTTATCAGCGTTTAGTTCAAAAGCCAGCATCTCTGATGGTATGGGGATGCATTAGGGCATATGGTGTGGGACACCTGCATGTTTTCACAAGAGCAACGCAGAGCGTGGCAGATGCCCCCGTCTGTATGTTGATAAAGGGCACAATGAGATGGCTGCTGTGGCGGCCATATTAGATATCGCACGACGCTGGTTTTCGAAAGGAACCTTCCTCTAGCCACTCCCAATACGACATTAAGAAATGGCATCAATCCGACGAGGGATTCTATAGTTATCCCACGACGGATGGACGGACGATGGATGGACGGACATAGTGTTGACATAATGCCCCCTCTCCTCTTTGGAGGGCGGAGGCATAAAAAGCACCATGAATCCTGAAAGGTATATAAAGGTTTTAGAGCAACATATGCTCCCCTCCAGATGACATCTGTTCCAGGGAAGGCCTTGTGTATTTCAGCAGGACAATGCAAAACCACATACTGCAGCTGAACTGACCTGCCTGCAGTCCTGATCTTTCACTGATTGAGAACATTTGACACATAATTAAACAAAAAGTCTGTCAAAGGAGACACAAAACTCTCCAGCAGCTGGAAGCCTGTATTAAAAAATTGTGGGATCAAATTCCAATGGCTAAACTCAAGAAACTTGTCTCTTCAATGCCCAGACGCCTCCACTCTGTGTTAAAAAGAAGAGGGGATGGTAAACAGGCCCCTGTCCCAACTTTTCTGAGACCTGTAGCAGCCATCAAATTTGAAATGAGCTCATTTTTTGGAAAAAAAATTGTAAAATCACTCAGTTTCAACATTTGCTATGTTTTCTCTGCTCTGTTGTGAATAAAATACTGGCAGCTGTGATTTGAAAGTCATTACATTTTTATTTTATTCACAATTTACACTTTGTCCCAACTATTTCGGAATTGGGGTTGTATGATTATTCTAACCTCTTGCAAGATTTTTTCTTATTCACACATAATCATGGTGGATGAATTTCCTCAAATCTTTCAAGGTCCCACTCAAAACAACTGACATGAGGAAACCGGCTCCTGTTCCTGTTCATATATGAATCAGAGGTGGAAAGAGGTGCACTGACCTCACACACACAGGTGAGCCCAAGTGCTCCTGCTGCAGCCGAGGGACAGACTGATACACACAGTCTCCCACTCGCATAAGGATGCAAGAACAACTACACACACACAATACATCTACTTACATGTACATAAAAACATGTACTTACACAAATGCATTAACACACACACACCTACTTATAAACACACCTACACAAAAAATCTCCAAGTCTCTGACACACACACACAGAGAAACACAGACCTACTCACAAACAGACAAACCCCCCCACCCACACACACACACGCGCACACACACACACACACACACACACACTTTCCATTCCTCTCAGAAGCACCCCGCCCCTCTCCCAGTATAGGAGAGAGAGACACAGTAATAACTCAGCCCATCGGAGTCCGGAGTCCATATTGGCACTCAAATGGGCCGACTCTCTTCCATTTGATCTAAAAATAAATCACAACAGGCCTTCTTTATTTTCTTGTGGGAGGTGAATCTGATCTGTCGGCACGCTTGGTTAAGCATCCAATCCAATCTCTCATTCCGCTTTAAACTCACTAACATTAATTACCACGCTCAGAAGAAAGCGCATAAATATTCATGCTAAAATTCAAACACTGGATCAATTTGTCTTTACTCGCACTTACGCAACAGACAATGTCTTTAGGCATGCTCCGTGAATTTGGGGAAGGGGGGGGTAAACTCAAAAAAAAAAAAAGCTAGCAGGCTGAATCCATCTTGGCATTTCCACTCTAGGAACACTTGCCAATACAGACAGGACAAGGAAGGGACACTGGGTGGGACAGGTCGGGTTCTTCACATTGTACATCCTTCCACGCCAGTAATCTCGAGGAACAGGGTCAAGGCCGATTTTTGCAGCATTACTTTTCCGGTACTGGATATCTGGGTGACCGAGTTCCACCTCTTTCAGAGGCACAAGCCGGTGCTGAACGATCACAGACACCGTCCTACTAAACCAGGCCTCGTCACGGCCCCATTAACCTTCCAAATCACCTTTTTAAGCCCCCGTAAGGATTTCTAGATGGTTCCGTCAGATAACTACAGCTGTGGCAGGCGACCCGTGGCATGCTAAACTGGGAGAAAGGGGTTTATGCACGATTGTGTTCCCAGCGTCCTTGACCAGCGCTGGGGCCGCTTTGAAATTCCGAACAAACGCCGGTTGGGTTTGAGCGAATGCTAATCCTCGTGTTTAAAATGAAGCCACAGCCTCTCGCCGGGGGCCGCCTGCCGTGACGAGTTCTGACAAGACACCTTCCGCCGTCCCTGTCCCGGCGTGCGGAGAATGCCAACTGCTGACCCCAAATATCACTCTCAGGGGAGAGCAACACACACACACACACACATGCATGCGCTCTCATAACACACTTTCAATCACGTACACACGACAAACACATATAGATGTGATGTACAAACAAATAAGCACATACACACATACACAAACAAGCATGAGCACTCAAATACGTACGTGCACGCTCAAACAGACACACACACATGCACACTCAGAGCCATACTAAAATTCATGCACAAGTATGCAGGAATGCACCATCATTAACATGGCAATACAGCAGATATATTGGCACACACCTGAACCCACACACACTACCAGCAGAGATTTGAGATAAACACACTAAGAAAAATGCGCACGTGTTGACGGACACAGACAAGCCGACTCACCGGTGACGAAGTACAAACCCGTGGATACGCTCAGACAAACCCACACCACAGGCCAAATAAATTACCCACCTGAAGCCCATACACAAAAACACAGGGACAAGCACTGATAGTACAGTCACCAGAGCACATACGAACTTGCAAACTCACAAACACAATGCCAACACAGGGAAACACAGTTAATTACAGCCAGGGGCACAGACAAATTCAAAATACACTCAATTACACAAAAAATGCATAATTAAATTAGCAAACGTAAAGACTGACACTAATAAGAGAACAATGCAGCTTTGTGACTTCCGATGGCAATATCCTTAACTGCTGCGATCACATGCTTTCCATCGAAATATAACGAATAATCACAACACAGCAAGCCAAACAACTTTTATGACATCACAAAGGCCATCTCATCACAGTCTTGAACGGGACTTGCATTTTGCTAAAACGAGTTTAGAGAAGCACTTTTGTCTGCCGCTATCGCATAATGGCTTGTACTCGTGTCATCGAGTGAAGCTCGCGGTGAAATGGGATTTAACAGTTTCACGCCTCCTGGCTACACAATTACTCAAATCTTTGCATCACGCCACCACCCAGGAGTTGCACAATGACGGCCTTCGGCTCACGGAAACTTTTGGCATTTGTCACAGCATTCATCATCAAATAACTGACAAAGAGAGACACCGTTTACCGTTGACATCACCACACGTGCAGCGATCAGACTGGCGCCCATGTGCAGAGAGAGACAGACAGATGGCAAGAAAGACATGATATTGGCTGGAAGGGTAAATGTTCCCAATTCAGGGAATCCCCCCACACTGAATATGCAACAAATGACTGAGAGGGAACCTCACTTCATTCCCTTACTAATGGATTTCCCCAGGGACTCAAATAAATAGCCAACGCCCCCTGTAAGGCTTCGGCATTGCTAATGCTACACTGAGAGATCTAAATGCGAATGGGGACTCCCACCATAAAGATTTTTTTTTCTTTAGCTTCTTAAGCTACTGCTAGATCCGTTCACACAAAAGATGGATGTTTCCAACACTGGCAGTACCTCCTTTAAGTCTTCATTCAGATTCATGCTGAGCTACCATGCTCCCCCGCTGTGAAACTTGCTTTCAGCTCAGACTGAAAACTCTGAGTCAAATGAAAACAATGGTGAAAACATTCACACATTTTTATACGACTGCATTTAACAAACGAGTCTTGCTCCAACTGACAAACGGGAACCTATTCTTCGCCCTGGCGCAGCTTGCTGCGAGAGGTAATTTAAGAGAAGATGACCCTCAAGAACTGACAGATTGATTTGAACGTTCGCAGGTTAAGTCCCGCACTCCCCTTTCGCATTGACATTAATATAATCACAGCCTTCACATTGATCCAACCTTCAGTTCAACTCCTGCCATCACATATGCCTCCAGAATTTTGCCAGCACAGTGACTGAAGAACTGATGATGGTTGAAGAAAACTTGTCTCTGTGACTAGTCCGTGTGTAAAAGACCACACAAAAACAGCTGCCAACAAGACATAGCATCTATCACGGAAGAACGCTCTGCTGCAAAACACTCCGTCTGATTTATTTCTAGTTACTCCAGTTGACATGAGTAAGCGTCCCGCCATTACATCAAGGACAGGAGCCTTGTAGCAGGAATTCCAACCTTCAAACACCTGACACGTCTCACCGCCAGGGCGATTATGAAATAAGCCGTAAGCAGCTTTCATGTAGATACCATTAAGAGGAAGCTGTCCTCACAATTTCTCTCTCTCAACTACATAATTTATCATGTAGCTACTTGTGACATACTGAACTTCGCAGAAAACCCCTTACATATACAATCAGTTAGTGTTACTATAAAAAAAGAACACTTTGCTAAGGCTAACCAACCAAGTAAAATAAAACTATAAAACTGTCATTGCACACGGTTGCTCATTCACTTCTGAGAATCTGGACTAATAAATTACCCAACCCGTAGCGTCACGCCATTTTACACAGCATTAATATAAGCTACTTCATCCAGCCCTTTTTGAAGGTCTGCCAAGCCATTGAGCCAATATGCTCTATTAAAAAACTTTTTATGGTGCATTTAACTTGGCAGTTTGATTGCTATTAGTTAAATGCTTTTGTGCAATTGTGAGTCATTAATCATCCTAACAAGTGACCTGTGGTCCCATAGTCGTTCCCGAACATAACACTGATCGCTACAGCAAATTCTTTTTACGTAAGGATTTTTTAAAAATTACAAAGCACAGAGTCGCTGCTCTCGTGACGTCCAACGGCTCCGCTCCGGGAAATTAATTATAGACCCAACAGAGTTAATCAAGCTGTCTGCCGGGGGACAGGGTTCATCTTAATGTTCATGTCTGGACCCAACTCGCTCTGACTCCCTCGAAGTGCACCGAGCAGCAGCTTAAAAGTTCACGGCGAACTCATTCCGCATGTCAATGCACTATGACACATCTTTCAGCTCTATTTTAATAATTCTGTATCTAAAAGTGTACTTTAAATGCGAAGTGCCTGTGTTTACTCTCGAGAGTTTCGGCGAGAAGGCTCAAACTCACAGCCGATCTGACAGCCAGATCTCAAGATATGACAGCTGGATGCAAAGATAATGAGAGCGAGAAATTGCACATGCAGCTTCAAACGGCTCCAGTCTGAGCCATTTTTCACACTGCCAGCGAAGATTAAAGACCGAGCGGGTGAGGAGAGGGGAACTGCAGTGTGCCGAGGGCTCTGGACGCCGATTGCAAAGAGAATTTCCTGGTTTTTCCGGTCTTAAAGGACAGAGTGGACAACCTCCTCTCCGGACACGCACAAGTCTCGAGGTCCGCTGGGAAAACAGTGCAGTGAACGGCAGATTCTCAGCTATGTGGAGCCACAGTGTAAAAGTGCAAACAGACCGGTGTTACCACAGGTCCAGAGCCAAACGGCCTGGGCAGTGGCTGAGAATACATAACACTGAGGAATGTTTTATGTGGCACATGGCCAAGATGGTACACAACAGGTAGGCTTGAATTTGCACAGAAAGAGCCAAGGAGAGAGAGAGAGAGAGCGGCGGCAGGGACTGGAGAGAGGGAGAAATGCATCACGAGATAAAGAGAGACACAGCTTTCCTTTGCAGTGAGTGACTGGAGAGGGTGGCACGAGGGGGGGCAGTAATATTGTTAGATTGTCATTGTTCCGCAGAGTGAAAGCACAGAAACTTTGATTTATGGCTGCACTCACCTTAAGAGTCAGGATCAGCTTCCCTCAGAAACATGCCCTGCTATTTAAGTGTAATGTTCCATGAATGATAGAGCACCTTCTGAGCAGGAGGGCCTGCGCTGCAGTTATGTCAAGAGAGGTCACTTCCTCGGCTCTTATCACACTTTCAGGCCGAGCCTCATTAATAGGAAGGCGGCAGCTTTTTTTTCTATTATTCTTTTTTTTTTTTTTTTTTTTTAAATACAGCTCCACCTGTTGTTGAACTGGACGGATATGCAGTTCTGAAGTGGCAGCTATTGTGCGTGGGAGAGTCTGGACTCTGGAATCAATTTTTCTCCGGCTAACTTTCCCTGTCTAAACAAAAAATTACATCCGGCAGCTAATTCAGACGGGAGGAGAGGAGGCAGTTGAAGAAATGTAGTTTTTTTTTCTGGACGTAGTACAGAGCAAAGGCTGACAAAGACTCAACGTAAAATATAATGTAGAATTTAAAAAAAAAAAAGCAACAGCAACTGTAAATGCAGAATAATCCAAACACGCACACAGCATGTCAAACCTGTCTGAGCACACAGGAACCACTAACCACCTGACCAGACTTCAATACACAAGTATTATTCTTCTTAGCATTTTCACGCTACTAACAAAATAGAAAAACAGACAAAAACTTAATAACCTGATTTCTCTTCAGAGCACTCTTAGAAAGTGACAAATGCGTATGAACAGCTGCGATGACTCGAGAGCAGAAAATGGCGAGGGGTGAGGGGGATATTAGACAGTGGGGCGACCAACTCGCACAGCTCAAAAGGACACAGCAGCAGCAGGGAATCCACCCCGGGACGTTTCACATCCATCATTAAAAACAGGCTGGTCTCCCACACTACCGCTATCCGGCAGCAGAAACCCTGTCGGTCAACAGCGCGCTATCAAAATTCGCAAGGGCGCTGACAGTGCGCCAAATGGCCTTTGTATCCATTTGTGAATTCGGCCATAAACACGGTAATACAAAACAACTTGGAGTCGTGCTGGTGGCGCCGCAAGACACTTCCAGACACTGCTGTTCTTCTCTGGCGCACCTGGATAAGGATGTTAGTACAAGGCCTTAACACAAGCACAGTTCAAATCCTGCCAAAGATGGGAACATCAGAGAAGACTCTTGATCTGCGACATTTCTGCTTTCCGCTTCACCCCCATTCCTAAGTTTCGTCTGTTTCGAGCACCTTTTTTTCCACTTTTCTCTAAAGCTCTTGGGTGCCTTCAAGTCAACCCTGAAGGCCCGAGGCTCAATCTGGCTTCTCGTGAACCAGTCAGATAAAATACCGCTTTCTTTCATCACTCCGACGGCTTCCGCACTCACCGCTTTTGTACTCCAGTCTGAGTGGGCGGAGGCATAATGTTGCAAGTAGTACAACAGTTCACACTTTTGCTCAAGAAAGAAAGACTCAAGTCTCATGACTTGAACACCAAAAGGACTTTTCGCTACCCACCATTTACATTTAAAGCCAGTAAGATACATAGTTTCTCTTGTACTACAAGTGCTCAATTTATTTCCTGAGAGTCGGTTGATGAAGTCCCCCTTCTGCACATTCTCGTCATTCTCTCAATTCAAATTCAATAATTTCTTTATCAATAAGAATTTCTTTAAAACCCATCACTTGAGCAAGGAAGGTTATGCTTAAGCCACATATTAATTGGCGGCACGCCAGTTGCATTCATGTCATTCTCTCAATTCAAATTCGATTTTTTTTTAATATTAACGAGCATTTACCACGTGAGCGATGAAGGCTCTGCTTAAGTTCAGCCACATATTAATTGATGCTAGGCTTATTGCATTATTTTCTTCCATTCAGAGCGAGTCTTGCGCGTTAAAAAGTTAATGGGTACAGCCTGCAACTCGAATGAGGTGAAAAGCTGACGACCTTCAAAGATAAGCAGCGAGCATATACTTTATTTGACTGCCTAGTGCCAACGGCTGCAGACTGTAATTGCTCCATACTCGGGTTTGCAGCGTTCAACTGCTTGTCCTGCACGGGGTCAAAAATACATTAATTATTTAATTTCAGAAAACCCCTGACGTTTCGCTTTCCTCGAGGACTGTATCACACATACAACTGTCCGCCGCCCAGTCGAACTACACGTGCAAGGACATTATTTGGCATCAATATTTTGCCTGTTTCCCTCGGACGCAAAATGAAACCCGGGCAAGTCAATTCTACAACGCATCAAAAATAGTCGGATAGTTCAGAATAAAAGTAGGCCTATTTAATGCAGCCGATCAAACAGACCCAAAGCATCCGCAGCCTATTTTTATCATTAGTTTACAAGCCTCCTTGGTAGTTCAAAGAAATAGGTCGCCAACAACCATGAGGGTATTATAACCACGAAACTTCAAGACAGGAGAAACTTTATATCGGCCATTTACAGCTAAACGACTTGCTTACCCGACTCGAAGGTGCAAAGAGGTCCGAAGAAAAATGTGGAAAAATAACGAGAAAGAATAGCAAAACAAGCGAATGCGCAACGCAAAATAGACGGTCGTTTCTCGCTCAAATTGAAATACTTTTGCGCAATGTTTGTGATCCACTGCAAAAGAAACACTTGAGTTCTTAGTCCGAGTGAATACCTCAAATTATCCAAATCAAGCATCCGTTATGAGATGAATAAGTGGTAGTTAAAAGAGAGCGTAAGCAATGGTTTAAGAAGGTAAAATGAGAAATAAAAGTCCACATACCGCTTCTCCGGTCTCTCCCTCCAAGTTAGTAGGCTACGTGTCAAATATTAACGGCGGCACGCTGCGCTTCAATAGCAGCCAGTCATACCTGACTGGCGCTCCTGAGGTCTGACCAGCCCACTTTTACATAGCTAACGTTAGCGACATGGTTATAGGAGGTGCTTGGTGTCCTGTTTGATTTTCACGGTTCTGTGACACTGCTTAAGTCCGAAAAATATCAACATCAGCGAATTAATCGTAAAGTTTAACTCGCTTATAAGTGAAAATGACTGAATTAATCAGCCACTTGTGTGGCTGCATGCCTATCTTAAAACGTGAGGGAGTAGTACAATATGATGATGTAATCAGAGAGTGTTAATAGCTCAGTTTCTGTATCCACTTTTTCTCTGGTAGCTTATCAGATTTACAGAGAAGAAGCTAATTATTTAACACCAAGGTAAAGTGCAAATGTAATAGATGATTTACAGTCTTGAGTCACAGTTATGGGGGGGGGTTACTGATACAGTAACCTTCTTTTATTGAGTAGGTAGCCTACCCGAAGCAACAATGCTGTATGTCTACGTTTATTTTAAGATTAGAAAGTTGTATACCATTTAAAAATAATAATAATAATAATAATAATAATAGGTTAAACCGCAACTTATTGCGTTTCTGCATATAGGCCAATTCACTTCGTTTTGAACGAGCCCCCAATGGTCAGAAAAAAGTATGACAGCCTAATTAAGGCGGCTGAGAGCAGGTCCGCTTTGAGAGGAGTGTCCCCCAGACCAGCACCCCGTTCTCTCGTTTGATGAATATCATACACTGAGGCGCTATAGATTTGGAATCATAAACATTGTCTCGGTCACTAACTTCGCAGCCAAGATCGCGGCTGAAAGTAGCGTTTGTTGTCACGCGAGGGGGTTCGTTCAACTGCGCATTAGAAGCTGCAGCTAACATTCAAAGTCATGTGATTTTTTGCGACAATGTAATTGCTGTCTAAGCAATATGTGCTCACCGTTCACCGGTTTCTGAAACGTATTTAACCCCTGCTAAAGTGACAGTTGGCGAACGAGGCAGAAATACCGCTGCTACTCTGTAGCCTTCTCTGTTGTATAAAAAAAAAGATAAGCAAGCCTCATAATATATTTAGGCGAGACCGGGTCTAGTTGTTACACTTTTTGTTTGAACGGCTGTAGTATTGACATTATCGGGTTTTTGTTATCAATGAGCACTGTAAAGTTTGGTAGACTACACGACTGATCTGCAGCAACCCCTATATTCCGCGCATGCGTAATGCAGGCGAGAAAAATGATTGACGTCAACGAACTACCCAATATATGGGGTTGTTTGTTACAGGAGGGATAGTTTTTTCCAGGTTTTGGGGCATTTTGTTACACTTAGAATTGGCTTAAGTGTGATGTATTTCCCACTGAAGTAGGCAAGTTGAGGGGGATGCCTTACAACTATTATCCTACGAAGCCAATGTAAGGAACCTCTTGAGTCATTCTCTGATGGCATTTCCACGTTGCATTATTGGTTTGTAATTTCGAGGCATCTTTCTGAAATAAAAAGGTAGAAAGTCATTCAGTGAGGTAATTCGATCTTGTCCAAGCTGTTACAGGTTTTGGAGCAAGTTCTTACTGTAACAACTTAGGTGTATCAACTAGTCCATCAGCAACCCTTCGCCATTGTTCCGACATTTTGGAATGTTCCAGTGCAGTGTTTACATGGGTGTGTCATAACACAGTGGCTAATATCTTCCTCTCTCATAATCCAGAAAATCTCGGGTATGTATCAATTACACTTGATATTAATTGAAATCTCCCAAACACAATGAAAGTTACTTTTTCGAGCATTTTTTGTGGAACACTAACCTGCGACTTTCAATGTACGTCCTTCTGTCACATAAAGACGCGGGTCACCTTCGCGGAGCAACAGGAAAAATTAGAGCACCGTCTGTGTTTTATTATCGAAATTATTTAGAATGTAACAACATAGACGTGTAACAACTAGACTTCCTTCCGCAGATTGACAGTCGCGTATTTTGCTTGGGAATGGTTCTTCAGTCAATTCTCATGTAGATCAGAGGAGATAAAAAAAATGATGCGTAAAAATGATCTGTGATACATTGTGATATAGAGCTTTTCAAATGACTGCCATTTCCCGTCATTCCTGATTTAAGCCCTTTTCCGGTGCTGTAGAGAGGTAATATAAGCCAGAGAGCCAAAACGATTAAAACACTGACAGATGAAGCAAATGAAGTTGATAATCTTGAAAGGACAGTGCATGTGAATTTTCGCAGACAAACTTTCGATGGTTAGTGAACAGTCAGTTCTTGTCGTTGTTACTTGGTGTGGGAGAAACGGGACCTGAGCTACTTTGACGAGAGCCAGACAGTCAGGATATATACTGAGAACAAATGAAAACGCATCACTTGAAAAAAGTCAATATTTAAGTTCAAATGAACTTCAATATAATTTTCATACAACAACAACACTATAGTGACGTCACCCGACAAAGCGTTGGGTGCCCAATGGCCACCGATTCACAATCTATCACACTCTGCTGTGTGTAGCACTTTGTTGCTGCAGCCCTGCCGGAGTACCCATTGTAAGCTTTTAACCCTTTTCTATCCCGAAAGAGTCTGTGATGGAGTGTCGAAACTGGACCACTGAGTAGCTGAAGAGGGTCGCCTGGTCCAGTGAGCCCCCTTTTCTTGCACATCATGTGCATCAGCCTGCAACAGGTGCAGCATTAACCTGGGGAAGAGGCGGCACCAGGATGCACTGTGGGAAGCAGCCGAGGTGGAGGGAGTTTGATGCTGCGAGAAATGTTCTGCTGGGAAGCCCTGGGTCTGGAAATTCAAGTGAGCCTCAGTTTGATGGAGCAGTTTTGGTGGCACGAGGTGCACCATCACCATGTCAGGCAGGTGGTTTTAATGTTGTGGCTAATTTGGAGTGTATATAAATAAGCCGTAGCCCACTGGATGAATAAAAAGTGCAGCTCTTGAATCAGTTGCTCTTTGAAGTGACTGGTCAGAGGGTGGGGAGCTGCTTTAGCACTTCTGGGTCATAACACAGGATAACTGCAAGTGTGTGTGTGCGTGTGTGTATGTGTGTGTGTGTTCTAGTACTTGCTACACAGTGAGGGCTAGAAAACATTTTTGTCCAACAGAAAGGGTACATTATTGAGAGGTGTGGACATTTTCTTTACTGTCCTCACGACTACAAAGGCAAATTGTGACTTATCAGTTAAGGACGGTTATGGCAAGGGTTTGGGTAAGGCGAGCGTTACATACTGTTAAGTTTTGGGAAAGGCTGTAGAGACACACAAAGAATGAATGGTAGTCAATTAAATGTCCTCACCTGGATAGAACTACAAAGATGAGTGAGCGAGAGAGTGTGTGAGAGAGAGAGAGCGAGAGAGGAGTAAGAAGTGGAGGGAAATTAGATTCACTGTGGCCTGCGAATGTTGCTCTTTCCCATTGAGTGCCTCAGAAAATTTTATTCATTAATTTTGTCCTTTGCAACATTTCATTGTGTTTTTACATCCTTACCCGCCAGTCCTTGGATGAGTCAGCTGCTAAAACCGAGTTCTGTAAACTGTTATAAACTGGCACCTTTTCCGCCCGTTAATTTAACTGGCACCTTTTTCGACAGTTATTTTATCTGTAATTTTGCTATTAGTTTACATCAGAGTTCCATACATGTTAAGCGTAAACAACAGCGTGCACAGGACTTCACTTACGGTTAAAATAAGCTGGAAACACTACAAAATTCAGTCAGTTTATCAGAGCGTATGTGTTTTTGAAAGTCAGTACAGTTTTTCTGAGAGAAGTGTGTCTCTCTGTCAGGGTTCGGTTGAATGGGTGGTCTGTGGCCTAGCGTGCCTGGGCACTCACGCAGCTGTCTGCCGACTCGTGTTGACCGGTCATGTGCAGGATCACGCTTTGTTTAGCATAATCTCCACTTTTGTATAGCCAGTCTCGGAGTCTTTTGTTTTGGGATTTGCCATTGAATTGTGCTGCTTTTGTGTATGATAGTCGCACTGCAGATTCTTTACAGCTGGACTGAGCTGTGCATGGGGGTTCCATTTTCAGGTGTGACTTTATTTATTTATTTTTCCATTTATTTAGGGCTGGGACCAATTGCATGTCATTCGTTATTCCAGGTAGAGGAGTTAAGCCACTTTCACACCGGACGCTAAACGAATTTTTCGAGCGACAGATTACATTCAAAGTCAATGCAAAGACGCAAATACACGCGTTTCGCGTCTTTGCATTGACTTTGAATGTAATCTGTCGTGCGAAAAATTCGTTTCGCGTCCGGTGTGAAAGCAGCTTTAGTCTGCATGTGCTCTGCTCGCGTAGGTGAGTAATACCACATCATTGCTAAGCAAGCACAGTACGTGTTGATGCGTGTGCTCGTCGTTGTGAACGGGCATACAGTATTGCATTAGGCTGTGGCTGCGTGTACACAGATCAGCCGCAACATTAATACCACCTGCCTAATATTGAGTTTGTCTTCCCCGTGCCAACATAACAGCTCCATCAAACTGACGTCCCCTTGAATTCCGAGGCGCTGGGTTTCCCAGCAGAACACCTCCCACTGTGTCACACTTCCACTACCGGCTTGTGTTCTTCCCGCAGTGCATCCTGGTTCCATCTCCTCCCCAGGTGAATGGTGCACAAGTACATGATGAAAAGAAAACGGGACTCACTGGCCCAGGTGACCTTCTTTACTTGCCCCAAGGTCCAGTTCTGCATCTCACGTACCTATTGAAGGTACTTTCAGCAGTGGACTGGGGTTAGAATGGGCTACAAGGCATTATACACTACACACTACAGGGTATGATGCACTGCTGTGACACATTTCCCAGGTAAAGCTGCTTTCACGCCGGATGTGACACAAATTTTTTGCTAGACTGACTACATTCTAAGTCAATGCATTGACTTGGAATGTAATCTGCCGTGCGAAAAATTCGTTTCGCGTCTAGTGTGAAAGCAGCTTTAATATCGTTAAAATTCTCCGCAGCTTGGGTCACAGTGGCCATTTTGCCGATTTGGACCAGACGCGATAGGCTTTGTTGCCCTAGTGCATCCCTGTCACCAGTTAATGTTTTGTCCCTCGTTGGACCACTGACGATAGGGTTTCAGTCTCCGCTGCAGAACAGCTGCTTGCTTACCATCCGAGGTTTGTTTCCAAACCTTGAAATGCACCATTGTTTAGAAATAATCAATGTAACTTTCTTCAGCCGTCATCTGTGAGCAGTTTTAATGTTTTGGCTCATCGGCGTACATTATGGCCCAGAGTCATGCGTCAACAATGATGATGACATGCGTAAACAATTTCAGTATTTTTAAGTTGCTGCGACGTGGACACTGGGTTCCCATGGAAACAACAAAACTACATCCTGTACTCGCAGAGATTCCCCCCCACCCCGCAATCAATCGCTTGGAAACCTACCGCCCCCTCAGACCAGGCAGGCTGGAATGAGAGAAGGCCGGGATCCCATTATCCCTGCAGCATGAGGGAGATAAACATTTGAACGGCAGAATTTCCACTCCTCGAGTGTCTGTTACTCCTCAATGCTTCGCGTAGGGCTTGCACGCAGACTAACCCAATGCTAGGAATCCCGCAACCTTCAGGCCGCATTATTAATTACAGCCCAGCGCCAGCTTTTTTCGCATTTGCATAACCTCTCAAGGCAATTTGTTACACTCACAGTGGGACCTCCGCATTTCGACAGCAGTGCGAAACACTGGACATGCACCGGACCGAGCAGCCAGGTCGTGCTATGAGCACACGTGCAGCGACTCGCCCTCAGGCACCCGGCGGAGGCCAAACTAAATTAAAATGAAAATTGGAATTAAAGCAGAACGTCTGAGTCTCTGTAATAATGCATGCATGTGTACAGGTCTCGTACGTGCAGTATTCCACCCGTCCATGCCAGTGGTCCCCAGTCATGTGCCATGGAGGGCCGCGAGTATGCAAGTTTTCATTACAGCTCGTAGCTACATCTGCCGACTTCACTGATCAGCTCACCTTCAAACACAAAGGAGGGAACTAATAGTGTAATCGGCAAGTGTAGCGTTTGGGTAAAATGAAAGCCTGCATAATCTTGACTCTCCATGGCTCAAAATTGGGCAATACTGGACTCGGCAATCTTCGATAACCCCCCCTGTCTAATACCATGGGATTTCAAGTGTTACAGTTTTAAAGTTTGAAAATAGCAAAGTTGTTGGACTGAGTGGTCTTTGCTCATCACTCTGTTGTGTCATTTTTTGTCATGTCATGTTATGTTAGAGCATGACACAATTTTCTACAGGGCTGTAATTTGTTGACAGTTCCCTTCATATTCCTGTAAATGCAGGACATTGAGACTGTCATCTTTGATTTAAGGGCATGTACTCAATTCACATGGATGTCAGATTTGCAGCCGCTTAAAATGATGTCAAAGTCTGCATCCTTAGGACCGGCACCGTATGCGTGCGATGTGCTGCTGCAGACATCTCGAAATCACCGAGCCTGCCCTGAACCCGAGCTCCACGGACCCACATTGTTCTACCAGCGTCAGTGTGAGTGTGAGAGGTCTGTCAGCACTATGTTCCTGACACTGGCACACACGCAGCCACAGGGCATCAGGGAGATCTGAGTCCTCCTCCTCATCGCACCTGTGCATGTCCTCCTCATGCGACCGTAATGTTTCCTCTTATATGGTTTACAGTGGCCCTACAGGAGGGGAGCATTTCCTTTGGAATACAGATAAGCTGCCCTCTCTCTCTCTCTCTCGCTCTCTCTCTCTCTCAACTACTCCTGTCTTTTTCTCTCACTCTCTTCTGCTCCCCTTTCAACTCTCTCCCTCTCTCTCTCTATATCCCCTCTCTGCTCTCTCTCTCTCTCTTTCTCGACTCCTACAGTTGCTGCATTGTGCATTGTGAGCGCGCGGAAGCCGGCAATTTCAGTCACTTGATTAATTAGGCAGATAGCTATTTGAAGAGGTAAATTAGGGGGGCATCTGTTTACCCCGACGCTCGTTAAGGAGAGGGGAGGAGAGCGAGACGAGCAGGATCACTGCTGGGCGCTTTTTCTGTCTTTTTGTGTGTGTGTGTGTGTGTGTGTGTGCGCGCGAGTGTGCATGTGTGTGTGTGTGTATGTGTCTCGCGCTCGGCGGTGCGCCGTAACTGGAGAGAGAGAAGAGAGGAGAGAGCTGCTGAACACTGTGCCGGGATCTGAGCTTCTGCTTCACCCTCGGAGAACAAGACACCGTCCTCCGCCGGAGAAATGGCTTCTGCATAGGAATCCACTCCGTAAGCGTCAGGAAATATGAGGTAAGCGGAGAGACAATAGCCACACCGCACAGCCACCGTCCTCCCCCCGCGATGCTTTTGTCAGCACTTGGCGTGTGTTTCACAGGGGACATTGTTTGCGGTTGTGAGTTTCAGTACAATGGGAGGTTGAGCTGCTGCTTTTTTCCCTGTGAATACATCATGTGGAGAGGTGACAGAGTTGGTCCGGGCTGTCTGCAGCGAGGGAGAGGTTGTACTGATTTTTCCTCCTGACCCACATTGCTGGACCCGAGCCGTACGAAGACGCGGCGTTTCTCTCTGCTATTCCCCGAACGGCAGTTCCAGATTCTCTGCACTCCCAAATCCTATTATAGACATCCTTCTTGCTATTTATAGCTGGAAGTGGAACTGCATTACGTGCAGGGAATAGTGGGTTGTGATAGTGGTGGTCCCTGTGTGCGGCGAGCGTGTGCGCTTCTGAAGTACTACTTAGGAAGCACTGCAGTTCAGCGAGTGGGATACTTCATCAGGTGTCCTATGGAGGGTATAGTATGCACACTAAATGTGATGTTAACATGTATGGCAGTTGTAACAGATCATGTGTGAAGGCTGGCATGAGGAAATAAAGACTTGCACACACACACACACACACACATGCACACTAAGAAACAGTCACGCTTTTGCTTCGCAGACTCGGGCCGTAGTGTTGGAGCATGGCACCTTGCTTTAGTGGTCGCTCCGCAGGAAATGCCACACACACAGAAATACCACTGATTGGTGGTAGGTGAGTGGATTTAAGAGTGCATTAGCCTGAGAGCACTAACATCAGGAGATTTCCTTCCTCGCCATGGCGGGTGATGGTGTTACATGAACTACAGGTCAGTGTTCTAGGGTTAAACCATTTCCTTCGCTGTGTCTTTATCGTTATCTACTGTTATAAACAATCTGGAGACGTTGTGTAGTATTCATGCAGCGCTGTTTGCCCCGTCAGCATGCGTAACTCTTATCTCCTTCGGTTCACATGGAGTCATTTTACCCCATCCTCTCCGACCCTCTCATTTCATCATCCTCTACTGTAGTGTGTATGTGGTTGTCAGCAAGTACCCTCACGCGCTCATATCCCCGTTTGTGTGTCATGCGTGTGTGTGTGTACGCATGTGCCTGCCATTGTGCAAGTTAGTGTTGTTCTAATGAGCGTACATGTTAGAACGCGCGCGCGTGTGTGTGTGTGTGTGTGTGTGTGTGTGTGTGTGTGTGTGTGTGTGTGTGTGCGTGCGTGTGTGTGTGTGTGCGTGCATGTGTGTGTGCGTGCGTGCGTGTGTGTGTGCGTGTGTGTGCGCGTGTGCGTGTGTGTGTGTGTGCGTGTGTGTGTGTGTGTGCGTGTGTGTGTGTGTGTGTGCGTGTGTGTGCGTGTGCATTAGTATGGTCGCTCAAGTACAGCACAGACTTTTTTTATTTAAACTAAATTGGAGAGGCGGTGTGACTCGTCCGTTTTGGCTGGTCTCCCACCCTCTCTTCGAGAGCGACTTTACGTCCGTGTCCCAGTTTTCTTTCTACCTCACAAACTTTTGCGGAGCGACCAGCTGTCCTCGGGATCTGTTCAGCCTCCCCTCCCGCCTCCCTGATCCTCCTGTCTTCAGTTTGGGTCGAGACGACTGCCAACTCCTGCGATATGAACTCATTTCACAGTCGCTGTGATGATCAGCCACCTCCTCTTCATCTCAGCCTGTTGAATTTCCTTGTTTCAAAACACCAGACATAGGATGTTTGTATTGCAGGTTTTCGAGCTTCTCCCTTTGGTCCTGAAAGCCAAGCGCAAAGGGCATCGGAGCAGTTTTTAAAACAGGAAGGAAAGTTAAGTGTTGGCTCTGTGGTGGAACTTTCACATTTTCTGGATACTTTCTTTACATTTTTGCTCGGAAAAATTACGGGGGACAAAAACGCGCAGAAATACATCTTTTGAAAGTGTTGGAGAGGCGGCTGGTCGTGCCCTTGGCCAAATGTCATGTTTTTTTCATCACAATGTCTTCTTCTTTTGCTGCGGTGGTGTGGAGGAGGAGCTTTGAAGTCGGCCGCGTCTGAACCTTGTGTTTAATGGCAGCCGGCACACCTTTGATTGAGGGCAGGAGAGATAGCGAGGCGCTGAGTGCAGACAGAGCTCTCCTCCCCGCGGCCATACCGAGCTGATCTTTCCATCCTCGCCGAAACGGACGCCGTCCTCAAACGGCCCGGGACGGTCCCGAGGCTGTGGTTGTCCCTGTTTCACGAGCTGACAAACTGTGGACATAGTTTAGAGCGAAAAGAAGGGGAGAGCGCTGACTCAAAATTAGCCTTTTCATGGTGGAACAACTTATGCGTTTGGACGAGACTGCTTCTAACTATAAATGAAGATGTCTCTGTCTGTCTGTCTGTCTGTACAATAGGCATGTATTCATGCACAGTGTGTATGTATATACAGTATGTATGTATGTTTATATGTATGTATGTATGCATGCACTGTGTGTATGTATGTTTGTGCAGTATGCACGCATGGACATGATGTATTTATGTCTGTCTTTTGATTTTCTTGACAACCGTCCATCCAGCTGTCTTCTTGCTCAGTGGGTGTATTGCTGAGGATTGAAGTAGGCTACAGAGTTGAGCGTGAAATTGATTGGCTGAGTGGTTCCGGTGCGAGTTGCAAGCGGCAGTACCGGTTCTGAACGGGCTCTGCACTCCTCTCCATCAAAGCCATATAAAAGAGTCGTAGCGGGAGAAAAAGATCTAACAGCCTCCAACAGGTGCTGCCAGTGATTGACATTAATTACCTCCCTCAGCTAAAGGGCAGACATGTGGTCCACACTTGGAAAGAGGCTGCCAGTCATCTCTAGACATACACCAAAGCAAGGTGAAAAAATATCTGAAAATAACCGCGGAGCTGAAGTGTCCAGGCTCTCTGCAGGGATCACTACAGCAAAGTCAGGGGAGGGGGTCGCCACGTCTTAAGTGCTTACTTCAAATGTGAATCGAGTACGTGCATGAGTTTGGGAAATTCCCTCCATTTGTTGCTCATTGCACATGTGCAGAAAGGCTTTCAATCGAACAGACTTATTCACAATCGAGTTGGTGCTCCAGCCAGCCAGCAATTTTGTTTACAAACCAAAATATTTGATAGTTTGCAGCATGCAAACATGACATTTGTTTGGTTGACTTATCATGTTAGATGCCTATTCCTTGTGCAAAATTGACAAAACAACTCACAAATCCTCCAGCGCAGATGTTGTCAGCACCATCTTAAAGCACGTGTGAGAGTTTGGAGAGTAGCTACCTACCTTGGAGAGTAGGTTTGACTTGAGTAGAGGTTAAGGGTTGTAGGGGTTGGAACCTGAACAAACTCGCGTCATTCAATTGAAACTCCGCCGAGTTGCATTCATGACTTACAATCAGTTACAATCGAAGTCAGCCTAGGTACGTGTTTCCGACCCTCCAAAGCTGCTCATGATTGGCTGATGCATGTTGGGTGACAGCCTGTAGCCTGGCGTTTAGGTTGTTTGCCTGAGATTTTTGAGGGTAGTGGTTTACGCCACAGAAAGATCACTGCACCCGTGGGGCACTTTTTACAGCCCTGAATCCAGCAGTGTTGGCCCCTGATAATTTGAGTCCACTGTAAGTCTTTTTTTTATATAAAAAGTGACAGCTATATAGCTGTAAAGCAAATGTAATTCAGTCAGTTCCACTTTGTCAAAACCCTAAATTATAATATCATTTGCCGCAAATTTATTTGCAGCATTTGAATTTGGCGAGATGGCTCTGTTCTGGGGCCTCCCTGCCCTACCACGCGTATGTATGAAAAGCCAGTAGGCAGGGAGAGCCATAAACCTGCCCTTCCATGCGTACGTGTGAAAGCCATTGAGCAGAGAGAGCAGCAGCAAACCCCCGGGGGTACAGAAAAGACGGAGCCATCAGTGACAGCGTCGTCATTGAGTCAGAACAACATGTAAAGGAGGAGGTGGAGGTGGGTTGCGAAATGAGCAGAGAAAGTGGCAATATTAGGCAGGCGATGCATCTTTAAATAGGGTTGGTTCAGATTAGCCAATTGAGCGCCTGAAAGAAATCAGCTGAGCTGTCAGCTGATGTGGGCTTGGCCTGTGATCTGCACCATCACTAATGAAGGCCGGCTCGTGAGCTGGGCGTGACTCGCTGGCCTGCCTGAACTACCACTGCCCTCAATTAATAATGGTGAGGTTGTCTGGAGAGGTCAGGTGTTGTAAATGTAATAATAATGTGTCGGTCGGTCTGGTGTTGGTCTGGTGTTGCACACGTATTACTGATGTCGAGGTTGGTTTGGTGTTGACCTGGTGCTGGGTTTGTGTGTTACTGTCTGCGATGATTCTGGTGCCGTGTCTTTCCAGAACTGCGAGCGCCATGGCGGGCGAGAAGGACACCATGAAGACCAGCGTCTCCATCGTACCCTGCTTTCTCTGTGTGGAGGTGAGTCACGCGATGAGGTTAGCCCCGTAAAACCTGCGGATTTGGGTTTGTCAAATGCAGCTGCTGTATTCCAACCTGTGGAACTTTAGGTACATAATAAAGCCAAAGATCTCAAGTATGTTCTGCTGAATTATGGGGTAATGTGTATAAAATGATGCACAAGGTCTATTTTATTTAATGTAATGCCCCGGTCATAAAAAAACTTGGCGCCCAGGGTTTGAATATTTCTCTCAATGTTAGGGTGATGTGGCATTAGTGAATCAACTCATTCAGCCGATACGGAATACGAATGCAAAAATGTCCCTCATGATGGAAAAAAAACTAATTTTTTAAAACTTTTAAGTCTCCTTGAAGGGAAATTCAAGGGAACATCAGAGTATAAAAGGTTAAGGTTTTGAGGCTTTGATTCTTCTGCAAAATACAGTATGTGTGTGTGTGTGTGTGTGTGTGTGGGTGGGGGGGGGGGGGTGGGAATGCGTGTACATGTGTGTGCCTGCATGAGCGTGTGCATGTGTGTTTGCTTGCATGTGTGTCTGTGTGTGTGTTTAATACGCATATGAACAGAAGCATTTTTACACCATTGAGGTCGATTCTGTTCAATTTGGCTCCTTTGTATTCAGTTGATTTCCATCTTAAGAATTGATTGCACCTCTACGTCTGACCTACTTTTCAAAGCCTTTAATGAACTCAAATCGCCAGCACCTCGGCTTTATTGCTCAGTTCGATTTACGCTGAATTTCCATAGTGCCCAGACTGCACATCTCCCCGCATTCTGGCTCTACTGTTTTAATCGCCGTTTCGCCGTCTTTCATGTGATGATTGAGCCCATGCAAGCCGAATTGCGGAAAAACCGTTATCGCGGGCTGAGACGCGGATGGTTATTGCTTTGATCAAAGCTCTCCGCTTGTTCTCTGACCTCTCTGTTCTGTGCGCCGCGGCAGTTCTCCTCTCTCCTTACATTTCCTGTTTCTCTCTAATCCCTTAAACGACGACTCTGGGGTCTCGCATATCCTCTGAAGTTGATCTTAATTAATCCTCGTAATTAATGCCGCTCTCAATCAGCCCAATCTGCCGTTGCACGCTGATTTTTCATCAAGGCCACGGCACCCTCAGATAACTAACTGGGCATGAGATCTCCGTGACCCGTGAGAGGTGCAGTATTTCGGTGCCTCTCAATCACTGTGCTGTTTTTTTAAATTTTTTTTTAATGAGATTGAACTCTTAATTAGGCTTTTAACGCCCAATGAAGCAGTTTTCTTACAGCAAGATTGAGCCAGAAATAGCTCCACTGATGAGGAAATACATTAAAACCACTCACAGATGCAGCGAATAACGCTGATTCTGTCATAACAATGGCGCATGTCCAGGTCTGCAGACGGACCTTAGACAGTAAGCGAACCGTCTGTCCTTGTATTCACCGTGTTTTACGTAGAAGAAATGGGACTGAGCGACCTTGACGAGGGCCAAATTGTTATGGCCTGAGGAATGGATTGGCGCATCTCTGAAGACACCTGGCGGGCTCCCTGTCAGCAGTAGCTGAGTAGCTGCCAACAGAAGTCCATGGAGGGACAGACCGTGCGCTGGCAAAAGGGTTTTGGGCACCCAAGGCTCACTAATGCAAGAGGGTTATGAAGGCTATTCCACCCAGTCCAGACCGACAGAAGGGCGACTGTGGCACAAGTCACTGATAATTTCAATGATATTTCCATAAGGAATGTGACACAACACATACTGCATCAGCTCACAGACCAGTGCCCACTCTATCTCCGCTCCACCTTTAAAAGCGCCTCAAATGGGCATCCGAGCTTCAGCACTGAACCTTGGAGCAGCTGGAAAAGGTCTCCCGGTCCCATGAGTCCCATTTTATTTTGCACCAAGTGCTTTGGCTGGATACATGCGCACCATTTACCTGGGAAGAGACGCGTCAGGATGCACCGTGGGAAGAGGACAAGCTGGTGGAGGAGGTGAGATACTCCAGGAAATGTTCTGCTTGGAACCCCTGAGTTTGGGATTTAAAGTGGACATCCGTTTGATGGCACCTTTTTGGCAACACAGGGAGGACCTTCAGTATATTGAGCAGGTGGTTTTAATCTTGTGGCTCATTGGTGTGAAACAGATGCCTCTCAATGGCATAATTTAAACCATGAAACTCTCGGTACGATAGTGTGCATGTAATTGCAATTGAATGAGGTTCCATTTTTTCAACTGATCCAATTACAAACATGGTTGACATTATCGGTCGTCTCCTGTTAGCCGTAGAGTGCGGAAACCTGAAGCCATTAGCCTAAGACGAATCGCTCGCTGATTGCAATTAGCTCAACCCTGCAACGGGCGAAAACAAGATTCACCTCTCATTCACTGTAGACCTTAAACGCATTTCCAACAACCTTAATTCAGCCGGAGATTATATTTGGCGAAAATTAGCGCTCGCAGCGAGAGGCCAGGACCTGGGTTTAGAAATACTGCGGTAGCATCTTCCAACAAATCTCTACAGAGCCGGTCTGGTGTGGCGTATGACTGCGCAACAAAACGGGAGCTGAAAAGACAGCGCTTAGGGCCTCGAGTGGTTTCTACACTGTGATTCTGCAGCGCTAAATGAAATGCTCTCAGTCGGAGGAGGCAGTGCGGCATTTGTCTTCAGCCCCTGTTTCCGGAAGATCTACAGTCCTGTTGAGTTTCGCCCCAGCCCAGGCAGTTTGCTCCACGCTCACAGGCTCAAGCCAGATATCTTGTTTGAGCTGCTAATTAGTGAAGTCCTGCGTGCCAGATTAAGGTCATAATGAAAACCTACTGGGCCGTAGATCTCCAGGAGCGAGGTTTTCAACCAGTGCTGTGGAGTATCTGAGCCGATTCCCCTGTTAGTCGGCCGTGTGCAGGACCCCTCGGGCCACCTGTGAACGGGGGGGGGCTTACCCCACCGTATCTGCTCTCTGAGGAGCATAAAGATCTCAGTAACCAATTTGCTATGGCGAGACAGGTTTATGGCTGACCGGCTGGGGTGGTGAGATTGAGCCTGAATGGGAACACTATCATCCATTCAGGATTTATTAACTTCACA
The DNA here is from genome assembly GCA_029721435.1 of Gymnothorax reevesii. NCBI lineage: Eukaryota > Metazoa > Chordata > Actinopteri > Anguilliformes > Muraenidae > Gymnothorax > Gymnothorax reevesii. Next base: position 22,294,436 of record CM056582.1, on the reverse strand, counting down.
CTGGCTCTCCGTGGGTCATAAATCATCACCAGTGTGTGAATCTGAATCAATCATTATAATGCGCCAACAAATTATGAAGCATAACCTTTCCGTCCATGTCACAGCTCAGCTAAGTCGGTTACAGAATTCCCTGGGAACGAAACACACATTTCTCCCGAGAGGTCAGCTGTGTCCTGATGGCACTCCTGTGCTCCACTGCACAGGTGTATATGGGCAAGAAATTATGGAATGACTCACCTCCATCGCCAGCTAGTCTGACGGTGCCCAATCACATGCCGGGGAGGGCCGAGGCCATGCTGTTTTCATCCCAACCAATCACAAATCGCCAGCTGATCTCACTTATAAGCTCACCTTCAGACAGAGAGGAGAGAACCAATCAGTGAAGTCAGCTTGTGGGGTGATTGGTTGGAATGAAAACCTGCATTCTCTCGGCCCTCTATGGTACATGATAGGGTACCTTTGAACTCGTCAGTTCATTCATCGAAGCAGGGTTCCTCATTCTTACTCAGAGAGGGCCGGTGTGGGTGCAGGCTTTCCTTTCAACCAAACAGTTACTCACAGAATTTTACTAATCATTCCACAGAGTCTTTGCTAAAGAGCCTATTTAGTAGAATCAGGTGTCTAACTGTTTGGTTGTAATGAAAGCCTGCACCCACACCAGCCCTTTCTGGGGTGCATTTCCCTAAAGTGTAGTTGCTAACTATGTTAGCAACTTACATAGGTCGTCCATTCACAGTCAGTAGTCCCAACTGTGTAAGTTAGCATCTGAGCTTTCGGGAAATGTGCCCCTGGCTAAGACTAAGGACCCCTGAATCAGAGGATTGGCAACCAACCCTGGTCAAAAGAACTGCCTGTTCAATGGCGTGTGTTTTGTTGAGGTTGGAACAAAAGCCTAACTGTGGCACATCTCCCAGGAGCACACATGCTAACTTGCGTAGTTGGAACCATTGACTGTATATGGCTGCGTAAATTGCTGACATAGAGAGCAGCTAAGCTTTTGGGAAATGTTCCCCTGGAGAGCTGATCACCAGGAACAGCTGACTGAAAAGACACACAAGGCAGAGCCATTTGTGGGCTGAGGTCCCCGTTGTGGTGATAATAAAGGTGAAGTTTCTGGCGTTGATTGAGCATGAAACAGACGGCATGTCAGGCAGTCACACTGAACGAACAACAAACACAAGATTAGCAGGTGGCACACAAGGCTGTGAGATTTTAGCAAGTCTTACCTGAAGGTCACCTCACGTTCGCCAGTGCAGGCTACACCGGGCAACTCTTGAGTGCCTGTGATTATGCGAGAGCACGGCACATTGAAAAAGGAAGTGACTCAAGGCTGGTCTTCAGCGAGCAAGATGCTGATATACTGATGCTTTGATACAAAGCCAAGGAGAGGCTCTTGCCTGTGGTCTGTGGCTGTCCTGTAGAGCGTTATTCCTGCGAGTGGAAGCCTGTACACTGCTGTCATTGGCAATTTGTGTATTAGAGCACAGAGGCCCGTGCAGCCAAGATATCAGATAACTCTCTTCTGCTCCCTCTTTCTCTCTCTTCCACTCCGTCTGTTTTCTGCTCTTTCTCTCGCTCTCTGTCTCTTTATTTCTCGATCTTTTCCACTCTCTCCATCTTTTACATTGTCTGTGCCTCCTCTCGCTGTATTTAACTTTGTGTCTCTCCCAATCACTCACTCTGTTTCACCCCTCTATCTCATTCATTCTGTCTCGCCATCTCTCTCATTCAGTCTCTGTCTCTCTCGATCTCATTCACTCTGACTCTCTCACTCCCCATCTCTCTCAATCTGCCTCTCTGTTTCTCTCTCAGTCTCTCTCTCTCCCTTGATTCCTCCCTCCCTCTCTCTCTCTCTCTCTCCCTCTCTTTTTTATCTGCGATTTTGCAGAACACAGCGCGATAAAGAGTGAGCACTCATGTACACATCCGTCTTTGAGCTGAGAATTTGCATCTTTGTCAGTCATTTCCGCGTGATGCAATAAGCGCCAGGGCTTTTCCTCTTTCTTTTATTCGCTGGCTTTTTATCCTCATTCTTTCCTCGTTCTCCGTACGATAGAGATGTCGCAGAAAGGAAGATTACACAGCTTAGCTTTTCACTCCAGATGAGCTGTGAGATGAGAACAGGGAGGGCCGGTGTTCTCCTTAAAAAGTTAATTGAGTGGGGCGTTGCTCTGTCTGAACGAACGGCTTTGAGTTCCTCACACCGCACGGGCCGGACATTAAAGGGTCTCTGTCACGGCCGAGCATGCGTAGTAAACTTTAACAAATTTCTCAATTTTTCCAAGTTCTTCACTGGTGTAAGTTACTAGTTTAACATTATATTGCGGTTTATCATCGCTTTTCTTTCCAAAACTAATTGCTAAACTAAAACTGATCGACAGGACTCATGGTGTACTCTAGTGCAGTTTTTAACCCCTGTATGCAGATGCCAAACCAAGCCAATCCTTGCCAATTATATGAGTCCCCTATTTAATGCTTTTTAACTCATAAGTTTAGTGCCACAAAGACAGGAGAAATGATTTCAATGAAGCAAGACACTTGTCTCATTAGGAAAATAATTACGGCATTGTTTAACACTCACAATTGCAGCGTCGCTCAGACAAGGTTAAAAATCCATTTTCCTTGCTCAGACTCTGAGATATTTGTCTGTGCGCTCCTATCTCTGGCCATTGACGTAGACAGTCGAGTAATCACTCTAATTACCTGTGTGCGCCCACTGCGCCTGCCCAGCTGTGGCTGCGCCCCTTTAACACGGGATTGTTAAAAGTAATTTAGATCAATACAGAATGTGGCTGCAGTCTCTCTGTGGCTCAGTTGCCGCGGTGTTATTGAGAAACGTAATTCCCTGCCGGGATGGAAATGGAACAGAAATGATGTGTGCTGTTGCACAAATGAAATTTCTTTCATTGCATTCACAAAATAAAATACTGATGCTCAGAATAGTGTTTGGATTGGAGCACGGAATTGAAAGTAATAATGTGTTCTGACCCTGGAAACCGACCAAAAAAGTGTGGATTGCGCTTGGATCCTGATAAACTTCTGTGTAGATTTATTGCTTAGTGCGTTTATGTGAACCAATAGCAGTGTACAGTGGGATGCAAAAACTTGGGCACCCCTGGTTTGAAAATTGGTTACAATTAATCTCCAAGTAATTGAAAGCAAATCTGAACGCTGAATGTTACAAAGTTAAACATGACACCTTCCTGCAAATTTAAAAGCAAGGGTTCTTTTCTGAGTTTTGAAATGATAAGAAAGGATAAAAGGGGCCCGGTGCAAAAAGTATGGGAACCCTTTTGGATTATTCTTTGTTACCTTTTAAGAAGATGATCACTAAGGCCCAGACCCAGGTCATTTACTCGTTTGGGCTTTAATGAGTCAGGTGAATATAATTCCAGGGTTGAACTACATATTCTGAAGTAACTCCATGCCCTCTAGAGTATCTGATTGTGGCGGCTGTTGTTTAAAAACCACTGTGTTCCTCTAAACAGTTGTCCAAGGATGTCAAAATCAAGATAATTCACTTCCACCAACATGGAGAGGGCTACAAAAAACTCTTGCAACGTTTCAAACGACCCATTTCCACTGTCAAGGCAAGATCTGGAAGACCAAGAAAAATTTCAGATAGAATGGCCCGAGATCTGGTGAGAAATGCTCAGAAGAACCCACACATCACTACAAAAGAGCTGCAAAAGAGTAGCAGACACAGGTGTAGTTGTTCACAGGATAATAATACAGCGTATCTAAAACAACAAAGACCTACATGGCAGAGTTGCAAGAAAGAAGCCTCTCCCACAACCTCAACACAAAATTAAGTGTCTGAAATATGCAAAAGAAACCTCAGGCCTATTGGAACAATGCGCTTTGGACTGACAAAACCAAAGTTGAACTTTTTGGACACAACCAAAGAAGGTATGTTTGGAGAAAAAAGAGTGAAGCATTTGTGGAGAAGAACACGTTGCCAACTGTTAAGCATGGAGGTGGATCCATGATGCTTTGGGGTTGTGTAGCAGCTGGGGGCACCGGCAATATTGTGCGGGTGGAAGGAAGAATGGATTCCACTAAATATCAAGACATTCTAGAGTTTAATGTTCAAAGCTCAGTCCAGAAATGGAAGTTGAAGAGACGTTGGGTATTCCAGCAAGACAATGACCAGAAGCATACCTCAAAATCCACCATGAATTACCTCCAAGGAAGACAGATGAAGGTTTTGGAATGGCCATCACAGTCCCCAGACTTGAATATTATTGAAAATCTGTGGAGAGACCTCAAACATGCCGTGCATGCAAGAAGGCCGAAGAATATTTCTGAGCTGGAGGTGTTCTGTCAGGAAGAATGGGGAAAAATTTCAAAGACAAGAATTGAAAGACTCTCAACTGGCTACAGGAAGCCTTTGCAAGCTGTTATAGCTGCCCGAGGAGGAGTCACAAAGTACTCGCTGACAGGGTTCCCAAACTTTTGCACAAGGCCTTTTTCCTTGTTTTATTATTTTGAAACTGTAAAAAGTTAAAAATACAAATCATTCTTGCTTTAAAATGTGATGACATTTGTCTTGTTTAACTTTGTAGCATTTAGTGTTTAGGTTTGCTTTCAATCACTTAGAGATTAATTGACATTTAAACCAGGGTGTGCTCAAATTTTTGCTCCCCACTGTATATTCATTTCTATTTGTATAAATGATGTTTCATGTTTGTTTTTCTCAGGCTGCAAATAAATATTGAGATTTTCAAAGGCATGATTTTACCAGGCAAACTGGATTGTCTGAACGGAAAAAGGTTTATAATTGTTACTGCGTTAAAGATTTGCATGGCTTGCAAAAAGCATCAATTCAAAGTCCGTGGGGCTTTTCGGTTAAACAAAACCTGTTAAATATTGGATCCCTTTAACCACAACGATGCCTCCTGTTCACTTAAAAATTGACTGGAGAATATTCCGCTGAGTAAGCAGTGAGCATCGACCCCCGGGCCACTGTGAGAACACTCTGTCAGGACTCTCACTGTATATTTAATGCGATATGTTACATATCCAAGTATTTCACACTGCTGCTTGTTCGTGCATGTTAACTATTACACTGTGGTTACAATTGTCCTTCAATCCAAAGTGATTTATAATTGATTAGGCTAAGCAGAGGGCCAATATTTATCTGAGGGGCCTAACAACTGTAAGGTCATTGTGGCTACTTCAGGTATTCAGTCACCCGTGCAGAGTGTGTCCTAGTCAATTGCCGCTATTTCTCTCACATTAGAGGCTTCCCTGATTTCCACAGCAAGCAAAACTTCATTTGCATGAAAGTGCATTTAACTAATCTGATACTGTGATTGGTCGGGCTTGATAGCAGGTGGGAGGTGTTCGGCGTGGGTGCGCAGCCCCCAGTGGCTATACTTAGTACTGCGTGGGCATCCATTTCCCTGCCGCAGGAACTGAATACCGCTTTTCCTGCAGTCCCCACGCGCACCAACTTCGTCTGAGGCTGAGATGGTATTTTATAACGAGGGTGTCATACGCCTGCTAAGGACTGGCTGAAAGAGAAATGGGTGAACTGATTCCAGACACAGCAGTTTCTCTTTAAGTCCAGAGTATGCTGGGTTCTTGTTTGAAGAGGATCGGTCTGACCTAATTTGCTTAGATCGTCTAATGATTTGTCAGTGCGCAGTTGTTATTGTCAGACGCCTTCTCCTACATTAATTTAGCCGAGCTCATTTTAATTGCACTAGAGGGTGCTATTGGAATTGCATCTCTGGCTTTGCTCTATCGAAGTTTAATTGAAGACATTCAGTGTTGTTATTGCTCAAAATAATTTAGCACTAGCTCGTACAGGGACCTTGCCCCCCATAAAATTATGGCACTCTGCGCCCTGCAAACCGATATTTTTAAAATTTAATTTAATTTTATTCTTTATTTGATTTTTTTTTTTTTTTTGGGGTGCCCCTGCCAGTCAAGGTCCTCGGAATCACCCTGACCTGCATCGCCCCCGCTCTGACCTAACGTATAATTTGCTCCTTTCTTTTTCTATAAATCACCCTGAGTTAAGAATGCTTTATTGGCCTTACTTGCACTCCTCATTCAGAGTGATTCAGTAGCACTCAGAGTGATTCAATGATTCAGTGGCATTTATTTTGATTGTGATTCAATGTGATGCATTGGCACTGAGTGTAATTCGAGTCATTTAGCATGGCTCGTTGTGAATCAACGTGATTTAATGGCATTCAAGATCGTTCAGGGTGATTCAGTGTGATTGTGTCATTCAGCGTGATTCAACGTGATTCAGGGGCACTTGGTTTGATTCAGCGTGAATCAATCTGAATAAATGTCATTTCATGCTATTTAGTGGTATTCAGTGCGATTCAATGTGATTTAATGACATTTATTGGCAATTAGTGTGATTCAGTGAAGTGCTAAATTGCTGGTACTTTTACACTGGATGCCATCTTTTCTAAGCAATAGGTACTTAGTCTTTTTGCTTGGTTAGATTATTTTTGTGAGTTTGATTTTGACAAAATGCGGTCATTGAGACACATATGGTTGCACCCGGTGTTAAGATGTCTGTGTGTCTGTTTGTGGACAAATTTTGTTATACCAATATTGTCACAACTGTGCGAGATACAAGATGTGATTTAAACTGAACACTTTGCAGGTGTACAGTTTAAATCACAGTGAGGGCCAGTTTCAAAGGTGGGCGTGGTCTAAGCGAATGCACCAGAGGTATGAGGGTAGGAAAGCCAGGCGGTGTGATCCCGCAGCAGGACAGTCTCTCGTCTATTTTAATAAACACTTTTTAAAATTCCTTGACTTTATGGCCTATTAAGGGGTAAATCTGTTCGCCTGCGCCTTTAAATTTTCTGAGCTGGAAATGAATGGCGACGCTTCACTGCTCCCTGATGAGCCAATCAGCATTATGTGAGGGGCGCTCTTTTTTCATGGGGCTCTAATGTAAACTGATGCGAGCCTCCTGGTGCTTAAGCTCTCCCTCCCGTCCCTCCGGACAGCTTTGGGGTCTGTTGTGTGAAGTGGGCATCCATTTAAACATTCATTTAGGCCCAGCTCTCCCGGGCCACACTTTACAGCCGTCTCCGGCAGCAGAGCGCACTCGGGGATTCCATTAACACACACACACACACACACACACAGAGGCACAGGCGTCATTGAGGGGCAATATGCGCACAGAGTCACTCCAGCGTGGTTTATGGAGGTGAAGCCCTTATTTAATCTGAACCGGTGAGTGATGGGAGTGGAGTTTCTGCCACTTTCAGTCTTTTAGCCTTTTCTATGAATGATTCCTGCTATATCTCCCTCTGTTTTCTCTCTCTCTCACACAAACACACACATACACACACACATAAGTGCAAACACTAACCGACACCCACACACTGGGCACTGTTGACTGACACTGATCGGAGAATGTTTTTCGAGGAAAAGCCCGGTGTTCTCAACATGAAAAGCGAAGCAGCGCCCGGGTTATTTTCTCATGTCATTACGACACTCGTTAATTTCGCTTGTCGGGATAATCCAAAGTGGCGGCACATTCATATTTCAAGGCTAGAAGAGATAATGACAAGCAATAAAGATAATGACAAGAATATAATGAACTCATATCTTCCAGAGAGAGTTTCCAGTGGACACATCCGGTGTCAGTGTGCATTTCTCTGATTAACTGACACAGAAAAAGCAGCACTTCAGCTTTTGAGCATTGATTTAACATTTTTTTCTGTCCTTATATTTTTCTAAGATACACTTCCCGCGCTTGTTGTGCTGGTATGTATGAGACTGTGTGTGTGTGTGTGTGTGCGTGCGAATGTGTGTGTGTGCGCATGAGACTGTGTGTGCATGTGTGTGCAGTATTATCTGCTCGCATCTCTCGTTGTTTCAGGGTGTTGGATCACTTCAGGCATTAAAACACAGCAAATTGAGACTCGTTACACGCATGACTATCACTCCAACTCCCTCCCTCTCCTCTCTCCATCCTGCTAGTGCTGAGAAGGCAGCACTGAAAGGGTTAATGAACCCCATACATTTGTATGTTTGACTGCAGCATTACGCCGCTCTCATTAGTCCCCTGTGTAAAGTGTAAGATGCAGCCCTTTAAGAAGTGCAGATTCTCGTCCCTGTGGGCGATGAGAGCGGAGTGTCTCTGCTTCTCCGTCTGATTGATCTTCCGGCAATAAAATAAAAATGTGGTCAGAGAAACTGCATGTAAGTAATGATGAGAGAGAGAGAGAGAGAGAGAAGGAGGGGGAGAGAGATGCTTTGATTTTCTTAACACCCACACATCTCTCTATCTATCTCACTCTCTCTATTCCTCTCTCCCTCACCCTCACTCACTCAGTCCCCCTCACTCTCCCCTTTTCTCTCTATCTCTCTCCCCTTCTTCATCCCTCACTCCCTCTTTCCCTCCCACTGTAAGATGTTTCTATAGGTGCTCTGACTCAGTCACACTTCATACCCTCCTCGCTCAAATTCTAGCAGAGTGTCCCTCCCTGTAAACAGGAGCTCACGTAATATCGGTTGGGCCCCATTCTTCTCTCCATCATTACTCTTCTGTCTTCATCCCTCTCTCACAAACCCAGGGTGCCTTTTTCTTCCTCTCCCTCCGATTCCGCACTCTGCCCTCCTCACCTCCAAGCAGCAGTTCCCAGGGCTCCTGCATTACACAAACTCACCACCAGGGGGCAGAGCGGTCCTTTCACCCTCATTCCTCAATCCTTTCCATTCCGTCTCTCACCCACCCCAGTACTATGGTCTTCACTGTCCCTTGCGGGCTCGATGTCCCGATCATACACACTTACATTCACACATAAATACACATTCCTGAATCCTGCACCCCCCCCCCCCCCCCACCCCCCGCCCCACTCACACACACACACACACACACTCACACACACACACACACTCACACACAAACACAGACTCCTGCACTCAGAAAGATTGTGCTGTTGGCCTTCTCTTGCTAATCTGTCCCATTCTATTTTTTCTTGCAGCCTCAGCTTTTCTGTTTATTTTTTCATAATAAGGCTTTAACCTAAATTGCCCCAATGGACAGAACATTCTGAAACAGTCTGGACGCTGTGTTATCACTGCTTCTGTGCAACTCAGTGCGATTAACATGAGCTGTAATGGCCTTCCAAAAAACCCGGGAAGAAATCTACTCCTCATCTTCTTCTGTGAATTTTTATGGACTAAAATAAGTGGTGTTCAATATAGCATAAAAGGGATATTTGAGTGAGGCAGGGGGATCAATACAAGATAGATCACTACCCTAGAGCCAGTGCTGATTTCATTGGGCCTCTGGTAAATACCAGACCTCTACAGACAGCGATTTTACTTCGACAGCAGGCCCTAATTTTCCCCATTGTTTCGCCTGTTCGCAGGTGTACTTAGAAGTGTTTGATTACTCCTGTTTTTAGGGAGTTAGCCTAGCCTTTGCTTCAGTGGATACCCATGGGATCATGAGTGCTCAAGGCTTTTTGTGTTGTCACCTCTCTTGCTAGTGATAAGTGAAACAGTGCTAAGTGCTAGCAGGACTCTGATTACAGGGAAGCACAGTGGTGTAAGTGGCTGTATAATAGCAGTAATCAGTAGCCTCGTTGGATAGCCGTATCACGCCCGGTGGGAGTGTGATTTTAGCTTCAGTGCCTGCGAGTGTGTAGATCACAGGGGCTTCCACAGCTCTGCACAGAAAACCCTGCCTGCTGTCGCTCCCTCCGTAAGTTCTCCAACCCCACCGTTTCGCCCTTCTGCAGCCGCTGTTTGAACAAAGCGGTAACACTTTACAATAAGGGTATATTAATGAACATCAGCTAACACAGTAGGAAGTTAATCAACAGTAAACTAATGGGTCTACAAATCATTTACCAATGGTGTTCATGCTAAGGTATTAATTTATACATTATTGAATAGTTTTATAGTTTGAGGTGTTACTTAAGGGATGTTTTCAACTTCATAATAAGCATGTCGAAGAGCATTAATAAATGGAAAGTTAAGGTTACTAATGCTTATTTAACTCTCTCATGCATTAGTTAACTGTTAATTGGTAGTTAATGTTTTTTATGCCATTCCCTTATGTACCCTTATTGTAAAGTGTTACCAGCAAAGCTGGGAATAAGTGAACTTTCTCTCTCACACACACACACACACACACACACACTGATTCCTGAATAGGTCCGGCTGTGGAAATTAATTTCACATTCTAGTTTCCTGATCATTAAATTTGATATCTGTAGATTTAAGATTGCAGCCTGTGGATTGACTTTAATCGACAGTTTTGGGTCAATATGGACGTGCTCATCCGCGCATTTGTTTGTACTTTTTCTCGCTGTTCTCAATCTTGAAATGGGCGTCAGTACCTTAGCGGTAGGTGTCCACGCTCACTGTTGCGGTGTCGCCTACCAACCGAAGCATCTGCCCTGGTCCAGAACTCGAAAAGTCTCTACCTCCTCTTATCACACAGAGAGGTCTCTAAGTATTTGGACAA